>CM072527.1:28035554-28073054 GCA_036898135.1 Oncomelania hupensis | reverse complement strand
GTCGGCCCGTTCGATGCCATATCTAAATTACCACTGAACGGATTTTGACCATCATATTTGCTCTGCCGGATAGTGCAGTGGTTGGAGCACTCGCTACTGTGTCGAAAGTGAAGCACCGTCCGGTGCGGTTAGCACTTGGATGGGTGACCGCTAAGGCGTGCGTGAAGCGACAAATAACAACGCCCCCAGTTGACTCAACTGTGACTGAGTACCTACCCTCTTGAGGGTGGGGAAGGCAAAGGCAGCGAGGGAGAGAGTTGGGCATCGCCCTCATTACGCTGGCCCAAGATAAGTGTGATCTCCAACATCACACTCCCCTACGGCCACAAGGCTATGGGACTACCTTTACCTTTTTACCTGTTAAAAGTCAAAATCACTGGAGCCATTTTGTGGCTAAACACGTTTTGCTCAATATCACAAAAACGGCTAAAGCGATTTTCTTTAGTTTTGGTATACAAGGACTTCAAGTCATGGCCATTTTCCTATCAGTCCGGTTGTCGTATACAGGGACTTCAAGTCATGACCTTTTTTCGTATCAGTCCGATTGTCGTATACCGGGACTTCAAGTCATGGCCGTCTTCCTATCAGTCCGGTTGTCGTCTACAGGGACTTCAAGTCATGGTCATCTTCCTATCAGTCCGGTTGTCGTATACAAGGACTTCAAGCCATGGCCATCTTCCTATCAGTCCGGTTGGCGAACTTGTTTTTTCCAACCTAGTTCCAGTCATTCGCCGAAAAAGGCAATTACCGAAGTCGAACGAAGCTCTCCGAGTCGAGCGAAGCTATCCGATATTTTACGAACGAATGCTGGCAGGACTACGTGAAACCACAGGCTGGGAAGTCTCGTCTTTCGTAGGCCTCAATTACATACTATACTACGTACGTATGTAGGAGGCCCACGAGTTTACAAAGACGAAAGAAAAGACTTCAGAGCCTGTGGTGAAACATCCATGCATAAAAATAGCCGCTGTTGCTTCTAGATCTAATTCTGTTTCGATCTGCACAGCTTCAAGCTGTAAGTCAAGTCGAGATTCGCATTTTGAAGCAGTTATTATTATTATTATTTTATGATGATTAATATACTGAAACAATTAGTAATAAAGAGTAAAAGTAATATATAACACATAATGCACACATACAACGATTTCACATCTATATCAACAATAAAACCATGACAAAACTTCAAAGCGCTATGGATACGTTGATGTCCCTTCAGCACACCAAGGCAAAGCAAGTTTATAATGGTCTCAAAAAACAGTGACATTTTTTATTGCAAGCACCAAAGCAATTATTTATTTAACTAATATTATTCTTTTTAACTGATACAGTAAATTTGTTATATGTATTTCAATGATATGTATTTTAATGAGAAACACGTATTTTAAAAAATGTTACGTCGCAGGCGGAAATTTCCATAAATCATCTGAAAACTTTGGTAAGTCTATAAGAAAAAATAACCAGAGTGGTGGTTCACCCGTCCCCTATACGCTTAATGTGTCCGGGGACGTAAATTTACTCCCCCCCCCAAAAAAAAAAAAAAAAAAAAATAACCATCTGAATATTTCGGGTTACACCCAATTTCAGCAAAAACAAACAAAACGTCACTAACCATATTTACACCATTGAGCACACACAGCAGCACACTATTCTTTTATTTTCTTATTTTAAAGTAGGAATAATGATAATAATAATAATAATAATAATAATAATAATAATAATAATAATAATAATAATAATAATAATAATAATAATAATAATAATAATAATAATAACAACAACAACAAAACAAATAAATAAATTAAAGATTTAACTAAATAACTATACTACTACTACTACTACTACTACTATTAGCGAAGTTGTGGTCTTGATTTTGTGGTCCTGATTCGGCTCTTTGCAGTCCGCTGGACCCTTTAAGCAATGAATAACTAACTATTAATTCAACTCTGATCTCGAGTTATTTAAAAAAAATCGCTTAGCCTACTTGTCGTTCTACGGAAATGTAATGATTCAAATATTATAAAGTATAGGCCTAAATAGTATTAATTGGAATAGATATAGTTTATACCTTTATTTACGTATATAACAAACAATACAGGTCTAATAATTATATTCATCTAGTGAGCTTCTTCGCTGCGCGACGACTGACTTATAATATATAATGTAGATTAAGCCTATGTATACTGTATAACAGTGTCTACATCGTTCTAGGCAGGAAATGGGGAATGCTATTATTAGTCTACTGCTGAGAACTAACAAATTGCAAACCAAGGAACGCAACTATTAAATATGGTCGATAATAACAAAGTATACCGTTGCGAAATGCTAATCTGTGTAAATCGAACAGAATTACAAGCAACAGCGATCATTTTTAATGTCATCTAGTTGTAGTCAGGCAAGCATCCTTTCGTAACACATCAGAGAGCTTCGTTCGACTTCGGTGATTGCCTTTTTGGGCGAATGACTGGAACTAAGTTGGAAAAAACAAGTTTGCGTCCGGTTGTCCTATACAGGGACTTCAAGTCATGGTCATCTTCCTATCAGTGCGGTTGTCCTAAACAGGGACTTCAAGTCATGGTCATCTTCCTATCAGTCCGGTTGTCGGTCGGTCCGTCGCTAAGAATTTCACTTATTTGTTAAAAACACACTTGTTGCCTTACACGTATCTCAAGAAAAACTGAAACGAAATTCACCATTTTTACTTTGCTGATGTTTTACCTACAGGTAAGCATGGTAGATCATTCCTATTTTACCTACAGGTACGCATGTTAGATCATTCCTATTTTAGCTACAGGTATGCATGTTAGATCATTGCTATTTGTAAGCTACTTTCTCAAAGGCCAAGGTCATTGCGCTAAATCATTTTCTAAAGACTTTTTGTGCTGTATTTAAAACTTGCCTCAGATGATTTTTATAATTTTGTTTGTTTTCAGATAGTTCAGATAGAGCCTATCATAACGTAGATAGTTCAGATAGAGCCTATCATAACGTAGATAGTTCAGATAGAGCCTATCATAACGTAGATAGTTAAGATAGAGTCTATCATAACGTAGATAGTTCAGATAGAGCCTATCATAACGTAGATAGTTCAGATAGAGCCTATCATAACGTAGATAGTTCAGATAGAGCCTATCATAAGGTAGATAGTTCAGATAGAGTCTATCATAACGTAGATAGTTCAGATAGAGCCTATCATAAGATAGATAGTTAGAGAGTTCAGATAGAGCCTATCATAAGGTAGATAGTTCAGATAGAGCCTATCATAAGGTAGATAGTTCAGATAGAGCCTATCATAACGTAGATAGTTCAGATAGAGCCCTTCATAACGTAGATAGTTCAGATAGAGCCTATCATAAGGTAGATAGTTCAGATAGAGCCTATCATAACGTAGATAGTTCAGATAGAGCCTATCATAAGATAGATAGTTAGAGAGTTCAGATAGAGCCTATCATAAGGTAGATAGTTCAGATAGAGCCTATCATAACGTAGATAGTTCAGATAGAGCCTATCATAACGTAGATAGTTCAGATAGAGCCTATCATAACGTAGATAGTTCAGATAGAGCCTATCATAAGGTAGATAGTTCAGATAGAGTCTATCATAACGTAGATAGTTCAGATAGAGCCTATCATAAGATAGATAGTTAGAGAGTTCAGATAGAGCCTATCATAAGGTAGATAGTTCAGATAGAGCCTATCATAAGGTAGATAGTTCAGATAGAGCCTATCATAACGTAGATAGTTCAGATAGAGCCTATCATAAGATAGATAGTTAGAGAGTTCAGATAGAGCCTATCATAAGGTAGATAGTTCAGATAGAGCTTATCATAACGTAGATAGTTCAGATAGAGCCTATCATAACGTAGATAGTTCAGATAGAGCCTATCATAAGGCAGATAGTTCAGATAGAGCCTATCATAACGTAGATAGTTCAGATAGAGCCTATCATAACGTAGATAGTTCAGATAGAGCCTATCATAAGATAGATAGTTCAGATAGAGCCTATCATAAGGTAGATAGTTCAGATAGAGCCCTTCATAACGTAGATAGTTCAGATAGAGCCTATCATAAGGTAGATAGTTCAGATAGAGCCTATCATAAGGTAGATAGTTCAGATAGAGCCTATCATGACGTAGATAGTTCAGATAGAGCCTATCATGACGTAGATAGTTCAGATAGAGCCTATCATAAGGTAGATAGTTCAGATAGAGCCTATCATAAGGTAGATAGTTCAGATAGTGCCTATCATAAGGTAGATAGTTCAGATAGTGCCTATCATAACGTAGATAGTTCAGATAGAGCCTATCATAACGTAGATAGTTCAGATAGAGCCTATCATAACGTAGATAGTTCAGATAGAGCCTATCATAACGTAGATAGTTCAGATAGAGCCTATCATAACGTAGATAGTTCAGATAGAGCCTATCATAAGGTAGATAGTTCAGATAAAGCCTATCATAAGGTAGATAGTTCAGATAGTGCCTATCATAACGTAGATAGTTCAGATAGTGCCTATCATAACGTAGACAGTTCAGATAGAGCCTATCATAACGTAGATAGTTCAGATAGAGCCTATCATAACGTAGACAGTTCAGATAGAGCCTATCATAACGTAGATAGTTCAGATAGAGCCTATCATAACGTAGATAGTTCAGATAGAGCCTATCATAACGTAGATAGTTCAGATAGAGCCTATCATAACGTAGATAGTTCAGATAGAGCCTATCATAAGGTAGATAGTTCAGATAGAGCCTATCATAAGGTAGATAGTTCAGATAAAGCCTATCATAACGTAGATAGTTCAGATAGAGCCTATCATAACGTAGATAGTTCAGATAGAGCCTATCATAACGTAGATAGTTCAGATAGAGCCTATCATAACGTAGATAGTTCAGATAGAGCCTATCATAACGTAGATAGTTCAGATAGAGCCTATCATAACGTAGATAGTTCAGATAGAGCCTATCATAACGTAGATAGTTCAGATAGAGCCTATCATAACGTAGATAGTTCAGATAGAGCCTATCATAAGGTAGATAGTTCAGATAGAGCCTATCATAAGGTAGATAGTTCAGATAGTGCCTATCATAACGTAGATAGTTCAGATAGTGCCTATCATAACGTAGACAGTTCAGATAGAGCCTATCATAACGTAGATAGTTCAGATAGAGCCTATCATAACGTAGATAGTTCAGATAGAGCCTATCATAACGTAGATAGTTCAGATAGAGCCTATCATAACGTAGATAGTTCAGATAGAGCCTATCATAACGTAGATAGTTCAGATAGAGCCTATCATAACGTAGATAGTTCAGATAAAGCCTATCATAAGGTAGATAGTTCAGATAGTGCCTATCATAACGTAGATAGTTCAGATAGAGCCTATCATAACGTAGATAGTTCAGATAGAGCCTATCATAACCTTTTCTTGCTTTGTTAGCCGAATGACAACACTGCCAGGACAAATAACACTTTTAGAAATAAAAACAATTTCTGCTGTGTGTGTGGGTGGGTATCTTGATATACATTTGGATTTCTAGCTACCTTGTTTAACCTTGTTAAATCTGTAGCGACTTTGGCAATCAAGTGTCATAGGCACCCCTTTCAAACCCACATCTACATCGCTCTCAACACCTACCTCAAATCCCTCCCCACACACACACTCCTCCTCCTTATCATCATCATAATCAACATCATCATCATTATCATCATCATCATCATCATCATCATCATCATCATCATCATCATCATCATCATCATCATCATCATCATCATCAATTTTCTTCTTGCTGTCCCCCACACTAATTCCCTAGGTTTAGTTGAGTGCGGCTCTCTCTCTCTCTCTCTCTCTCTCTCTCTCTCTCTCTCTCTCTCCTCTCTCTCCCCTCCCCCCCTCTCTCCTCTGTTCTGTGGCCTGGGCACAGCCTAGTACAAAGCAGTAAATCGGTGAAAAGTTGGATGGGGATCAAAAAAGCGAAACCCGCCTTGCACAGCCAATTAGAAGCAGGGGTTGGTCTTAGGTCTTAATCAAGACCGCTCCAGTTCGGGTCTTAAGTTTCAGACTTTATCTGCCCGAGCCTCGTCCTGCTGTCAGTGGTGGTGACGTGGCGAGGAGCGCGTGACGTGAATGACGTATAAATAAACCACGGCCCTCGCTAATGAACAGCCCTCGCTACGATAAGGGGCCAGAGGGGCGGAGATGTGAAAGACTTCATCATACAGCTTGCTAGATCACAGTACGTCCCAGTTAGGGGTAGATCACAGTTAGGGGTAGATCACAGTTAAAGGTTCATCACAGTTAGGGGTAGATCACAGTTAAAGGATCATCACAGTTAGGGGTAGATCACAGTTAAAGGTTCATCACAGTTAGGGGTAGATCACAGTTAGGAATAGATCACAGTTAGAGGTAGATTACAGATGGGGGTACATCACAGTTAGGGGTACATCACAGTTAGGGTTAGACCACAGTTAAAGGTACATGCAGTTAGAGGTAGATCACAGTTAGGGGTACATCGCAGGTAGGGTACATCACAGTTAGGAATAGATCACAGTTAGGGGTAGAACACATACAAAAGAGAGAGAGAGAGAGAGGAGAGAGAGAGAGAGAGAGAGAGAGAGAGAGAGAGAGAGAGAGAGAGAGAGAGAGAGAGAGGATGCGGTATTGCTACAAAGACTGAAATAAAATTAAACCCACAACAAACTTCCAGCGCCTGTCTGCTTCAAACCACAGTCCCTAAAGGCTACCAGAAAATAAAACCACAAACTTTCAGTGCTTGTCTTGACGGAATCACCGTGCTGTAGACTACCGTGACTCTCACGTCGTAAAAATCACCCCCCGCCGTCTGCCGCGTACATCACGCTGCTGTGTGGAATATCTACATAACAGCCCTTATCCGTAGCCACCCCCTCTCTCTCCTCCTCCCAGCTTCTCAACTAATCCCTGCCATCCTAGCTACCCCGTGATACACCTACCCACAGTCGATAGCCCCAAATTCACTTCAGCCCCCCTTTCCCTGTGCCAACACAATTATCCCCCCACCCACCTCCATCCCACAGATGATTGTTTGTTTGTTTATTTCATTTAACGTCTATTCACCGAAGTGATTTTAGACAAGAAAATAAAAGGAAGGTGGGGGAAAAGGATATGCGCTACATGGATGAGGGAAAGGAAATAATATTTAAACAAAATGGTACAGTAACATAACATGAAATAAAATTAAATAAAAATTAAGTATTCAAACAATATTTTAAAACTCTTTTAAAAAAATTAATTAAATTACTATGGAACATGTCAAACTTGCGAAATGTTCATGTACAGAAAAGTCAATTTTCTGAAATTGTCATATACGAAGTAATCATAATAAACTTGCAATTTTTATAACAAATGTCCTACAGGACTATAAATTATAGATTTAGCGATGGTTATCCAATATTTACTATTTTTATTTTGAACATTATGAATGTTCTGTGGAATATATTGTGTTATTACACTGCAGTCATGAATGATATGATGTATAGTTAAATTTTCATTGCAAATGCAAACAATATCCTTGCAATATTTTGTCCTCCAAGAATTTAAAGCAAGACGATGTGCTAAAGAGGTTATTGCTCGAGGATACTGTGAATTATCACTATATATTATTTTTAAAGGAAATTTATTTTTTATTTTCTTTTCTATTATACTATAAATTTCTTTTGTTGATAAGGGGATGTCAATATGACTAACGTTGTGTTGATTTTTCGCCCCTTCTTTTGCTTTCCTGTCTGCCCAATCATTATTATCTAAACCACAATGAGATGGTATCCAACAAAACTGAACATTTGTGCCATTGATAATTAAGCAATGTATAAGATATTTTATTTCATATATAATATCACCTCTGCTTTTATAAATATTAGAGTCCAGACTCTGAAGAACAGATTTGGAGTCTACACATAATAAGATATTAAAAAAGGTCTTTTGTTGACTCAAGATTTTATGTAATGCCATAAGAATTGCGGTAAGTTCTGTAGTATAAATTGAACGATCTTTACCTAAATACAAGGATTCGCTAATTTTTAAAGCAGGTATAACATAACCAGCCCCAGTTTGGCCTGTATCTAAAACAGAACCATCAGTATAAATTTGCAAATAAGAATAATATTTTTTATCTATATGTTCATAAGCTTCTGTTGCTAACAATAATCCATTTTCTTTTTTCCGTATAGCAGTATATTCAAAATCAAAGTTTGCTCGCTTAAATTCCCAGATTGGTATAGGCATTTGTGGTATTTTTTTAGAGATTGATTTAGGAAATAAATTTGACCCCTCTAAAAGTTCATTTGTATAAGTTGCTATTGTTTGTAAATAACTGATACCCTGTGCTCTTTTTGGATAATCTAAATCAGATCTTACTTCTAGTTCTGTGTCAGTGAAATTTTCTACAGCAATCGTTTAACCAGATGATCGTTTAACCAGCGTACTCTATCTTTCTCTGTCTTCAGCAACCCTCATGACTTCGCTCAGTGTCAAGCCAGTCCATTCTCGAATGTTGTCCTCCCACCTTTTTGTTCGGTCTCTTTCTTCTTCTACCTCCTTGCACTGTGCCTTGCAGGATGGTCTTTGCAAGGCCTGAGGATCTGGTGACGTGGCCATACCATGGAGTTTCCGTTTCTTCACCACTATGAGCATATCGTTATGTTGTCTAATGGCTTTAAGGATGGTCTGTCGGACTTCGTCGTTGGTGATGTGCTGGGTATAGGAAATGCCCAGAAGTCTTCTCTACACTTCATCTCCATGCTTTGTATTCTTCGTTATAGATTTGCTGTGAAGGTCCATGTTTTGCAAGAGTATAGGAAGATGGAGATGACAAGGGAGCCAACAGCCTTACCTTGGTGTGATGATATTCTGGGGAAGGAACGTTTTTATCTTACTAGGGGGTAAGACTTATTGATAGATGGGCGATGGGCTACCACTATCGATCGTTCTTTTACAAGAATTCCGAAGCGATGTGAGAGACTGATCAATGTGCTTGGTCACATAAAATTTATATTTGTTCTCGGGCGTTATAGTATCTTTTGGCTCAATTTGAGAAAGGCTTATTACTAATTAAAAGACTAGGTTATTATGTCTCAAGGGAAGAAAACTAAGAGATACACAACAATACAAATAGAATGATACCAGTCGTGTGTATGTGATATATTCAACACAACTTTTACATTTACTTCATTAAACTGTAAATTAATAATTCTAAGTGTTCAATGTGTTGGGAAAGTTTGTCAGCAGGTCTTCTTCATCCTTTGCTAAGCGGGTCTACGATTCGAGTGTTCGTAGTTTAATAAATGTTCTAGTGGTCGACTATGTTTCGCGAGTGTTAGATCTCAGTTGCATTTGTGGGAAACTTAGCTGCACTGCTGCTGCGTGTGCTTGAGTCCTTGTTCTTCTGAGGGAGTCTTGGCCCTCAGGTTGATCTGGTGAGTCGGGTGAGTCTTGTAGCTACGAGGTTCGGACGTGGAAAGGTAGAATCTAGGTTGTTCTCCTTCTGTACCACGGGAGCAAGCGTCATGCGTTTGTTTCCACAAACTGTCCCAGAGCTGGACTGTAAAAGTCAGAACTCTGGCTACAATATTCTCTTCAGATATGAGTATGCGGTCTCCTCTGCAAAGTGTCCATAGCATCAGACACCTGCAAGGTTCCCATATGCACACTTCGATCCGAATCTTAAGGCTAAGATACATCAATCCACATGCACAATGTCTCAGAAACAATAATCGGTTTTTGTAACTATTATATCATGAACATATTAATAATACATGGCAATCAATACAATATATATAAACATACGCGTATCAAAACTACTGGTGTTAACTTACTTCTAGAATCTGGGATTCGTGAAATCGTCTCTAGTCTATCTTGAAGATAAGGCTGAGGATAAGCGTTCACTGCAGTTTTGTTCCTTTGATTTGACCCTTGCAGCTTCATAGTTAGTATTTGACTGAAGAGCTAACGTTGGGGTACCAAGGATAATATGCACGGGGTTCTATTTCCTCTGACCAATCATTTAATTCTCGTTTCTTAATCTCGTTTCTACGGGACTACATTGGAATATTCTTTCTTTGCAAATGCTCCCCATCTGTTATACTGCCACAGGCTAGATCAAATAAGATATGAGTCGCATAAGCTACTTAGTGCTTTAAGAGACCCTGGTCATCTTGTTGGAGTAAGCTAAGTTAAAATTCTTGGTTTAGCCAGGTCTGTCTGAAGGAAGTTAATTTAACATGTGTGGGCTTCTCTTTAGATAACTCGTGAATTAATGTCAAGTTTTATTCGATGATATCTATTTTACGCTTAGCTAATTTACTACATTTTGTGGTCAATATTTCTGCGGTTACACTTGGAATGTAGACTGATGGTCCTGTCTATCCAAATGGGCTTCAACGTTGTCAGGGCAGCAGTTGTTTGTGCGATCCTGAAGATGACTTCCTGTTGGGACGCATTGTCTGATACAATGGCTCCTAATTATTTGAAGCTATTTACTGTGCTGAGGGATAAGCCCTGGACTCTGATGTTCGTGTTGATGCCATTGGTGTTCTTGATCATCATTTTGGTCTTTTCTGCACTTATTTCCATTCAATAGGTTCTGGACGTGTTGTCAAGCCTCTGTGCCAATTGTTCAAGTTCTTGTTCTTCTCCAGCCTATTCATCAATGTCATCCGCAAAACGGAGGTGGAAGATTGCTCTACCCCCCTAGGATGACTGTGCCTTCGTGATCTGCAAGGGCATCTGACATGATGCGCTCTAGGAAGATGTTTGAAGAGTGTTGGAGGGAGTAGGCATCCTTGACGCACATCAATTGTTGTTTTGAACCAGTTTTTGATTACGCTGTTGTGGAGGACTGCACTGGTAGCCTTGTCATACAGGCTTTTGATGACTTCAATCATTTTAGGGCTGATGCTGTACACTCTCATGGTTGCCCACAGAGCTGCATGCCAGACTCGGTCAAACGCTTTCTTGAAGTCTACAAACACATGATTATAGATGTTGTTTAGTGCTGTAGGTATTTCTCGCAGATTATTCTGAGGTTGAAAGTCTGTTCAGTGGTACTTCGCCCTGCCCTGAAACCTGCCTGTTCTTCAGCTATCGTTTCTTCAGCTTGGGGTTTCAATCTGTTGAGTATTATTTTCAGGAGGACCTTGCGGGAATGACTGATGAGGCTGATGGTGCGGTATTATTCACACTCCTGAAGGTTACCCTTTTTGGTAAGAGTGATGACAAGCGACTGGGTCCATGGTGTAGGCTACTACCAACTCTGCCAGATCTTATTACAGATAATGTTGAGGGCTTCAATCATAGCTTCTCCTCCTGCTTGAAGCAATTCCGCGGGTATGTTGTCCACTCCCGCTGACTTCTCCTTCTATAGTGATTGCACTGCTGCCTCAACTTCTTCTCGGAGAATTGGGAGGATTTCTTCCTCTTCTCTATTCTGGGGACATTCTGTAAGGCATATACCAGACTTGCTTTGGATCGTGGAGATCTTGGGCTGTTTAACACTTGACAGCATTTTCACAGTCTGGTAGGTCTTTTTGCTGTTGTTCTTGTTCATACTGTTCTCTATTTCCTGGCATTGATTTTCTATCCAGTTTTCCTTCGCTGTGCACCTTTTCGGATGTCATTTTTGATTTTTTTGGTAGGCATCAGCTCCCTGTGAGGTGTTCTTTTTCTTTATCATCTCTCTTCATCACAATCATCATCATCATCATCATCATCATCATCATCATCATCATCATCATCATCATCATCATCATCATCATCATCATTATCATCAGTCTTCTTGGTAATGGGAAAAATCCGTTTCGAGATAATAGTTCACATGTTTTGGGGGCACCTCAGATCGAGCGCATCATCTGGAGTAAAATAAATAAATACAAAATACAAGAAAAAATAATAGACCTTCTATTTGTCCTAATCCCTTTATTTGTTCAAGCAAGCAATAATTAATTAATTAGTTAATTAACAAATAAATAAATAAATAATAACAGCGGGAAGTAAAAGTCTGCATGGAGAGTTTTGAAGAAGACTGCTGACAGCCTTAAGATGTCTGAGGACAGTTACCATAACAACGGCAGTGGCCATGTTGGATTGAAGACGCGGAGAAACTGCGACGCAGGTGCGTGCCACAGCTTGCGCATGCGTTGAAGACCACGTGCCACCGTACAAGCCACGTGACGGCACGTGGCGGGCACGCGCAGCCAATGGGAAAAGGAGGCGTAGCACTCCTGGCCAGGCGGGCAGGAGTATTTGGGAGTACATTCGATAACTCCCGCCACAAGAGCAGCGATGTCCCCTTAGACCGGTTTTGGCCGCCATCTTTATAGGAAGTTGACGTTTCAAACGAGGCCCCAAGGGAGGCGACTGCTGTCTGAAGTTGCGCATGCGAATGGAGAGTTTGCTGGCGGCCGACTTCTTTAGAGGACAATGCTTTTTAGAACAATTGTGTGTGTGTGTGAGAGAGTGTGTGTGTGTGTGTGTTTGTGGTGGTGTGTTTTGGTGCTTCTTCTTCTTCCTCTTCTTCTTCTTCCGTGTGCGTGTGCGAGAGAGACAGCGAGAGAGCGAGAGAAGAAGAAAAGAAGAAGAAGAAGAAGAAAAGAAGAAGAAGAAGAAGAGAAGAGTGAGAGAGAGAGTGAATAGAGAGAGAGAGAGAGATCAGAGAGAGAGAGAGAGAGAGAGAGAGAGAGAGAGATAGAAGAAGAGAAGAGAGAGAGAGAGGTTACAAGAAAAAGGTAAAGGAGTTCCAGTAACCTTTCAGTCGTTGGGATCAGCCTTTCGAGACCTCTCTTCTCTAGGGCCAGCTTATTGAGGACCCATCTCCTCTCCCCGCTGCTTTACCGTCCCCGTGCTAAAACAGATCCGGTACCCATTCACAGTTTTGATGTGGACTGGATTGTGTTGTGTGCTTGAAGATGATGATGATGATGATGATGATAAAGAGGGGAGACGAGAGAAAGAAAAAACCATAATGAACATTATCTACCTGATCACTAATCACTGGCTTACTGCGTCATCCTTTCTTCTTCTTCTTCTTTTCTTCTTCTTCTTCTTCCTCTTCTTCTTCTTCCTCATGTGCACACACCCTGTCAGAGACTGGAATGAAACAGACGGAATAAGATACAACGGACGTTTGAAGAAGAGAGCATTGCCAAATTGCAGGTGGTTGGCAGACACACTAAACCCCTTAGTGGAAGAAATAGAGATGAGGGTGGGGAAGGTGGTGATGATTGTAGGGAGAGGGGCAAGGTGGTGCGTGGGGTGGGGCATGGAGATGTTATCACTGCAGCAAGCACTGTGTGAACGACGCAAAGGGAGCGCACCCTGATCGTATCGAGCCGCCAAACCATTTTCCGCCTCTTTAAAGGTCAACATCATTGAAAAATAAAACTGAGCACAAAATATCTACATAATAAAAGAAGTCACATGCCGAACAACTTTTTTCCGAAAAATACAGCCTTTTTTTAATATTGAATAAAATCTACTTCGAATAAAATTTTGCACCTTCGAAAAGCCCGCTCACGTGACCACATGGCTCGTGACGTCAACTGCTGAAGACAATATGGAGTAAGAAAGTGCCCATTCTCTACCAAAACGCAGGAAAACGAAGAGCAGCGGCCTATATTGTGCCGTTGGAGGTTGTACAAACAAACAAGCGGATGGGTTAACATTGCAAAGGTTTCCAAAAAACGAAGAAGTGCGAAATAAGTGGGTGAGATTCGTGCAGGAAAAGCGTGTAAACTTCGGTCCCAAGTACGGGACACCAACTGCGTCGTTAGCAATTTGCGCAAAACACTTCGTTGAAGACTGCTACCCCCCAAGTTCCACTTTAAGTTTAATGCAAAGCTTTGGGATGAAAACAATACAGACATTAAAGCCTGGCTCTGTTCCAACGATCCGAAGTCCGCGTGCCATTGCAGCAAGCACCTCAACAACAGCAACAGTTATCCAAGTTAGTAGTAGTAGGCCTACTAGTACTGCTTCAACTTCTACAGTCACAGTGGCTACTACACATCCATCGTCTGCTATCAGTTTGGCGGGCGTCAGGAAAGTCAGAGGAGCTTTTCAGAAAAAGAGAACGCAAGAGGGTATGTATTCACTGGTCTAGCTCGTATAATTGGAACACGACAGATCGAGTAAAGAGGGGCCGGGTAGCTCAGTTGGTAAGAGCATCTTGCTAGTAACCGAAAGGTCGCTGGTTCGAATCCTGGATTGGTCAACGTGTGATCATATTATTTTCCCCTTTATCAACAACTGGCCCGCTGGTGTCAGTATAAATCGGTCCAGTAGTCACCTATATGCGAAAGTGTCGTGTTACTATAATCTACAAACAACAACAACAACAACGAGTAAAGAATCGAGTGAAGAAACACTGCTTGTCTCGCTTGTAACTTCTTCGCAGTCGGCGATTGTATGCAGCTGCTGACGTCACTGCGAGGGGAGATCAGCGATAGCTGCGTTTTAGATTATTACTTCCCTTACCCTTAATTACAGGTAGGAAATCCCACTTTCAGTGATCGATATCTATTAAACGGTAGAGCTTTGCATACCGAATTTTTTGCATCTGGTATTATTTAGTAAAGTTCTTTCAGCAGAAACTTTTTGACCGAGCACTGTGGTTGACCTTTAAGAACCCCTTTCTGCCTTTTTAAACTCGTATTTGCCCAGCGGACTCCACCCTTCTTACATTGCAATGATGATGATAATGATGATGATGATGATGATGATGATGATGATGATGATGATGATGATGATGATGATGATGATGAAAGAGGGGAGACGAGAGAAAGAAGAACATAATGAAAGTACGTCTTTTTATATGTTCCCCGTATTCAAATTCTGCTATTTGTTATCTCTTTCCTGCCCATCAAGTTTTAAAAAAAGGTACATTGAATGTGAAACACTGTGATCGCAAATGGGCTGACAGAACACAGAACGCCGCTGATCCCGGGTTCGGTTCCCAAAGTTAATTGAAAAGACATGTTTGAAGGCCATCCTTATCATTAACCCATCTAAGACCACTGTTTGCGACACGTGACTCAATTTTTATATATGGACATGGTCAGCACAAAAAAAACATGATTAACCTGCCACTGACCACCACTGCAATCACTGAGTTTATCTGTTTCTGTCTCTTTCAGTTTGCTATCTTCAGAAGAAGAAGAAGAAGAAGAAGAAGAAGAAGAAGAAGAAGAAGAAGAAGAAGAAGAAGCAGAAGAAGAAGATATATAGATAGATATATAGATAGATTAAGAGAGAGTGATAGAGAAAGAGAGAGAGAGAGAGAGAGAGAGAGAGAGAGAGAGAGAGAGAGAGAGAGAGAGAGAGAGAGATTAAACATCCGTGCACAGATAATTTAGGATTTAGACCAAGGATTGTTAGAAGAAAGAAGAAAGAAGGGAGCCACGAGCAGGAAACCGTTACCACTAAGGTTACTGCAATAAGGAAAAAAACACACATTGTTTAAAATTGGGTAATTAATGGTTTGTCGTACAATGGCATGGCCGCACCTCCCTCACAGCCGAGCGAATCCTGTCCTAACGTAAGGGACAAACCAGCAACACAAGCCTAATATAAGCCAACAGGGCACAAGCCAGCAATACAAGCCTAATGTACGCCACCAGGGCACAAGCCAACAACACAACCAGCAACACAAGTCTAATGTAAGCCAACAAAGCACAAGCCAGCAACACAAGCCTAATGTAAGCCAACAGGGCACAAGCCAGCAACACAACCAGCAACACAAGTCTAATGTAAGCCAACAGAGCACAAGCCAGCAACACAAGCCTAATGTAAGTGTAGCCGACTGCTGTTCGCTACTGGTGCGGTATTTCTATCCCTAAACCTTACTAGTCATGTAGTATGCTATCTTGACCGTTTTCGTGTAACGTGTTTAGCCGACGCGTCGTCTGCTACACGCACAGCCTTTGTTTAAACTTACTGCCAAATGCGACACCTTGTCAGAGCCGTACACTAGCCCCCTTTTATTTCTGTCCATCAAATAATTATTATGTAGCTAGCCTTAGATATTATTCTTATGGAATGTTGTATGAATTTAGTTTATATTAGAGTAGTTAAGGCCGAGATCGCTAGTCCCAGTGATGTAACCTGCGATAACACTGTGTTTGTAGCTTGTGTTAGTGTGTACATAGAGATTCATGATTTGTAAGAGTTACAGATAAGTCATGCATTTTATTTGTATATAGTTAGCCAGATTGGACATTAAGCTTTTAGAGCATGTAATACGTATGGGTTTTTGGTATGTCTTAAATGTATCATTTGTATCTTTTTGTGAACTTGTGTGCTTAAGGTCGTACTTTGAGTCGCGTATTTTCGAAGTTTATTATTTATCTGTACCTTGTATGAATAATTCATGTACATATTTGGGAAGCTTGTTTTATGCCCTTTCTGGTGATGTGTATTATGTTATGTTTTGATTTGTATTAGGCCAAAGGCGAGCGGGATTTGTAAATTGAAAATAACACAAACTTGGCCCACAGGCACTTACTTAAGGCTCCGCGAGTGGCTCGCGCATGTGCGTCTCCGCTAAGGCTGGCGCTGTATGATAAAAACCGACTGACCCCCCAGTTGGAGGGGCAGTGAGACGGCAGACACGGGCCGACACAGAATGTACATACTACTGTAAATGACTGTCTGTTCCGTGGCTCAAAATTATTCACTCAGAAATAAATGCTGGAAATAGAACCACATCTTCGATTGGTGTGCGAGTGTGAAAGAAAAGGAAAAGAGAGTCTTCTTCTTCTGTACTCCTACTACCAGCCTCCTCTAGAGCGCTCCGCTCGTCTTCCTACTTCTACCACCTACCCTCCACTCCGCTACATCGATCTGGCGCTGCGAGCAGGATCCCAGCTAACACGGAGCAGCAGTCATTGAAAGACCAAGACCAAGACTAACAACGGCGACCTCAAGAATTTTAACCAGAAGCCAAACAAGGATGGCGGAGCAGGACAGCAGTGTGCAACTCCCAGCTAGCACTGGACCGTCGGTTGCTGTGGCCACGGCTAACAACAGTCAACCTCCCTCCCAGGTGGACGGCAGCGGACCATCGAGTGACCGAGTGAGCGGCGTCCAAGACGTCAACGGCCCACCAGCCCTCACGCCACGCCTCTACGTGATGCCGCCTCCCAAGCTACCTTCTTTTTCGGGTGAGGACGGGCAGGACTTCGAAGATTTTCAAATGGAGGCCACCCGAATCCTGAAGAACTGTCACCTAGACACTGGCGCGGCGGTGGAGTGGCTGCTGCAAGCACTGACGGGGTGTGCCCGACAGGAAGTTCTGCGGAGAGCAGACACCGCTGTTACGGCAGACGGCATCATGGAAGTCCTGACTGCGGCGTTTAGCGACCAACGGGGCACGTCAACCCTCCTGACTTCCTTCCACAACAGGCGGCAAGAAGATCACTGCGTCTAGCACAGAAAACAGTCTCCGATACCTAGGTATGTACATAATGACACTGTAAAGTAGTATGGGAATGCTCTCAGATACGGACTTTTATTTTAATGAGACAACTAAACAATTCTGTGTAGATATGATTTTTTTTTAATTGTCTGTGTAAATACTGTTTTTTTTGTGCTATTTTAATAATGTATCATGCGTTAGTTATGTCCATCGATTTTGAGCATTGTTGCTAAACATATGCAGTTTTGTAGAAATTAACATGTGTACGGTGTACGTGTAGAATAGAATAGATATTAGGGAAATAGTACTGTTTAGAGCTTTGATGTTTGCGGCAGGATGTTTTGTAAAGGCAGGTAAACTGTACATGATTCGCATTTTGTTATGATGTTAAATATGGACCTTTTTGAGATACTGGACTCCCTGTCAAATACATAGTCAGTCATCCCATTAGGCGATGCCAAGTTCATATTTTAACGTTTTCTGGTTAGGTCAGATTCGTGTCGTAAAGGACGAGTCATAGGATTGTTGTTGTTATCCTGACTTAAGATGTCGGATGGTTTCCACGGGCAAGTTAATGCCTTGGCCCAGTGATGCTATTCAAGTAGCAGCACATCTGCTCTTGAGTACAGTTTCTCAGCGCGGACGCTGAGTGGTTAAAAAGCCGGTGCGAATGTAGCCGACTGCTGTTCGCTACTGGTGCGGTATTTCTATCCCTAAACCTTACTAGTCATGTAGTATGCTATCTTGACCGTTTTCGTGTAACGTGTTTAGCCGACGCGTCGTCTGCTACACGCACAGCCTTTGTTTAAACTTACTGCCAAATGCGACACCTTGTCAGAGCCGTACACTAGCCCCCTTTTATTTCTGTCCATCAAATAATTATTATGTAGCTAGCCTTAGATATTATTCTTATGGAATGTTGTATGAATTTAGTTTATATTAGAGTAGTTAAGGCCGAGATCGCTAGTCCCAGTGATGTAACCTGCGATAACACTGTGTTTGTAGCTTGTGTTAGTGTGTACATAGAGATTCATGATTTGTAAGAGTTACAGATAAGTCATGCATTTTATTTGTATATAGTTAGCCAGATTGGACATTAAGCTTTTAGAGCATGTAATACGTATGGGTTTTTGGTATGTCTTAAATGTATCATTTGTATCTTTTTGTGAACTTGTGTGCTTAAGGTCGTACTTTGAGTCGCGTATTTTCGAAGTTTATTATTTATCTGTACCTTGTATGAATTAATTCATGTACATATTTGGGAAGCTTGTTTTATGCCCTTTCTGGTGATGTGTATTATGTTATGTTTTGATTTGTATTAGGCCAAAGGCGAGCGGGATTTGTAAATTGAAAATAACACAAACTTGGCCCACAGGCACTTACTTAAGGCTCCGCGAGTGGCTCGCGCATGTGCGTCTCCGCTAAGGCTGGCGCTGTATGATAAAAACCGACTGACCCCCCAGTTGGAGGGGCAGTGAGACGGCAGACACGGGCCGACACAGAATGTACATACTACTGTAAATGACTGTCTGTTCCGTGGCTCAAAATTATTCACTCAGAAATAAATGCTGGAAATAGAACCACATCTTCGATTGGTGTGCGAGTGTGAAAGAAAAGGAAAAGAGAGTCTTCTTCTTCTGTACTCCTACTACCAGCCTCCTCTAGAGCGCTCCGCTCTTCTTCCTACTTCTACCACCTACCCTCCACTCCGCTACATAAGCCAACAGGGCACAAGCCAGCAACACAACCAGCAACACAAGTCTAATGTAAGCCAACAGGGCACAAGCCAGCAACACAAGTCTAATGTAAGCCAACAGAGCACAAGCCAGCAACACAAGTTTAATGTAAGCCAACAGGGCACAAGCCAGCAACACAACCAGCAACACAAGTCTAATGTAAGCCAACAGAGCACAAGCCAGC
Source organism: Oncomelania hupensis (assembly GCA_036898135.1). NCBI lineage: Eukaryota > Metazoa > Mollusca > Gastropoda > Littorinimorpha > Pomatiopsidae > Oncomelania > Oncomelania hupensis. The sequence continues at coordinate 28,053,694 of CM072527.1, read as the reverse complement.
AACACAAGTCTAATGTAAGCCAACAGAGCACAAGCCAGCAACACAAGCCTAATGTAAGCCAACAGGGCACAAGCCAGCAACACAACCAGCAACACAAGTATAATGTAAGCCAACAGGGCACAAGCCAGCAACACAAGTCTAATGTAAGCCAACAGGGCACAAGCCAGCAACACAACCAGCAACACAAGACTAATGTAAGCAAACAGAGCACAAGCCAGCAACACAAGTCTAATGTAAGCCAACAGAGCACAAGCCAGCAACACAAGTCTAATGTAAGCCAACAGGGCACAAGCCAGCAACACAACCAGCAACACAAGTCTAATGTAAGCCAACAGAGCACAAGCCAGCAACACAAGTCTAATGTAAGCCAACAGAGCACAAGCCAGCAACACAAGTCTAATGTAAGCCAACAGATCACAAGCCAGCAACACAAGCCTAATGTAAGCCAACAGGGCACAAGCCAGCAACACAAGCCTAATGTAAGCCAACAGATCACAAGCCAGCAACACAAGTCTAATGTAAGCCAACAGAGCACAAGCCAGCAACACAAGCATAATGTAAGCCAACAGAGCACAAGCCAGCAACACAAGCCTAATGTAAGCCAACAGGGCACAAGCCAGCAACACAAGTCTAATGTAAGCCAACAGAGCACAAGCCAGCAACACAAGTCTAATGTAAGCCAACAGAGCACAAGCCAGCAACACAAGCCTAATGTAAGCCAACAGAGCACAAGCCAGCAACACAAGCCTAATGTAAGCCAACAGAGCACAAGCCAGCAACACAAGCCTAATGTAAGCCAACAGGGCACAAGCCAGCAACACAACCAGCAACACAAGTCTAATGTAAGCCAACAGAGCACAAGCCAGCAACACAAGCCTAATGTAAGCCAACAGAGCACAAGCCAGCAACACAAGCCTAATGTAAGCCAACAGGGCACTAGCCAGCAACACAAGCCAGCAACACAAGCCTAATGTAAGCCAACAGGGCACAAGCCAGCAACACAACCAGCAACACAAGTCTAATGTAAGCCAACAGAGCACAAGCCAGCAACACAAGCCTAATGTAAGCCAACAGAGCACAAGCCAGCAACACAAGCCTAATGTAAGCCAACAGAGCACAAGCCAGCAACACAAGCCTAATGTAAGCCAACAGAGCACAAGCCAGCAACACAAGTCTAATGTAAGCCAACAGGGCACAAGCCAGCAAAAAAAAGCCTAATGTAAGCCAACATGGCACAAGCCAGCAACATAAGCCTAATGTAAGCCAACAGGAGACACGGCAGTTACACAAGTCTCAGCACCAATACCACGCCAAATGTTGCACTGTTGGCACACCATGGCGGCACTTTTTATTTTGCGAGACAGCAACGGCAGTTGTAGTTTCAGTTCTGTTGTCCATTTGTAATGTTTTCAAGGTATTTAAACATGTTAATACTCTTTATAAGGTAAGAATTAGTAGCTGTTTATCATGAAGCCTTGAAGTTGATTTTGTTAGAATATCACTTATTTTTTGTTCTCGAACGTTCTAGAGATTGAGATATCTCTGACCTTTCAATTTGTTAATGAGAAAATAGCAATTTCATCTTCAGAAAAATGTTCAGTTTCTAATTCTTAAGACTGTCCTAAAAACATATTTTCTTCATTACTAAATCTTGTCGATCCAAAAAAAAAGTTTGTCAAGCTGAATCACTCATCTCAATTAAATCCATCAAAGAATTTTCTACTAGTAGAATTTGCACAATGGATTATAAAAAAGAACCCTGAATAAAATGGATCTATGTTGATGATTAAGGTGATGAACGTAAGAAACTCCGCAACAACAAGTAGCGCATGACACGGCGAAAGTAACTTGGTCCTGAAAAAAAACCTGCATTGTTTAACCTTTGGTTAGCTAAAAGGTCATTCGTTAGGTCTTGGTTAAGGTAAGGATTACAAATATTAATAGGGATAGTTTCAAAAATGTACTTTGGGGGTAACAGGTATAGTGAGCTTGGTTACATCAACTGATTTTTCATAGTACTGTAATAATGTAGCCGAGCGGAGCATTTGACTCCCGTCTCTCGGCCACCGCCTTGAGAACACGGCCCAACCAGAGCTGTTATTTGGTATTTATCCCTCGTAAGAGGGACATACACATATTTGCCCTGCAAGGCATTGAAGCGATAGTAAACCTTTTTCCGGCTACTAGTGCAACGACACTTGCTGCAAAGTCACTGCCACTGACTTGCATAAAATGCCTGCCTACAATGCAGTCCTGCTCACCACCAAAAGCAGAAGACGAATGGTCAGCCGGGGAGAACAAATGTCGTATCGCCTTGTCCTGCATAACCCAAAGGCCACACCAAAGGATTTTGCACAGCAGGAGCCACCCAGTGCTGGTCTAACCAATAAATGTAAGGTTGACAACCTCTCTCCCAAGCTTGAACCAGTCGCCACCATTTCCGCCACCATAAGGTCCTGTAGTGTATTTTGCAGCTTTGTTATATTTATAAGGTGCATACATTTTATGAAAACATTTTAAAAATATGTTTATAACTTTTGAATCTGTAAAATGCGGTGTACCTATTGATCTTAGCCATCCTATAGACAGTACAAACAGCGATCTTACAGTAAAGTAATCCTACATGAAATATTCTACACGGTAAAATGGGTTAATAAAAGTCAAGATATAAGCCATAACTGGATACAGATTAATTTTTTTAAACGACATCGTATACAAGAAGGCTATTATGACTTCTGGAGACTGACTGACGAACTGTTTAAAACCTCATTCCATTGAAACAAAAATGAACCCTGCTAACGTGAGAGTAACTTTAAATTTCAATAAAGCCCACATAAAGACACTACAAATTTACACTCGTGCCAGAGCTGGCAGAAATAGGCCTACTAGGTTTCACGGCTAATTAATTAATTCTCACTGTTGACTCTAGTGGCAGTAATTTAAAATTTATTGGAACAAAACCTATGAACTTGTTAATTGATTGTCTGTGTACCTCCATCAACTAAAGACATCGGAGAACTTAGTGGACGGAACTCCTAGTACATTGTTAAGAACCAAATTGCAGACTTTGATGATGTTACAATTATTCTGGAGATAACAAAATAAAAATATACATAAAAATACAATGTTAAACGGCCCTAAAATTGCAGTAACCTGCCCTACAATTGAACTCAGACCTAGCAGACACAATTGACTTTGATGCAGATGCAAATGTTGGGGATATTTACAGTCTCAAATTTACACCAACTGGTTATTATAAACGAGCTCTAATACCAACAGGTCGTACAGTACCAGAAACCAAACCTTCTAAAGAACTTTAAAGCTGGCGTACTTAATCCTGTTTTAAAGTATGCTGTCGCCAAACGAGAAAATATCTGGTCTTTAACACCGGTGGGCGCCGAAATAGATTGGCTTCTTAAATTTAAGTGTCAAAGCCCTTACACATTTATAGGACCAGACGATAAATTTAAGAAGATTAATAATGCTGGGCCTCTGTTAGTTAGTCTAGTGCCAATTGAAATTAACCAAGAAAACACCAAAATCAAAGCCTACAAAACAAACAAACAAACAAAAAAACACAATGTATGTTTTACATAAGCGTGATTCTGCTGGCAAAAACGTTAGAGTTGTTCTGCAGCCTCCTTTTCAACTAGGTATTATAGCTACAATAGTACTAGTAGACATAATTGCCCATGGCACAGGTGACTTTAAGTTGGGTTGAATTAAACGAGGATCCCAAACGTATTACAATATTTATGAGGAAAAGAAAAAATGAAAATCAGTACACTGTACTTGCTTCTTTATCCAAGATCACCGCTACCCCTGTTGTAAATCCTTCTGATAGAATATCGCAAATTAATCTGGAAAAGTTGATCTGGTTGCATTTTATATGTGAGCGATCAAATATTTACTGATAAACAAACAGAATATTTTGTAAATGAACTAAAATCAAGTTTAGTAAAGTTAATAAAAAGTGTCATTTTCACTCATTTAAAATAACAATGACGACTAAATTGTACCATCCAGTGGTGGAACCGGAACCAATGCAGCCAAGTACCCCAACATTAGAATCCTTAAACTTAACGTTCAAGCGTTTAGGCTGGAAGAAATAAGGAAAGTGAGGACGAAAATTGAATCAGACATCCAAAAGTATTCTAGATGCATTATGTGTCTACTGTCTAAATGTTATTAACACAGTGGAAGCTGCTACTAGTGTGGAATTATTTGTGACCGGAATTGGTATACCAAATTAGTATCGGATTATATGTTGCTGCTGAGTATCTGCAGTGGCGTCAGTACTACTAGGTGTAATTAATACTAAAGTATCTAAGAAACTAGAAAAACATAACGGTATTTTTAGTCTGGCGATAGCTAAACTTACGCGCATGAACTTAATCACTTCGAAAGCTCTCGAAGACTCACAGATTACTGACCAAAAGTTGGTAATTATCCGGCGAAGTTTTGAGGAATACAAAATGTTGAAGCATGATTTGCAATCTAAATCCAAATCTGTACCTAGAATTGTTGAAGAAAAAAAATTTGGAAGAATTGAGATTATTAGGATGGAAAGAGCAACTAGATCCTATGAAGGAAAATCTGGGTGTTTCAGAATAAATACAGTTAGCGTTTACTCAGTGTCTGACGGTCCTCCACCTTATTCACAGTCTCTAATTTATAATGGCCTAGAGCCTATGCAGGTTAAAGTAGCGAGTACCTATTGAACAGCGAAGCTGTCTTACCCGTCCTTCATCCCTTCAATCAACTTCATCACGGTTGTTACAATTAACTCCACGTTAAGTAACAGGAAATCTAACTAAATAGCACGGAGAGAGAGAGAGAGAGAGAGAGAGAGAGAGAGAGAGAGAGAGAGAGAGAGAGAGAGAGAGAGTGAGTGAGAGAGAGAGAGAGAGAGAGAGAGAGAGAGAGAGAGAGAGAGAGAGAGAGAGAGAGAGAGAGAGAGAGAGAATTCTGTAGTAAATTTGAGGCTTTCGTGGTTTGGTAAGGGGATATTACTATTCTGCAAATCCCAGAACGAGCGTGCAAGAAGAGTTATTCCGCTAGAGTTGCCGTTGACACACGAACGGTAATCGGTATACAAACAACGAGAGTTATTCTTCCTGTTTTACTTTGCATTAGTAATGGAGCACGGCTGGCGTTGATTGGCCAGCTTGTGTTGCCACGCAACCGTCACACGTGGTGGCCACATTGCCGGAGAGGGGCGTGGATTAACAGTTTTACACCCAGTGTCACCCATTTCACCTACCGTTAACTCTTTTCACACCCAAAGTTTAATGTTGACGTCAGTGTGCAAAGGCTGGTGGGGAGAAAGAGGAAGGAGAGAAAGAAAGGTCACATAGGATTGTATTTAAGGTTGGTGGGGAGAAAGAGGAAGGAGAGAGAGAAGGCTCACATAGGATTGTATTTATTGCACTCTATGTCAAGGTCCCAAGAGGAAGGCTTTGTTTAGTCCTGGCGAAAACGATTTTACCCTACACGTCGCATTGCTATAACATTACACAACGATAAAGTGGGCATTGCTATCACATTACACAATGATAAAGTGGGCATTCCTAGCACATTAAACAATGATAAAGTGGGCTTTGCTATCACATTACACAATGATAAAGTAGGCTTTGCTAGCACATTACACAATGATAAAGTGGGCATTGCTTGCACATTAAACAATGACAAAGTGGGCTTTGCTATCACATTACACAATGATAAAGTGGGCTTTGCTATCACATTACACAATGATAAAGTGGGCATCGCTATCACATTACACAATGATAAAGTGGGCATCGCTATCACATTACACAATGATAAAGTGGGCATTCCTATCACATTACACAATGATAAAGTGGGCTTTGCTATCACATTACACAATGATAAAGTGGGCTTTGCTATCACATTACACAATAATAAAGTGGGCTTTGCTATCACATTACACAATGATAAAGTGGGCTTTGTTATCACATTACACAATGATAATGTTGGCTTTGCTATCACATTACACAATGATAAAGTGGGCTTTGCTATCACATTACACAATAATAAAGTGGGCTTTCGCTGCTCAGCCCAACCGTTCAAGTTTGGATTTTCAATTTCGGTTCTGACAGTCATTTCCACTGATCAACGGTACATCGACACCATAGCCGTGTAACGTTTGACCCTATTTGTATATAGCATCCTGTATTATTATTATTATTTGTGAGTGAACCACGAAGCTTGAAGAGTGTGTCTTTGGTGTGTAGGTTAGGGAAGTTGTATCAACCTAAAAGGAAAAAACCTTACGAGCAATTGTATTTATTGCTTCTGTCTCTTACCAGCTTTGGCAGAGCTATTTTTAGCTCACGATTGTTGGTTAGCGTTAGCCATTAGTAGACACGAAAACAACAAAATTTATTCATTTTAAAGAAAACCACCGTAAACTTTCCAAAGAGATTTTTTTGTCGTTGTAAGCTTTTCATTCAAAGTGGGGCAACACTCACTGTGAAGGTTAAAAGGATTTGTGGACGGAGAGTGGTCAAAGTAAGTGCCAATAAACTCACATGAGCCCGATGCCATTTTCTTTGAACTTGTCCACTTGAAATATATATATATATATATATATATATATATATATATATATATATATATATATATATATATATATATATATATATATATATATATATATATATATATATATATATATATATATATATATATATATATATATATATATATATATATATTACCATACAACAGTTTATTGAACCACACTACCGAGGTGAAAGCTCTCAAGTAAGCGTGTAGGTAGATTATTTTAGAGGATCACCTACAAAATCTATACTTTCTGTTACAAGTGCGTCCATGGATTAGCCCCTTCCTACCTCACCGAGAAAGAGAACATTCACTCCTACAAGCCATCCAGAAATCTTCGTTCTTCCTCTGACACCCTCATGCTACAAATACCCCGCTACAAAATCTCCTCTGCAGGATTTCGGTCCTTCTAAGTGCTTGGTCCTTCAGCTTGGAACTCTCTTCCTCTCTCTCTCTCTCTCTCTCTCTCTCTCTCTCACTCTCTCTCTCTCTCTCTCTCTCTCTCTCTCTCTCTCTCTCTCTCATCGCAGCTCTCCGAACGTAGCCACTTTCAAGTCCAACTTAAAAACTCATCTCTTCCTTAAAAATGTCTGATCTCGCCTCCCATCACCATCATCATTCCTTCTTTTCTGATTCCCCGCGGTCACACAGCACGCTCCCAGCACCCTCACTCCTTAGCTATCTCCTCCTCCTCCCTTTTATTGTTTACTTGTAAATATTCTTTTTCAGGTTTGTATTGTGGCTTTGCATAAATTATTAGTGTATCGTTTTTGTTTCACTTCTTTTCGTATGTGTTTCGATGTTAACTTTATGTATAAATGCGTGAGAATTGCGCTTTGAACTGATGTCATTAAAAGAAAGCGCTATATAAATACCCTTATTATTATTATTATTATTATTATTATTATTATTATTATTATTATTATTATTATTATTATTATTATTATTATTATTATTATTATTATTGTTATTATTATTATTATTATTATTAAAAAGGCATTCGGTTCCTTCCTAACGTCACATCCCTAGTCAAACAACAGGGTCTTGGTACAGTCCTCAACCGTCACTCGATACCGCAGGTACACAATCATCTCCCATTTATAATTTATAATTCACAGCCAGCTAAGGCATGTTGATCATGCTCCGAGGATTTTATTTTTGAGTGCCTACATACAGTAGGTCTTCTCAGGAAAATAAGCCAGGTAGTGCTTCTGAGAGACGATCTTGACTACGCTGACACGCAACGTGTAAATTAACATTTGGCAAATATGAGACACACACACAAAGTGTATGAATACATAAGCATTGTATATTCCGTCCGCAATTTTCATCTCCACCTCGGAGGAACTTTCAACAGTTTATTTTATTATTTCATCGTTCCTCTATAGCGGTTTTTCCAGCTGCTCTAGGCGCTGACCGATACGGGATCAAACACAAGGCGCCTAAGGCGTCACTTTTAGCCTTTGGGCGCATAGTCTGAAGCCCTGACCACGGAGCACAATCATGAGCGACTTATAATGGAACAAGAAGGGACCTGGGACCTAATGCATGCTGGGTGTATTTGTTTAGCCGGCACTCACTCTTATAAGACATGGGCGTCAGGATCCTTAATGTCTGTGCGACTGAAGGAGTGCGTACACCATCTGGACCTCGGTTTATACTCTCATCCGAAGGAGTAGTATAAAAATGTATCCTCAACGTCATGTCCGGTCCAAGCTAAAGAGGAATAACTCATAAATACAGGAATTTAACCTTGCCTTTCAGCCGAATTGAATTAAAATACAGGAACTAAACGTCCAATCAAACTGAATTAAACAGGTCTACTCTGGATAAAACCAAAAACAAACTGCTTGTTGCTGATCCTTTTCAATGAGGTGACGCGTTTCCGTTCAGAATGTTAAACGAACGAAATTAAATTAGTCCACTATAATGTTTTAAACTAAATTAAACTAAACTTATCATAACTAAATTGAAATAAAAATTTAATGAAAGCTGCCCAACCGACCTTAATGATTATAAATAACGTAGCCTACATTTAAAAAAAAGGAAATACACAGGAATATAAATGGACTACAAACGGAATACAATGGGATACAAAGGAATACAAAGGAAAATACAAAGGAATACAATCACCATTAACTACTACTAAATTGAAACCAACCCGGGTACTTGTGCAATATAATGGGACTTAAAGGAGACCAAAAGTGTGTGTAAAGTACAAGTGATAAAGGTGGTTCACCTAAAGAGATAGGCTGGAGTTTATTGATAGCCTCTTGGTTAACCTTAGTAGTTGCTGTCCTCCGTCAAATGCCATAGGCCATTTGGCTACTATGTTCTAAGCTCGTCAGTGTATCAGCTGGGCTTGGTGAAAAACAAGGGACCGATTTTCCAAAGTACGAGAAGACGCCTGGATGAAGTTCTAAGAAAAACATCTTCATGCGAGAAAAGTATCCACAATTTGGCTGACTGGCAAACGGAGATGGGAAAGAACCTAACTTTCTAAAAGAGGATTCATTGCCACACACAGTTCTAAAATCTAGTTCTAGACAAAATGGGACTTAATCCAGGTTTGCCCAAAATTAACTTTACTTGGTAATGCGGCGACATTCAAAAACTAACAAACATTAATCATGGATAAAACACATTAATAACCTTATCGGACAGTCAAATAATAACAAACATTAATCATGGATACAGACAGACAAACCACATTAATAACCTTATCGGACAGTCAAATAATTACAAACATTAATCATGGATAAAGACTGTCCAACCACATTAATAACCTTATCGGACAATAATTAAACTAAACTACAGACACCGCAATAATTAACTAAATTTAAAAGTGATGTCATTAAATGACGGAATAAAAATAAATAAAATGGAAACAAGATCAGCAAATTTAAACAAAAATAACACGGACGACTTAATTATCGACCACAATGCCGGCAAAATATCCAAGAAGAAGAAGAGGAGCAACAACAACAACAACAACAACAACAACAACAACAACAACAACAACAACAGGTGTGTAAGAAGGCTAGAGAACGGAAATCAAAGTGACGCAGTATTGTGTAATGAAGAGCATTTGTCTGCTGTTATTCAAATTGCGCAGTGTGTGACAAGGTCATTAGTAGCGACCTTGATGCTGTGACGATCAGCGCTCCATAATTGGTCAGTTTGCCGCAAGAGGCCGGATCGCCGCCGATTCATGGTTCTACCCTGTCGACAGGTGAAGACCATCCTGGTTGTAGACTAATGAGTCATCCAGGTATGTGTACAATGGTCGTTGTGGACTAGTGAACTGAGAGAGCGATAACGGTGTTACCTGTAGGCAGGATGCGGGGGAGGGGAGGGGTGGAGGTCCTTTGACTGTTACAGTTGATGAAGTCTAACTCCATAAACTCCAGCTCAGACCTTGAGGTAGGGACACACACACACACGCACACACATATACACAAACACACAGACACAGAGACAAACACACACGTACGCACAGTGACGCATTCACGTAAAACGTGCGTTAAAGCGTAGCCTTCACTTTCACGGATAAGAACACGCCTCACACGCAAACACACAAGCATACAAACACATTCGCACACACACAAACGCTCGGGCAAAGTATTTGCGTAATACACTATCGCATGCACGTGTTAAGCAAGTGTGTGAGTGTGTGTCTGTGTGTTTGTGTGTGTATAAGTGCACGTTTTGATGTTGTTGATGGTGATAATGGTGTTGTTAATGGTGATAATGATGATGATGATGATGATGATTATGATAATGATGATGATGATGATGGTGACGATGATGATGATGATGATGATGATGATGATGATGATGATGATGATGATGATGATGATGATGATGATGAAGACGTCATTGGCGATTTTGAAGACGATAACAACAAATAACGATACTAAAGATGACGATAACGACTGTGACCATGATAAAGACGATAACAACAAGGACGATACTAAATACGACGATAACGACTGTCACGATGATAAAGACGACAATAACAAAACAAGGACGATATTAAAGACGACGATAACGACTGTCACGATGATAAAGACGACAATAACAACAAGGACGATATTAAAGACGACGATAACGACTGTCACGATGATAAAGGCGACAATAATAACAAAGACGATACTAAGGACGAAACAGGAAGAACAAGAAGCAGATTGCAGAGCGTGCGTGAAACATCTGATACCCGTATTTGTGATCCTCTGGCCCCGGGTACCTCCACACCCCAGGGACGGGCGGGGTGGATCCTTGGCCCAAAGGTCGCATGGCGGGTCAAAGGGCGAGTGTTCAAATCTCCCTCCATGACGGTTACAGACGCTGAAAAACAGCGACCATCACAGCCCGTAGACCTCCACATCACATTGCTCTATGAAATTAGATATTTGTTTATGTCTTCAATTATTGTTCAATTATTAGGCATGTATTTAAGTATCTATTATCCTCCCCTCCATAATACAGTGTATGGCATGTTTTAATAAAAGGCTGCAGCAATTAAACGTAAGAAAGCTGATAGGTTATGGTGGCTTGTTTATTTGTGTATTTATTTATTATTTATTTATTAATTTATTGAATAAATAAATAAATAAATAAACAAATAAATAAAATAAATAAATAAATAAAAAATAAATAATCAAAAATAAATTTATAAAATTTTATGTGGAAACTGTGAGAGTGACCTTTATGTAAGCTGTAACTTGGTGAAGTGATGTGATAGTGACGTTTATGTATGCTGTAACTTGGTGAAGTGATGTGATAGTGACGTTTATGTATGTTGTAACTTGGTGAAGTGATGTGATAGTGACGTTTATGTATGTTGTAACTTGGTGAAGTGATGTGATAGTGACGTTTATGTATGTTGTAACTTGGTGAAGTGATGTGATATTGACGTTGACGTTTATGTAAGCTGTAACTTGGTGAAGTGATGTGATATTGACGTTTATGTATGTTGTAACTTGGTGAAGTGATGTGATAGTGACGTTTATGTATGTTGTAACTTGATGAAGTGATGTGATATTGACGTTTATGTATGTTGTAACTTGGTGAAGTGATGTGATAGTGACGTTTATGTACATGTATGTTGTAACTTGGTGAAGAGATTAAATGTGATTGCGATAGTGACAGTAATAGTATGATTATGTTGTATTGATCAGATGTCATTTCTATAAACTGTGATAGTTGCAGTGTTCCCGATTACGCACAGTAGTGCGTCAATTACGCACAAAATATGAAAAATGACGCATGAAAATTTGCATGTGTGCGTCCTGAGGACGCACACATTTTTCTCGAATCGCTGAAGTCAAAAATACGACCAACGAGTGGCGAACTAATTCACGGCATAATCAGAATCAGAACCCAACTGAGACTGCCATTGCAGACGATTAAAGATTGTGTCGGGAGTTGTCGTCCTTAAAAATCGCATGCGCGCGCATTGTAAACTTCCTCCAAGCAATACATTCACTGAACAGAAGAAATCTTCGTTAGTCCATTCTTTGATAGAACTATCATACACGATCATGTCACTTCTGACTTGGTTGACTGGGCCCAAAACCCGTTCATCCACCGATTTTGGGACTCTCAAAATTTGCGCAAGGACTCTTAAAATTTTATACCTGGGAGTCCCAAGGACTCTCATTTTTTGTGTGTGGAGGGAACACTGAGTTGCTTGCATCTTGAATGTGTTTATAACTGGATTCTTTAGTATTTTAGATTATTAAGGATTGATTGTAATTTGGTTGCGGATCACGAGGGCACAGTCGGCATGGGGGGAGGGCGGGGGAGGGGAGGAAGGAGGGAGGGCGTGGAGCAATCTCCGGCCTCTGTTTTGCGGATGACGTTGGTGGATTGGCTGGAGAAGGGCGGGGGCTTGGACAGCTGGTGCGGAGGTGTGACACCGCCTTCAGAGCCTTTGGAATGGAGGTGGATGCAGAGGGGATCGGAGTGGTGACCGGCGGACATCGAGATCCAGGGCCTGTTTCTCTGCACTGTGCATGACTGCAGGTGTTTGGGAGCCGTTGAGTCGGACGTTGGGTCCTTCGGGGGAGTCCTCTCCGGGATCGCACGGACGGCTGCTGCCCTGGCGGGGTTGGGGCCCATTTGGAGAGACGGGGCCATCAGTCTATGCTCCAAGGTGGAGCTGCTACGCTCCCTTGTCGTCTCCGTCTTCCTGTATGCTTGCGAGGCGATGGTGCTGCAGGGACTCCTGGGCGTTTCCTGTACCCGACGCAACGCCGACGGCGGGGTCTGACAGACCATCGCGCGGGCCATTGGACAACATGATGACATGCTCACAGTGGTGAAGAAACAGGCTCCGAGGGTGTGGCCACGTCGCCAGAGCATCGGGCCTTGCAGGGACCATCCTGCGGGGCCCGGTGCGGAGAGGCAGAGGGGGAGGGAGACGGAGAGGGGGGTGTGAGGACAACATTCGAGATTGGACTAGCTTGACATTGAGCGAAGCCATGAGGATTGCTGAGGACAGAGAAAAATGGAGTACGCTGGTTAAACGATCATCTGTGGTGCCCCAACGACATCCAAGTTACGGGATAGATAGGTTAGGATAGGATTGATGATCTACATCATTGTGTACATTCTTTGTTTGAGGTAATAAAGATGTAGTGTATTGTATATGTATTGTATCGTATTGTATGGTATAGTATTGTATCGTGTCGTGTCGCTAAACCAGTCACCTACCTTTTTTCTTGAAAACTCTTCCGGGACAATACTCCTCATTTGTGTACGAGGTCTGTTGGATCAGCTTGGGAATATTGGACGCTTTCTGCCAAATGGTCACCAGGGCTTCCTATGATGTTATTATTTAACAATGTAGGCATTTTATATGTATGTGTTTTGTTGATATTGTATAATGATGTTTGTATTCTTTTTTATTTTTGTAAACGGGGGTTCCATAAATTAGAGTATAGCCTCAGCATCCCCTGCGCGGGATGTCTTTATTGTAAAGTGACCGGCTGGTAGATTGCCTTCAGTGATACCACTAGGGTTGTTTCGGCAGATCTTTTATGCGGATCAGGGGTGGGCCCTCTTTCACTTTTCTGGTCCTGATTTGGCTCGGAAGAGTCCGCTGGACCTAAAGCAATAACCATGTAATTTAATGTATTGTATCGTATTGCATCGTATTGTATTGTATTTTTGAGCGCAGTTAGCTCAGTAGTGTAGGCAATGTACTCCAATGTCAGGCAATAACATTGCAGCCTGTACAATGGTTAAAAGCCCGTTAAGGGCCTGCAGTATCAAAACATTACCCTGAGGCACTGCCTGCGCTCCTACTCCTTCGGATGAGGGTGTAAACCGAGGTCTAGTCTGTGTATGCACGCGTTCCATATTACATCTTTCATCCCTTTAGCCCGTTCTGGATTCTTCCTAATTCTGGATTCTTCATCCCTCTCGGTACGTTTGCTTCATTTTGTTTTCAAACCTTTCTAACGATTGTACACTTCCACCTATGGATTGAACAAACAGCGCAAACATAAAACAAACAACCGAAGGTTGTCTAACCTATCCACTTTAACATCTCCACCTTAATTTGGGGCCATGCTACGGTAAACACACAAGTAGATTTGTGTCCCCGGACACATTGAGCGTATAGGGGCACACAAGGATTTTTTTCTTTGTTTTTATACCTCATCGCAAGCCACGAATTCACTAAAGAGAACTCGCTGTGTCATACCCAAAGAGTTTGAATATAATTGGAGATGACGTGACGTCATGTTCTCTATTAAGCGAGTGAAACTACATTGATGCGCGTCGTAGCCTTTGCAAAATAGAGTTTTTTTCTCTGATCTAATCATGTAATCTCATGCTTGTCAGTTCTTACTTTAAAAACACATTTTTGTTGGCTTTAATTTTTTTTAAAGTGTTTATTGTACCGCTGCGCAATAAACATGTACTCCCCCACACCCGCCCCCTCTCTTTCTCACACCTCCATCCGTGCGAGAAAAAGAAGAAATTAATTAGTGTGGGGAGTATTCGGCGATATATCACAAGTACACACACCATTAGAGTAAAAAAAAAAATTGGGTTGGGAGTATATTATTGGATATCACAAAAGTACTTCCCAAATGTTCCAGCACTGAACCAAAAGTACTCCCCCTCCTATGCTTGGGTGCAGGGGGGAGGGGGGGAGAGGGGTTACATCTGCGATGAGCCAGAACTGCTCAAAGAAGTAAATCTAGATCATCCCAGAAGTACTCCCCGGGAGTATTTCTGGACCAAAGGGGGAGTAATTCTGGGGTGCTTCTGGCGAAGGGGTGAGGAGAGGGAGGAGGGGAGTCAATCTTGATCTATACAAATTCACCCAGCAGAAGGGGCGAGGAGAGGGAGGAGGGGAGTCAATCTTGATCTATACAAATTCACCCAGCAGAAGGGGCGAGGGGAGGGAGGAGGGGAGTCAATCTGGATCTATACAAATTCACCCAGCAGAAGGGGCGAGAGGAGGGAGGAGGGGAGTCAATTTGGATCTATACAAATTCACTCAGCAGAAGGGGCGAGAAAAGGGAGGAGGGCAGTCAATCTGGATCTATACAAATTCACCCAGCAGAAGGGGCGAGAGGAGGGAGGAGGGGAGTCAATCTGGATCTATACAAATTCACCCAGCAGAAGGGGCGAGAGGAGGGAGGAGGGGAGTCAATCTGGATCTATACAAATTCACCCAGCAGAAGGGGTGAGAGGAGGGAGGAGGGGAGTCAATCTGGATCTATACAAATTCACCCAGCACGCCCTAGGTCCATTCTTCCCATTCCCGGTCACCCCTTGGATTGTGCTCAGTCGCCTGGGCGTCAGGCTATGCGCCCAAAGGTGGCAAGTGGGCGCCTCGGGCGTCTTGAGTTTCTCCTTTATCGGCCTATACAGTAAGCAGCTCTTGAGCTGGAGAAGTGCAATATAATATAAATGTGATTAACTATAATTGTATTGTATTGTACTGTAGTGTATTGTATTGTACTGTATTGTACTGTATTGCATTGCACTGTACTGTATAGTATTGTGTTATATTGCATTGTATTGTATTGTACTGTATTGTGTTATATTGTGTTGTATTGTACTGTATTGTATTGTATTTTAATGTATTGTACTGTATTGTATTGAACTGTATTGAATAGTGTTGTATTGTATTGAATTGTATTGAATCTCATCTAGTTCTACACTGTCTGCTTGCCTGTCCCTCTCTCTCTGTAGATTATAGGTCTGCGTGAACATGATCTAGAGAGAGGCAGAGAAAGAGAGAGACAGAGACAGACAGAGAGAGACAGAAAGACAGACAGAGACACAGAAACAGACACAGAGAGAGAATGTGTGTGTGTGTGTTTGTGTGGGTGAGCGCGCATGTGCGTGCACATGTGTCTATAATTTATGCCGGATCTGTGCACTGTCAGATACAGAAGCAAAAGATATCAATCAATAGAGAGAAAGACAAGACATAAATAAAGCGCACATGGGTGTGTGTGTTGGTGTGTGTGTGTGTGGGGGCATGTAGAAACGACGTTACAGTGACACACTCATGGAACTCCACATGGTTTCTTTTGACTTTTTTGGAAGGGCGCCCTATTTTGACGTCAAAATAGTTCCCTGCTGAGTTAGAGCTGTTTTAGGCCTAGGGTTAGGTTAAGGGTTAGGGTTATGGTTAGGGTTAGGGATAGGTTCAAAAATTTGAAAATGTCAAAATAATGTCACGAAAATGAAAAGTGTGTCAAAATAATCCCTGTTTTTTTCACAACAGTCATCAGAATGTCGTTTTTACAAAAATGTGTGTGTGTGTGTGTGTGTGTGTGTGTGTGCGTGTGTGTGTGTGTGTGTGTGTGTGTGTCTAGGTAGAAACGTCTTTATTCTGACATACACTTGAACCTCTACGTACTTTATTTTGACGGACCCCGTTATTTTGACGTCAAAACAGTGTTCCGTTAGGGTTAGGGCTGTGTTAGGGTTAGGGTTAGGTTAAGCGTTAGTGTTAGGGTTTGGGTTAGGGTTAGAGTTAGGGTTAGCTTAAAAAAATGGATAAATTTGAAAAAATGTCAAAGTAACGTACGTTTCTAAACGGTTGTGTGTGTGTGTGTGGGGGGGGGGGGGGGGGGGGGTGTGTGTGTTTGGGTGTGGGTGTGTGTGTGTGTGTTAGGAGGGTGTGGGAAGAAACAAAGAAATTGTATTGTTTTGTATTTGGGTAATCGATTTGTTTTACGAAATATACACAAATCTATCCTGGTTATGAGAGAAGAAGAAGAAGAAGAAGAAGAAGAAGAAGAAGAAGAAGAAGAAGAAGAAGAAGAAGAAGAAGAAGAAGAAGAAGAAGAAGAAGAACAAACAACAACAACAACAACAAACAACGACGACGACGACGTTGAAAACATCTAAAGAACGAGACTGGCATTGGGATTAAGTGGTTTGTTATTCCATGAGAAAGGAAAGCAAGCTATGAGAAGAAGTTGAAGAGTGGAACAAAGAAAAAGAAACATCAGGTTGATCAAATGACAATGTTGTTCTCGCACCACACAGAACAGTCTTTGAAAAAAACGTCAGATGATGCGCCTTAAGGCAGCCAGTGGATTTACAACCTGTATCGGTCAGCGCCTTAAGGCAGCCAGTGGAGTTACATCCTGTATCAGTCAGCGCCTTAAGGCAGCCAGTGGAGTTACAACCTGTATCAGTCAGCGCCTTAAGGCAGCCAGTAGAGTTACATCCTGTATCAGTCAGCGCCTTAAGGCAGCCAGTAGAGTTACAACCTGTATAGGCCAGCGCCTTAAGGCAGCCAGTGGATTTACAACCTGTATCGGTCAGCGCCTTAAGGCAGCCAGTGGAGTTACATCCTGTATCATTCAGCGCCTTAAGGCAGCCAATGGAGTTACAACCTGTAACGGCCAGCGCTTTAAGGCAGCCAGTAGAGTTACAACCTGTATCGGTCATCGCCTTAAGGCAGCCAGTGGAGTTACAGCCTGTATAGGTCAGCGCCTTAAGGCAGCCAGTGAGTTACATCCTGTATCATTCAGCGCCTTAAGGCAGCCAATGGAGTTACAACCTGTAACGGCCAGCGCTTTAAGGCAGCCAGTAGAGTTACAACCTGTATCGGTCATCGCCTTAAGGCAGCCAGTGGAGTTACAGCCTGTATAGGCCAGCGCCTTAAGGCAGCCAGTGGAGCTACAACCTGTATCGGTCATCGCCTTAAGGCAGCCAGTGGAGTTACAACCTGTATTCACAACTTTCCGGCACCTCTAATAAAAACTCGTGGGTATCGCCATTACGAGGTTATATGAAACCAAGTTCCGGTTTTGCTTGTTTTGCTTTTATCAAAGCTTGATGCGTGACTTTTAAATATGGCAAATTGCCGAAAACGACGATTGTTAGAGCCCGAAAATGAGTGGGATAAGTATAAAAACGGTGGAGGAAGTACATGCTCAGTGAAAGAATGCAAAAAACAATCGTAGAGGCCTGTATTTGTGGCGACTTCGGAGGTGCGTCGATCATCGACAGAAAGTGAAACAGGACCTGAAAACTCTTGTAGTTTTTCATAGCTTCGCCGTCGCAACCTT
>CM072527.1:27985554-28025554 GCA_036898135.1 Oncomelania hupensis | reverse complement strand
CACGGCCTCCACCCCCACCACCACCACAACGACGACGTTGTGACGTCACGTGAGGAACAAACCGTCAAGCTGGAGGTTCAGGATTCTCACCTCTTCCACCACCCCCACCCCCACCCCTTCTTCGCCTCTCACCCCCACCATGCCTTCCCTCCCCACCCTCTGCACGACGTGCTCCCTCATCATCACCACCCTCCCCCCAGGCCCACGACGGTTTGAAGACTTCGGCCCGCCCCTCCCCCACCTCCACCACCTCTCTCAACCCCTTCCCCACCCCGAGCCTCGCTTTGAGGATGGCAGCGTGATCCAGGACCTGTCGTGCAGCCACAGCGGCAGCTTCAGCCACAACAACAGCAAGAGCCTTACCACTAACGGGTTCCACGACACGGACAGTCGCAACAACAACATCAGTAACAATATCAACCACCACAACAACAATAACAACAAAAAGGTGGCCGACAGCCCGCACCATCAACCACACGAGCATCAAGGGCGCTGCGACAGCAACCCTCCACCCCCTAGACACCCCCTGCACCACTTACAAGACACTGTGTGCGGGCGAGTCAGCCCCAGCCAGGGTTCCCCTACTCCCTGTTCTGGGCTGCACCCCTTTCCTCCAGGCCCCCCATCCCCCAGGGGGCATTGCGAGCGCGGTATGGTGGAGGGTTCTAACCTTGACAGCAGTGAGCTTGGTGATGACCTGATGCATGGAGGCGTCTTTGACCGACAGTGCAACGTCACACACAGGGTCAGTATCAACACTGCGTCATTTTCCAACTTCATGACCTCATTTACGTGAAACGTCTTCTTTTTTTTTTCCCTTTCTTCTTCTCCTAATTATACATTACACATGAACACAAGTATATCAACTAACAAGTTAGTATCTCCTATTGCCCCCAGTCGACGTGCGGTGGTCCCGTTGCCCTTGGTTTTAGCCACAAGCTGCGACGGGGATATCCCAAACCTAAAAATAGAATTGAGAAAATTCTGGGAAATCTGTTCAAGGGAAGTAACTGATAACTAGCTACGGTTGCAGTCATGGTCGCCATTTCTCGCGGAGATGTGCTGGCTGAAATAAAACGAAAGTTGGGAGAGGAACTGCATATTTCTGGTAGTGAACAAAGGCAGAAACTTGTCCGCAGTATTATCAGCGATAGAGTTATAATGGACGAAGTGCTCCATACCTATGAGGTTGCCTTTGCTCGAGCAAAGAAACTAAAGAAGGATTTTGCCGACGTCGTTTCAGAAAAGGATTTCCCTACCCATAATTCCCCTGGGTTTTGAAGTTTCTAAAAAGTTATTTCAGGCCGACGACGCTCTATGGAGCGCAAGGCATGTAAAGGGAAGCGACCGGTTGTACGCCCACGTCGACAGAGACATAGAAGGGAGATACTAACTTGTTAGTTGATGTACTTGTGACATGAAATATTCATAATTATATACACATGTATAGACGCTGAGTACTCACTGTTGCGTCATTCTCCCTTCGTGACGTCAGTGTGACTAGTCGTCTTTGTCTTTACGTCAGTCGCTGGTCTGAATACTTATTTGTTATCGATATGGTTTAATTATTCCATCATTGTAAGCTATGACAAACTTCCAGCGTGTCTGACACTAGTCAAGGTCTGCTCCCTCTCCCTAGTCTCAGCGGATGTTGACATAACGAAGTTCAGTCGCTAAGCGGGAAGGTAACGCGATGTGGATGTTATTACGAACTACTTCAAGAAAACCTGCAATCTGCAACCAAACATCCGATGAGATTGGAGAGAGGGAGTAGGTCTGGACTCGTCTCAGGCACGCTGTTTTCTTTGATTAACGGTGTTAACAGATTCCGTCACTCGCTGTGTGTTATTATCAGTTGTGTGCGTTATTAACAGCTGGATCATGGAGCCCGTCACTCGTTCAGTTAACTCATTGTAGCTCGCGATCACTCGGTGGCTGCTGCCAGGTTCATTGCACAAATCACAAATCACCTCAGGCGACGATGTGTTAATCGTCCTAAAACAAATACTGAACAATACCGACGGTGTTAGCTTTTACTAGGACTTCCAGTAGCCGCTTCTAGCTTAGCGCCAACAATGCTCTCTGGTTGCGCAACACCAGTTAATCATAGATTCCATGTTTCAGGTTAGACCTCATTTCATTTGCTGATTTCGGTATTTAGTTTTAATGAGTAGTAATTAGTAATTATCTATCCATAATAAACAATTTCTGTTCTCTTTTGGGCCAATTACAAGTCATATTCTACGTCACTGACTTCAAACGTCATCATCGTAATAAAGTTGATTGTCGTCACCATTTGAGGTTTTAGTATGGCTCTTTTGTTGAAAGCGTTAAGAGAGTTTGCAGTGTTAAGCGTTACTTTAATTTAACAATTGTAATTTTCTAATAAAGGCATCGATACTTTAAGAGCATTCCCAGATTTAAGTTTGTAAATCCGTTTTCTGAACATTTCTAATTGGATTTCTATATTACCAATAATAATGGTATTATTGTTAATTTATTATTTTAATACTACATATCATCAGGCCTTGCAAAGACCATTCTGCAAGGCACAGTGCAAGGAGGTAGAAGAAGGGGGAGACCGAAAAAGAGGTGGGAGGACAACATTCGAGAATGGACTGGTTTGACACTGAGCGAAGCCATGAGGGCTGCTGAGGACAGAGAAAGATGGAGTATGCTGGTTAAGCGATCATCTGTGGTGCCCCTACGACCTTCGGGTTATGGGACAGGATAGGATAGGATAGGAATACTACATAAACAACATTAGCACGCAACAAATAAATGTAAAAGCACATTTGTAATTACAATTGTATTAGTATTACTTCAATATAATTAACGTGCACCGCGCTTTTCATTTGGAAACTGAACTAAAAATGCCTACTATAAATTACTGTTTAATACGCACCGCATTATGAATAAAATGTCATTTAAATGTTCTAATTAAATATTTATTATTCCAGTAGCATCGCTATAAATCTCATTTAATAAATACAAATAATACGAATGAAAACAATACGAATGAATTAAATATTGTAATAAAACTGTTGTTGCAAAAATCATTTACCATTACTGTACACTACACTTCGTAAAAATTAAATATAAATAAATGTTTCTACCTACCTATCTTTTTGGTCTCCCTCTTCTTAGCTTCTTCTGCACAGTGCAAGGAGGTAGAAGAAGAGGGAGACCGAAAAAAAGGTGGGAGGACAACATTCGAGAATGGACTGGTTTGACATTGAGCGAAACAATCAGGGTTGCTGAGGACAGGGAAAGATGTAGTACGCTGGTTAAACGATCATCTGTGGTACCCTTACGACCTCCGAGTTACGGGATAGGATAAGATAGGAAATAAATGTAAAATACTGACATCGCATTTTAATTACTTCAAACACATTAGTGCATCGAGGTCTTTATAAATAGTTTCACAATTAAACCCACCTTTAATTGTATACCTTTCATTAATTAATTAAATTACATCGGTGCAGTAGGGTAGGTAATATTGAAATTTCGATTGCTATGAACGAAAGAAAGAACGACCAAAGCTACACCTGCCAATACACATTCCCGATAACATATCACGTCACACGTATCGCAGCAAACGAAACGTCTAATAGGTTTTACATAAAGAATTTACGAGTGTCATGTAAACAATTAAGGTGATTGCCCTGATAATTAATGATGACGCAGTGAGAACTGACTGTCTGCTGCGTTCAGTGTTATTAGTAGTGTAAGTTTACCACAAGGTGAGGATTGGCGGTTTGCACATACAAGGATACGGGATTAGGATCGATGTAGAAAATACCGATCAACTAACTTAATGTATAATATTTATGAAAGAAGACAACGGAAAGAGAAGTCATGGCAGTTCTTTTCTGCGTGACTTCGAAGTAAATTTATGAATTCATTTCGGTCAGGGAATGTGATAGAGTGCATAATTGATATGGGAAAACTGTCACGTTTTCTTTGAATGTAAGAACAGATAAATACATAGCCTAATAAAATAAACAAGCAAATCAATAAATTAATAAAGCAATAAATACATACATCAATAACTAAACTAAAATAGTTTACTAAATAAATTAAATACTTAACTAAATAAAGACATTGGAAAAGGGTTGAGAGAGAGAGGAAGAGAGAGAGAGAGAGAGAGAGAGAGAGAGATTCAAATAATTACAGTCCAAGTAATTAAAGTTAAACCAAAAGAAAAGTACAAGGAATACAATTTGTTTGGTTAACAGTAAATATAATATAAAATGGAAAACAGCAACAACAAAAACAGCACACTGTTTGTTTCTCTGTAATGACATGATTACCGGCAACCGTTTCTTTTTCTCTTTGGATGAAGGCTTGTAGCTACCATTTTATATGCCGTTGTTTCCTTCTTCTTTGTTCGCTCGTCTCTTGCTTTCTTTCCTTGAGGTCTTTGGAGCATAATTTTATATTGTCTGTAATAGCAGCAAATAAGAAAACAGGCAAATGCCTTGAAGCTTGGGCGAGAGAGTGTTTTACTGCACATTATATATTTACATCTACTAGTAATATACACATTATATATTTACATCTACTAGTAATATTGATTATTCCGGCAGGCGCTATAAATATCACATATACTTGTCATAAAATTCCAGTTAAATATCTCTCGCGTCTTTGTAATAATACTACAGGGTTTTGATCTTAATTAATTTATTTTAAAATTTATTTATTTATTACTCATGTATTTATTTATTATTGAATACCGGACTTGACTTTGAAGTTATTATATCTGTACGACATGATGTTTATCTATCGCTGTCTCTGTCTGTCTGTCTGTCTGTCTGTCTCTCTCTCTCCCTCCCTCCAATCCCCACCCATTCCCCACCCACTCCGCAAAGAAGAATATTTTTCTGGGTGTATCGTTTTGATGGCAGCTTAACATTCTAGCTGCCACGAGCGCTTGATGCGAGAGGTGATTGCTGAAGAGGAAAGTTGGTCATCCAGGGGTTAAACAGAGTTAACGAAGAGCTTGTAGCAACAGTGGCCAAACGATGTGCGTAGTTTGCGTGGTGTGCGTAGTTTGCGTGGTGTGCGTAGTTTGCGTGGTGTGCGTAGTTTGCGTGCTGTGCGTAGCGTAACAATAGCTGAAAGCCCGTCGTGTCCATAGGACTGATAAAGTATTCTACTGGGGCTGTAAAACTTCAATCATTATACTTTACTGTTCAGGACTCTTCACTTCAGACCGCACACCCAACTTAATAAAATAAACATGTAGTGCTCAAGAATCGGTGTCCATTCAAAACCTCGTATCTCCAAAAATTAAAATTTGAGAAAAACGAAAAAAGCAGTTTTAAAAAATCAGGTGTCACCAAAACAAAATAATGTTTTTCATATAATTTGTACTGAATACAAATCATATAAAAAACGTTTATTTTGGCGGCATCTGATTTTTTTTAAACATTGCTTTTTGTTTTTCTCAAAACTTAATTTTTGGAGATACGAGGTTTTGAATGGACACCGACGCGATACATTTTATTATGATGCGTTGTACAGTTCTGTGTTGCGTTGGTGTGTTCCGTTGTGTTGTGTTGTGCTGTGGGGTGTTTGTTGCATTGCGGTGTGATGTGGTGTGCTGCGTTGTGCTTTGTTGTGCTGTGTTGTGTTGTGTTGAAATTTATTAGATAAAAGGGTTTGTCGTCACCTATCTTATCCTATCCCGTAACTCGAAGGTCGTTGGGGCACCACAGATGGTCTTTTAACCAGCGTACTCCATCTTTTTCTGTCCTCAGCAACCCTCATGGCTTCGCTCAGTGTCAAACCAGTCCATTCTCGAATGTTTTCCTCCCACCTCTTTTTCTGTCTCCCTCTTCTTCTACCACCTTGCACCGGGCCTTGGAGGATGGTCTTTGCAAAACCTGATGATCTGCTGACGTGGCCATATCATCGGAGTTTCCGTTTCTTCACCACTTTGAGCATGTCATCGTGTTGTCCGATCGCTTGTGTGATGGCTGTCGGACTTCGTCGTTGGTGATGTGCTGGGTATAGGAAATGCCCAGAAGTCTTCTGTAGCACCTCATCTCCATGCTTTGTATTCTTCGTTGTAGGTCTGCTGTGAGGGTCCATGTTTTGCAAGCGTATAGGAAGATGGAGATGACACGGGAGCGCAGCAGTCTTACCTTGGAGTGTAGACTGATGGTTCTGTCCTTCCAAATAAGCTTCAACTTTGTCAGAGCAGCAGTTGTTTGTGCGATCCTGGAGAGGACTTCCTGTCGGGACCCATTGTCTGATACAATGGCTCCTAAATATTTGAAGCTATGCACTGTGTTGAGGGATTGGCCCTGGACTTTGATGTCCGTGTTGATGCCATTGGTGTTGTTGGTCATCATTTTGGTCGTCTCGGCACTTATTTCCATTCCAAAGGCTCTGGAGGTGATGTCAAGCCTCTGTACCAGCTGCTCAAGTTCTTGTTCCTCTCCAGTCAATCCATCAATGTCATCCGCAAATCGGAAGTTGGAGATTGCTCTACCACCTATGCTGACTGTGCCTTCGTGATCTGCAAGGGCATCTGACATGATGCGCTCTAGGAAGATGTTGCAGTGTGTTGAAAGAGTGTCGTCACATAAAACTCTAAACTGAAAATAATCGTTGTGCAGAAAATGGTATTTATTTATTTATTTACACAAGTCTACTGCCTTTATTTACCCTGCTTTAATGTAAGCATTTCCTTATTAATCATTTCTTTGTTATTTTTGTATTTTGCTTAAAATGAAAATTTGTTCTTAAATCAAGCCGCAGTTTCAATACGCCTTACTTTATTAACAATTAAATGTTGTGCAGTCTACACACAGCAAACATAAAATTATTTCTATCATTAATTTTTATTTGGGGATGGGGGGGGGGTGAGGGGGTGGCAAAAGGAGTTACCGTAGTGCAGATTGGATATTTTCGTATCGTGTTTTTCCCTGAGGGAATTCAGAAACGGGAAAGGGAGCCTTGGAAATATAGGAAAAGATAATTGCATGTGGAAATAACCATCTTATCAATACGTCTGCTTTCTATGACATGGCGGCTGTCGGTAGGGGAAATGCAATGAGTTCTTTTAGGGAGGTGTGGGGAGATGGGGAAGAGGGAATGTCAGTGCATGAGGATGTGGGCGGAGCAGGGTGTTCCCATACACAAAAAACCAAACGACTGATAGTGATACATAGGATTTGATTACGATATCTATTGTATAAATATAAAGTCTAATTTACTATAATTATGATGGTGAAGGTTTCAAAACGCCAAAAGTATACCCTTCTCTCCATCTGCCATAGTTTACCTCCGGTTGTTTCGTTTCGTGTATCTGCTGGTTAAGAATGTTGATCCACCCGCCGACTTAGCGCCTGTACGGAGCGCTAAATCATTCACACGTCAATCTGCAACACCACCCCCCCCCCCCCCCATCCCCGAAAAAAAAAACAAGAAGAAAATAAATATTACATATATGCTAAATCATTCACACGTCAATCTGCAAACCAAAAAAAAAAAAAAAAAAAAAAAAGAAGAATTGAAATAGTACATAAATATATATGCTAAATCATTCCCACGTCAATCTGCATCCCAAAACAAACAAAAAAACAAAAAAACAAAACAAGAAGAAAGGAAATATTTTATATATATATGCTAAATCATTCACACGTCAATCTGCAACCCCCCCCCCCCCCCCAAAAAAAAAAAAAAAAAAAAAAAAAAAAAACAAGAAGAAAATAAATATTACATATATATGCTAAATCATTCACACGTCAATCTGCAACCAAAAACAAAAACAAAACAAAAAAAAAACAACAAGAAGAATTGAAATAGTACATAAATATATATGCTAAATCATTCACACGTCAATCTGCATCCCAAAACAAACGAAAAAACAAAAAATAAACAAGAAGAAAGGAAATATTATATATATATGCTAAATCATTCAAACGTCAATCTGCATCCCCCCCCCCAAAAAAAAAAAAAAAAAAAAAAAAAAAACCAAGAAGAAAAGAAATATTACATATATATATATATATATGCTAAATCATTCACACGTCAATCTGCAACCAAAAACAAAAAGCCAAAAAAAAAAAAAAAGAAGAAAATAAATTATATATATATACAAATACAACCAGCACGCAGTAGGTCTCTCTCTCTCTCTCTCTCTCTCTCTCTCTCTCTCTCTCTCTCTCTCTCTCTCTCTCTCTCAAATATATCTTTATGATTGCATTTGTAAAAAAAATTCTTTGACCAAAATGTTGTTTTATTTGGGTGAAAAAGGTGACGGGTGATTGCTGAAGAAACTATCAGCAGTAAGCTCATTGAAAAGCTATCAACAGTAAGCTCATTGTAAAAGCTATCACCAGTAAGTTTATTGTAAAAGCTATCAGCGATAAGATCATTGTGAAAGCTATAAACAGCAAGCTCATTGTAAAAGCTATCAGCGGTAAACTCATTGTAAAAGCTATCAGCATTAAACTCATTGTAAAAGCTATCAGCATTAAACTCATCGTAAAAGCTATCAGCATTAAACTCATCGTAAAAGCTACCAGCGGTAAGCTCATTGTAAAAGCTATCAGCAGTAAGCGCATTGTAAAAGCTATCAGCGGTAAACTCATTGTAAAAGCTATCAGCCGTAAGCTCATTGTAAAAGCTATCAGCGGTAAACTCATTGTAAAAGCTATCAGCCGTAAGCTCATTGTAAAAGCTATCAGCAGTAAGCTCATTGTAAAAGCTATCAGCAGTAAGCTCATTGTAAAAGCTATAAGCATTAAGCTCATTGTAAAAGCAATGAAGTCAGAGACGGACATGTTTAAAACGCACTTTACACTGCAAGACGTTTTTATAAAACAACAGGTCTTCAGCAGTGTTGTCTTTCATCCTTATTTATTTCTTTAGTTGTTAGTTAGTTATTTACCTCATAATTATTATGGAGCGCTTTTCCAGCTCAAGAGCTGCTCAAGGCGCTGGCCGATACACAATCTAACTCAAAGCTGCCCCGAGGCGCCCACTGGCTGCCTCAGATGCATCGTCTGACGCCCCAGACAGCTGAGCCAAATGTGGGTAACCGGGTGTGGG
Source organism: Oncomelania hupensis (assembly GCA_036898135.1). Classification (NCBI taxonomy): domain Eukaryota; kingdom Metazoa; phylum Mollusca; class Gastropoda; order Littorinimorpha; family Pomatiopsidae; genus Oncomelania; species Oncomelania hupensis. The sequence continues at coordinate 28,016,488 of CM072527.1, read as the reverse complement.
GGAGAAGAGACCCACTGCGTGCTGGGTGTATTTGTGTAGCTGGCGACACTCACCCGTCTAGGACATGTCCGTCAGGATCTTTAAAGTCCGTACGATGGAATGCGTGCGTGAGCAGACTAGACCTTGGTTTATACTCTCATCCTTTTGTTTTGGAAACACTAGTCACGGTATTGCAGTAGCCTACTTAGTTTTTCCCACGCCGAAGCCATAACAGTCATCTTCACCCAAAGCTCGCTGTACGTTTTAGCGTTCCTCGGGTTCGGTTCGTTGGCTTGCCAGTTATGAATTTTGATCCACCGCTAAACAAGCCGATGGCGACATTCGTTTCGCTTGGTGGCCAAAGTGCACCCAAAATTTGGGATCGAGTTTAGCGCGAACCGCGATGATGCGAATTTCAGTGAGAGCACAGCAGGTGAAGGCAACTCTGGCACCTAGCGCCATTTGCAACAAACCAAACCAAACTGGAGTTTTTTCCCCTTTTTTCCCGCTTCGACACTGCCGGAAATAGTGTGGGCGTTGTTAAACTAACTGTGAGGGACGGTGAGGGAGGGTGAGAGAGAGGAGAGCGGTGGAAAGGAGAGAAAGAGTGAGAGAACTGTAAAGTGTGTGTGTGTGTGTGTGTGTGAGAGAGAGAGAGACCGTGAGTGAGAGAGAGAGAGAGAGAGAGAGAGAGAGAGAGAGAGAGAGAGAAAGAAAGAGAGAGAGAGAGAGAGAGAGAGAGAGAGAGAGAGTGCGTGTGTTTCTTTTTTGGTTGGTGTTATTTCTTTGTGTATTGTTATAAAACATTTTATTTTATTTTATTTTTGTTTGGAAAAAAATAAACTAGCCTTTTAATTTATAATTATTTGAGGTTTGAACAATGACGTAATTTCATAAGATGTTTTGGTTTGTAATGTCAATAATTTGAACTAAAATGGCTTGCCTCTGGATAGACCTAAACATCACAATCACAATCAAAGCCAAATTCACAACCAAAATCAGAACCAGAACCAAAACCAGAACCAAAATCAATCAAAATCAGAATCAAACTCAGAATCAGACCAAGAACCAAATTCGGAATCCAGGATCATAACCAGAATCAGAATGTTTATTGTCTTAACAAAAACAAGAAGGAGAATGCCATGGCAGTGTACACCAGTGATTGATACAACACTGTACACAATAACATTGACACAACACAGTACACACCAACATTGACACAACACAATACATAATTAAATTGACAACACAGTACACAATACCATTGACAACACATAACACAATAACATTGACACAACACAGTACACAATAAAATTGACACAACACCGTACACAATAACATTGACACAACACAGTACACAATAACACTGACACAACACAGTACACAATAACATTGACATCACAGTACACAATAACACTGACACAACACAGTACACAATAAAATTAAAACAACACAGTACACAATAACACTGACACAACACAGTACAAATTTACATTGACACAACACAGTTCACAATAACATTGACACAACACAGTACGCAATAACATTGACACAACACAGTACACAATAACATTGACACAACACAGCACACATTAACATGGATACAACACAGTACACAATAACATTGACACAACACAGCACATAATTACATTGACAACACAGTACACAATAACACTGACGCAACACAGTACACAGTAACATGGATACATCCACAGTACACAAAAATATTAAAACAACACAGCACACACTAACATTGACACAACACAGTAAACAACAATACTAACACAACACGGAACACAATAAACTGACACAACACAGAACACACTAACATTGACACAAAACAGTACACAATATCATTGAAACAACACACTACACAATAACATTGACACAACATAGAACATAATAACATTGACACAACACAGTACACAATAACATTGACACAACACAGTACACAATAATATTGACACAACGCAGTACACAATAATATTGACACAACATAGAACACAATAACATTGACACAACACAGTACCATTAACATTGACACAACACAGTACCATTAACATTGACACAACACAGTACCATTAACATTGACACAACACAGTACCATTAACATTGACACAACACAGTACCAATAACATTGACACAACACAGTACCAATAACATTGACACAACACAGTACCAATAACATTGACACAACACAGTACCAATAACATTGACACAACACAGTACCAATAACATTGACACAACACAGTACCAATAACATTGACACAACACAGTACCAATAACATTGACACAACACAGTACCAATAACATTGACACAACACAGTACCAATAACATTGACACAACACAGTACACAATAATATTGACACAACATAGAACACAATAACATTGACACAACACAGCACCAATAACATTGACACAACACAGTACCAATAACATTGACACAACACAGTACCAATAACATTGACACAACACAGTACCAATAACATTGACACAACACAGTACCAATAACATTGACACAACACAGTAAATAATAACATTGACACAACACCGTAAATAATAACATTGACACAACACCGTAAATAATAACATTGACACAACACCGTAAATAATAACATTGACACAACACCGTAAATAATAACATTGACACAACACCGTAAATAATAACATTGACACAACACCGTAAATAATAACATTGACACAACACCGTAAATAATAACATTGACACAACACCGTAAATAATAACATTGACACAACACCGTAAATAATAACATTGACACAACACCGTAAATAATAACATTGACACAACACCGTAAATAATAACATTGACACAACACCGTAAATAATAACATTGACACAACACAGTACCATTAACATTGACACAACACAGTACCAATAACATTGACACAACACAGTACCAATAACATTGACACAACACAGTACCAATAACATTGACACAACACAGTACCAATAACATTGACACAACACAGTACCAATAACATTGACACAACACAGTACCAATAACATTGACACAACACAGTACCAATAACATTGACACAACACAGTACCAATAACATTGACACAACACAGTACCAATAACATTGACACAACACAGTACCAATAACATTGACACAACACAGTACCAATAACATTGACACAACACAGTACCAATAACATTGACACAACACAGTACACAATAATATTGACACAACATAGAACACAATAACATTGACACAACACAGTACCAATAACATTGACACAACACAGTACCAATAACAGACCAAGAACCAAATTCGGAATCCAGGATCATAACCAGAATCAGAATGTTTATTGTCTTAACAAAAACAAGAAGGAGAATGCCATGGCAGTGTACACCAGTGATTGATACAACACTGTACACAATAACATTGACACAACACAGTACACACCAACAATGACACAACACAATACATAATTAAATTGACAACACAGTACACAATACCATTGACAACACATAACACAATAACATTGACACAACACAGTACACAATAAAATTGACACAACACCGTACACAATAACATTGACACAACACAGTACACAATAACACTGACACAACACAGTACACAATAACATTGACATCACAGTACACAATAACACTGACACAACACAGTACACAATAAAATTAAAACAACACAGTACATAATAACATTGACACAACACAGTACCATTAACATTGACACAACACCGTAAATAATAACATTGACACAACACAGTACCATTAACATTGACACAACACCGTAAATAATAACATTGACACAACACAGTACCATTAACATTGACACAACACCGTAAATAATAACATTGACACAACACAGTACCATTAACATTGACACAACACCGTAAATAATAAGGCATCAAGTCACTAGAAGCCAAAAGCATGCAAAGTAGTGTGCTCAGTGGTGTGGGCGTCACACGGTGCGCTCAAAGGCTGCAAATGAACACCTCGGGCCTATTGAGCGAGATCCTGTTTCAGCCAGCGCCTTTCACAGCTGTTGAGGTGGAACTCGCTAAATAAGAACCATTACATTCTATGCAATAAATAAATGAATAAATATAAACTGCAAAACTTAACCTCATTAGGTTTGATTTACATCTAGGAAAAAAAGGTTTATTCGTTTCTATGCCCAAAGGAAATGTAGACATTTCTGTGCCCAAATAAAATGTAGAGACATTTCTATGGCCTAATAAAAGGTAGACATTTCTATGCCGAATTAAAGCTGTAGCATTGTTAGCGTTCTTGCCAGAGATTTAGCAGGTACAAACTCCAGCACTGTTCTTCGCGTTCTTTTCCAGGCTGCTTCCCACTCACATCCACCTTCTCCCCCCACACTCATCTCTCTCTCTGTCTCTGTCTGTCTTTCTGTCTGTCTCTCTCTTGCGCGCTCTCTTTAAAGCCAAATCGGAGAAGTATTCATTGTTTTCTTCTCTTGGCGTTCTTTGAGAAGATCTCCTTTCTAGGCAAAACATGGGGCAACAGTCAAGGCGCAATCAAAACATTTTTCCTTCGTCTTCTTTTCTCCTGACTGACACAATACCAGGCCACGTTTCACACCGAAGAGAGAGAGAGAGAGAGAGAGAGAGAGAGAGAGAGAGAGAGAGAGAGAGAGAGAGAGAGAGAGAGAGAGAGAGAGAGTCAAACAAATAGATAATGCCTACATTGCTAAATAATAATACCTTAGAAAGCCATAGTACATGACCATTTGGAAAACAACGTCCAATATCCACAAGCTGACCCAACAGACCGCATAATATACGACTGAGGAATTTTGGAAGAGTTTTCAAGAAAAAAGGTAGGAGGCTGGTCTAGCGAAGAAGATAGTAAATTCATAGAACAAATTAGGAACGAGAAAGAACAAGTGAGAGTGAAAGAAACAGTGGTAATTTAAAGCACTAAATTTCCACAAAGTAGGGATACTATTTATACATAAAACCTCGTCGCCCCAACGGGGGTACAGAGAGAGACAGAGACAGAGAGAGACAGAGACAGAGAAACAGAGACAGGGACATACAAAGAGACAGAGAGACATACAGAGATACTCACACGCACAAACACACACACACATAGAAACAAAGGCGGCATTAATTATACATATATCTTGTATCGTCCAGAGCTTTGAACAGCTGTTGAGCTAGAGAAAAAGCGGAATTTGATCATAACACACACACGGCACTGCAGTACTCTTTCACGCTTCCTCTGGCGTCTGCTGATTGTTGCAAGGTGGCAGACAATCACTTTCAACAGTGGAACTTTAGTTAATCTTTTGTATGAGAGAGGGAAAGAAACCATGAAATTAAACCAATATTTGAAATGATAAAGAAAACATAATATGATGACGATGATATTATCTGCAATATAGCACAAATACCAATAAATCTGCAGCAGACAAATTATTATACATTTTTCAATTTTACAATTTGGTTTTATTCAGTAAAATGTGTGATAGTTTTTGTTTCATTTAATTTAAATTAGTTTCAGTCTAAATTGACCACGATGTGAAATGATTGAAGGAATTAAAGAAAGATATATTAAAAATACCCCCCCCCCCGCACCCCCCCCCCCCCCAAAAAAAAAATAGGCCTATATAACAAACAAACAAAGACACAACAAGAACAACTACAGTTTACACAGATAGCAAGGCGGAGGAGCAGTGAACAATAATACTACATCTTGTCTACACAAAAAACAATAATACTACATCTTGTCTACACAAAAACAATAATACTACATCTTGTCTACACAAAAACAATAATACTATAACTTGTCTACACAAAAACAATAATACTACATCTTGTCTACACAAAAACAATAATACTATAACTTGCCTACACAAAAAACAATAATACTACATCTTGTCTACACAAAAACAATAATACTATAACTTGTGTACACAAAAACAAAAATACTACATCTTGTCTACACAAAAACAATAATACTATAACTTGTCTACACAAAAACAATAATACTACATCTTGTCTACACAAAAACAATAATACTACATCTTGTCACCACAAAAAACAATAATACTACATCTTGTCTACACAAAAACAATAATGCTACATCTTGTCTACACAAAACCAATAATGCTACATCTTGTCTACACAAAAACAATAATACTACATCTTGTGTACACAAAAACAATAATGCTACATCTTGTGTACACAAAAACAATAATACTACATCTTGTCTACACAAACAATAATACTACATCTTGTCTACACAAAAACAATAATACTACATCTTGTGTACACAAAAACAATAATATTACATCTTGTGTACACAAAAACAATAATCATCACAAATACGAAGAAGAAGAAGAAGAAGAAGAAGAAGAAGAAGAAGATGATGATGATGATGATGATGATGATGATGATGATGATGATGATGATGATGATGATGATGATGAATGAGACGGTGTATGGGAGAGGTGAAGGGCAGGTCGGGGAGTGTGGGGGGGGAAGAGGGAGAAGGATTGGGTTTGGGGTAGTAAAAGAAATGTTCTCTTCCTTCACTCTCTGGGCGTGCAATTCATCAAGATTTTGGTTCAAGGGCAAATTTCTACAAATTACCTTCGTTACTTCTAACGTCTGGAGTGCGATACCGCCTTTGACCTCCACCCCTCCCCTACCCCACTTGCTCTCCATCCATCCCTTTCGCCCTCCCTCCCTCCCTCCCTCTCTCTCTCTCTTTCGATTTGTGCTTTCTCTGAGCCTTGTCTTTCTTTATTCTTCTCTCCCTCTCTCAGTGACTGACAACGTAAAACCCGATGTCTAATCCTCTCAATCTACACCCAGGTTTCTCTTTTGTTGGAGGCTTGAGTTAGATCCTGTATCGGCCAGCGCCTTGAGCAGCCCTTGAGTTGGAAGTGCGCTATATAAGTACGATTAAATAAATGAGAAATTGTTTCGTTCTCCCACACCTAACCATCCCTTTCTGTTGGTTACTGGTTATCGTTCACAAGCCCAAGTTCCGATAGCACAATTTCAGTGTGTTACTTTCAAATGTCAAGCCAGTTTTCACAGAGCAGTCTCACTTGTAGATTAGGCATGGGTTCAAAATCGATTCACACAGATTTCGCCATGTCTTTTTTTTTTTTTTACCTCCCTCCACCCCACTCCACCCCCAATCTTTCTCGCTCTCTCTGTCTCTCTATCTGTCTCTCTCTCTGCCTCTGTCTCTCTCCATTTCTCTCAAAATCTTTGTTGTTAATGTTGAGATGCCATGTTTCAGTGTGAAAACACACTTCTACTAAATGAAAAAAAAGAATTAATAATTTATTTCTCTCTCTCTCTCTCTCTCTCTCTCTCAACACACGCAATCACACACACAAACACAAACAAACAAACAAACACACACACAAATACACACACACAAGCATGTAAAACGCCGTTGTTACGACTTTCATTAAACGGCACAAACGTTTTTTGACTTTTAAAAAAAATTGTCCATTTTTGAAAGATAACTTTAACCCAAACCCTAACCTTTTAACCTAACTCTAAGCCTAACACAGCCCTAACCCTAACGGAACACTGTTTTGATGTCAACATAACGGGGCCGTCAAAAAAACATAGTTAGAGTTTCAGGTATTTGTCACAATAAGGGTTTTCTGCAAATACACGAACACGCACGACATTTTAGACATTAACAAAATATGAAGAAGGAATATGAAAAGAAAGAAAAACGAAAAGGATTTACATTACATTACATGATTATTGCTTTAGGTCCAGCGGACTCTTCCGAGCCAAATCAGGACCGACAACCCCCGATCCGCATGAAAGATCTGCCGAAACAACCCTAGTGGTAAAACTGAATACTCTCCACCAGCCAGTCACTTTACAATAAAGACATCCCACACAGGGGACGCTGAGGCTAAACTCTAATTTGTCGAACCCCAGTTTACAAAAACAAAATTGAATACAAACATGATTATAAATTATCAACAAAACACATACATATAAAATGCCTACATTACTAAATAATAACTTCATAGGAAGCCCTAGTGACCACCTGGCAGAAAGCGTCCAATATTCCCAAGCTGATCCAACAGACCTCACACACAAATAAGGAGTCTTGTCACGGAAGAGTTTTCAAGAAAAAAGGTAGATGACTGGTCTAGCGAAGAAGAAGATAGTATAGCAGATTAATAGAACAGAGCAGGAATGAGAAAGAACAAATGAGAAAGACAGCGACAGTGGGAATTTAAAGCACTATATTTCCTGAAAGTGGGGATACTATTTTTACTGAAACCCCCGGCACCCCAACGGGGGAACGAAAAGTATGTAGAAAAATAAGAAGAAGAAAAAAAAGCAAATACTACCACCTTCCACCCCACCTTTGTACAACACCACTACAAGCTACAGCCGGAAGCGTTACGTATGAAAAACATCCCCATCCTATGTCATCACGGCATTCCAATTACAACGTCACCACTGCCTTACTCTATTGTTGCTGCTGCTGCTGATGAACGTCAGGAGAAGAAAATTCTGCCATTTGTCTGACTGTATGCAGAAATTGCTGTCAGAAATGGGATGATGTCTGAATCATCCGAGGCTGCATGTGAAAATCCGATAAAAATCGCAATAATCAAATGCAAAGAAACAACAACAACTACTACTTCTACTACTACTACTACTACTACTACTACTACTACTACTACTACTACTACTACTACTACTACTACTACTACTACTACTACTACTACTACTACTACTACTGATATTTCAAGGGAACTCGTCTGATTTTCCTGTCTCTGCTGTAGCAGAAATGTCAGACACAAAATGTTTAAATGGTGTGTTCCTCTCCGAAGTCAGATTGTGGAGCCTATAGCGTTAAGAACATACTTTTGTGCTGAAATATTGACCTTTTTTTCACTGTTACTTCCATTTTAGTTACACAACTATTCTCTCATTGATTCATTTCTTCCAGTCTCATTAATTTTCTTTTTTATTTATTTATATATTTATTTATTTATTTATTTATTTATTTATTTATTTATTTATTTATTTATTTATTTCAGTGAAATTATTACTTTATTCACTTATTCACGCTTGCCCTTATGATGAAGATGAAGATGATGATGATGATAATGAAGAAGAAGAAGAAGAAGAAGAAGAAGAAGAAGAAGAAGAAGAAGAGGAAGAAGAAGAAGAAGAAAAAGAAGAAGAAGAAGAAGAAGATGATGATGATGATGATGATGATGATGATGATGATGATGATGATGATGATGATGATGATGTCTTGTATAGCGCGGATAAAGGTTAGGCTCATTACGCTTGAGAATAAACTCAAACTCATTCAATTATTCAAGCAGTCATCGTTGTCAGCGTTGACAGTATGACCCGTGTCCTATCCCCTTTAGAAGGAAAATGGCGGTGACCTTTCCTTCTCATCATAAACTTTATCACTCGACTCGCATCGCCATGGTCGCTAAAATGTCAGACCTTCACAGCTAATTGTCGCAGGTCCTGAGTTAATCGTTGCACAGTTACTGAGTTAATCGCTGTAACAATTAACAAATAATTAGTTCTGTTACGCAACGCTAGCTGTGATGTGAAAGAGAAAAAAAAGCATGGCGTGAGGGAAAGAAAACCCACAACAGATTACAAGAGGGAAAGAGCTTCATTCACAAATTGCTCATCACGTTATGACCACGCGATGTATATGGCAGGATAGCCTGGTATTATCATAATGTGTATGGGTGTGTGTGTGGGTGGGTGTGTGTGTGGGTGTGTGTGTGTGTAGCGTGAGACAGGAGAAGGGGTTACAGGAGTGGGTCGGGGGTGGGTGAAGCAAGTAAGAGTTTTTAGACTGCAACACACATTGGGGTTGTTGGACTGTGGGCTAGGAGTGTAGACACGCTGACATAATGGAAAACAATTCTTAGTGTACTGACAGAATGGAAAACAATTCTAAATGTGGTCACAAAATGGAGAACACAATACTTAATGTGATATACAACCAACAGCTTGAAACGTCCTATTGGGTGGTAAGCCTTCAAGTGTACAAAAGTTCTTTTTTTTCTTGTCTTCTTCTACTTACATTACGTTTTGTTAATATCTGTGCGAAAAGAAGATAGTAGTATACACATGTATTGATTAGATGATAAAAATTGAAGATTGTTCTTCAAAAGTTAGGAGGCAGTAGAAATGTTGAAAACATGTGATCAAGATATTAAACATTGTTCTTTACCTGGAGGTTCCATGATGGGGGAGAAAACAACATCTACAAACAGCGTGGAACCTTCCTTAAATGACCAGCAATTCAACCCACCAATGTGGTTTATAAAATAATGTTAATAACTAGCTAACTAAATAAATTATATTATGCGAGCGTTGTGGCCAAGTGGGCTAAGGCGGGACTAACTTGCCTTGTCCACAGGCCACAAACCAATGGCGCCTGACAGTTGTGGGTTCGATCCAGCATCTGGGCGTTATGTTTTTCCGAATATTATTTACTTTCGACTCGGGCAACGTCTCGGGGGTTTTCTCCGGGTACTCCGGTTTGCTTCCCCAGCAAAATTTCAAAAAACAAATTCACAAATAATGTTAGGTAGGTTGGGTTTGGGCACGCCACAGGCTGCTACTACGCCTTCCCCAGGGGAGGCGGCCAGGGAGTTTCCCGATAGAAAGGGATAATAAACTGCAACCCCCCCTCCACCCCCCCAAAAAAATTAAAGCACCAAAAACGGTAAAGATGTCAAATGTGCTAGTTGGCTATGTGTATTCAAATGACCACTTTTTGCAGATCCGCTTGTTATTCAAGCACTCTTTATTTTCTAATGGATCCTAGATCCCGAGTCAAGGCACTTCAATATTTAATCTTTGCATTAGCGAAAGCACTAAATAATTGACAAGTCGATGCGGATCATACCTAACAAGCCCACACAATCACTATGCACATCTACCAGCAAAGCACCTCTCAGCGTCTCGGGGGTCATTGATTGCCATTGTCTGCGCATGCGCAACCGACCCATGTGACTTCAAGATCAAACGACGTGCGGTGGGCTGGCCGCTCACTTCTGGGAGAGTTACAGATCGTCGCGCCTTGAGCATGAGTCTGATTTGAGAATAAGGCGGGTATAGAATACCATGATGATGATGATGATGATGATGATGATGATGATGATGATGATGATGATGATGAACATGGAAGTTTTGGAACTTACGGACGGACGGAAGAAGCAGTCTGACTGTGTGGGTTGTGCTAGGAGGATTGTGAAAAATATTGACAAAGGCTTAAAAGACATATTATAGTGGAGTTTTTACGATCTGTACTCACGCCTCTCCCCTATCTCCCTCCTCCCTCCCTTCCCAAAGGGTTTGTAACACTAGCTTATAACAATAACTAAAATAACCATTTAGTTGTTTGGCTTTGAGAAAGTATTGGTTTTCTTCAGTGATTTACATTGGTGAACACTGTTCACTACTGTTTGTATCCCATCAATGATATTAGTGCTGTCTTCATTATAAACTACAATATCGTGGATGGCATTTCTTATTAAAAGAGAAAAATGGCAATCCGAGTTTGGTTTGGGCTAGTCTTAGAACAGGTCGGATAATTACATAAACCATATTTTGTGACATTGTTTAAGGGGCTTTTTCTTATGCAACACACATCATGCCACAACGCTTCAGTATGCACATTCTCGCTTTTTACATACTTTTTTTTTAACAATGTTTACTTTACCGTTTAATTTCGTGTAAAATGTTTGTACAATTTATATTTGAAAATCGACTGGGTGTGTTGTATGAAGATAGATTTTAAATTTTAAAAAAAAAATATATATATACTATATGCTTGAATGTAAAGAGGTTTTATGTTTGGTGAAATGAATAAGAGATTTTTATCGTCTTGGTCATCCTTTCCATCAAGATATACAAGCACTAAATACGAAATATGATGGTGACGTAAAATTTGACGCAAAATAGTGATATAATTACTGCTTTTACGTCACTATTTTGGTGACTTTGTTGTTCGACTTGATTTCATACTTGGGATGACGTCAATGTGTATTTGTGACATAATTTTCTTGTATTGAAGCACTAAGTACATCCCCCCACCCCTCTCTCTCTCCTATTAAAAAAAAAAAAAGAAAGATGTAATTTTGTGTATAAAGCCGCAGTACTTATCTTTCTGTCATCAGCAACGTGGCGGCGGACCTGGAGCCATGATGGGCGGAGTGGGGTCGGGTTCGAACTCTGGGGGAGGAGAGGATCCCCCAGGGGTGTGTGCAGGATGCGGAGGTCGCATCGTGGACCGTTACTACCTGCAGGCTGTGGAGAAACAGTGGCACGTCACGTGTCTCAAGTGTGCAGACTGCCACTTCCGATTGGACAGCGAGCTCACGTGCTTCGCGCGAGACGGACTTATTTACTGCAAGGAAGACTATTACAGGTAGGCTTCACATCATGTCCACTTCTTTATCCTCTCTCTCTCCCCCCTTCCCCTCCATTCCCTCCAACCACTCTCTGACCTGTTCAATTCTTCCCTTTTCAACTCCTGTGCTGCATTAAGGATTATGTTAGATAGTTAGATAGGCCTCCTCCCTCTGTAACCGTTGTCTTGCAGTACCTCCTCATTGTACAATGAATTGGGGCAGGGTGGACACAAAGCTTTGGTGTCGTTGTGTTATTGTGAACTGTAGATTTTTTAAATTAAAAAAACAGCAACAACAACAGCCCTTTGTTGTCTTTTTTAGTCGAAAAATTCTGGGTCGCATCCCCTGGGGAAGGCGTAGTCGAAGCTTGTGGCACGGCCAAACTCAACCTACCTAATATTAGTTGTGTTTAAAATGTGTTATTTGACAGTTAGAATTAAACATACAATGTATACCATTACAATTAACGCTAAAACCCTTTCTCTCCTCTGGATAATTATCTTGATTTTTAGTGTGTGTGTGTGTGTGTGTGTGTGTTCGAGAGAGAGAGAGAGAGAGAGAGAGAGAGAGAAGGAATGGAAAGTAGGAGGGTGAAGTTAGGGAATAAAATGAACAGAAAAAAAAGATGAAATGAGTCTGATTAAATCTATATATATAAATTGCTTAGCCGGAAGTCCTTCTTCGCCTCTACTATAAAGTTTGTCCGGTATGGACGCTGATCTGGGCAGGTGCTGGGCGCTGCGGATCGGCCTGCTGTGTGCTCAAAACCAGCGAAATCGCTATAGCCGACATTTCCTTACCGAACGTTTAACCGTTTCTGAGATAAATAAATAAACAAAATGTCCACAAACTGCAATAGCCTCATTCCGCGCACTTCCATTAAAAATCAAATTGAGGTTTCAGCATGTTTTCCCATATAGACCAAAAAATTGATGGTCTTTCTACTTGGTACCTTACTTAAAAAAACATTCGCCTACCGTGCAGGGCGACCCAAGTTCAAATCTCACGCAGCCCATATTTTTTTATGTTTTTTTTTAACACTACAATATGGATATTTTTCTTTTTAATTTAGGCTTTTTACCTTTAATTTATTATTATTATTATTATTATTATTATTATTATTATTATTATTATTATTATTATTATTATTATTATTATTATTATTATTATTTATAAACTAATAATAATAATAATAATAATAATTTATTTTTATTATTATTATTATTATTATTATTATTATTATTATTATTATTATATCTTATATCAAATTTTCTTTTAAAACCTTGGTGTTTTTTATGATTTCTATTTGTATTATTCTATATTCAATATTAGTATTAGTAGTAGTAGTAGTAGTAGTAGTAGTAGTAGTAGTAGTAGTAGTAGTAGTACCAAGGATCGGGATGGGGTGGTACGTGTAGGTAAAAGGGGGCTACGGGTAGGTTTAAAGGGGCATGGGTAGGCATAACGGGAATACGGGGTATATATAAGGGGGTATGGTGATGGTCGATTCCTCCCCTATACGCTCAGTGTGTACGGGGACATAAATCTAATAAAGAAGAAGAAGTCGATTCCTTTCATCCATACCTGCGAAACGATCAACGGGGAAGTATCAAGGAGGGTACAGGTAGGTTACAAGGGGGGTACGGAAGGTATCAAGGGGGTATGTGGAGGTATCAAGTGGGTTCGGGGAGGTATCAAGGGGGTATGGTGAGGCATCATGGGGGGGACGGGGAGATATCAGGGGGGGGGTATGGGGAGGTATCAAGGGGGATATGGGGAGATATCATCGTCCAAATGAAACTCGCATACAACAGTTGTCTCTCTGTCTACATTTTAAACAGCAACCTGTGTACAATACAATATAATACAATACAATACAATACAATATAACTTTATTGATCTCAAACTGAGAAATTCAATACATGGTCTACAATACAATCCGACATAAAAATTTTAGAGTACATGGGAAATAACTAAGAAACGTTTTAGCACATTATGCATACATAATTATATAACACAGCATAATTATTCATTTCCTTACTCCTTATACGGCACATAGACTGGACATTACTTTCAAGTTCTTGCACAGCACACACTTACTATCACATTTATTCCAACATTGAACATGTCATTTCTCTAAGATACATAGACTAAATATTGCCTTTCGCACAGCACACTTACTATCACATTTATTCCAACATTAAACATGTCATTTTTCTAAGATACATAGACTAGATATTGCCTTTCTCACTGCATATTATTACAACGTTAATTCCAAACTATCTTCTCATCCTTCACACATACCCACTCATTCACACACGCACACCCCCACAGTAATTAGGAGCAAACATTATTAACTAGGATACAATCCAAATTTCACTTCAACATTGCATTTACTAATATAATATTGCATTAACTAATATAATATACTAGTGGTTTTGTACCCTGGCTTGCCAGGGTACAAAACCACTAGTATATTGGGTACAAAACCACTAGTATATTATATTAGTTCTCTCTCCCCCCGCCCACCCCTACTCCATACACACACATCACCAGTACTTATCGCAATTTGTGTTTATAGGGCAATATCCAGATATAGCCCCCTCATCATTGTAACAGCTCCAAAATCATTTGGCTTTTTTTCTTTTTTTCAGTTTTTTACATTCTATTAACACAACGAATGCCATAATATACATGAACAGCCACATTGCAGACAATATAAATACCTTCTTTCCGTCGGAAATATGTAACTAATAATATCGAGGGGAGTTTATCTGGATATTGTCGTTTATAGGAGTGAGTGGGGAGAAGGAGCTGTGTTTAAGTGTGCGTGTCTGTGCGTGTGTGTTGGTGTGTGTGGGTATGTGTGTGTGTGTGTGTGTGTGAGAAAGAAAGAGCTAGAGAAAGAGAGAGATAGAGAAGAGGGGAAGGGGAAGGAGGGGGGTCTGTGACAGTTTTGTTTTAAAAATAAACTGAATGTGTTGGTAGTTAAGGGAAATAATTGCTAGTTCTATGACGATCGACACTGCTGCTGTGTTAGATTTGGTGTGTGTTCATTTGGGAAGGAATGGGGGATGATGTTGAGAGAGAGAGAGAGAGAGAGAGGGAGAGAGAGAGAGAGAGAGAGAGAGAGAGAGAGAGAGAGAGAGAGAGAGAGAGAGAGAGAGAGAGAGTGTGTGTACTCAGATGCCCTTTACCTTGATCAACCTCTGACCTCTCTGATTTACAACACACCACCCAACGCACGTACACACAATTATTACTTTTATCAAGTCTCAACAAAAATAGCGCGATTCATGCTCTTTTCTAACTGTCATCTCGCTGTTCCTGTCTGACACTTAAAATCTGGCAGTAAAAGTAGCTCTTGTCAGAAGAGCGTGATTTGTGTGCAAGATCCATGTCAGCCGCGCTATTTTGGAACTGCCTTATCTGCTACACTAAGTAAACTCTAATAAAGCAAATGCCTGCTGGCAAGACAGCTTGAGTCAAGTCAGAAAGGCGTTGCTTGGCGCGCTATTCTGGCTCGTAGTTCCGTTATCTGCCACCATGTCATGCCGCCACTTTCGTTTAGCGCTGCGACTGCGCATGCGCCTGTCACTGTGGCATTGCACGTGCAGCGCGAGACGTCAGTGACGATGGCATCTTGACACAATGTGACGTCATCCATCACACAGACACACACACCCACACACACACACAAACACACACACTCACATGCGCACTCACATGATATTCATTAATATTCATTATGGTGTAATATTATGATGGTTTATTACTGCAGATAAAATTGAATTTTGGACGCTTTTCCTCCCGCAGTTATTTCTGTGCATACATAGCGGGAAGACAGATTATTATTATTATTATTATTATTATTATTATTATTATTATTATTATTATTATTATTATTATTATTATTATACACAAAACATTATAAAGTATACTTTTTAAATTTTGGCTGTACGTAGGGTGAAATAGATCCTGTAAGTTAGGATGGTAATTAATGTTGAAGAAAATAATAATTACATTTGTAGAATTATAACCTATTAATAACATAAGTAATCAACTGAGGTGGGAGTAGCCAGATCAGCCAATGAATTGTGATCGTGGTGGAGGCACGGTGGCCTAATGGTAGAGCTTTGGCTTGCGGATCTGAAGGTCCCGGGTTCGAGCACAGGCCGGGGCATTGTGTTGTGTCCTTGGGAATGACACTTTACTCCTGTTTCCTACTCCTTCGGATGAGAGTATAAACCGAGGTCTAGTCTGTGTCGCATACATTCCATCATAACGGACTTTAAAGATCCTGACGCTCATGTCCTAGACGGGTGAGTGCCGGTACACAAGAACACACCCAGCATTCACCTAGGTCCTTCTCCCCCATCCCTGGCTGCCCAGGATTGTGCTCAGTTGTCCGGGCGTCAGACCATGCGCCCAAAGGCTGCGGGTGGGCGTCTCGGGCGGCTTGAGTTAGATCCTGTATCGGCCAGCGCCTTGAGCAGCTCTTGAGCTGGAAAAGCGCTATATAAGAACGATTTAAAAAATAAAAAAAATAAATAGACCAACTCAGCAATCAGATAGGTAGAGACCTTTTACAGAAAGATAATGGAACGCAAAGTAAGTTTGCATGAGGTCTACGGACGACTTCAATTTTCCAACCCTCAAATAATCATTTGGAAGCGTAATAATAGTTCATCCGACCGAGAGATCGTTTAACATTGTAGTAGTGGAAGAGGACCCCTTTTGCAGCCGGGCAGCAGTTCTCATCAAGCAGTGTTGCTGCCTCACTCACTCTCTGACACCAACACCAGACCACGCTAACCAACGGCGCTGACAGCACCCTCTCACACCCACCCCACAACCCATCCCTAAATACCCCTACCCCATATTTCATCATACCCCTATCACACCCCTCCACCATATGACCTTTGGTAGACTACCCGTCTACCGTCTAAACCAGCCTACTGAGGTAGAGGTCTAGGGCCTACCACGCACTATAGTTCCTATCTACCACGCACTATAGTTCCTATACCACGCAATATAGTTCCTATCTACCACGCACTATAGTTCCTATCTACCACGCACTATAGTTCCTATCTACCACGCACTATAGTTCCTATCTACCACGCACTGTAGTTCCTATCTATCACGCACTATAGTTCCTATCTACCACGCACTATAGTTCCTATCTACCACGCACTATAGTTCCTATCTACCACGCACTATAGTTCCTAACTAGCACCCACACATCTAGTACCTGCATAAAGAAGCATTTTAAGTAAATACTTTTTTTCAAACAGTTAATTGAGTAATAAGGTTAATGACTTCGTAATTGACCGAATTGCCTGTAAAATGTATTGACACATTTTATTCATCTACTTTTCGGTTTTCTAATTTTTGTTCCCTGAAGTTTAGTTATAGATCTAATATTTTAGCCCGTTTCACGCCTCGATGAAATGTATTTGAAAGTAATCCGTGAGCACCTCACTCAGGCTGTAAAGAATTGAATGTGTTCTCCCCTTCCCTCTCGCTCAATCTCCACCCCCACATCCCCCCTCTCAGTTTACCCGCTCTCCACACTCTCTTCCTTCACAGCCTCCTGTTTTCAACGCTAGGTGGCAGGTTGTTGCTGAAAGAGACATAGATACCTCCCGCTCTCCTTTTCCAACACACACACACACAAACACCCACACATCTCACACATCTCCAACATCACACACACACACACACACACACACACACACACATAAACATATTACTCACATACATACACATCACACGGCGCAAATACCCACGAGCCCACGCACATATACACAAACATACACATCACACACGAATACACACATGCATACACATCACACACACGCACATACACACACGAGAAAGAGAGACATAGGAAAGAGACACACACAGAGAGAGAGAGAGAGAGAGAGAGAGAGAGAGAGAGAGAGAGAGAGAGAGAGAGAGAGAGAGAGAGAGAGAGAGAGAGAGAGAGAGAGAGAGAGAGAGAGAGAGAGAGAGAGAGTAAACACCTGATGCCAACAAACATGCGAGTAGGAAGTTCGCGAGTAGGAAGTTCACGAGGTGTTTTTCTTTAAAACTTTATTTTTTTTCTGTCTGTTTACCTGTCTGTTTACCGGTCTGTCTGCTTACCTGTCTGTCTGCTTACAGGTCTGTCTGTCTGTTTACCGGTGTGTCTGGTTACCGGTTTGTCTGTTTACCTATCTTTATGTTTACCTATCTGTCTGTTTACCTGTCTGTCTGTTTATCTGTGTGTCTGTTTAACTGTCTGTCTGTTTACCGGTCTGTCTCTTTACCGGTCTGTCTGTTTACCTGTCCCCTCTCCCCTGTGGGTGTGCCGGGGTTTTCAGTATAAATAGTATCCCCGCTTTCTGGAAATTTAGTGCTTTAAATTCCCACTGTAGCTGTCTCTCTCCTTTGTTCTTTCTCATTCCTACTCTGTTCTATCAATCTACTATACAATCTTCTTCTTCGCTAGACCAGTCACCTACCTTTTTTCTTGAAAACTCTTCTGGGACAAAACTCCTTGTTTGTGTGTGAGGTCTGTTGGATCAGCTTGGGAATATTGGATCTTCCAATGATGTTATTATTTGGCAATGTAGGAAATTTATATGTATGTGTTTTGTTGATATTTTAAAATGTTTGTATTCTATTTTGTTTTGGTAAACGGGGGTTCGATAAATTAGAGTATAACCTCAGCGTCCCCTGCGTGGGATGTCTTTATTGTAAAGTGACTGGCTGGTGGAATACCTTCAGTGTTACCACTAGGGTTGTTTCAGTTGATTTTTATGCCGATCAAGGGTGAGTCCTCTTTCAAGCAAGTTGTGGTCTTGATTTTGGGGTCCTGATTCGGCTCTTTGCACTCCGCTGGACCCTGTAAGCAATGAATAAATAAATAACTGTTTACCTGTCTGTCTGTTTACCTGTCTGTTTGTCTGTTTTAATGTCTGTCTGTCTGTTTACTGGTCAGTCTGTTTACCGGTCTGTCTGATTGCCCGTCTGCCCATCTTTCTTTCGTTCCTTCGTTCTATCTTCTTTTCTGTAGTTTCTCTTCTTTTTTTTATTGCTCAGTGGTAGAGCGTTCGCCTGGCATGCGAGTGACCCAGGTTCGAATCCCGTTGACCATGTTAACTGTCCATTTTAGCAGTATGATTGCTCTGGTGGTTCAGTGTTGATTTAGGTCTCTACCCCCTTTTTTTCCTGGGATGACTATCCCCCGTCTGCCGAATGGCCCGAGGTCGGTGTGGGTGTTAAACGTCAAAGTTCATTTTATTCTGGCCGTAGGGATTGCCCAGTGGTTCAGGGCCCACGTCTTGTGTAAGTGTTTCTGGGCGACGTGGGTTCAAATTCTGCGCCTTGAGAAGCTCTCTGAACTTGTAAATGCGCTATGTAAACCACAGTCTCTATTCTTGTGCTTCTTTTGTCGACTCATTTCCCTCCTTTGAGAGCGCGCGCTTGCCTGCGTGCGCGCGTGTGGTTTTGTGCGTGTGTGTGTGTGTGTGTGTGTGTGTGCGCGCGCGCGCGCCAGCGCACCGATTTAGCAGTAAAGTAATAGAAGTGTGCGTGCGGGTGTGACCGAATGTGTGTGTTTGTTTGTGAGTGTGTGTGGGTGTTTGTGTATGTTGTGTTTGTATTGTAAAACGAATAATAATGTCTGTGAATTTAAATCCCTACTTCAAACCACTACACACACGCGCGTACGATTGATTAACATTAGGAGAAACAAATCATTAGTTTTATTTTCTTCAATTAATCTTGTCTTTATTCCGTGAACACCGTTCTAATGATGAGCCGTATTTTTTCTGATTTCTACCAATACAGATTAATACTAATTTCTTTTAAGCTTCGGTATAAAGACCGACGTTTCTTGTCTGTTTGGTTAAGCAGGTAAAGCTCCGTGATCGATTCGTGTAAAAAGACATAATTTGTGGTTTTGGCTCCAATATAAAGACCTAATACGTCTTTTTAGTTTGAAAAGAAGATACAATTCTCTATTTAGTTTGCGGTAAAAATACAGACGGCTAAACCACAAGTTGAATGTGAGGCGTGGTTTTATAATTAGCCACAATCTTCTGAACTCCGCTGGACTCGCTCCCTCCCCTCCCTCACCGTGTCTCTTCTTCTTCTTCCTCTGCTTCCATCTTTGCTCCATCCTTCCCTCTCCTCCCCCACCCCCTTCTGTCCTCATCACCTCAACCCCTTCTGTCGCCACGCTCCATTTGAGAACAGAGCAAACAACGCAGCAAATCTATAAACCACGAGAACCCCAGATTGGAAATCTCCCCTCATTGCTGATTAAGGTTCTATACCAAGGGTATTTATATAGCGCACTTTCTCTACACAGATAAATCGCTCCAAACGGCGGAGTTTCTATTGTGAGATAGCAGAGAAGCGACCGCCGCAGTGAAGTAGTGATCACAGCAGCGTGAAAGGGCTTTGTGTTTGCATTTCAAACACTTTTCAATTCATACTTGCCGTGTGCTGCACTGCACGTACTCTAATTAGAGGATTTTGTCTCCTCTCTCTCTCTCTCTCTCTCTCTCTCTCTCTCTCTCTCTCTCTCTCTCTCTCTCTCTCTCTCTCTCTCTCTCTCTCTCTCTCTCTCTCTCTCTCTCTCTCTCTCTCTGTTCCCTCCCCCTCTCCTTCCTCTCTCTCCATCTCAAATCTCTCCTCCTTTACTCCAGCCACCACCCTTCCCCGCCCTCAAATTGTCTCCCTTACATCCGTAGTTTTTGTGTAGCAGGATTAGCTCCTCATGGTAAAAGAGTGCAGAAAGCAGCATTGCTGTCGTATGCCGTACTGTATCGGTTAAGCCGATTGAACGATAAGTCACGTGACTGTATGAAAAATTGGCACTAAGCACGATTAAGCCGTGCTTGTTGACGTCTGTTCGTTAAGAAGAAATGTCTTCATTTCACTGGCAACATCTTTTTTACTTCAATGTAGGCATTTTATTTGTATGTCCTTTGTTAATATTTTATAATGATGTTTATACTCTATTTTGTTTTTGTAAACGGGCGTTCAATAAATTAGGGTACAGCCTTAGCATACCCTGCATGAGATGCCTTTATTGTAAAGTGACTGACTGGTGGACTGCCTTCAAAGTTACCATTAAGGTTGTTTCAGCAGATCTTTAATACAAATCGGGGGTGTCTTCTGGTTCTGATTCGGCTCTGTGCAGTTCGTTGGACCCTATAAAAAATGACTAACTAACCGCAAAATGTTCTTTAACTATTCTTTATCTCAATCTGTCTGTCTGTCTGTCCTCCTCATCCTGCTTGTTCCCGTGTTCCTTCATCATCATCATCATCATCATCATCATCATCATCATCATCATCATCATCATCATCATCATCATCATCATCATCATCATCATCATCATCATCATCTTCTTCTTCTTCTTCTTCTTCTTCTTCTTCTTCTTCTTCTTCTTCTTCTTCTTCTTCTTGTTATTGTTGTTTATGGTTCTTGTTCTTCTCCTCCTCCTGCTTCTCCTCCTACTCCTCTTCCTCCATGTCGTCCTCCTCCTTCTTCTCTTCTTCTTGTTCTTCTTCTTCTTCTTCTCCTTCCATGAGTACTTTGTGGATGGGGATGATGCCACTAAGGCCAAAAGAGTTTGTGGTGTATTCACCAACTACTGACTCTCTCACCATGCACTTCAAAGATATAGATTTTGACTAGACTGTGCCATCTTTATCACATTTATTTCTGAATAAATATGCCCTTTTTAAGAACGTTACCACATTCCCCTTCACTCTCTTCTCATTTGCACGATTTCTTTAAAATATATGCTATTTTAAAGCATCTTAAATCCTGTTTTGAATTATGCTCTCTTATTCTCAAAAAATACATTTTTAACCTTTCTTCACCCACACAGAGAAAGAGAAAAAATATAGAACGGAGGAGGGAGAGAATGTGGAAATTAAAAAAGAGCACTTGGCAAGCCAATTGCAAATTTATAGACTGTCTGTCCTGTACTAGTAGAAACCAAGCCTTGGACAGTTCATAGGCTTATATTCTCCTTTTGTGAGCATGCGTACTAAGCTGGATTTGTAGACATACATACTATGAGTGTTTACTATAAACAGTGACATTTTCTCACACACTCAGAAAGCCTTGACATAAACACTCACAAAAGGAGACGAATATACAAACTGTCCGAGGCTTGGTTTCTACTAGTGCAGGACAGAGTAGTCTATAAATTTACAATTGGCTTGCCAAGTGCTCTTTTTTAATTCCCACATTCTCTTCCTCCTCATTTCTATATTTTTTCTCTTTCTCTGTGTGTGTGAAGAAAAGTTTAAAAAAATGTATTTTTTGAGAATAAGAGAGCCCAATTCAAGACAGGATTTAAGATGCTTTAAAATAGCATATATCTTAAAGAAATCGTGCAAATGAGGAGAGAGTGAAGAGGAGTGTAGTAACGTTCTTTAACAGGACATATTTATTGAGAAATAAATGTGATAAAGATAAAGATGGCGCAGACCAGTCAAATCTATATTTCTCACTTCAACCACAGTCTCTAACAACTTTTACACCAGGTCTTTACCACCCTGTGCCGTCAGTACTGGGCATATTATGGCTATCGGCTAGGCAGAATTTTCGCATTAAGTATCATTTTCTGTCTGCTGTTCGTCAATTTCGTCAATGCAGGGTGGTATGGTTGTCAGGTACCCGGCAAAATATGATACGGGTGAGTTCAAGGGTGGATGCTACGAGAGCTGCTTCAGGCTTTACACAGGCGGTGTGTGCACAGATGCCTGCCCACGGTGTGGTTGTGTGGGGAAGCGTCTAACTGAGATTTAATATTCGTTGTTCTTAAGGTCGTGAATTTCCAGTGTTCTTCATTATTGTGTGACTATTTCCTTACAGTGAATGTGTCTGATCAGAGAGAGAGAGAGAGAGAGAGAGAGAGAGAGAGAGAGAGAGAGAGAGAGAGAGAGAGAGAGAGAGAGAAAGAGAGGTAGGGGAGTGAGATGGAAGGGATGAGGATATTAGAGAGCGCATAAAAAAGCAATTATAAGAAGAAAGAATTACAGGGCTTTGTTTCGCCCTCTTCAAGCGCCATTGGGACAAGAAAAGACAAATCTTCTCTCATTCTATTACTTCCCCTGCCTGGAGATGTTCTTTAGAGTTACTGCGCCTGAGGCGGTTTGTCTGATGCCGTCCGCCATTGTGGATGACATTGAACAGAGTTTGTTCCCCCTTTCTTCTTCTTCTTCAAATTTAAAAAAAAAAAAGAATTGAGAACCCATTGCGATGACTGCGGCGACCAGTTTGTGCTGGACGCCGTTCTTTCAAAAAATTAATAACGAGCACCACATGAGTTCTTCTTTGCTACTTCATGGATCTGTCTGTCTATCTGTCTGTCTGTTTTGGTCTGTCTGTGTGCCTGTCTCCCTCTCTCTGTCTCTCTGTTTATCCATCTGTCTTTGTTTCTGTCTGTCTCTCTCTGTCTGTCTGTCTGTCTCTCTCTCTGTCCCTTTCTTCCCACCCCACCCCTTTTTCTTCTTCTTCTTCACTTCAACTTCATCTTCAACAGCGTTAAAGAAGTTGACCATTTAGGGTGCTCACTGTCAGGACCGGATCGTTGATACATGTAGTGGAGTCCCTAAGAACTGTGGTTTGTAATCCGCCAAACACCCTAAGGACTGGGGTTTGTAATCCGCCAAACACCTTGGTGAGCCTCTGGCACTGTGCACGTCACTGAGTACGTTCAAACAGCTACCACGACAACCGTCATTGTGAAGGGAGGGGGACGGACCACTAGGAGGGGGACGGGGAAAGGGAGAAGGGGATAAACAGAGGAAGGGAGAGAGAGAGAGAGAGAGAGAGAGAGAGAGAGAGAGAGAGAGAGAGAGAGAGAGAGAGAGAGAGAGGGTGCAGTCCCACCGCCGTAGCTCAAGTGGTAGAGCGTTCGCCTGGCACGCCGATGACCCAGGTTCGAATCCCGTGGTAGGCGATATAAAATGTGGCCATTTCACTGTCCATTTTAGCAGTATGATTGCTCTGGTGGTTCAGTGTTGATTCAGGTCCCTACCCCTCTTTCCATGGGATGGTTATCCCGTCTGCCATATCGCCAATGGTGGGTGTAGACGTTAAACCTCAATGTTGTTGTTTGTTGTTGTTGCATCAATTTTTATTCATCAGATTAACATAAGTTGTACTGATAAACCTCAATGTTCAAGGGAGAGGGAGAGAGAGAGAGAGAGGGGGGGGAGAGAAAGTCAGAGGGAAAGAGAGAGGGAGAGGGGTGGGATAGAGTAATAGAGAAAGAGAGAAAGAAAGAGAGAAGAAGACAGACAGATATACAGAGAGAGAGAGAGAGAGAGAGAGAGAGAGAGAGAGAGAGAGAGAGAGAGAGAGAGAGAGAGAGAGATATAGAGATGTGGTATGGTGATGAAAGGGGGGTGGAAAAGGAGGGATATGGTGATGAAACTGTAATACTGGGTATACAAACTGCCGGCAGAAAAACAGGGATTTTTTTTTACTAATTGGAACCAGCACGTGTGTGTGTGTGTGTGGGTGTGTGTGTGTGGATGTGTGTGTGTGTGTGTGTGTGTACCTGCGTGCATGTATACTTGCGTGTGTGTTTGCCTTGCGTGTGTGTTTGCGCGTGTGCGTGTGTTTTTGTGTGCGTGCTTGCGTATGTGTATATGTGTATGCGGGTTGACGCTTGAGAGTGTATATATAATAAAATGCATTTACCTGGTTGTGTGCGTATTTATGTTTTATGAAAGTGCCAGCGTGTGTTTGTAACTGGCTTGTGTGGTGTACTGCTTAACTTACCAGTACACTTTCCTTCTTTTGTAAGCCGCTCAGCCGTAACACTAAATCTTGTTCTTCTTGTTCTTGTTCTTCTTGTTCTTGTTCTTGTTCTTCTTGTTCTTGTTCTTCTTGTTCTTGTTCTTCTTGTCCTTCTTGTTCTTGTTCTTGTTCTTGTTCTTGTTCTTGTTCTTGTTCTTCTTGTTCTTCTTGTTCTTCTTGTTCTTGTTCTTCTTCTTCTTGTTCTTCTTCTTCTTCTTCTTCTTCTTCTTCTTCTTCTTCTTCTTCTTCTTCTTCTTCTTCTTCTTCTTCTTCTTCTTCTTCTTCTTCTTCTTCTTCTTCTGGTTTTTCTGTTGTTGTTGTATTGATATTTTTTAATCTGATTCCTCGCGGCTAATTGTCCCAAGTCTTTGCTTAAATGTCAGACGAAGTTTGCTTTTCAAGCCGCACAAGAAGAAAAAAGGAAAAGGAGAAAAGTGTGTTTTGCTGGCAAAAGGAGAATGGCCAATTTGCGGTCATTTTGTGCGCTCATCACTTATTACCGTAGTTTGCCGAACAAACTCTGCTTGCTTTATCTCCTTTCTATATCTCACTATCTCTCCTACCTCTTCATCTCCGCTCTATATCTCTCTATCTCTCCTACCTCTTCATCTCCGTTCTATATCTCCCTATCCCTCCCACCTCTTCATCTCCGTTCTATATCTCTCTATCCCTCCCACCTCTTTATCTCCGTTCTATATCTCTCTATCCCTCACACCTCTTCATCTCCGTTCTATATCTCCCTATCCCTCCCACCTCTTCATCTCCGTTCTATATATCTCTATCCCTCCCACCTCTTCATCTCCGTTCTGTATCTCCCTATCCCTCCCACCTCTTCATCTCCGTTCTATATCTCTCTATCCCTCCCACCTCTTCATCTCCGTTCTATATCTCCCTATCCTTCCCACCTCTTCATCTCCATTCTATATCTCTCTATCCCTCCCACCTCTTTATCTCCGTTCTATATCTCCCTATCCCTCCCACCTCTTTATCTCCGTTATATATCTCTCTATCCCTCCCACCTCTTCATCTCCGTTCTATATCTCCCTATCCTTCCCACCTCTTCATCTCCATTCTATATCTCTCTATCCCTCCCACCTCTTTATCTCCGTTCTATATCTCTCTATCCCTCCCACCTCTTCATCTCCGTTCTATATCTCCCTATCCCTCCCACCTCTTTATGTCCGTTCTATATCTCTCTATCCCTCCCACCTCTTTATCTCCGTTCTATATCTCCCTATCCCTCCCACCTCTTTATCTCCGTTCTATATCTCTCTATCCCTCCCACCTCTTCATCTCCGTTCTATATCTCCCTATCCCTCCCACCTCTTTATCTCCGTTCTATATCTCTCTATCCCTCCCACCTCTTTATCTCCGTTCTATATCTCCCTATCCCTCCCACCTCTTTATCTCCGTTATATATCTCTCTATCCCTCCCACCTCTTTATCTCCGTTCTATATCTCTCTATCCCTCCCACGTCTTTATCTCCGTTCTATATCTCCCTATCCCTCCCACCTCTTTATCTCCGTTCTATATCTCTCTATCCCTGCCACCTCTTCATCTCCGTTCTATATCTCCCTATCCCTCCCACCTCTTCATCTCCGTTCTATATCTCTCTATCCCTCCCACCTCTTCATCTCCGTTCTATATCTCTCTATCCCTCCCACCTCTTCTTCTCCGTTCTATATCTCTCTATCCCTCCCACCTCTTCATCTCCGTTCTATATCTCCCTATCCCTCCCACCTCTTCATCTCCGTTCTATATCTCTCTATCCCTCCCACCTCTTCATCTCCGTTCTATATCTCTCTATCCCTCCCACCTCTTCATCTCCGTTCTATATCTCTCTATCCCTCCCACCTCTTCATCTCCGTTCTATATCTCTCTATCCCTCCTAACCTCTTTATCTCCGTTCTATATCTCTCTATCCCTCCCACCTCTTTATCTCCGTTCTATATCTCTCTATCCCTCCCACCTCTTTATCTCCGTTCTATATCTCCATATCCCTCCCACCTCTTTATCTCCGTTCTATATCTCTCTATCCCTCCCACCTCTTCATCTCCGTTCTATATCTCTCTACCCCCCCACCTCTTCTTCTCCGTTCTATATCTCCCTATCCCTCCCACCTCTTCATCTCCGTTCTATATCTCCCTATCCCTCCCACCTCTTCATCTCCGTTCTATATCTCCCTATCCCTCCCACCTCTTTATCTCCGTTCTATATCTCTCTATCCCTCCCACCTCTTTATCTCCGTTCTATATCTCCCTATCCCTCCCACCTCTTTATCTCCGTTCTATATCTCCCTATCCCTCCCACCTCTTCATCTCCGTTCTATATCTCCCTATCCCTCCCACGTCTTCATCTCCGTTCTATATCTCCCTATCCCTCCCACCTCTTTATCTCCGTTCTATATCTCCCTATCCCTCACACCTCTTCTTCCTCCCCTTCTTTCCCTCCCCTATTTCTATTTCTTTCCTCTCCTATTTGTTCCCCACTGTCGCTGTGTATCTATTCTCACCCCCCTCTCAACTGCACCCCAAGCCTACGTCCTTATCTTGTCAACATAAATAAAAGACAACCATTGTTACTCGGCGTTGCAGCCCTTTTTTATGGTTGTTGTTGTTGTTGTTTTATGGTTGTTGTTGTTATTGTTGTTGTTGTTGTTGTTGTTGTTGTTCTTGTTCTTGTTCTTGTTCTTCTTGTTCTTCTTGTTCTTGTTCTTGTTCTTGTTCTTGTTCTTCTTCTTCTTCTTGTTCTTCTTCTTCTTCTTCTTCTTCTTCTTCTTCTTCTTCTTCTTCTTCTTCTTCTTCTTCTTCTTCTTCTTCTTCTTCTTGGACTTCTTATTATTTTCTGATTTTTGTTTTAAAAATTGTACAATTTTGTTGCGTTCTATTTATTTTCTTTTCGTTTATTCTTTTTTTCTCTCCATTTTTTTCCTATTCATTTTTTTAATCCTTTTTTTTCTTTCTTTTCCTTACCGATTTCCCTTTGTAAATGTCGTCATCCAGTGTTAAGTAAATCCCCAATTAGGGAAGCAGGGACAACAGCGATGCTTGTTGTTGGACAATGTACACACTGCATACACAACCTACACACTCTTTTACCCATCCTTCTACACACCCTTCTACACACCCTTCTACGCACCCTTATACCCACCCTTCTACACTCCCGTATACCCACCCTTATACCCACCCTTCTACACACCTTTATACCCGCCCTTATACCCACCCTTCTACACACCGCCACATCATCACACGCCTAGGGCTAGGGCTGCGAAGCTCACACTAATACAACGACCTCTCTGGGACAATACCAAACGTCTTATGCACGGGGAATAGCATGATGATTTAACGATGCATGGAGAATGCAGTGATTGAATGACGCATGTGGAATACAATGGTGATTGAATGACGCATGTGGAATACAATGGTGATTGAATGACGCATGTGGAATACAATGGTGATTGAATGACGCATGTGGAATACAATGGTGATTGAATGACGCATGTGGAACACAAGGACGATTAAATGATGCATGGAAAATTCACTTAATCACTATTTTTTGGGTGAGAATCGTGTGCGATATAAATCGATTCATTATAATAATAATAATAATAATAATAATAATAATAATAATAATAATAATAATAATAATAATAATTATTATTATTATTATTATTATTATTATTATTATTATTATTATTATTGTTGTTGTTGTTATTGTTATTGAATACAATGATGATCAAGTGACACATGAAGTAGACTCATTGTCATAGACGGTAACAAGTACATTGTCCAAACTCAAAACGCGAAGTACGCGAGTGTGTTGACACATGAAGTAGACTCATTGTCATAGACGGTAACAAGTACATTGTCCAAACTCAAAACGCGAAGTACGCGAGTGTGTTGACACATGAAGTAGACTCATTGTCATAGACAGTAACAAGTACATTGTCCAAACTCAAAACGCGAAGTACGCGAGTGTGTTGACACATGAAGTAGACTCATTGCCATAGACGGTAACAAGTACTTTGTAGGAACTCAAAACGCGTAGTAAGCAAGTGTGTTGTCTCAGATTTCTTCTTGTGACACTACATATTATATGGCTTGCAACGCCTTTAGAGCCCAGACAACCATCTTTGTTTAGAAACATTTTGGTTAATCCCTATCGCAAATCATGAAGACGTTAATAAAGGAACTGCATCATTATTTTCTTCTTAAACACGCTGGCTTACTCCCCCTCTCCCCCTTTCCTCTACTGCCCATCCCTCCCCTTTACATGCCCTCTCCCCCTTTCCTCTACTGCCCATCCCTCCCCTTTAAATGTCAAACATCATAGCTTTATTCTCTGTAATGAGTTATTTCGCTTATAAAATCTACAAAATGTTACTTCTTTTACCTAACGAGCTCGTTAAAAATGCTTTATCGTCAAAACCGCACCGGGTAGTTTGGTTCTAAAGAGAGAGAGAGAGAGAGAGAGAGAGAGAGAGAGAGAGAGAAGGTGGGGTGGGCGGAGCGAGGGCTGTTTATCAGTTATGTCGTCATGGCAACAGGTGGGACAAGCTACAGACGTCCGGTGAGCGACAGTTGTGGAAATGAAGATGTTTCCCAGTTGCCGGATTTTAGTCTCTCTCTCTCTCTCTCTCTCTCTCTCTCTCTCTCTCTCTCTCTCTCTCTCTCTCTCTAGCTCTCTCTCTCCCTCTCTCTCTCTCCCTCTGTTTCTTTCTCTCTCTCTTTCTCTCTCTTTCTCTCTCTCTCTCTCTCTCTCTCTCTCTCTCTCTCTCTCTCTCTCTCTCTCTCTCTCTCTCTCTTTCTCTCTGTGTTTTAACGCCACCCCTTTCTTCTTTTCTGGTGGCCATAGTCCCGGATGGTGATGATAAAGATGATGAGGAGTAGAGGGAGGATGACGATGCTGAGGATGATAGTGATGATGATGTTGAGGAGGAGGAGGAGGAGAATGATGATTATGAGGAGGAGGAGGATGACGATGATGATGATGATGATGATGGTGATGATGATGATGAGGAGGAGAATGATGATGATAAAAGAAATAAGAAAATAAATTACAAGCAAAAAGAAAGAAAACAATTTTTTTTAAAAAGGGAATACGAAGAAGAAATTAAAAAAAAAGAGGTAAAAGAAAGATAGAAAGAACGACAGAAAGAACGACGGAAAGAAGAAAAAGAAGAAGATGGAGAAGGAGAAGAAGAAATCCGATGTGGAAAGGGTGAACATACACTACATTCTGACTTCCGCTCTCGTTCTCGTTGTGTTCTCGCTGTCCGAGAGATTTACGAGATGTGGGAGACAAAGAACAATATCACGTTGATATCTTCTTGTTCTGGAACTTAATCCTCCTCTCGTCATTCCGCCGCCGTTCCATCCAGACCAATCATAGATTTAAGATTAGCGCTACGATTCATCCATACCGTCTGTTATTCTCATACTCTATTCATACTGAACAATCACAGACAAAGGTTTTATCGCTATAGATGCCAACCAGAACCTCCGTCTATTTTTCTGATTCTGCTATCCTCAGTAGGCCTAGCAGTTGCAGACAAAGCGAGGCACGGGAAATGTTTTAAATCCAGACACATCTCAAGGTGAGTGTGGGTGAACCATGGTGTGTGTGTGTGTGGGGGGTGGGTGTGTGTGTGTGTGTGTGTGTGTGTGGTGATGTGTGTGAATGATGGGTTTGGGGTAAATGGAACGGGGACTGAGCTAC
>CM072527.1:27980554-27983054 GCA_036898135.1 Oncomelania hupensis | reverse complement strand
CCTATCATATTCCGCAACTCGAAGGTAGTTGGGGCACCACCGATGATTGTTTAACCAGCGTATTCCATCTTTTTTCTGTCCTCGGAAACCCTCATGGCTTCGCTCAGGGTCAAGCCAGTCCATTTTCGAATGTTGTCCTCCCATCTCCTTTTCTATTTCCCTCTGATGCTCCCATCGGGGTTTCCGTTTCTTCACCACTGTGAGCATGTCATCGTGTTGTCCAATGGATCGTGTGATGGTCTGTCGGATTTCGTTGTTGGTGATGTGCTAGGTATAGGAAATGCCCCGAAGTCTTCGGTAGCACTTCAGCTCCATGCTTTGTAGTCTTCGTTGTAGATCTGCTGTG
This sequence comes from Oncomelania hupensis, assembly GCA_036898135.1. Taxonomy (NCBI): domain Eukaryota; kingdom Metazoa; phylum Mollusca; class Gastropoda; order Littorinimorpha; family Pomatiopsidae; genus Oncomelania; species Oncomelania hupensis. The sequence goes on along the minus strand of CM072527.1, from coordinate 27,982,708 downwards.
AGGGTCCATGTTTCGCAAGCTTATAGGAAGATTGATACGCACACACACACAAACACACAAACACGCGCGCACACTCACACACACAATTTGAGAGAAAATAGGATTTTAAAAAATTATGACGTTACCATGATGACTAAACCGGATATGCATAATTTTTGTTCTTTGGTAGGTTAACTCATTTCTAACTAAATACCAAATTTGCAAAACATCCGTTCATTAGATTCTTAGAAAATTGCGCCAATTTCATTTTCAAACGGACAAAGCTAAAAACAATAATAGTTCCCTGAGCAAACGATAATGACGACAAACGACAAAACAATAATAGTTCCCTGAGTAAATGATAATGACGACGACAGACAAAACAATAATAGTTCCCTGAGTAAATAGTAATGACGACGACAGACAAAACAATAATAGTTCCCTGAGTAAATGATAATGACGACGACAGACAAAACAATAATAGTTCCCTGAGTAAATGGTAATGACGACGACGGACAAAACAAGAATAGTTCCCTGAGTAAATGATAATGACGACGGACAAAACATGAATAGTTCCCTGAGTAAATGATAATGACGACGGACAAAACAAGAATAGTTCCCTGAGTAAATGATAATGACGACGGACAAAACAATAATAGTTCCCTGAGTAAATGATAATGACGACGGACAAAACATGAATAGTTCCCTGAGTAAATGATAATGACGACGACGGACAAAACAATAATAGTTCCCTGAGTAAATGATAATGATGACGACAGACAAAACAATAATAGTTCCCTGAGTAAATGGTAATGACGACGACAGACAAAACAATAATAGTTCCCTGAGTAAATGGTAATGACGACGACGGACAAAACATGAATAGTTCCCTGAGTAAATGATAATGACGACGACGGACAAAACAATAATAGTTCCCTGAGTAAATGATAATGACGACGACGGACAAAACAATAATAGTTCCCTGAGTAAATGATAATGACGACGACGGACAAAACAAGAACTAGAACAAAGGGGAAGATGAAGAAGGAAGACGTGTGTGGGTGGAGAGTGTGGGGAGACAAAGGGTTGTGGAAGAAGGAGACGAAAAGATCGGTAACCATGACCATGATCAAACCACTAGTTTGATAATTGCTATATTTAGCACAAAGAGAGGTAACCATGACCAAACCACTAGTTTGACAATTGCTATATTTAGCACAAAGAGAGGTAACCATGACCAAACCACTAGTTTGACAATTGCTATATTTAGCACAAAGACAGGTAACGATGACCAAACCACTAGTTTGACAATTGCTATATTTAGCACAAAGAGAGGTAACCATGATCAAACCACTAGTGTGACAATTGCTTTATTTAGCACAAAGACAGTTAACGATGACCAAACCACTAGTGTGACAATTGCTGTAATAAGCACAAAGAGAGGTAACCATGACCAAACCGCTAGTTTGACAATTGCTATATTTAGCACAAAGACAGGTAACAATAACCAAACCACTAGTTTGACAATTGCTTTATTTAGCACAAAGACAGTTAACCACTAGTTTGACAATTGCTTTATTTAGCACAAAGACGGGTAACCATGACCAAACAGCTAGTTTGATAATTGCTATATTTAGCACAAAGACATGTAACCATGACCAAACCACTAGTTTGACAATTGCTATATTTAGCACAAAGACAGGTAATCATGATTAAACCACTAGTTTGACAAATGCTGTAATTAGCACAAAGAGAAGTAACCATGACCAAACCGCCAGTTTGACAATTGCTTTATTTAGCACAAAGACAGGTAACCATGACCAAACCACTAGAGTGACAATTGCTTTATTTAGCACAAAGAGAGGTAACCATGACCAAACCACTAGTTTGACAATTGCTATATTTAGCACAAAGAGAGGTAACCATGATCACACCACTATTTTGGCAATCGGTAAACAATCATTGTGTGAGTGATTGATTGAATAGTTGTGTGTATGTGTGTGTGTGTTCCATCAGTGTCTTTTGTGTAATGTTTTTGATTTAATGCTTTACTGCCTGTACACGTCTTTTTTATTGCTTATTTGGGTTGGCACTGTATGGTTTTTAAATAGTTTTAGTTAAATGTTAATCTGTTTTATAAAAGAAATTCTTATATATGGCTTTTGAATATGGATT
>CM072527.1:27918054-27975554 GCA_036898135.1 Oncomelania hupensis | reverse complement strand
CCCTCTGCAGATTCACGCACACTCTGTATTCCTACACTCCGAACAAAAACAATTATGGAGAAAGATCATTCGCTTATTCTGCCCCAAAACAGTGGAATGCTTTACCCGCATATACCAACCACTCAAGCCTTCAAAAGTGCACTCAAACACATTTGTTCAAACAATACTATTCTGACTGATCTTTTCCACATGTTCACTCTTTCTTCATTGTTCGCCATATTTCTGAATGACTGAGGCAATTTTGAAAACCTTTTATTATTGGTTTTTAACTGCACGAAAGACATTGTGGTTTTTTAATGTTTATACTGTATTTCTAGTTTAAAAACCATGGTATTGTCTTTAAAAGTAAGACTGCTGCGCTCCCTTGTCATCTCCATCTTCCTATATGCTTGCGAAGCATGGACCCTCACAGCAGATCTCCAACGAAGAATATAAAGCATGGAGATGAGGTGCTACAGAAGACTTCTGGGCATTTCCTATACCCAACACATCACCAACGACGAAGTCCGACAGACCATCACACAAGCCATTGGACAACACGATGACCTGCTCACATTGGTGAAGAAACGGAAACTCCGATGGTATGGCCACGTCACCAGATCATCAGGCCTTGCAAAGACTATTCTGCAAGGCACAGTGCAAGGAGGTAGAAGAAGAGGGAGACCGAAAAAGAGATGGGAGGACAACATTCGAGAATGGACTAATTTGACACTGAGCGAAGCCATCAGGGCTGCTGAGGACAGAGAAAGATGGAGTATGCTGGTTAAACGATCATCTGTGGTGCCCCTACGACCTCAAGGTTACGGGACAGGATAGGATAGGATAGCGTATTGGCTTTAAGGATTTGTTTAAATTATTTTTTTTATAGCAGGGAATGTCTCATGATACTGTTGTTTGTAATTATGTTTATGCTTGTCATTATGTATTTGCTGTTTGATTGTCTATGCTCTTTTGCATTTTGTGCAAAATCTGTATGTTGTTTTTAATGTAGTAGGCGTGATGTGGTCATTTTGGTTCTGTTTGGTGACTTCTATTGTAATTGCTATGTTAGTAGTATGTGTGTATTGTTATTTTAGTGTTTTAATCAATTGTTTACAAAGGTTTTACTATGAAGAGCAGTGTGCCTTATTGTAGATCAGGAAACTGCGCTATAAAAATCAGTTTTATTATTATTATTATTATTATTATTATTATTATTATTATTATTATTATTATTATTATTATTATTAATTTTATTATTATTATTATTATTATTATTATTATTATTATTATTATTATTATTATTATTATTATTATTATTATTATTATTATTATTATTATTATTATTATTGTTGTTGTTGTTGTTGTTGTTGTTGTTGTTGTTGTTGTTATTATTATTATTATTAATGCGCGTTGTTTGAGTTAATTGTATTCGTTCGTTGGTTGTTTTATTCAATGCGAAACTTTTGTATTGAGTTTGGGTAGTACATTAGTACATTGCATACACGTACTAATGTTTTGTGTTTACGATATTTATTTTCATGTGCCTATAAATGTGTGTAAATATGGAATAAGTGTGTGCTTACTTAGGCCAAGACTGTGTGGAGTAAGACTGTGTGTCTTAATGACTGACACAAGCATACTGTTTTCTTTCGGAGGTTGAAAAAGGTTTTTGTGTGTGTGTGTGTGTGTGTGTGGGTGTGAGCATGTGTGCGTGCGTGTGTGTGTGCGCGTGATTTCTTTTAAATGTTAAAGTATTGTGAGGAATAGAAGTGGATGACTGACCGTGTGTGAAGGTGGAGAGGACAGGAGAGAGAGAGAGAAAGAGAGAGAGAGAGAGAGAGAGAGAGAGAGAGAGAGAGAGAGAGAGAGAGAGAGAGAGAAATGTTCATGAGTATCACGTGGTGGCGACACTTCCTGGCATGCTCATTCACAACTCGCACGTGCAGCACGTGGGCAAACAGCCAATGAGAACGCGCCGTGTCATTTGGTGCGAGAACGCGCTCATTCAGTGCGAAGCTTGTGTTGCAAACCGGAAGTGGCAGTCTTTGGCAAGCTCATCATGGCGGCGGTTGAGGTCACCGCCAGAAGGTCAAACGTGAAGTGATAGACAGAGGTTTCCGTTAGGTCTCTATCGCGCTGACTTCACACCAAATACAGTTTATTGCCAGAAAGAAAAGGAAACATTTTGCCATTTTTGTGTGGCTGTTGTTGTATCTATTCTCTGTCTATTTGATTCTCATTAGTCGGCGCTGTTTGACGCTGACAGTGATGACGCAAAGGTTATGATTTGCCCTTGTTTTGGTCTGCTCCTACCCTCATCCTTTGGAGATTATTCATTATATCCTCTTCAGGTTTACCCTCCTTCCCCTGTTTTGCCTTGATGTGTTGCGTCTTTCTCCCCCTTACCCCTTTTACAGTCTTCTCTCACTTTCAAAATGGATACAGGATTTTCAGGTGACACATGCTACAAGAAGGAGAAGAAGCAGAAGAAGATTTAAACCCGGTTAGTAGAGAGAGAGAGAGAGAGAGAGAGAGAGAGAGAGATAGAGAGGGGCAGACAGAGAGAAAGAATATCGTCCTCTGTCGTCGCTTGTAGCAGGAGGAGATGATGGGTAATGGGAAGGAGAGGGGTGAGGTGCGTGGTAATGTTTGATGTGGTGTAAACTATCGTTGGTCTGTGAGGCAGTGAATGGAGTGACGGTGAACAATCGTCATGTGGACGTTTCATCCGTATCGCAACAACCAACGTTTGTTCTACATCTTAAGTGCGCGACCTTAACAACTTAGTCATACGGTTGGAAGAAGTGTAACACTATAAAGTTAAAGTATTATCTCTTATATAGAGCTCTTACTAGCCCAAAGAATAAGAATCTACCAGTATCTCCAGACGCCCAAAACCCGAGCTTGTAGCATTACAGGCGCTGTCAAACGTCCATTGATTTCTTAACCATCCTATCCACATAGACATTTATTTCGCCATTTTACTGAGTTGTCAGTTTGACGCAGCGGCCGAGTTTCTTAAACATGCCTTTGCGGAAAAGGTAAAGATGAAGTAAACCACCATATACAGAGTCATTAAAGAAAGTCGGCTCCCGTGAGAAAAAATCTTAACAACTAAATATGCCATTGCAGCATACAGACTCGCATGGACTCCTAGATAATAATAGTCGACTTTTACCTTAAAATGAAGCACAACTTTAACCTCAATTTGTGTACCCTCACATACTCCCTCCCTGACCATCCCCTTTCTACACACAAGCACACCCGTTTGGCTGTGATTTTTTTCATAGCTGCATTCCTTCATATCTGTGTGATAATAATACTGGTTTGTGTCCTTTACAGTTCTTTCAATACACCATTTCCTCTTTTCTTTCCACACGTTGTGCCTCTGTAGTTGTTCGTTGCTTTCTTCTTTCATTTGTTGAACATGCAGCGGGTATCCCCTCCCCCTTCGCCCCCCACTTTCCTTATTATCCTTGTTTGAGGACTTGAAGTGTTCTTGCTGCAATGACCCTCTTTGATTATGAGTATCTATATTTTTAAGACAGTCCTAAATTTATTTTACATTTATTGATTCAAACTTTTGAAGCACCTTAACTGTACAGTTTGACAGTCAAAATGCGTTATTAGTCCGTGGTTGTCACAACAAATGCAGTAGTAGTTGTAGTAGTAATTGTTGTTGTTGTTGTTGTAGTAGCGGCTGTCACAACCAATGCGGTAGTAGTAGTAGTTGTGGTAGTAGTAGTAGTAGTTGCTATAGTAGTAGAAGTAGTAGTAGTAGTAGTAGTAATTGTAGCAGTTGTAGTAGTTGTTGTTGCAGTAGTAGTACTTGTTGTAGTAGTTGTAGAAGTAGTAGTAGGAGTAGTAGGAGTAGTACAGTAGAAGTAGGAGTAGTAGTAAGTAGTATAGTAGTAGTAGTAGTAGTAATTGTTCTTCTTCTTTTTCTTCTTCTTCTTGGAATATAAATAATCCTTGGACACCGTCGTCATGAAGCTGGCCTTGAGGAAAAAGAGTTATTAACGCCCATCTTTCCTTACAACGAACAATAACAAGAAAACCCCTGTCCTGTTTTATTTCAAACCGTTGTTAAATGTATAATAGTGTGTAATATTGAAAGTTAACTGTGGAAAGTTAACTATTATGTGTATCTGTCGTTAAATGAATGATAGTGTGTAATGTTAAAAGTTAACTGTGGAAAGTTAACTATTATGTGTATCTGTCGTTAAATGCATGATAGTGTGTAATGTTAAAAGTTAACTGTGGAAAGTTAACTATTATGTGTATCTGTCGTTAAATGCATGATAGTGTGTAATGTTGAAAGTTAACTGTGTAAAGTTAACTATTATGTGTATCTGTCGTTAAATGCATGATAGTGTGTAATGTTGAAAGTTAACTGTGGAAAGTTAACTATTATGTGTATCTGTTGTTAAATGCATGATAGTGTGTAATGTTGAAAGTTAACTGTGTAAAGTTAACTACTATGTGTATCTGTTGTTAAATGCATGATAGTGTGTAATGTTGAAAGTTAACTGTGGAAAGTTAACTATTATGTGTATCTGTCGTTTAATGTATGATAGTGTGTAATGTCGAAAGTTAACTATTATGTGTATCTGTCGTTTAATGTATGATAGTGTGTAATGTCGAAAGTTAACTATTATGTGTATCTGTCGTTAAATGTATGATAGTGGGTAATGTTGAAAGTTAACTATTATGTATGTCTGTCGTTTAATGTATGATAGTGTGTAATGTCGAAAGTGAACTATTAATTGTATCTGTCGTTAAAGGTATGGTCGACAGTAAAGTTTAATGCTGCCTGTTGTTTTGTGTGCTCGCAGGCGGTTCGCCATCAAGAGGTGCGCTCGCTGCCATCAGGGTATATCAGCCAACGAACTGGTGATGCGTGCTCGGGAGCAAGTTTTCCACCTGGCGTGTTTCGCCTGTTCGGCCTGTAATCGTTCGCTGACGCCGGGCGAAGAGTTCGGTATCCGTGACGGCTTGATCTACTGCCGAGCAGATTACGAGCTGATGTTCCACGGCGACTATATCCCCGCTCTCTCTCCAGCCCTCGCCCATTCCCCCAACCATCCCCAAGGGCACGGGACTGCCTTTTACAACGGGGTGGGAGGAGTGCAGAAAGGACGACCCAGGAAAAGGAAGAGTCCTCTACCGGACGGGGACGGATGTAACCCTTTGGGTGAGTGCACAGTTTCTTTGGCCTTGTTCGTGTGTCTGTCACATGTATGTCTGGCTGTCTGGTCGTCCCGATTCGGTTTTGTCTTGTCCTGTCGTCAGTCTGTAAGTCCGTTTGTCTGTCCGCCCACCTAATCATTTGTTGGTCTGGTCATCTGTTTTTAATCATCGTCGTCGTCGTCGTCGTCGTCACCATCATCATCATCATCATCATCATCATCATCATCATCATCATCATCATCATCATCATCACCATCTCTCTCTCTCTCTCTCTCTCTCTCTCTCTCTCTCTCTCTCTCTCTCTCTCTCTCTCTCTCTCTCTCTCGTGTATTTCTTTGATGCTTTTGTGTGTTTCAAATCCAGCTGAATCCATCGCTATCGCCCTACGTACGCTTTGCGTGACGCGTTACGAACACGGAGATACATGCGGTCATTCAGTCGTGCGAGATCTTGCTTGACGACGTTATTTAACTGAAATCACCGACCAAAGGTTACAATTCTTAAACCTATAAAGGAGTTTTTCAATCTTTCCGGGGCAGCAAATGGAGTAAATTGATTACTCAGGAGGCAGTATAACATTTAACATTTTCAGTACAGTACCGGCGAACAGGAGTTTAATTATCACTTGAAAAACAGTTAAGATGAGTTTAATGTTCTCCAGCATAGAACAATTATCATGTATAGTCCTGCAATAATAGATACAGCACGTAAAATTTACATGTTCGTAGTTTTGTAGTACGGTTAGATTTTTGTTTGCAGTTTAATTTTAAATTTTTGGATTTGATTGTATGTTTGTATTTCCATGCATGACAATAAGTGGTTTAAATTCACACGTATATCAACAGACGTTAAAATAAACTTTTGTATTGAATTGATTGAAGAATTACCATTGTTACCGCAGAGACGGCACGAAACAAAACTTGTCACAAAAGAGGAGTGCTCAAAGAAAAGCTAAAAGTTACACTTCCAACAGAAATATATTCTTAAAGGGACAACTGGTAGCAAATATTTTGCCATATTCTCATATATAGACTGTATACAGCGCATCGTGTTTGCAGTATTTGAAAGTGCCTAGTTCTGTCTGAGTTGAAGTTGATTTGTATGTCAACAACTTGGGATCTTTTCTATCATTCCCTCATTGCCCGGAGGACAGCATTTAATAAAGATTATATCCAACATGTTGTCAATAAACTCCATGGCATCCCTGTAGGATAGACACCTGCTGCGTGTGTTCAACAAACCTTTTTTCTCCCAACTTCCGTACTGATTAGCGAAAGGATCAAAGTATTGTAGAATAGCATGACGTCGGTCTAAAGCTCGTCTGATGACGTAAATGTGAAGTGATGCCGTCATTTGGGAAAGGGGAAAGCTGGGAGACGAGTTAGCACCGTCGATGTTGCTTATCGGGATTTGATCGAAACCTGCTTCTGACACCATGAGAGAGGGAGAGAGAGAGAGAGAGAGAGAGAGAGAGAGAGAGAGAGAGAGAGAGAGAGAGAGAGAGAGAGAGAGAGAGAGAGAGAGAGAGAGAGAATGATGATGGTGGTGGGGGTGGAGGCATGAGGCGGAGGGTGAGGGGGTTGGGAGTGGGGTGGGGGGCACGAAGAAAAGGTTTGGGAGAGAGGGTTGGAAAAGAGCGTTTAACCTGGACTTAGCTTAGGTCTTTAAAACAGCGTGGACAGTGGAAAAGGCTCTCTAATGACACACGTTACATAGGGACACATACAGTGTGACTGAGACTAGATCATGCCTTCTCCCTATCTCAAGTCTCTGCGGACGTTCAGCGGGAAAAAAATGCGATGTCGATACGATTGCATATGCATAGTACTTTACTTCAACAAAACTTGCAAATTGCAGTGGATAGGGTTTCTCCACACCCGCTGAGACATGAGAGAGAAAGACCTCTTCAGCCACGCTGTATGATATGGACCAATAGTAGAATAGCAATCATACACAGCTATCTTCCTCTTGTCTTTTTCGCCGCGTTCGTGCTAGCTAGTTTTAGTTAGGAAGATTTTAAAGCCTTGACTATAATTTGACATTTCCCTTTAGTTACTCAGGCTCGTTGTACGTTTTACAAAATCCGAGAGTGCTTTTCTGTTTCGTGGTGGTGGTGGTGCTGCTGATGCTGCTGATTATGATGATGATGACACTTGCAATGGGCCAGTGTATTTGGTGTCCATAGAGAGTAGTTTAATAATTCCACTACACGCTCTACCTCGCAATCTCAGTATCACTTACCACACCGGATTTCCCACAATTCCACAGTCTCTGTGGCACGCGCGGCAATTTCTACGTCACATCCGGGTCCCAAATCATTGCTATCCTATCGGGCGCGATCTCTCAAGACCAGCTTTGACGGAGGTAATTAATATGTCTCCAGTCTTAACCAGCAAAATCACCCACCGGCTGATCCCCACTTGGCACTATCGGCAGTTAGATTGATACTCAAACGGCGGAATCGACAGTAGGCTCAATTCTCAAGTGCCGCGAGCGGTTATTAGTTTCAATCTCGATTGCCGGTCAGACTGCGCATGCGTAATAACACCCCGGCCGCTGACGGAGCAGAAGGCACTCGCACTTCCGGTCTGTTGCACTTTCGTAACTCCCCCAGCAGGAGAGCGACAGATCAAGGGAAGTAACTGGACGTGAGTTGCTATTACAGGAAACTCTTCCCTGTTTCGCTCTTGATGGACACAGTTTTGTTTGCATAGTGCTTTGGATGCGAGTAATGAAGAAGGTTGGGGTGGGTGTGGCTGTAGAGTTGTTGGTAGAGGGGGGAGGGAGGAGGGAGGTTGAGGGGTGGTCATGAGGGGTAAGTGTGATCTCACAATAATAATTATGAACAGAGTTCAGTAGAGGAGAGTGAAGATTTTGATAACATTTTTGTTCAATCAGCATTTGCAAGCAATTATTGGTTGTGGCCGGACAAATCGTTCCCGGGTTAGTTTATACAACAGTTATCCCCCCCCACCCCCCCTACCATGCAATAGACTGGCGCAACAAGAAATTTGGGACAAAACCATCGCGTTTTGACCAGGCTAACTGTGATTGTCTGGAACATTATTGTAATTAGTCTGTTTCCATGCGTAAGACGTGTAGCTCAGATTTAGTGTTTACAACTGCCCAGTGGGAAGGATTTGTTTAGTTTTCGCCAAATTGACTTTACCATTAAATTCATAATTATTGTTATTATATAAAAACAACAAATAAACAAACAAACAACGAACAAACGGAATGATACACAGTGTGCTATCGTTGCTCAAATCCATCGCTGTTTCATTCTGTCTTAAATAGATCTACGTTGTGTAACGTTACAAAGGGCTCCGATACGACCAGAGGTTTCTTTGTGAAGTTTAATAGCACTGCGACATAGAAACTTCCCCGTGATGGTTGTTATAGTTGACGGCGATGCAAGTTTTGCCACATTTGGCAAGCTATTACTAAACAGATAAACCAACGCAATGTATTGATATACAGTAATACTTTTGACAGAGGTGTTTTTGCTGGTTGTAGGTGTATTTTTGCTGTGGGGCAACACTCACTGTGAACGTTAACAGGATGCGTCACGCTGGATTCGTGCGACTGGGGCCCTGCGACACACATGATGTGTCGGATATATGAATGTGGCAGTGATTAGTACAGACCCGTTGCTAGGTCGATGTGTAGGGAACGGGGCGGCGATGGCGGTGTATCAATTATTCAGCAACATCAACAGCGCTGTGCTTCCAATCACACAGGCGACGGTCTTAAGTGTTTGATCTCCCTTAACACAACTCTCACCTGTTCTCTAATCACAGGTGACAAACACACAGGCATTTAAATTCTGTCTTTCTCTTTTTTTTTTTTTTTAAATTATTGTTTGTCTCTTGTTCGTCATTCTGTTTTTCTTTCTTCCTAGCACACCTCTCTCTCTCTGTCTCTCTCTGTCTCTCTCTCTCTGTCTCTCTCTGTCTCTGTATCTGTCTCTCTGTCTCTGTCTCTGTCTCTGTCTCTCTGTCTCTCTCTCTCTGTCTTTCTCTGTCTCTGTCTCTCTGTCTCTCTCTCGTAATACATAATAATAATACAGGATGCTATCACGCGCATTTTCTTCAGTGGAACTCAAAGCGCGGCGATCTTAAGTGATCGCTACTACAGAAGGTGGAATATTAATCAATTTATATTTTTCAGATTTACATTTCCTGCATCCAATACCATTATTAAAGGGAGGTAAGAAACTAGAGTACCCGGAGGAAACCCTTTGTTTCTTGAAAAGTCTCGTAACTAAGTCTCGCAAGTTCCTCCCACGCGGGGTTCAAACCCGCGATCTTCGGCATAGGAAACCAGCTCCCTAACCACTGTGCTACCAAACCACCTTGTCTTTCTCTGTCTCACTATCTTTGTCTCTCTCCCTTCCTCCCTCTCTTCTTCATCTTTTTCTTCTTGTTCTTGTTCTTGTTCTTTTTGTTCTTGTTCTTCTTGTTCTTGTTCTTGTTCTTTTTGTTCTTGTTCTTCTTGTTCTTGTTCTTGTTCTTGTTCTTTTTCTTGTTCTTTTTCTTGTTCTTCTTGTTCTTGTTCTTCTTGTTCTTGTTCTTGTTCTTCTTGTTCTTGTTCTTGTTCTTGTTCTTCTTTTTGTTCTTGTTCTTGTTCTTGTTCTTGTTCTTCTTCTTCTTCTTCTTCTTCTTCTTCTTCTTCTTCTTCTTCTTCTTCTTCTTCTTCTTCGTCGTCGTCGTCGTCTTCTTCTTCTTCTCCTTCTTCTTCCTGCCACAGGTATTTGGCCCGCAGTATCAAAGTGTGGGCGTGAAAGGGCCACACAAAGCACCCAACGGCATACACGGTACGGGGGATTTAGATATGCACAGCACAAACATCACACTTGGGACCAAAAATCACTCACAAATTCACAATCCAAACACCCGCCATTATTGCCACCGGGGGTAAAAGTGTTAGCAGCGCATCACTCACCTATGCACAATTCAAACACGGGCTTTTAATAGGCAACGAGGGCTTGAAAGGGTTAAAGATTTGGCTCAGGTATTCCATAATTATATAAATATAAACACTGGCCTGTTGTAAGGACCTTAGTCGTTGAAGGGTTAAGTGTAATTTAAAATCTGGTAGCGAGAGAGAGAGAGAGAGAGAGAGAGGGGGGGGGTAGGGGGACGGTACAGAGACAGACATACAGAGAGAGAGCAAACAGTATGAGCACTAAGATACCCCACGGAATTTGCTACTGCCGGAAATAAAAGGCAAAAGCCGACTTGGCAGAGAACTTGGAACCCTCCAAGCGGGTGCAGTGAGGGACTGAAAGCACACAGCAACCACGGCCCAGTGCTGATACAAGCGATAGATAGATGTGGGAGTACATGGACTAGTGGATTATGGTGACGTGTCCCCGACACAACAACCACAGCCCAGTGCTGATACACGTGATAGATAGATTTGGGAGTACATGGACTAGTGGATTATCGGGCTGTCCCCGACACAACAACCACAACACAGAAACCGCGCTATTGCTAGGACCTAGGGTAGCGGAGAAAGTCGTGGTCCCCTCACACGGACATCTGCCTCATGCGGCGACTTACAGGCCAAGGCGACCAAGCGGAAGAATTGGGGCGTGCACGTGCACAGCGCGAGCTCCTCAAAGCCACAGAGAGGGGAGGCGTCCTCAGCATTGATGAGGGGGCGGAGGGAGAGAGTGGGGGTGAGATGTCGAGAGTTTTACAGTGAGGAAATTGAGAGAGAGAGAGAGAGAGAGAGAGAGAGAGAGAGGGGGGGGGCCCGGGGGGAGTGAGAGTGCCCGCAAAACACTGCACTATTTCCGAGTTTAGGCTTCCTCCTTTGGGCAATCATGTCCGCAGACCCACACTCATGATCACGCACACCCCCGCACCCGTCTCGCACCTTTCCACGCATACACTACCACCATCACTCCACCACACACGCACACACCCCCACACACACACACACACACTCTCTCTCTCTCTCTCTCTCTTTCTCTCGTCCCTCAAGCTGAGAAAGCGCTTGAGGCAGACTGTGATGCTGGTTAGAGATGTTGAGCAGTTGAAAGTGCAGTGAGAAATGAAGTTCAAGTTCCTTCTCTACTGGAGGCCTCCTCGCATTCAAACTTCTCCTTGACGTCCATCATAACCCTCAAGCTCCCTCCCCCCCCTCTCTCTCCCTCCGCAACCCTCGCCCTCACCCATCTGATCTCCCTCGCCAACTCTTCAAGTCCTTGTGACGGTCATCGCAGAGGCACAATCACTGAAGCGGAGCGTCTTTTGTCACTGCACGGTCCATTGGTCACTGAAGCTGAGCAGACCTCTTGCCTTGTTCGCTCAGATCCATTGCCGAGTCTGTCCATCTGATTGTCTGTATTGCTCTGTCTGTCTGCCTGTCTAGCGCTATTTGATTATCTGTATTGCTCTGTCTGTCTGTCTGTCTAGCGCTATTTGATTGTCTGTATTTCTCTGTCTGTCTGCCTGTCTAGCGCTATTTGATTGTATTGCTCTGTCTGTCTGGCTGCCTGTCTAGCGCTATTTGATTGTCTATATTGCTCTGTCTGTCTGGCTGCCTGTCTAGCGCTATTTGATTGTCTAGCTCTATCTGTCGATTTAGCTTTCTCGTTGTTTTTTTTTTTTGTTTTGTTTTTTTTTTTTTTGTAAAACTCACATGCATAGCAAGCAATGCGAGTCTATGTACTCAATCCCAACAATTTGTTTCGCCAGATTTTTGAAAATCTGTGCCAGATGAGTCCTAAATAGTCCCAAAATGATATGGAGAGACATACAGGCCGTCTGTCCGTCTGTCCGTCTGTGCAAAAACTGTACAGTGGCTAAGCACTCAGAACTATTTTAACTATCATAACCAAACTTCGTAAATTGGTGTATACCCATGAGGCCTCGAAAATGATCAGTGAATGGATGACTTCACTTCAACGTTAAGGTCACAGGGTCATCATATTTTAGTCAAAAAGTAACAATTTTTCACAAAATTTCACTTTTTTCCCCCTTCTAGATAATTAATATTGAACGTATGATTCTTTGATGCCTTATAGATATCAATGAGACACACATCCTTTGTAAATTTGGTCAATCTCACTCCAAGGTCAAGGTCACTGCAACTGTCCAAAGTTGGTTTGTATAGGTACTTTGAAATGACCTTGACCCTAAATCATGAGAGATATAAAATCCAAACTTGTTGTATTTAGAGATGATATATTGATTTTTCACATTTGTTCAATTTTTGCGTTGATCTTGAAGATCAAGGTTATTTTAGGCCTTGCAAAAACATACACAAAATACGTCATTGTACATTGGAATGGTTGTTTATTTAATCCATACTATGAAAAAACGTTGGGTTATTTGATCAAACACGCATAGGGGGTCACGTAAAGGTCAAGGTCATCCCAAGGTCAAGGTCACTGAAGGTGAAGGCCATATTAAGATCACCCTTTTATGTGGCATAATACAACTTTTGCTGTTTTTGGTGTTTTTTTTGGATAGTACACGTGTATTTGGAGCCGGAGGTCAAGGTCATCTCAAGATCAAGCACATAGAAAGATCAAAGTCGGTTTTAACTTTGCAATTTATTGCCGTCGTTTCCTTTTCTTTTCTCTAGGCACTCACTTTCATTTTAAATATTGCGAGTTCCACAAGGAGCATTTGAGTCAAATGGGCTTTGCCCTTCTAGTTTCTGTTTTGCTATGCCTGGATCTGTTGGTATAAGCTGGTTGAGCGTTAAACCTCTCTGTCTCTGTTTGTCTTTCTGTCTGTCTGTCTAGCTGTCTGTCTGTCTCTGTCTCTCTCTCTCTCTCTCTCTCTCTCTCTCTCTCTCTCTCTCTCTCTCTCTCGCTTATAAGAACAGGGAAAACACCTAATTTCTGTTCAGTTTACATGAAAAATAATGTTACATTTAAAATTTTTGATTCTCGCAAGACGTGCAAATGGGATTAGGTTATAGATGTAGTGCAAAGGAAATGCAGTTGTTTGGTAGGAGATTGAAGTTGTGAATTTGTGTGTCAAATAGTGGATGACAACTGCAGTGTGGCATGTGGTGTTGGGCGGTGGGAATGGCGAGGAAGGGTGGGAGTGGGTAGCGGGAAAGGTGATGTGGGGGTGGAGGTTGCCGCTTCTGGCAAAAGCTCTGGAATCGGAGAAGAAAGAACTGTGTTCCCTGAGGGAAGTTCTGGAAGCCTGTGATGTCACTCGGTCAGTTTGGGCCTTGTTTTATGTCGTCACTAGTCAAGCCTTAGGGCCTGTCTTACTTCGAAGATTCGGGGAGGTTCAAAAACGTTTTTTCGAAGATCCAGATCCTAGGTTCCTGAACACTTTTTTTTGTCCAGGAGCTTCAACAACCTGTAGGTTCGGGATCTGAGATCCTCCAAACAAGTTTTGTGAACCTCCCGGAACCTTCCACAAACCTTCCAATTAAGACAGGATTAGTAGAGACTCTCTCTCCCCCTCTTTCTCTCTCTTTCTGTGTCTCTGTCTCTCTGTATTTTTGTCTCTATCAATCCATCCCTACCCCTTGGGGTCATGAGCAATCTTGTCACTGTAGATTGTTCTAACCTATAAAGGGAAAAGTGAAAGCCCCAGTTGAAAACCTGTCTTGCCTTTGTAGGCATGACAGATTCACTGCGGCAACAGTACCCCTGTTGGAGTGCCGGGGGTTTCAGTATAAATAGTATCCCCACTTTATGGAAATTTAGTGCTTTAAATTCCCACTGTCGCTATCTTCCTCATTTAATCTTTCCCATTCCTGCTCTGTCCTATCACTCTGCTATACTATCTTCTTCTTCGCTAGATCAATGACCTACCTTTTTTCTTGAAAACTCTTCCTGGACAAGACTCCTTGTTTGTGTATGAGGTCTGTTGGATCAGCTTGGGAGTGTTGGACGCTTTCTGCTGGGTGGTCACTAGGGCTTCCTATGATGTTAGTATTTAGCACTATAGGCATTTTATATGTATGTGTTTTGTTGATAATTTATAATGATGGTTGTATTCTATTTTGTTTTTGTAACCGGGGGTTCGCGTAGTTGAGGTAAACCCTCAGCCGTCCCCCGCGTGGGATGTCTTTATTGTAAAGTGTCTGGCCGGTGGAGGGCATTCAATTTTCCCACTAGGGTTGTTTCAGCAGATCTTTTATGCGGATCAGGGGTTGTCCGGTCCTGATTTGGCTCGGAGGAGTCCGCTGGACCTAAAGCAACAACCAATCAATCAATCAATCCATCCCTCCCTCTTCACCTTTTAATCTACCTCCTTTCTCTCTGTCTGTAGTTTGCTGTAACCCAAGGGACATGGCGCGATTCTTACTTTTTGCTCTCTGCGTACGTCACAATCGATTGGGATGACGTCACTATTCTGGAACTCCAGAAAGTTGACAGACAAAAATGTCAAAGGGAACCTAGATGTGTATATGTATGTCATACAGTGAGCGCGTGCGTGTGTCTGTGTATCTGTGAGTGTGTTTACCGGTGTAGGGTGGGAATGCGACACAGAAGAATCTACCTCGGTTGGTATTGATTATGATGATCCACAAGCTCCGTCCCGAACTTGAAGTGTCTTAGAGAGCGTCATCCAGGTCACAAAGGGTTACAGCTTTTCTTCTCTTTAGATCGATAATAATTAGCGTGTGTTTGTCTGTGTGCGTGTTTCTCTTTGTGTGTGTGAAAGAAAGAGAGAGAGAGAGAGAGAGAGAGAGAGAGAGAGAGAGAGAGAGAGAGAGAGAGGTGGGTGAAGAGGCTTCTGTAGTTGGTGAAAAGTAGTAATAGAAGCAGCAGCAGCAGCAGCAGCAGCAGTAGTAGTAGTAGTAGTAGTAGTAGTAGTAGTAGTAGTAGTAGTAGTAGTAGTAGTAGTAGTAGTAGAAGTTTACCACTCCCATTCCCATTGCACCACTCCACCTCCCTACAATGCTCTTTGCGCTCAACGCCTTTCTTCACTAACGTCGGTGCCATCAAAGCGTACCGTCCATGGGAGGTTCCAATCCCCGAGCCCTGTGGCCGAGTGGCATCGTCTTGCACAGCGCGCAAAACGTTAAATAAGCTTGATTTGGTTCACAACAATGCCACAGCCAACGTTGTGGTTACCGCCCCTGCTTTTCAACGCGCAGTCTTCCCCCCTGATTCCTTTCACCGCTTAGTTCTCTCCCCTGATTCCGCTCACTCGAGGTCCTCTCCCCTTTCCTGTGTGGATTCTCTCCCCTCGGGCGTTGTGACGTTGTGGGTTGTCTTCCCTTTTGGCGGTTTAGCAGTGTGGGTTACCTCCTTTCACGCCTTTTCTAAGTGTGTGTCTATGGGGTTGTGTGGGAAGGACGCGCGCGTGTGTGTGTGTGTGTGTGTATGTGTGTGTGAATGCGTCCATGCGTCGTGCGAGCGCGTTGGTGTGTGATTGCGGGAGGGAGGTGGGGGAGGGGACTGTGTTTGAAGTACTGTTACTAATCTTTCTTGGTAACTCTTCTGCCTTTCTTTTACATCCTACGATGATGGTGATGATGAAAATATGATGATGATGATGATAATGATGATGATGAAGAAGACGACAATAATGATGGTGATGGTGCTGATGACGATGATGATGAGGATGATGATGAGGAGGATGATGATGAGGATGATGATGAGGATGATGATGAGGATGATGATGAGGATGAGGAGGATGAGGATGGATAGGATGACGTTAGGAAAAGATAATATTATTATTATATTAATACTCACATTCAACAAATGAGCACAGTTTTCTCTGAGACAGTGGGAGGAGAGTTCTCGCTAACTCAGCCCCAACAACAGCAAATACATCATTAGGTGTCATCCTATCGCCACAACAAGGCGACGCCAAATGTTTGAAGTCAGTGATACAGTGTCATTGGTACATTGTCAGTGATACATTGTCATTGATACATTGTCAGTGATACAGTGTCAGTGGAACATTGTCAGTGATACATTGTAATTTGCAACAGTGTCAGTGATACATTGTCAGTGATACAGTGTCAGTGTAACATTGTCAATGATACATTGTCATTAATACAGTGTCGGTGATACAGTGTCAGTGGTAAAGTGTCAGTGATACATTGTCATTGATACAGTGTCATGGATACAGTGTCATTGATACAGTGTCAGTGATGCAGTGTCGATGATACATTGTCAGTGATACTGTGTCAGTGATACAGTGTCAGTGTAACATTGTCAGTAATACATTGTCATTAATACAGTGTCGGTGATACAGTGTCAGTGGTAAAGTGTCAGTGATACATTGTCATTGATACAGTGTCAGTGATACAGTGTCATTGATACAGTGTCAGTGATGCAATGTCGATGATACATTGTCAGTGATACAGTGTCAGTGGTATATTGTCATTGATACAGTGTCAGTGATACAATGACAGTGATACTGCGTCAGTGGTACATTGTCAGTGATACAGTGTCAGTGGTAAAGTGTCAGTGATACAGTGTCAGTGGTACATTGTCATTGATACAGTGTCAGTGATACAGTCTCAGTGATATAGTGTCAGTGGTACTATGTTATGTATATTATGTATCTTTTGTCGAGTTTTGTCTGTATTGTCTTCCCATTCCCCCAACCCCTTGCGCGCCTTGATCCTTAGGCTAAGGCGCCTTACATATGACGAACATTATTATTATTATGTCCGTGATACAGTGTTAGTGGTACAGTGTCAGTGATACATTGTCATTGATACAGTGTCAGTGGTATAATGTCAGTGGTACAGTGTCAGTGGTGCCTACATTGCTAAATAATAACATCATAGGAAGACCCAGTGACCATTTAGCAGAAAGCGTCCAAAATTCCCAAGATGATCCAACAGACCTCACACACAAATGAGGAGTTTTGTCCCGGAAGAGTTTTCAAGAAAAAAGGTAGATAACTGGTCTAGCGAAGAAGAAGATAGTATATTAGATTGATAGAACACTGTAAGAATGAGAAAGAACAAAGGAAAGAACAGTTGCTTTCTGTTTTTAGTCTTATAATTGTTATGCTAGATCTTCTTAATTGTCTCAGAGATTGGTAGTGTCTCAGTGCGCACTGAACAGGATGATACACTGTGCATATATGTAATTTATTATTGTTGTTATCATTATTGCTATTGTTTTGTTAGTATGATACACAGTGCATATATGAAATTTATTATTGTTATTATTATTGCTATTGTTTTGTTAGTATTGTTAGTATTATTATTTCCTGTAATTGTTTTAGGGTTTTACATGTTTATATGTTCTGCGACTGAACTTTTAGACACCAATATGTTGCGATTTAAACTAGCTTTTTAATACAATGACCTTCTATTTATTATTGATATTATTACTCAATAGTATTAGCCCCATTCAATTGCTCTTGTGGTTGAATGTTTTGCATATGACTGCTCAGCTGTTCGGTGTTTATATCCGGGAAGTTGTCTCCCCTATGGGTATCCCTGGGAAACCCGTTGTGCAGACGAGCAGACTAGATTAGAGGCAAGCGACACACGAGACTTCACTTCACATACACGGACACTACGTACCAATAAAATACGCACCTCCCTCTCCCCTGCAGACATACGGTATCCGTCATTCATGGAAACTCAGCAATAAGCAACACTTTTAGCAGCACAACCACATCACCACTACACATGTTCAACTTTGGGTCGGAACCTTCAGAGCTAGCCGTAAATTCCAGGTACAATTCCCGTATAACACAGGTGATGTGATACAATAAGTAGCAGTGTGATATTCTTTTGCTGTGATACAATGACGGTGTGCGAGTCGATGTTGCGTGAATGTCTTTTTAAAATTTAAATGTCTTTTACATTTGTAACGGGTTTTTATATGTTCTTTCTATGCGCTAAGCAATTTCTCTATGTATTTGGAGCCAATAAAAAGTTGAAGTTGAAGTTGAAGGAGAAAGACAGTGACAGTGGGAATTTAAAGCACTAAATTTCTAGATCGTGGGGATACCATTTATACTGAAAACCCCGGCACTCCCACAGGGGAGAATGAAAGAAGAAAAATTTGAAAGTTGTTCGTCTTCTCTTTCTTTTTCCCCCCACTTCTCTTCCTATTTCTTCTCTCCCGAGTTTGTTAAGTCACAACTGATCCATACTTATGGTTATCGATCTTTTTCTTCTTTCGAATGAAAGAAGAAGAATTTGAAAGAAGAAGAATTTGAAAAAAGAAAGATATGGATAACCAAAAGTATCAGTTGTGACTTAACAAGCTCGGGAGAGAAGAAATAGGAAGAGAAGTGGAGAAAGAATAAAGAAAAGACGAACAACGAATGAAAAGTCGTAAATGGAAAATTATAGAATATGGCGGTGTTGATATATATCTTCAAATAGCTATCTCGGTGTATTCCAAGCTCAGAACACTAGAATAAAGAAAATAAAAGAAAGAATGAAAACGAGAAGGAGAAAAAGTTGAATGAGAAGGAAAAGACAATGAATGAGAAGTAGAAGAAGATGAAGAAGATACTTGCGGCGTTTGAAGTGTCTTCAGTACGCATCATTTGTGCCTAACAAGCTCACTAACGATCAATTCGCGTGGCTGACTTTGTAAGGACTTGTCACTAAATCTAACAACTGGCGTCGCCGATAAGATGAAGGTACTGATATGACATTCAACATTCAAATCTTTATCGAGATGTAAACCCAGGGTAGCACACTCTTTCTATGATCTTTCTCCTTTTGTAAACTTCAACACCGGTCTCTTTTACTAAGGCGAGCCTAGCATTGCAGGTGATCAGTGCAAGCTATTTATTCACTGCATTTTCTTTTGAATTCTCCGTCATTCGTGTTGAGTAGAGGATGTGAGCGGAGGTGGGTGGGATTGGTACAAGTTCATACATCAAGGAATGGGTTTAAATAGTTCAGAGAGAAAGAGAAAGAGAGAAGAAAAAAAAAGGGGGAGGGAGGGGGGTTGACCTCCTTTTCTCCCCCTTCTTTATCTTAGTAGACATCTCAACTACTTTTTCTCTATCAGCTGATCCAAATCTATAGTGACCTATCTGCAATTAAGGCACCGCTTCTACCTGTACTATATTTCGCCATGGTCCGCTGTGCCGAGTTAAGGACATCATTAGTGTTAGTATACAAGTCGAGTGTGGTCGTTGCTTAACAAGGTCTCACTCTCTCTTTTGTGGTCACGCGTGTTACGCTCCAGTTAGTTAACTGTTCAGCAAGCGACACCTTTAATTGACTATTACAGCCACACTCTGAGACTGGACAAGTTTTCAATGTCTTGAAGTGAGGCTTTTACGACTAAAACACCACTCTCTGAGCTTCTACATACCTTCAATGACTTGAAGTAATTTAATAACACAAACACTTATCTCTGCAATATAAGGGTAAGTATTAAAGACCACACTCCGAGTCTGAACATACGTTGAATTACTGGAAGTGATTATTTAACAACATAAACACTCTTTTAAATGTTGGCGCATATACTACATAGTGCGCATGCGCCGTGTGTGTGTGTGTGTGTGTGTGTGTGTGTGTTGTGGATGGATGTGGGGGCGAGAGGTGCTTGATGTCTGTTTAGATGTTTGCCTTGTTTGTGCTGGGCTGTTTTATACAGGATTGCTTTCCTCTTGCTGTGATTGAATGCGATCTTTTAGTAACTGTTATCATTGTAGTGCTTTGTTGTTGCTAGTGCAATAATTACTGTAGTCTTCATTTTTTTAAAATGAATTTATTTATTAATAACGACTTTTAGTTTTTAAGTTTTTATTATGGCATACGTGATAAAGGTGTATAAGGTGTATGTGTAAGTAATAACTATGAATAAATCTCTCACATTAGTGTTTGTTGTGCAAGTTTTTTAAAATTGTCTATTTTGCATGTTGTTGTTTTTTTAATTCAAATGCAATACAAATGTTTGTACATAATTCCTTTGATTGAAATTACAATTTGTTGAATTTGATTAAATTGAGCTGAATGGATTTCTCTGCAGTTGAAGTATTAAAGACCACATACTACAGTCTCAAAATACTGTGAATAATTTGATGCTTTGTTGTAGTGATCTAAAGGCCTTGTACTGAATGCTGACAATTTAAGACCGTGAGAGGTTTGTCTCACTTGAGCCACAGCTTCGCAAGTATTTACATGTATTGTCGTCGCACCTTTATTGGAATGTCAATTAAAGATTTCAAACGGCGTCACACACACATGCACACACACACTTACACACGCAAATACACACACCCACGCAATGGTGCGCACACAAACACACGCGCACACACGAAGCAATACATAATACATAGAATTAAGACCTGACTGGCACCCTCACATGCGAACATAGAGAGAGGTACGCACACCTGACTGGCACCCTCACATGCGAACATAGAGAGATGTATGCACACGATTCACAACGCCCCCCACCTCCCTGCTCTATCCCACCTCTCTCTCTCTTGCACTGGCTCATCAACTAGGACCCCTTGCCGAGCGCAATTCATTCATCAAGATGTTACGGTAGGGCTGATAGGGACTGTCAGACCACAGCCTCGCTTTGTGATAGGGACCAAATTCCCCTGACACCGCACTGTTCTACATTGCACCACTCCGTACCTTCGCTCCGAAGACAGACATCGGTGCATGATAGATTGAGGCTTCCGTATAAATGGCGTGCCTCAAATATTTGTCTCACTGTTGAATAACTGAGTAGTTTATGATATATTGACTGTATAGCCTCAAATGGTTGAGTAACAAATAACTTGTTTTTTTATAATCTGAATAATGTGTTTCTACTCTCATTCGAAAGAGTAGCCCCAGATTCTTTGCACAGCAGGCGATCATTCCACTGCCTGGTACACTGTGCATGCAACGTCGGTAGGTAACAAGCACCATAGGCTTTGATTGACTTCTGTCTTGTGCTGCTTCTGACACACAACTCAATATTGGTGGGTTAAGAACGTTGAGCCTCCACCCCACCCACCCCCCATCCTCACCCTGAAGTTTTCAGTTTTATATATATATAAAAAGACAGACAGGGTAGGGAGAGGGGGGAGCAAACGTTGAAGGTCTGCCGATGGTCTGTGTGTGGAACCGTTATCGGCAGCAGCAGCGACATGGAGCGCAGACCACGTGCTGTGTCCACTCCACGCTGTGCTCGGATAGACGCACACCCCTGCATTGATCCATGTTTGGCCACACGAGTCTACAACGTTTTTTCAATACTACATCATTAAAAAATAAAAAGAACATTATTATTTTCTAGTGATCACGATCTAATTCTTTGCTTCTACAAACATCTCTCCCTCCCTCCCTCCCTCCGTCCCTCTATCTCTGTCTTTCTGATTGTCTCTTTCTCTCTGTTTCTCTGTCTCTCTCTGTCTGTCTCTCTGCCCTCTCTTCTTCTTCTTCTTCTTCTTCTTCTTCTTCTTCTTCTTCTTCTTCTTCTTCTTCTTCCTTTCCAGCGCCATGTCGTGAGAAAGAACAGCAGAACAGTATCCTATGAGCTCAGTAGGAGGAGAGTCTACTTTCGTCTTCCCCAAACCTTTTCTGTTATCATAACAAACACACAGACGGTGGGGTGCTACACACACACACACACACACACACACACCTACACACACACCCTCACACACACCCATTCTCTCTCTCACCCATTCACTCACACACAGACACACACACTCACTCACACTCACACTCACTCGCAACATGCACAGGATATCCCTTCCCTCTACACCTCCACCCCCCTTCCTCCTTACCCTCATCACATAAACTAGAGAGAGAGAGAGAGAGAGAGAGAGAGAGAGAGAGAAAGAGAAAGGGAGAGAGAGAGGGAGGCAGAGAAGTGGGAGGGTGTGGAGTGTGTTATTTAAACCAAAATGTCTACTTTCTTTGCCTGCCAGAGTCTATGGCAATATTGGTTTTCTTTTCTTAGATTTGGAGTCTCACTCACCTTTCTGCTAAAAAGACACCGTCGATACCACAGGCGGGGAATGGTTATTATTATATCTACATTGAAGAGGCTAAGTTATATTGCAATAACAGACACTATGAAGAAGACAATGAAGAAAGGGAAAAAAGAAGAAGAAAGATAGAAAGAAAGAAAGAAAGAAAGAAAGAAAGAAAGAAAGACAGACAGAAAGAAAGAAAGAAAGAAAGAAAGAAAGAAAGAAAGAAAGAAAGAAAGAAGAAGAAAACAACTTGTGTGTACTGTGGCTACATTATAAAATCAGAGACCGCGAGTGTTTAACAGCGATGCGTTTACAATTTTCTGCGCGTACATGGAAGCATTTATGAAACGCCAATGTTGTTATTGATGTATCAAAAAACCCTGCTGGATGCTCCTGTACTAATGTTTTCCCCAGCAATACCATTCTTGATGGAAGTGTTTGGAGAGAGCGATTAGGGTGAGAGAGAGAGAGAGAGAGAGAGAGAGAGAGAGAGAGAGAGAGAGAGAGAGAGAGAGGGGGGGGGGAGATAAAGAGAGAACGGTACGTTGGAAGTTGGTGCCGCCTAGACCTGTCTTCGCCTCCCTACTTCCCCTCCCCTTGTGTGCTGTTGTATCGCGATTACTTCCCTTACGCTCCATTTGTTGCAAGGGCGATAAGCAGAGGGCGCAGGGGAGTTATTCTTGTATCGGGGCCAGCAAGAGTTGTTGTTCGTGCCGGTCAGCTGGAATGAAAAATAAAGATAGGGGGCGCTCCTGGTCACTGAGACTGACCACCTTGCACACACACCCAACTATCCACCCACACACACACACACCCACCCCCCCCCCACACACACACACTATTATACTTTCCCAAACCTGTATACTACTCACGTTTTGTTAACAAGAAGATAATCGAGGTCTCCCGTTTGCGTAGTCGTGTGTACCACGTGACTACATACGTACCTCCCTCGTAGGGCAAAACAAACAATGGCTACTAAGCAATCTGCACTCGTTTCTGCAAATGTTTCTCAAAATTATGTTGATACCCTGGGTGAAACGGAAAGAAATAGGTACATAGGTAAGATAGCAGCAGTAAAGGGCACTGATCCTTACCAAGTCGAACCAACATCGTGGACTACAGATGCAAAAAATCTTCCGACTTTGCACAATGAACTTATGAAGACATTGTTGATTACCTCGTGCACAGAACGAGTTTTTACAAGATGAAGGCATTTAAAGCAAGAAAACAGCTGGCTGCTCACAACCCAATCAGACCTACCGATTAAATCATACAATTTGTTCCATGCGGTTTAACCTCAGGACTGATCACACGAAGCAACCGGCCACACGCTAAAATTAATTCTATACAACAGAGGCGGAAGTTAGTTTTCGCTGCGGCTCGCTCATAGGCCTCTTTCCTTGCTCCTGTACATGCTAACAAAAAATCTTGCAGCTCTTCAAATGATATAAAATAATATACCCAAAAGCAAACGAAAATAATTAAAATATTGGTAACTAATTATCTTAATGAATCAATGAATGTTGAATTTAAAGGCGTTCTAAAATGTAGCCTAAAGGCTAGCACACTTAGTAGGCCTAACATGATGACAGATGATGATGATCGTTGAATATCATGCATCTTGTTGATCATGGAACCGAGTGAAAGGACAACTGTTACGAAAAATAGTAGCCTACAAATGTGCTTGCATAATCAAGGACAGACAGGAAAATACAATTTAAAACAATAATCACAAACTCACCTTTGTGAAGATCGCAGTCAACCAACAAGCACGGCGCTTTTCACTAAGAGTAAGAAGTAAGTTCTCTCATTTTTGTACCTTTGTGAGAAACAACCTTTGGAATTCTATGAAAAGAGGTTCCATCTTTCGATGAGCTTCTGCTGGTACAATCTTTAACACAACAACAGTTTACCATTCTAAATTTAAAAAGTAAAATTCTATCAAATAGGTCGCACACGGATGTAAGGCGGAAGCGATGTTTTGCCCTACATAGGAGGATACACCTGAAATGATGACGTCAATCGGGAGACCTCGATAGAGAACAAGAAGATAATAGAGAACAAGAAGATAATAGAGAACATGAAGATAATAGAGAGCATGAAGATAATAGAGAACAAGAAGGTAATAGAGAACAAGAAGATAATAGAGAACATGAAGATAATAGAGAACGTGAACATAATAGAGAGCATGAAGATAATAGAGACCATGGAGATAATACAAAACAAGAAGATAATAGAGAACAAGAACATAATAATAGAGAACATGAAGATAATAGAGAACATGAAGATAATGGAGAACAAGAAGATAAAAGAGACCATGAAGATAATGGAGAACAAGAACATAATAGAAAACATGAAGATAATAGAGAACGTGAAGATAATAGAGTACATGAAGATAATTGAGAACAAGAAGATAATTGAGAAGATAATAGAGAACAAGAAGATAATAGAGAAGGTAATAGAGAACATGAAGATAATACAGGACAATAAATAAAACAATAACAAAGAATGTTATAAAATAATGAGTCTCACAAAGAAATAAAAACATCCTCTGCTCTGTGCTCTTGACTTATTTCTTTTGACGCCGAGTGCTGCAGTTAAAAGAAATCGAGATGATGAAAGAGAAGCAGAAAGAAGAAAAAAAAGAACAAAAGAAAAAAAAGGAAAGAAAGAAAGAAAAAAAGAAGAAGACGTAAAAATTGAAAAAAATCTTTTAGAACTATGTCCTTTTTATTATTTATTTTTTTACTTCTTTATTGTTTATTTTTTTATTTTTTAAACACTTAGAACAAAGCAGTTATATGTTAAATTAAAAGACGACGAAGTAGGAGAAGAAAAGAACGGAAAAGAAGGAGAGGATAAAAGAAAACAAAAAAGTCAAAAGCAAGACAAACAAACACAAAAAAGAAATGTAAGAAGAAGAGAAGAAAATGAAGAACAAGAAGAACAACAGCTATTAGAAGAACAAAAGAAAGTCGAAGAAGGGGAAGTGGTAGAAGGAGAACAAGAACAAGATGAAGAGGAAGTAACAGAATAAGAAAAAACAAGAAGGAGAAGAAGAGTACGGTGAAGAGAAAAAAAAGGACAAAAATGAAAAGAATAAGATGAAGAAGAAATAATAGAATAAAACGAAAGAGCAAGTCGCAAGAGGAGAGGGAATCTCGAGGCGATGACAACGTTGAAGTGGAATCTTGAGAAAAACAAAGAAGCGACAATTAAAAACTACAAGACATTTTTGTATCTGCTTAAAGAAGTGAAGACAGCTACTGTTGAAACAAGAGGCGGAAACATCAGAGTGCTAGGAAGGGAGTACGACAAGGAGTGGGAATGACGTATGGGCAGATCTTACACAGTACAGGGCTGCTATAGAAAAAATAACAGTGATATGGAGAGGGACAAACGCAGCAACCATAACAATCATAACACCCATAACACCCATAACACCCATAACAACCATAACAACATTAACTAGACCACAAGTATATCAACTAACAAGTTAGTATCTCGTATTGCCCCAAGTCGACGTGCGGTGGCCCCGTTTAGCCACAAGCTGAGACGGGGAAATCCCAAACCTAAAAATAGAATAGAGAATTCTGGGAAATCTGTTCTCGCGAAGATGTGCTCGCTGAAATGAAACGAAAGTTGGGAGAGGAACTGCATATTTCTGGTAGTGAACAAAGGCAGAAACTTGTCAGCAGTATTATCAGCGATGGAGTTATAATGGACGAAGTGCTCCATACCTATGAGGTAACTAAAGAAAGATTTGGCCGACGTCATTTCAGAAAAGGATTTCTCTACCCATAATTCCCCTGGGTTTTGAAGTTTCTAAAAAGTTATTTCAGGCCGATGACGCTCTATGGAGCGAAAAGCATGTAATGGGAAGCAACCGGTTGTACGCGCACGTCGATAGAGACATAGAAGAGAGATACTAACTTGTTAGTTGATATACTTGTGCTATACTAGTGACAACATTAGGAACAACGAAACTACACAAAATAACGGTTCATTTAAATAACCTCTTATGTCTTAAACTTAAAGCTGTATATCACTTTTTTTAACTCTCTCTTCGTCTGTTTGTGTGTGTGTGAGAGAGAGAGAGAGTGTGTTTGTGTGTGTGCCTGTGGAGCAAGGGAGTCAATGTGGGGAGAGAGAGAGAGAGAGAGAGAGTGCCTGAGGAGTAAGTCATTGTGAGGGAGGAGTTTGGGGTGCTCCAGCAGGGGAATCTCTCTATCTCCCTCCCTTCCCCACCCCTCTTTCTCTATCTCTCACTCTCTGCCTCTCCAACAATCGTTCTCAGCCCCCAATGATCTCAGGTGTAGCGCTGTGTCAGTGTCACCGCCACTGCTTGGCCACTGGTCACTGTAACTCTTTATCCCACCTGACCATGTCACCGTCCTCGCACCATCACCCCCTCAACAAAACCCCTCTCTCTATCCTCTCTCTCTCTCTCTATGCAACTCTCTTCTCCTCCTCCATCTCCCCTCTCCCCACCCCCCCCTCTCTCACGAACCCTCTCTCTCTCTGTCTCTCGATCTCTTCACTTCCACACATCACGTTTCAATGCATACACAAGCACAAAAAAACTCTCACATACACCCTCTCTCTCTCTCTCTCTCTCTCTCTCTCTCCTCCCTCCTCCACTCTCTCTCCACCCTCCCCTCCAACTATAACCTCTCTCTCTCTCTCTCTCTCTCTTTCTCTCTCTCTCTCATAAGCTTCCTCTTCTCTAAGTTATCAAACAACCTAAAATTAATAAAATCCTAAATACCCCCCCACGTTCTCTCGTTCATCTTACTCCTTCATCTCACACAACTTCACACACTATTACGTTCCATTCATCACCTCCCCACTCATCGTTATGTATCATTAAGTATGATGATTTAAATAAAACATGATTTCAATGATAAATTACACCCCTATCAATCAACTCAAAGAGACCATATCCCCCTCAATCTTCCCAAACCTATTTGGAAACACTTTCATATTATACATACACATTATCAAGAAATTACATGTGTAAAAAAAAAGGAGCAAATAAAAATAAAAAAGAAAAAAAAAAAGTTTTAAAAAAAATAAATTTCCACAACACAACCATAATCAATCCCTGTCAGCCAATTTCTACCTACCATTCAACACCACCCCGCCCCACCCTTCTAATAATAAACGCTTCCAAAAATCAACATCCACCTCCATCACCTCCTCCATCAACTACCTCACTTAAAACCCCTAATCCCATTGTTTCCCTTTTATAAAACTCCTCCATCACCCCAACCCACACCACCCCAAATCTCCAACTCTGTCATTTTCTATTTTTCTCAACAAAAACACCTTCTCCTAAAAAACCAAATCTACATAAACACACAGCATAAAAATTAAATAATCTTCTCATCCCCCTTCCTTTCACACCTTTTCAAGCTAACAAAACTTGAAAACCCTTCCACATAAACTAATCAACCATACCCAAACCACTCTCTTAGTATTTTCCTACTCACCTTTTCTCACAACTTTCCCCCTTTGTTAAATCTCTCTAACTCCCTAATTTCCACACATTATCTCATTAAAAACACTTCCCCAACCAACTTCTCTTATCTCTACCATCAATCCTAAGAAAAAACCCAACATCCCCTTAAATATCACACTCCAACTCACATTACTCTCATTGCCCAAAACATCCAATCACATAATACTAACTCATTCCTATACAACAACCCTCTCTTCCCTCTTTTTTTATCTTCTGTTTCTTTATTTTTTTCTTCATCGTTTCGTCACTTCTCTCAACTACCATCTTCTTCCCCATATCATTGTCACAAAAAAAACATTCTTAACTATCTAATCCACAATCTAATAATCATTCATCAACCCACTCACAAACATCAAACAAATCTTCTGTCTCTCTTTCTCTCTCCCCTTTCTCCTTTATCTCTTCTTTCTCTTCTCTTCTCTCTCTCTCGTGTTTTCTCCCACTCTCTCTCTATTTTCTCTTTTATCTATCTTCTTTTCCATCTGTCATTTCTTATTCTCTCACATCTCTCTCTCTCTGTCATCTCCCCCCCTCTCTCTCTCTCCATTGTGTCTCTCTTGACTCACTGTCTTTTCAAACCACGTCGCCCCACAAAAATTTCCAAGACGCCTGACCACCACTATCCCAAAAATAATCCCTCTCCCCTCTCTAAGTCAACTCTCAACCTGCACAGGCACGATCTCAGTCTCACACATATGCATACACGAACTCTCTCTCTCTGCTTTTTCTTCTCTTTCTCTCTTTTGCTGTTTCTTTCTCTATCTCTTGCTCTCTCTCTGTCCTCTCTCTGTTTCCTCTCTTTCTCTCTTTCTTCTGTCTTCTATCTGCCTGTTCTCTCTCTTCTTCTCTCTATTCTTTCTCTCTTCTCTCCTCTCCACTCTCTTCTTCTCTCTCTCTCTCTTCCTCTCTTCTCTCCTCTCTCTCTCTCTCTCTGTTTCTTCCTTTCTTCTTCTTCTTTTCTCTCTTCTCTTTGTTTCTCTGTTCTTCTCTCTTCTTTCTTCTTAGATTACGTCTTCTTCTTCTTCTTTTCTTCTGTTCTCTTCTTCTTCTTCTTCTTTTCTTTTCTCTATCTTCTTCTTCTCCTTCTTCTTCTTCCTTCTTCTTCTCTTCTTCCCGTCCCTTCTACCTTCCCTTTTCTTCTTGACTTCTTCTTCATCTTTTTCCACCGTGGCTTCAAGCCTCACTTCTTCTCCCTTCACTTCTTAACGGGCCAAAAAAAAAAAACACCCTGAACATATGTCACCCACGACAGACTTCTTCTTCTTCTTCTTCTTCTTCTTCTTCTTCTTCTTCTTCTTCTTCTTCTTCTTCTTCTTCTTCTTCTTCTTCTTCTTCTGTCACCCACGACAGACTTCTTCTTCTTCTTTCTTCTTCTTCTTCTTCTTCTTCTTCTTCTTCTTCTTTTTCTTCTTCTTTCTTCCCCCTTCCCTTACCCACCCATCTCTCTCTCTCTCTCTCTCTTCTCTCTCTCTCTCTCTATCTCTCTCTCCTCTCTCTCTCTCTCTCTCTCAGTCTAAGAAAATACCGGAATAGATTATTTTACGTTCTCTTAATTCATAAAAAAAGGATGGAGTACCTCTATTACGGAAAGGAAATGGATTTTACCTTGAAAGAAATCCGAGGGGGAAAAAATCCTAACTGCCGCCGATCATTGAAAGTCGTAATGCAGTTGTGTTGACACTGCCGGTGTTGGATCTCTTTGTGGAGACTTCGCCGAGGTTTGTTTGCAGTGTCTACGTCATCACCAAAAAAGCGTCTCTGGTTCAGCTGATTTCTCTTTGCTTTGCATACATTGACTGTGTTGTTCCCCATAATGTATCTTCAACATGCAACATTGACTGTTTCATATTTGCACAGTATACCCGTAACTGTAGCAGCAAAACATAATATTGGTGGGGTAGTATTTGCTTTGTTTATCATCAGTTTTGCATAGAATAAATCATCAAATACTCTTTGTTTTCTTTGTGAAAACACTTTCCTTTTTTCCCTGTCTTCTTTGTTTATATTTTCTTTTCTTTCTGACTCATTTAGTATCATTTTTTTGAAAATTATATTTGACGGCCTTATTTGATATTAAAACGTTCTGAAATCGAAAGAAATGTTAGAAACTAATCCCGTATTGTTATTGGTTGTAAGAAGGAGGTATATGAAAGGTAAGCGAGAGAAAACAAGCCAAGGAAAAACTCAATGTTGATCAATGTTGGCCAACATTGTATATTCTGACAATTGCAATTGCAACAATTAAAAATAATTTTCTATTAAACAGTGAACTCTTTCAAACGGTGCAATGTTTGTCATATAGCAAATGTAGCACAGCAAAGAGTTGATCTCAATCAGGATCTGACTCTTAACAGTCCCGGATTGTATCTTGCTTCGGATGAGAGGAATGAACCGGGGTGTAGTCTTCACATACACATTCCATCGCACGGATTTTAAAGATCCTGACTCTCACGTCATAAACGAGTGAGTGCCGGTTACACAAATATTCCCAGCATGCACTCCTCCATCCCAGTCGCTCAGGATTGTGCTCGGTCTGGGCGTCAGACTATGCGCCCACGGATTGCAAGAGAGCGCCTCAGGCGGCTTGAGTGAGATCCTGTATCGGCCAGGGCCTTGAGCAGCTCTTGGAAAGGAAAAGCGCTATATAAACCCGATGAAATAGTAAACCAGCACTGGCGGCAGCGATATCACTGATAAAACGTCTTCCTAAATGCGGAACGCTGACGGATGTAATTGTCACAGTTTACAATCACACCACTTCCGAGTATTTGCTGTATATAGGAATATGAAGTGGTTTTGTGGGTGTTCATGTTAGCTGCTAAGGGAAAGGTCACAATATTTTCAGATCGCAATCTTCCAGCGCAGGAAATGATAATTGTGAGTGTTGACTGCATTTTACCCTACTCATAACATCATTTAATAGTACGCTACTTTTTGAAGAACTGTGTCGTCTGCAGGGAACTTCAGTGGATCTCAAAACAATGAGTTAAATGTTCTGTCTATACTCACACTATTCCAGAATTTCTTCCGCTGTCTGTTTGTATACCTGCCTGTCTTTCTGTATATGATTATCTGTCTGTCTATCTCTCCGTCTCTGCCTCCCGCCTCCCACCCTCCTCCCCGCATCCTTTCTCTCTCTCTTTGTCTATGTCTGTCTGTCTCTCTTTGTCTCTTTCTGTCTCTCTGTCTTTCCGGTTTTTCTTTGTCTTTATCTCTTGTTTGTCTGCCTGTCTGTCTCTCAATTTCTCTCTCTCACTCTCTCTCTCTCTCTCTCTCTCTCTCTCTCTCTCTCTCTCTCTCTCTCTCTCTCTCTCTTTTTCAACAAACAGTTCAAGATGGTCTTCTAAAGCTGCCACTATGGGTTGTCCCAGTTCATAATTTACTATAGAAGATTGCTTGTGTTGATAACGGGATGTGACACAGATTGCCGAATCGACCCCGGAAACCTCAGACCAATACGCGCCTGTCATCCCTATCCTATCCTATCCTGTCCCGTAACCCGAAGGTCGTAGGGGCACCACAGATGATCGTTTAACCAGCATACTCCATCTTTCTCTGTCCTCAGCAGCCCTCATGGCTTCGCTCAGTGTCAAACCAGTCCATTCTCGAATGTTGTCCTCCCACCTCTTTTTCGGTCTCCCTCTTCTTCTACCTCCTTGCACTGTGCCTTGCAGAATAGTCTTTGCAAGGCCTGATGATCTGGTGACGTGGCCATACCACCGAAGTTTCCGTTTCTTCACCACTGTTAGCAGGTCATCGTGTTGTCCAATGGCTTGTGTGATGGTCTGTCGGACTTCGTCGTTGGTGATGTGTTGGGTATAGGAAATGCCCAGAAGTCTTCTGTAGCACCTCATCTCCATGCTTTGTATTCTTCGTTGGAGATCTGCTGTGAGGGTCCATGCTTCGCAAGCATATAGGAAGATGGAGATGACAAGGGAGCGCAGCAGTCTTACTTTGGAATGTAGACTGATGGGTCCTGTCTTTCCAAATGGGCTTCAACCTTGTCAGGGCAGCAGTTGTTTGTGCGATCCTGGAGAGGACTTCCTGTCGGGACCCATTGTCTGATACAATGGCTCCTAAATATTTGAAGCTATGCACTGTGTCGAGGGATTGGCCTTGGACTTTGATGTCCGTATTGATGCCATTGGTGTTGTTGGTCATCATTTTGGTCTTCTCTGCACTTATTTCCATTCCATAGGCTTTGGAGGTGGTGTCAAGCCTCTGTACCAGCTGTTCAAGTTCTTGTTCCTCTCCAGCCAATCCATCAATGTCATCTGCAAAACGAAGATTGGAGATTGCTCTACCCCCTATGCTGACTGTGCCTTCATGGTCTGCAAGAGCATCCGACATGATGCGCTCTAGGAAGATGTTGAAGAGTGTTGGAGAGAGTAGGCATCCTTGACGCACACCGATTGTTGTTCTGAACCAATTCCCGATGGCTCTGTTGTGGAGGACTGCACTGGTAGCCTTGTCATACAGGCTTTTGATGACTTCAATAATTTTAGGGCTGATGTTGTACACTTTCATTGTTGCCCATAGAGCTGCATGCCAGACTCGGTCAAACGCCTTCTTGAAGTCTATGAACACATGATATAGATGTTGTTGGTGCTGTAGGTATTTCTCACAGATTATTCTGAGGTTGAAAATCTGCTCAGTGGTACTTCGCCCTGCCCTGAATCCTGCTTGTTCTTCAGCTATGATTTGTTCAGCTTGGGGTTTCAACCTGTTGAGTATTATTTTCAGGAGGACCTTGCTGGGATGGCTGATGAGGCTGATGGTCCGGTAATTTTCACACTCCTGAAGGTTACCTTTTTTGGGAAGAGTGATGACAAGCGACTGGGTCCATGGTATAGGCCACTCCCCACTCTGCCAGATCTTGTTACAGATAATGGTGAGGGCATCAATCATCGCTTCTCCTCCTGCTTGTAGCAGTTCCGCGGGTATGTTGTCCACTCCCGCTGACTTCCCTTTCTTTAGCGCTTGCACTGCTGCCTCAACTTCTTCCCGGAGAATTGGGAGGATTTCTTCTTCTTCTCTGTTCTCGGGACATGCTAGAACTGATGGGTCTCCATTTGGTGTATGGTTGTAAAGGTCAGAGCAGTACTCTGTCCATCTGTCCAAGACTTCTTGTTCTTCTGTAAGGCATATGCCAGACTTGCTTTGGATAGTGGAGACTTTGGGCTGTTTGACACTTGTCAGCCGCTTCACAGTCTGGTAGGCCTTCTTGCTGTTGTTCTTGTTCAGACTGTTCTCTATTTCCTGGCATTGATCTTCTATCCAGTTCTCCTTTGCTGTGAGCATGCCTTTTCGGATGTCATTGCTGATTTTTCGGTAGACATCAGCTCCCTGTGAGGTGTTCTTTTTCTTTTTCATCTCTCTTCGTTTATCACACAGATCCAAAAGTTCAGGTGTGATCCACAGCTTCTTCTTTGGTCGGTGCTTGCCAAGGATCTCAGTGGCGACATCTGTCACAGCTGAGTTGAAGGTGGTGGTCATGGTGTTGACATCTACTTCACCAGCCCCCAAAATGAGCAGTGGTGCAAATTTCCCTCCAATTGTGGCCTGAAATAGTTCTGCCACCTCCGGGTCTTGCAGTTTGTCCAGGTCGAACTTCAGTCTAGTGCACTTTGCTGTATTTACTCTCTTCAAGTGGAGCCGGAAAGCCTGTCATCCACCGTTTGCTTTTTCCAGCGAACTACATTCCTGCGCGCACGAACGCACGGCGCTCCGCAAGGCGATACGAGACGGCGGAAGAATACAAATAGAAGACGCTGGTAATTGCGCATGCTCGTCAAACAGAGACAAGACGAGCGATTCGATCGTTAATTGACGCTCAATAAAATATCATACACATGTTTGATTGCCCATCTACTTCTTCTTCTTCTTCTTCTTCTTCTTCTTCTTCTTCTTCTTCTTCTTCTTCTTCTTCTTCTTCTTCTTCTTCTTCTTCTTCTTCTTCTTCTTCTTCTTCTTCTTCTTCTTGTGTGTGTGTTTGTGTGTGTGTTGGTGTGTGTGTGTGTGTGTGTGTGAGACAGACAGACAAACAGAGAGAGAGAGAGACGTAGTTTGTGTACTAATAATATTATCCTCACTCCGGGCTCCCGGAATTCCCGGTTTTGCCATATCACGTGACCACTTGACGACCAATCACAACGGTCCTTGTCGGAAACGAGGCTACCCTCTGAGCGGATTAGCAGCTCGTGGGTCGGATTAAGGTTGTGTTTAATGGTGAGGGATAGGGAGGATTAGCACCCACTTACCCTTGTCTGAGTGACCCGTCAGAGGCGGAGAAGCAGATTAAGAAGATTTGGGCAGAAAGGGGGACCAGAAGATTAACGTAAAAGACGATTTTATACCCTAACCCCCGCCCTAATTTTTGTTTTTTGAGTTGAATCTTCTAGTCGGCCACACCGGCCTCATTGTACATTACACACTTCTTCGCGCTCATCCGCGCGCATGCGCGCTCCTTTGTCCTCTCATTCTCCCCACCCTCACCACGTACACTCCAACCCACACATTAATGAATTATAAGAAAAGAAATCTAAGATATGTTATAAGCAAACTGGATTGTCTAGTGTAGAGTGCATTTGGGAATTGTCAGATGTAGCATTGGATTTTAGGTTTTGACAAGTGGAGAGATGGAGGGGGATTGGTGTGAGAGTGTGTTGGAGTTGGGGGGAGATGGAGTGAGAATTTGAAGAAAAGCAGGATGGAGTGACAGGGTAGACGCCATGAGATCAGTTGTTGAGTAGGGATTATGGGTTAAGGAAGCCTGAGGATTATGATGGTTTTAGGATTACTCACAGGTTTTACATGCCGTCACAGCTAGCAGATGTTTCCTTGTAAACCGTCAAATCTTTCTCTCAGTACACGTAAATAAATAAATAAATAAATAAATAAATAAATAAATAAATAAATAAATAAATAAATTGTTTTTATAGTGCTCCTACAAGCTCAAATAGCTTCTCAGGGCACTGACCACTAATATCCAGCATGCACACATGAATAGTTTGTTGAAGTCGGGATTCGAATTCACGTCGTCCAAGACATACGTACACACGGCGTGCGCCCTGACCACTAACCCGTCCCTCATTAAATTGATAAATAAATAAATGTAACACCTCTTATAAAAACACAATTATAAACATACAAAATAAATAAAATAAAATAAAATAAAATGGCTTGAAATAACCAAGATGGAGTACGCTGGTTAAACGATCATCTGTGGTGCCCCTACGACCTCCGAGTTACGGGATAGGATAGGATAGGATAGGGCTTAAAATAAATAATTAAATAATTATTACATAAATCAAATAAATTTATAAAATCCCTAACGATCACCAATTTTAATATGCAGTTTTCTTGTTCACATTAAAATATAAATTTATTTATTCATTTAATTTGGTTTAATCGTCCTTTTATAGCGCTTGTCCAGCCCAAGAGGTGCTGAAGGCACTGGTCAATACAGTCTCTTAACTCAAGCCTCCCGATAAATTTTGAAAGCACAGGAACCTGCGAGCTTGTTAGCCCCTAGGTCTTGTAGGAAGTAAGAGCTACTATAGTTTTCCTTATGTGGGGAAAATGAAATAACATAATATTTCCTTTGTGTTTTACCTGGAATTTAGGAACAGCGGAATGAATGAAGTTATTACTGATCTTTGACCGTAGAGATAACCGATAAGGATCAATTATTGCCAAGCACAATACGCTTAGCAAACGAGTTGGGGCCAGATCTACGCGATCATAATCATTGCTCCTGAAGAAAAAACCCCAGTCGTGTACATACTATCCTATCTTATCCCGCAACTCGGAGGTCGTAGGTGCACCACAAAATGATCGTTTAACCAGCGCACTCAATCTCTCTCTCATGGCTTCGCTCAGTGTCAAACCAGTTCATTCTCGAATGTTGTCCTCCCACCTCTTTTTTGGTCTCCCTCTTCTTCTACCTCCTTGCAGGATGATCTTTGCAAGGCAGGCCTGATGATTTGGTGACGTAGCCATACCATCGGAGTTTCCGTTTCTTCACCACTGTGAGCAGGTCATCGTGTTGTCCAATGGCTTGTTTGATGGTCTGTCGGCCTTCGTCGTTGGTGATGTGCTGGGTTTAGGAAATGCCCAGAAGTCTTCTGTAGCACCTATGTGCATACACAACATAATTATACCTCAGGTTGTAATATTGTCAACACTAGCCGATATCAATTATTGAAAATATTTTAGTAGATTGTAAAGTGATTTGTAATCACGCTGAGTTTGAGTTGTGTGAACGTATGATGAGAGGTTTCCTGGTACTAAGCAAGGATGCCTGAGCTATGCGATTCACAGTGGGGCTGGGTAGCTCAGTTGGTAGAGCGACGTACTAGTAACCGAAAGGTACCTGGTTCGAATGCCGGATTGGCCAACTTGTGACCATATTATTTTCCCATTACCATCAACTGGTTCGCTGGTGTTGAATAATGTGACCAGTAGTCGCCTATATGCTTCGGTGTCATGTGACTATAATCTACAGTTATGGGATTCATTCATGAGAATAAATAGAGGGAATTGAAAGACAGTTTTTCCCGTCTTCTCTATTTCTTTATATGCCGTTCTCGTCTTCTCCATTTCTTTATATGCCATTCTTGTCTTCTCTATTTCTTTGTATGCCATTCTTGTCTTCTCTATTTCTTTATATGCCATTCTCGTCTTCTCTATTTCTTTATATGCCATTCTCGTCTTCTCTATTTCTTTATATGCCATTCCAGTCTTCTCTATTTTTTAATTGTGCCATTCCCGTCTTCTCTATTTCTTTATATGCCATTCCCGTCTTCTCTATTTCTGTATATGCCATTCTCGTCTTCTCTATTTCCTTATATGCCATTCTCGTCTTCTCTACTCTCCTTCACGCACTTTAAGATCCTCTGCTGACACTCGCACACTCAAGGTTCCCGTCACCCGCACTAAGACATACGGCCAACGTGCATTCGCTTACTCCGCACCTAAGCAGTGGAACTCCCTTCCCTCCCATATCCGCAACATACAATCAACACAAGCATTCAAAAAGGCCCTCAAAACCCACCTCTTCAAATTGCATTATTCAGATTGATTTGTATCCCGCTGCCATTCTCTCACCTTTTGTCTATGTCTGATCCGTAAGTGTATAAATGGCTGTAAATATTTATACTGTTTTTCTTCCTGGGCCTAACCGGGCTTATAAATAGCTGTGAATAGGTTTTTGTCATTCTATTTTCTGTCTTTTTTGTCATTTGTGTACATAGTTGTAAATAGTATATTTTTGTCTTTTTTGTAATTTATGTACATAGTTGTAAATAGTCCGTACCTTTACTGTCCCGTCTTTTGGTGTATTGTAGCAAAAGTGATGTTTCATCGAGTGCATGTATTTATATGTAATGACTATGTAAAGCGTGGTGAGTCTGGTCATAGGCTGGAGTACCCGCTATATAAAAATCCGTTATTATTATTATTATTTCTTTATATGCCATTCTCGTCTTCTTTACACAGGTTAGATCATATGCCACATTGTGTCAAAACAAATTCAAATACGGATAAGAGGTATTTAGTTGTGCAAGAAATCTTAATAATCTTTCCCTACCACCCTGCTCCCTCTAGTAAGTCTATAGCCCTTTACCTTTTATCATCATCATCATCATCATCATCATCATCATCATCATCATCATCATCATCATCATCATCATCATCATCATCATCATCATCATCATCATCATCATCATCATCATCATCTTCATAATCATCATCGTAACTATCATCATCATCATTATCATCATCATAGGAACAACAACAACAACAACAACAACAACTACTACTACTACTACTACTACTACTACTACTACAACAAAACTACACCACGAATACTAATACTAACAGCAAATAAAATAATAATTAAGCGATAATTTTAAAATTAGAGATGCCATTATAATTAAGCAATGCTACTTTTAACAAAGAAAAAGAATGAAATGCCCGAATTGCACGTATATTATCAACGTAAGGGCATTGAAAGCCTCTCAATACAATACAATACAATACAATACAATACAATACAATACAATACAATACAATACAACAATGTCAATGGACATAAAACGAAATGATCAACCACTTTGTATGACGCCGCCAACGTCGTGGGAGAACTCTGAAGGAAATAGAACGCTCAACTACTTTCCAATGGGTTACGAACACCAACTATAGCTCTTCATCGTCAATACTCGGTAAAGCGATGAAACGTTTAACTCCTCCTTTTTTGCTAACCCTGATACGTGCCACACCAGCTTTAGCTCCACCCACGACCAAAAATCCGCTTCATCTCCTCCTTATTCCCTCACAAAGCTGATCTCCCAGACGAGTAAATGACTGTCTTTCACGTCCTCTCCCTCCTCTCCCCCTCTACCACCCCGATGGCTGTATTGGGTGTCAAGGGACATTATGCACGCTGCGTCACTGCACGTTGCAAACGCGAGTTGCTGATCCTTGCTGACCAGACAATAACGCCAGCTAGTGGTGACATCATACATACGACACTATCAGGAGTATTAACATTATAGGAATCTACACGCTTCTCCGTTCCGGCGGTAAATGATGTTGAATTGAAGGGCGGAGCGCTGTGGCTTAGCTAGAGGAGGAGGAGGGAGGGGGGGGGGGGGGTCCAAATTCGAAAGTCCCACCGGGCCCCCACTTGAGAGGGGCCCCCAAAGGAGTGTCCGAATTTTTTTTTTTACATTAAATATTAAATATTACGCCACCGCCATGTAATCTTATATACTGTACCAATTTGAATTTAGACATATATTTATTAAGTATATTATCTCATGTCATGCTGTCGAATGTCAAAATGCAAGGGCCCCCAAATCCCTAGCTACGCCACTGGCGGAGCGTCATCAAAAAAACTGTACAATCACCAGTGCAATTTACGATTACTTTCCACATTGATGAAGACATACTTCATGAAAATTTTCGGCGTCATGTTCGAAACGCTACCTTGCTGCCAGCTAGCGAACTGTCTCACGCCTGGACAGCTTAGCTTGCCTCTGGCACCTAACTGGTTTTGTACACCTGTCAAGCTCACGCTAGCATTTATCATGTATGGAAGGGTTAGAGTTAGGGTTAGGCTACAACTAATGCAAGTTTGTGTACTTTGACACGGCAAAGACCATTCAGATACCTGCAAATAATATATTATTATAATAATAAATAATATATGTATATAAATATATACGCCTTCGGATGAGGTATATAACGAGGTCTAGTCTGTGCACGCACGCATTCCAAAGCACGAGTTTAAAGATCCTGACGCTCATGTCCTAGACGGGTGAGTGCTGGCTACACAAATACACCCAGATAGCACTTGGTCTCTTTCTCCCATACTCGGTCGCCCAGGATTTGGCTCAGTTGTCTGGACGTCAGACTGTGCTCCCAAAGGATGCAAGTGGCCGACTCCGGCTGCTTGAGTTAGATCCTGTGTTGGCCAATGCCTTGTCTGCTCTTGAGCTGGGAAAAAACTCTACATAAGAACAATAAAAATTAATGTTAAAAGGTATGCCGTTGTATTAAAACTAATCGATAGGTAAAATTATGTCTGACATCATTTCTTTCACAGTGGTTTGTCTGCGCCTTTCCCTAGGGCCACAGTTCATACTCGCCGATGCATTCATGTCCCACTTTGTCACGCCTGAGTCCAATCGTCCTCTAATTAGAGGTGATACTATTGTGTTGGTGAGGGAACTGGACAGTTTAGCGGTCATCCATCCACGTCATCAGCATCATGTTGTATCATCGTCACCTTTCTCCTCTTTGATATGGTGTCAGAGAGTGGATCTCCATGGAGATCATTAGAGACGAAGATATGTTTGTGTGTGTGTCTCTGTGTGTGTGTGTGTGTGTGAGTAAGAGAGAGAAAGAGAGAGAGAGAGAGAGAGAGAGAGAGAGAGAGAGAGAGAGAGAGAGAGAAAGAGAGAGAGCTAGCTGATTCTGACAAGGCTCTGAGAAAGAGGGTGAAGTGTGTGCGCGATAGTACCTTAAGATGCACTGTGGAAGCGCTTTAAACATGATCCTACCCTTGTGATCTTTTGTGTTGCGGAACCTACCCGAGCACGGTAATCTCTTAACAGGGGTGTCCTCCTGCCACCCGGAATACAGCTCGCTAATGGCTTGTGAAATTCAATCGCTTAACTACCTATCTTCTTTCCCTACTCGGGTAACCACGACGCGAAAGCCACCCAGCTTAAGCATGCAGCGAGTACCAACAACCACCCGGATCCTTAAGGACGGGTACGAGCTTCAGTTAGACTCCGCAAGTGGTATAATGGCTCACCGAGGGTAGATGATATACCCTGAGGGTATAGACAGACATGTTTTTGGGAGAGGAAGTCAACGTGAGTAAGGGGGTGTAAACATGCAGACGAGTTTTCAAGATGGGGAAACAATGGGATGACAAGGGAGCTCGTGTCGCGTGGAGTGTCTTGTCATGGACATTGGCCGATCTTTTTATTCAATATTAAATGATTCTTGTTTTAAGGAGATTTAATTTAAAACAAAATAGCTTTCCTAGACAGCATGTCGAATTACTTTCTCGTGGAAGGTACAGCAGCCACTTCGCAGACTACCTTTTAACATTGGGAATGGGGTGGGAGGAAGGGGGAGAAGGATTGCAAAAAGAAAGTCAATAATAGTCGTTCATTCTAGACTTCATTCCACACGAACGCGCACACATTGACAGACAGGTGCGCGCTCATACGCATA
The DNA here is from genome assembly GCA_036898135.1 of Oncomelania hupensis. Taxonomy (NCBI): domain Eukaryota; kingdom Metazoa; phylum Mollusca; class Gastropoda; order Littorinimorpha; family Pomatiopsidae; genus Oncomelania; species Oncomelania hupensis. The sequence goes on along the minus strand of CM072527.1, from coordinate 27,935,252 downwards.
AACAAACTAACAAACAGACAGACAGACACACAAACACACAAACACACACACACACACACACACACACACATTGAGAAGTAGATGTGTAAATGCGGCATGCGGACTTTTTCAAAGGGCAGAGAACTGGGAGCAGAAAAGGTCCTTGAGATAACGAGCGTGTGAAAGTGGCCTCCCTTGACCCGATGCACGATAGGCCCTTGGGACGGCAGAAGAAGAAGAAGAAGCAGAAGAAGAAGAAGAAGAAGAAGAAGAAGAAGAAGAAGAAGAAGAAGAAGAAGAAGAAGAAGAAGTAAATGTAGGAAGAGGATTAGAAAGAGTACATGAGAGTAAATAAAACAAGAAGAACGAAAGGAAGAAAGAATGGTGAAAGAGAGGGAGATAGAGAGAGGGAGGGAGGGAGGGAAAGGAAGGGGGGGGGGATGGAAAGGGAAAGGAGAAATGACGGAAAAATACAAACAGCTGAAGTACAAAAATGAACGCTCTGCGAAAAAGGACGACAACTCTGGCACTAACTCCAGTAACTCAGGAACGACAATGGGCGTGGAAGGCGAGAAGAAGGCAAGGGGTTATCTGCCCTTTGGAGGGTGTGTTGAAATAGCAGAAGGGCAATAGAAGGCAATAGAAGGGGTGATAAAATGGCTGGCATAGTCCGGCCACATTAAGCGTAGTTTCACAAACGTCTGCTTGGTTTTCTTCATGGCTTCTTTCTTCGCAGATTGCCGAGGTCGTCTGTTTGCTCCTACCATTAGTGTAAGCTGCCGCATTTATGTGACCAAAGTACGTTACTTTAAGATGCAGTTTGGTGTGGGGTTGAGTGATCGGGTGCCTGTATTTGACTGAGAGGGGAATGGGATGGGAGAAAATGAGTGTCAAACGTTTTTGAGAACAAATTGTAATAATGTTCAAAGATGGAATAAAAATCCTAGTGAAAGTCAGCTTTCATATAAATAAATATACCTGCACGTATTTCTTTCTACCTGCAGTTGGCATTATGTTTATCTTTTAATATTACAGCTGGCTGTCATTGGGCTTTGTTATTATTGTGAGTAGGAAACACGATGACATGCTCACAGTGGTGAACAAACGGAAGCTCCGATGATACGGCCACGTTCCCAGAGCCTCAAGCCTTGCAAAGACCATACTGCAAGGCACAGTGCAAGGAGGCAAAAGAAGAGGGAGACAGAAAAAGAGGTGGGAGGACAACATTCGAGAATGGACTGGCTTGACACTGAGCGAAGACATGAGGGTTGACGAGGACAGAGAAAGATGGAGTACGCTGGTTAAACGCTGTGGTGCCCCAACGACTTTCATGTTACGGATGGGATAGGATAGGGTAGGATAGGAAACACAGTCTGGGAAAGACAAAAAAGACAAAGACCAGTATGTTGTTTGGGGAAATATCTGCGTTGGATACGGGAATACAGCTGGGTGTAGATTAGAAAGACGTCAATCAAATCAATATCAAATAATTGTTCTGACATAGCGCAATTTCTAGGTTCAAAGAGCTGCTTAAGGTGCTCACGTCAAAGTGGAATCCTTTCAACCCATAACACACTCTTGCTTTACGCCTGTTGCACTAAGTAACGCTACAGACCGCTGAGCCATCTTGGCACACAATCCTCTATTCCGCGCATGTTCTCGGAACATCGCTGACTTCAACATTACTGAAATTGCTAAGGTTTCGCATGGTCCGTAACAACGACCTCCCAACAACTCCTGATATTCTTACTACTAAGGAGCCACGTGAAGTTTGCTCTCCTACTCCTACTGGTCCGCGTTATGTAGTGAACGAAACCTCTCGACTAACTCGTTTCCGCCCTCCTGCAGTATTTTGATCCTCGGCTTATCAACGTCGGCCATTTTGCTAAAAAGCGAGTCCCGCGAGAACTAGACACTTGCAGGGAGATAACTACGGTTGTGTCGGTGTCTTAAAGGGAGATAACCGCTGGTTGTCTGTGGCTTGGCTTACCTGCCCTTGATCGTAAATTGGGGCTGAAGTATTTGGCGACAAGGGGCGCGAACTGTTGTATTTACCTTCCGTCACGCTAACTCCCGTAGGCTGTGAAAGTGTACTATAGTGGTCAATGTCTGAAGAAGAAGAAGAAGAAGAAGAAGAAGAAGAAGAAGAAGAAGAAGAAGAAGAAGAAGAAGAAGAAGAAGAAGCAGAAGTGGGTTCGGGCAAATAGAATAGACCCAACGTTTCCCGGCGTGTCGTAAGAGGCGACTAACAGGGGTGATGTTAGCACGGCATCACTGGGCGAAAGTCTTCTACACTGAAGTCACCGGCCAGGGCGGAGGAACCTCACGTTACTACAGGTTCAACGACCACGTGCTCAGGGCCAAGGCGAGCCACACTGTATTCGTGGATTTCGGCTGTGGCCAACAGCCTGGAGAGGATTGGGCCCTGCCAGGTCTTTTTTGCCCAAGACACACTACATGATGACACAATCCACTAATTCCATACCGGATCGGTCGTCGCCCGGGCCGTCACCCGGCACAAGGACCGCGCCTTCCGTTGGCCACCAGGACGGAGGTGTTAAGTATGCTACTGATGGACAATATAGCAAGATCCGCACGAGAAACAACATCGTCATAGGAACCTGGAACGTCAGGACCCTAACTGCGGAAGGAAAATTAGAAGAACTGGCCCACGAGCTGGACCACTATCGATGGAACGTTCTAGGTATCAGCGAACTGCGCTGGAAAGGCCTAGGTGAAACAACGACTGACAAAGGCCACAAGCTCTATTTCAGCGGTAGAGATGACAGGCACGAACACGGCGTTGGATTCTTGGTCCACAAGAACATTCTAGCCACTGTCATGGGTTGCCGCCCAGTCTCCAGTAGACTCATTACCATCCGTCTGAGAGCAACCCCTTTCAACATTACCATCATCCAGGCCTATGCCCCAACATCAGACTATGAAGACAGCGAAGTGGAGGATTTTTATGAAAATATACAGGCGGTCCTTGACCAAGTGCCGAAGAAGGACATAGTCATAGTGCAAGGCGACTGGAATGCCAAGGTTGGCCAAGATGCGCACCGCAACTGGGGAGACACATGCGGACCCCACTGCAACAACGAGACAAATGACAGGGGTCTAAGGCTATTGGAGTTTGCCAGATACAACAATCTGGTACTGGCAAACACGCTTGGTCTCCACAAAAAATCCAGACGATGGACATGGCACAGTCCCGGCGGGGAACATCACAACCAGATCGACTACATCATGGTCAAGAAGCGCTTCAGATCAAGCATCAACATTGGCAGGACACGCACTTTTCCAGGAGCAGACATTGGAAGTGACCACGATCTCGTGATGATGTCTTTCCGGCTCCATTTGAAGAGAGTAAATACAGCAAAGTGCACTAGGCTGAAGTTCGACCTGGACAAACTGCAAGACCCGGAGGTGGCAAAAATATTTCAGGCCACAATTGGAGGGAAATTTGCACCACTGCTTATTTTGGGGGCAGGCGAAGTAGATGTCAACACCATGACCAATACCTTCAACTCAGCTGTAACAGATGCCGCCACTGAGATCCTTGGCAAGCACCGACCAAAGAAGAAGCCGTGGATCACACCTGAACTTTTGGATCTGTGTGATAAACGAAGAGAGTTAAAAAAGAAAAAGAACACCTCACAGGGAGCTGATGTCTACCGAAAAATCAACAATGACATCCGAAAAGGCATGCGCACAGCAAAGGAGAACTGGATAGAAGATCAATGCCAGGAAATAGAGAACAATCTGAACAAGAACAACAGCAAGAAGGCCTACCAGACTGTGAAGCGGCTGACAAGTGTTAAACAGCCCAAAGTCTCCACTATCCAAAGCAAGTCTGGCATTTGCCTTACAGAAGAACAAGAAGTCTTGGACAGATGGACAGAGTACTGCTCTGACCTTTACAACCATACACCAAATGGAGACCCATCAGTTCTAGCATGTCCCGAGAGCAGAGAAGAAGAAGAAATCCTCCCAATTCTCCGGGAAGAAGTTGAGGCAGCAGTGCAATCGCTGAAGAAAGGGAAGTCAGCGGGAGTGGACAACATACCAGCGGAACTGCTACAAGCAGGAGGAGAAGCGATGACTGATGCTCTCACCACTATCTGTAACAAGATCTGGCAGAATGGGGAATGGCCTACACCATGGACCCAGTCGCTTGTCATCACTCTTCCTAAAAAAGGTAACCTTCAGGAGTGTGAAAATTACCGCACCATCAGCCTCATCAGCCATCCCAGCAAGGTCCTCCTGAAAATAATACTCAACAGGTTGAAACCACAAGCTGAACAAATCATAGCTGAAGAACAAGCAGGATTCATGGCAGGGCGAAGTACCACTGAACAGATTTTCAACCTCAGAATAATCTGTGAGAAATACCTACAGCACCAACAACATCTATATCATGTGTTCATAGACTTCAAGAAGGCATTTGACCGAGTCTGGCATGCAGCTCTATGGGCAACCATGAAAGTGTACAACATCAGCCCTAAAATCATAGAAGTCATCAAAAGCCTGTATGACAAGGCTACCAGTGCAGTCCTCCATAACAGCGTCATCGGGAACTGGTTCAGAACAACAATCGGTGTGCGTCAAGGATGCCTACTCTCTCCAACACTCTTCAACATCTTCCTAGAGCGCATCATGTCAGATGCTCTTGCAGATCACGAAGGCACAGTCAGCATAGGGGGCAGAGCAATCTCCAATCTTCGTTTTGCGGATGATATTGATGGATTGGCTGGAGAGGAACAAGAACTTGAACAGCTTGTACAGAGGCTTGACACCACCTCCAGAGCTTATGGAATGGAAATAAGTGCAGAGAAGACCAAAATGATGACCAACAACACCAATGGCATCAACACGGACATCAAAGTACAAGGCCAATCCCTCAACACAGTGCACAGCTTCAAATATTTAGGAGCCATTGTGTCAGACAATGGGTCTCGACAGGAAGTCCTCTCCAGGATCGCACAAACAACTGCTGCCCTGACAAGGTTGAAGCCCATTTGGAAAGACAGAACCATCAGTCTACATTCCAAAGTAAGACTGCTGCGATCTCTGGTCATCTCCATCTTCCTATATGCTTGCGAAGCATGGACCCTCACAGCAGATCTCCAACGAAGAATACAAAGCATGGAGATGAGGTGCTACAGAAGACTTCTGTGCATTTCCTATACCCAACACATCACCAACGTTGAAGTCCGACAGACCATCACACAAGCCATTGGACAACACGATGACCTGCTCACAGTGGTGAAGAAACGGAAACTCCGATGGTATGGCCACGTCACCAGATCATCAGGCCTTGCAAAGACCATTCTGCAAGGCACAGTGCAAGGAGGTAGAAGAAGGGGGAGACCGAAAAAGAGGTGGGAGGACAACATTCGAGAATGGACTGGTTTGACACTGAGCGAAGCCATGAGGGCTGCTGAGGACAGAGAAAGATGGAGTATGCTGGTTAAGCGATCATCTGTGGTGCCCCTACGACCTTCGGGTTATGGGACAGGATAGGAGGATAGGAGTTGAGTCAGTGGTGTACGCAGTTTTCTCAAATGTAAGGCGATAACATTGTTTTAGTTTATCAGACCCCGTTGAGTGCCTGGAGTTTAAAAAAATGTAAAAATGAGCCTGAGACAGGTCTAGTCTGTGCACGCGTGCATTCCATCGCATGGACTTTAAAGATCCTGACGCTCATGTCCTAGACTGATGAGTGCCGGCTACACAAATACATCCAGGATTCCAGCAAGCACTAGGTCCAATTTCCCCTCCCCGGTCGCCAGGATTGTGCTCAGTAGTCCGGGTGTCAGACTATGCGCCCAAATTTTGCAGGTGCGTCCTCGTGCGGCTCCAGTTGGATCTGGATCTGCCAGCGCCTTGAGCAGCACTTGAGCTAGAAAAGCGCTATATGGTTGATTCAAGAAAGAAAGAAAGAAAGAAAGAAAGAAAGAAAGAAAGAACAACAGCAAAAACAACAAGAAGTTAATTAAGAAGAGAATTGGAGAATACAATGTGAAACATACTATTTATGTGGCCTGCTATCATAGTTGATAAGGCGCTGGTTTTCAATGTGAAACATACTATCTATGTGGCCTGCTACCATAGTTGATAAGGCGCTGGTTTCCAATGTGAAACATACTATCTATGTGGCCTGCTACCATAGTTGATAAGGCGCTGGTTTCCAATGTGAAACATACTATCTATGTGGCCTGCTACCATAGTTGATAAGGCGCTGGTTTCCAATGTGAAACATACTGTCTATGTGGCCTGCTACCATAGTTGATAAGGCGCTGGTTTCCAATGTGAAACATACTAATTATGTGGCCTGCTACCATAGTTGATAAGGCGCTAATTTCCAATGTGAAACATACTATCTATGTGGCCTGCTACCATAGTTGATAAGGCGCTGGTTTCCAATGTAAAACATACTATCTATGTGGCCTGCTACCATAGTTGATAAGGCGCTGGTTTCCAATGTGAAACATACTGTCTATGTGGCCTGCTACCATAGTTGATAAGGCGCTGGTTTCCAATGTGAAACATACTAATTATGTGGCCTGCTACCATAGTTGATAAGGCGCTAATTTCCAATGTGAAACATACTATCTATGTGGCCTGCTACCATAGTTGATAAGACGCTGGTTTCCAATGTGAAACATACTATCTATGTGGCCTGCTACCATAGTTGATAAGGCGCTGGTTTCCAATGTGAAACATACTATCTATGTGGCCTGCTACCATAGTTGATAAGGCGCTGGTTTCCAATGTGAAACATACTGTCTATGTGGCCTGCTACCATAGTTGATAAGGCGCTGGTTTCCAATGTGAAACATACTAATTATGTGGCCTGCTACCATAGTTGATAAGGCGCTAATTTCCAATGTGAAACATACTATCTATGTGGCCTGCTACCATAGTTGATAAGGCGCTGGTTTCCAATGTAAAACATACTATCTATGTGGCCTGCTACCATAGTTGATAAGGCGCTGGTTTCCAATGTGAAACATACTGTCTATGTGGCCTGCTACCATAGTTGATAAGGCGCTGGTTTCCAATGTGAAACATACTAATTATGTGGCCTGCTACCATAGTTGATAAGGCGCTAATTTCCAATGTGAAACATACTATCTATGTGGCCTGCTACCATAGTTGATAAGACGCTGGTTTCCAATGTGAAACATACTATCTATGTGGCCTGCTACCATAGTTGATAAGACGCTGGTTTCCAATGTGAAACATACTATCTATGTGGCCTGCTACCATAGTTGATAAGGCGCTGGTTTCCAATGTGAAACATACTATCTATGTGGCCTGCTACCATAGTTGATAAGACGCTGGTTTCCAATGTGAAACATACTATCTATGTGGCCTGCTACCATAGTTGATAAGACGCTGGTTTTCAATGTGAAACATACTATCTATGTGGCCTGCTACCATAAAGGCGCTGGTTTCCAATGCTGAAGGTCGCGGGTTCCAACCCCGTAGTGCACGAATTTACCTGATTTAGGTCCAAGACATTTAAGGAGACTGAGGTTTTTCTCCGGGTGCTCTCCAGTTCCCTCCCTCTCGTCAGTAATAGCTTTCACAAATAAAATTGATTTATACTCTGTAATAGTGACATCTTCAGCTCACTGCGCTTTGAGTTCGATTAAAGAATAAGCGCTTGGATCAATCCTGTATTTTTTTTCCTACTACTACTATTATTATTATTATATACTGTCTAGCGCAACAAGGACTACAAAACCTGATCAGTGAAGTGTTAAACAAGATGTCATAAACCCAAATCCCACCCTCAACCACCAACAACAGCGATAATTGTAATGTTGCTTTTTTACAGCTGTGTGGCCTGTGCATGAACACTTTCAAACTGTTCCTCTATTAAGCGTACTGGCAACTGCATTTAAGGTCGGTTAACGCACCGCGGTTCAAACGGCTACTACCCTGACACTAGCAGGGATGTTTCTCCACAAATTGCTGTCCTTGGGCTCTTGACAAATAATAGTATTTTGTTCTTAGGAGTGAGAGGAGAGATGGGAAGAGAGAGAGAGAGAGAGAGAGAGAGAGAGAGAGAAAACGGAGAGAGAGAGGACGGATAGAGAAAGAGAGAGAATGTGTGAACAGACAAGTGAGATGGGAAGGGCGGTGCAAAGGAGAACAACCTGTAAGGGGAGATTATCAGTGTCACAAATTACAAAGGGGGAGATAACTATTTCCGTGCTGACAGCGATAAACTCTTTACTGTGTGACTTCCCTTTTTTTACTCTCCTTCCCGCGAGAAGATACTGCCGTGACTGTGAAATGCACGTGGTCGACGAGAGTTGATTCCGTGGACTACTTTTCTAAAGAGTTGTTGTTGTTTGTAGATTATAGTCACACGACACTTTCGTTCTAAAGAGTGCCTTTGAATTGTCCTTATATAGTGCTTTTCCATTGAATTGTCCTTGTATAATGCTCTTCCCTTGAATTGTCCATGTAAAGTGCTCTTCCACTTCAAAGAGCCGCTCCAAGGCTCCAACTTGCTGCATGCTGCGCGTCGTCTCACGCCCCACCCAACTGATCGACCCTGAATGGCCGAGGTAGGAAGTAGGCCCTAGTGCTTGCTAGGCATGGTGTTCTGTGTCATGCGTGCACCCACTAAACACCGGTTTATACCCGCGTCTGTAGGAGTAGGGGCACTGCGCAGCCTACGTATCAGAGTCATGTTATTGGTACGCTTGGCGGTCCAAACAATCCTTTTCCCTCTTCATTCTCTGCCTCCTTCTCATTCTCCTCCTCCTCAGAATCATAATGAACAATAACAACAACAACATCACTATTATTACAGAGCAGTTGATAGAACAATCAGTCCACACAATCTTCACGTAGCGTGCCATGGTACAGCCCATTCCGTGAAACGATGTCTAACGCAAACGTCACACTCCAGTCACACTGGTCCACAGTCAACGGCCATTTTCACAGCTCAATTCTCCTTTGACACGATGATCCCAGGCCCGTTAAACAGCTCGCAGTGGTCGCCCCTGCCCGGCGTAGAAAGACAAAAGGACGACGGCGGAGGGATAATATTTTGACATTGTCAGCATACAGCGGCCCAGCGCAGATCATATGACGTCACGCTGTGATGATGAGCGGGTGCGAACAAGGTGGGGATTTGGCCCTTGGGTAGGGCAGGCCCGCGTATCACCGCTGTGCTACCCCGGGTACTTCACGTCACGTCAAAGACACCCCGAATAGAATTTAGAACACAAACTGTTTTCGCTCCCACCATGACTCCACTTTCACTTGTTGGACCAGTCCGCATTCCTCCTGTGTCCTCTCCAAATCCTCTTTACAGATATACAAAAGACATTATATCATATTTTTTCTAAAAATATATTATAATGTTATACGAATTTCAGGTAAATCAGAACAGATAACAGATAACAAATAAGGCCTTTGCCAATCTTAGACTTGACACGTTTATTTTGGTTTTGCCATTGTTTTGGTTCTTTAAAGTTTTGACTTCATAACAACTTTTTTTTCTGTAAAATGCAGTATGCTGTGTTTTTCTTTGGGGGTGTATGACGGCTCAGGTGGCGATGGGAGAGTCTAAGGACCTACGAACACAATAATTGTGTCATGATTTTTTAATATAGATATTAGTATAGCGCACATAATCCTATTTCAAAAGCTTAGTATACTTTGACCAGCAATATACCTATTTCCAAAGCTTAGTTTACTTTGACCAGCAATATACCTATTTCAAAAGCTTAGTGTACTTTGACCAGCAATATACCTATTTCAAAAGCTTAGTGTACTTTGACCAGCAATATACCTATTTCCAAAGCTTAGTGTACTTTGACCAGCAATATACCTATTTCAAAAGCTTAGTTTACTTTGACCAGCAATATACCTATTTCAAAAGCTTAGTGTACTTTGACCAGCAATATACCTATTTCAAAAGCTTAGTGTACTTTGACCAGCAATATACCTATTTCAAAAGCTTAGTGTACTTTGACCAGCAATATACCTATTTCAAAAGCTTAGTATATGGTGACCAGCAATATACCTATTTCAAAAGCTTAGTATATGGTGACCAGCAATATACCTATTTCAAAAGTTTAGTATATGGTGACCAGCAATATACCTATTTCAAAAGCTTAGTATATGGTGACCAGCAATATACCTATTTCAAAAGCTTAGTATACTTTGACCAGCAATATACCTATTTCAAAAGCTTAGTATATGGTGACCAGCAATATACCTATTTCAAAAGCTTAGTATACTTTGACCAGCAATATATCTATTTCAAAAGCTTAGTATACTTTGACCAGCAATATACCGGAAAAATGTGTGAAAGTGAAAGACAGATTGGTGAGTCATGCCTATTGGAATATCCCAACTATATTGCGTTCTGTTTTCATACAAGTCCGACTTTATGTTTCACATGCTCTCTGTATCTGTCTCTCTCTGTCTCTCAGTATCTGCCTGTATCTGTCTCTTTCTTTGTCTCTCAGTATCTGTCTGTAGCTGTCTCTCTCTTTGTCTCTCAGTATCTGTCTGTATCTGTCTCTCTCTTTGTCTCTCAGTATCTGTCTGTATCTCTTTCTGCCTGTTTGTCTCGGTCTCTGTGAGTCCTCTCTCTCTCTCTCTCTCTCTCTCTCTCTCTCTTTTCTCTCTCTCTCTCCCTACCACTATACTACAAACGTGGCAAAGTTCACTCACGTAAAACAGTTATCGCCACTTAGAGTAGTAGAGAGAGAAAGAGAGAGAGAGAGTAAACGCTTCTTGTGACACTCGTCTCACGGTCATGAACTTTGTGAGATGTTTTCAAGTACTTTCATACGTAAGTTCTCCTTCTTGAAGTGTCAAGTACGAATACTATATTATTAGGTAGGCAGTCCATGTACAGTATGTTGCTGAGACATGGGAGTTCCAATGAGCTTTCGCGAATCCTATTGCCCCTTCCCCATCTTACCTTACCTCTCCACCGCTCATTCCTTCCCCCTTCCATTGACAAGTCTGTTACGAAAGAAGGAGAAGCGTCCACAAGATGAATATGATCTGTCATGCTCAGTGTTATAATGTAGAACTAGTCCCGGAGCGAGCACCTATTGAGACGCCTTGATTGAAGGCCGATAAAATAGTGACTTTGTCTACTAACATTGCTACAAGACAGCTGTTGTCATGGTTATTGTTCATCTCTGTTGTTCCATTGGCCCCCTCAAGGTCACTGCTCTAAGTGACCTTTGCCACTGCATAATCACTGTTCAGAGTAACTTTGCCCTCCTCAAGGTCACTACATAGAATGATTTAATGATTTTGGTCATCTCAAGGTCATAAGGGTCATCTGGAAAGTCCAAACAATATTACTTAGAATAATGTGATCAGATTCTGCCTAATAAGGTTAAGTTTTAATGTTTGGTCGATAGTTTATCATTAATCATCATTTACGAAATTATCAAATTGTGACATATTTCAGTCGCATTGGCTTCATTGTATAAATTGTTTAAAACAAATAGGGGATTAAATTTACCACTAAGCTCAAAAGACTACAACGAAAAGTCGTCCTATACAGTTTTGTTTTTAAAATATACAAATGCCCTATCTTTTGAAACGAGAGAAAGATAAAGAAAGCTTAACCCTACGCTAAAAACGCATAACAGTATGACAGGGATTGTTATACTAGGCTAAATTATAACACCCTGTAGTTAGAAAACTTAGTTCACTGTCGAATACATAACTATGACATAAGAACCGTCATCTTCCAAAAGCGTTGGGGACTTTAGTCCTTTGACAATTGTTTCACAATAATCTTTTAAAAGTGTTTCCATTATCTAAAAGCGAGAAAGACTCGGCCCACTACTTAAAACAAAACAACATTATAATGAGAAATGTCAGGCTTCTTTCTTACTGTGGAGAGAAATGCAGTTGACGATGCAATATTTAAAACTAAATCTTTGGAAAGCGTTTCCAGTTTCTAACAAAAGGGACCCATTGGTTTAAACATAATAACATAGAGAACAGAATGTGAAAATGTCCGACTTTTAAAAGCAAAGTACTTTAGACCCCAGCTTAAAAAAAAATCTTTTGAAATGTCTCCTGTAGCTTATAACAGTGAGAAAGAAATAAGCCCGTTGCCTAACACAACACATAACATGCCTAACACAAAACATAACATTTGGATTTTATTTTACTGTTCTAAGATAGCGCGTTTCCAGCTCAAGAGCTACTCAAGGCGCTGCTCAATACAGGATCTAACTCCAGCTGTCCCAAAGCGCCCACCCTCTGCCTTACGCACATCGTCTGACGCACCAGACAACTGAGCACAATCCTCGCTGACCAGAGATGGTCAGAAGGGATCTGGTGCTTGTGGGTGTATTCATGTAGCTCAAACTTACCCGTCTAGAGCATCAGGATCTTTAAAGTCTGTGTGTGCACAGACTAGACATTGCTAGTAACCGAAAGGTCGCTGGTTCGAATCCCGGATTGGTCAACGTGTGATCATATTATTTTCCCCTTTACCAACAACTGGCCCGCTGGTGTCAGTATAAATCGGTCCAGTAGTCACCTATATGCGAAAGTGTCGTGTGACTATAATCTACATACAACTAAACCTTGGTTTATAATCACATGGGGAAAAGGAATGCCAGACTTCTTAAAGCAGAGAGGGGACTTTTAGTGAGTTCATAGTTGTAATGCTTCTTTAATCACCTCTTCTTGTTTAGTACAAACTCAGAGTCTCTACCTCATACTGATAATTATGAAAGACCCAACACACAACTCTTTCTATTGTAATTACATTTTGAAACTAACAATGGGGCAATATGCGGTAAACAAAGTAAATAAAGCAAGAGAATGAAACAACCCAAGGATTTTTTTTTTTTGCGACACAGTAGCGGGTGCTCCAACCACTGCGCTATCCGACACCACCTTTTGCATTATTGAAAATATGTTTTAGTTGTTGTAGTTTAATTTGTTCATATCTTTCTTTCTTTCTTTCTTTCTTTCTTTCTTTCTTTCTTTCTTTCTTTCTTTCTTTCTTTCTTTCTTTCTTTCTTTCTTTCTTTCTTTCTTTCTTTCTTTCTTTCTTTCTTTCTTTCCATTTTCTTTCCTTTTATTATATTTCCTACTTTCTCTCTTCTTTTGTTAAATTTTTAAATAGTCGCTTTTTACCTTTGCAAATAAAGTATATTTACATCGTTTGAAATCATTTTATTTATTATTATTATTATTATTATTATTATTATTATTATTATTATTATTATTATTATTATTATTATTATTATTATTATTATTATTATTATTATTTTGATCACAAAGCGAATGGCATGTGACATTACTTCAAAAGCTGTGGGGGAACTTTCCTGTCAGTTTCATCCCACTCCTCAACCCCCTACTCCCTGTCCCCGCCGCTGCAATACCACTCCACGTATTAAGTGTTCAAGAAGATGGCGATAACCATGTTATTTATGTGAGTGAAGCTGGCGACTTTGGAAAAGTACTTATCCTCTTACTGGTCAAATACTATTTTGTCCCATGTAAAGGCCTTTTCAGCATACAAAATAGTAATTCGCAGTTTCCCGAGTGTCAGTCAGTCTGGTGGGGAGTTTCGTTGTAGGAATTTTGACAGTTGGTCCTTTGCCTTAAAGACGTCATGCTGGCTTGGCTGGACCCTGGCTCATTAAGACCAAAGGATGATGTAACATTTTAGTAGACGGAACAGAAAGAAATAGAAAATAAGAGAGAAAGTGAATCTCTCAAGGACCAGAGATCTCGATAGTAGTTCTGCGTCTAGTGACAAAACAATGCAAGTCCAGCGACGTTAGTTAGTTTCTGACAATATGGACATTAATAGTTATGTATATTAGTTTGTACTTTTTTTTTGTTATTATTGTACGAGTATAATTTGTATTTACTTTTGGCTGTTTGTGTTTTGATGACTTATTTATCTGGACCTCGCAGTCTGAAGACACTGACGTTCACAATTCACACTATAGAGGCGCCTCGACGTGCCATGAAAAGGTAAATTTGGTATTTTCACTAAAATGGACTTGCTTTCCTTTGTCTGTCTTTGTCCCCACACGGCAGTCTTGCTAGCAATGGAGTGGTCAGCATTGTAACCAAATGTTCGGGCATAGCGGTGTTTACTGGACATCGTGGTCAGTCAAAGACCTCATGCTGGTCATGGGGATCGGCTGACCGTGGTGAGCTAAGTAATACAGTTCTTATTGTACTGTTGTATATTCACAATCTCGGCACAAACGGAACATATCTTTTCCTACATTGTCAATGTTCTATCTGTAACAATGCTTTTAAAGGACTGCTCTATATTGGTCATGCTGAACTAAATATTATTTAACATTATAATCATGTGCTTACGGCACTATGATGTTCCATATATTGATATATTGCCAAGTACAAAATACTATTTGCGTGTGTGTGTGTTTGTGTTGACTTGTTCACTGAATTAATGTTCATCTTCTGTTCATAAATAAATAGATCAAATAAATAAACGCTTTCTTTGCGATCCTTACGACATTCGTATTTTTGAAGCCGTTCAGCCACACAGTAGGTCCACTTGACGTCATCCTTCTTTCTCTGCACTACCCCGCTCTTTTAGCATCCCTAGCCACCTTCAATGGGTACCGAAACTGCCGAGGGCGAGACATATGGGTAGCCTAAACCAGCCTGAATTAAAATCTGGACGCCGAATTTACCCAGAATAAAGTCTGGGCATCGAATCTATCCTGAAGAAATCTGGTTACCCATAACTACCACCCTGAACAAAGATCCGGGTAAGCGTATCCACCCCGAATGAAGCTGAGGCACCTGGGCGTTACCCGCCCTCCCTACATGATGTCTGCCTGGCCCTGTGGACTTCTCTGACCGCTAGCTGACCGACCACGTTGCACAAACCAATAGTGGTCCTGTTGGCCACCTTTTTGCACATTCAGGCACTGTTGACATTAGACTAGGAAGGAATTAAGAAGGAAGGAAGAATGAAAGAAAGAAAGAAAGAAAGAAAGAAAGAAAGAAAGAAGAAGTACAACAACAACAACAATATCAACAACAACCGGGAATAAGCGAATGAACAATTGAAGACAGGTTCATTGGCAGTTTGAGCAGTTCTTTGTGGGTCAGTAAGTGCGCTATTGAAGAACGGTTATTTTTATTTTTCGACTGTTACTTTTATGTGTTGTGGGAACTATGGAAATGGTCACAGACACCACATACCGTACAATGACAGCATACAGTACTGAGAGCCGACCTTAAGGTGTTTATCAAGGGACCTCTTAAAGTAGGAGGAGTGTTTGACACCACTTGTTGCCTGGGTGGCAAGCTTTGTAAGGAGTGAGATCATTACAGTCATTGTCACGTCTCAATAGGTTAATCTCGACTCATGGATAGAGATGTTATAATATTTTTTCGGTTAAAAGATGTTAAGAATGTGTACGATATTTGACGTTTAGTACTGGGAATGGGGGTGGGTGGGTAGAAGATAACTACTGAAAGGGGGGAGGGGAGAGGTTACATGAATTTTTAATGTTTAAAAATATAATATCCTTCTTCTTCTTCTTCTTCTTCTTCTTCTTCTTCTTCTTCTTCTTCTTCTTCTTCTTCTTCTTCTTCTTCTTCTTCTTCTTCTTCTTCTTCTTCTTCTTCTTCTTCTTCTTCTTCTTCTTCTTCTTCTTCTTCTTCTCTTTAATCTTTCGACTTATCTTTTAAGTAAAACGTTTGAGGAGAAATATGCTTGCTCACATTTTATTTTGAATTCACATTAAATTGACCTTTGTTTCAAAATAGATCAACAAAGATATTTTATTTTAAGTTTAAGAAAAAAAATCATTGGTGAGCATGTTTCGAAAAGGACAGAAACAAGTTCAATAATACTATTCTAAAGGATTTTGTTTTTGGGGATAGTCTTATCACTGGGACTGCTTGAGTTAGAGTCTGTATCGGCCAGTGCTTTGAGCAGCTCTTGAGCTGGAAAAGCGCTATATAAAATTGATTAAATAATAAATAAATACTTTGTGTGCACTGTAAGTGCTTTTGTTTGAAACTCATCGTCGTATGTTACACGACAATGTTTTGCAAGGCGATAAAGAGACAATTTTGAAGACAAGTATATTTTTTTGTAACAAACATGGTGTTGACAGTACCGTGTCATGGAAATAAAAACACAGAGTCTCCTTGTTAAACCTGTCTCCTGTGAATAGTGGTGGATTATAATCACACGACACGGGACCGTGTAGGTGTGACAGTGGGTTCTATTGTTGCTGGGTTTTGCACAATGGAATGCTATTACCCACTCGTCTTTCGTTTGCGGAGATCGGCTAGTTAGATCGCCCTAAGACTAATCTTAATACATTTATATTTTTGGTCCAGTCTGTGTGAGGATAGGGTTATAGAGATAGGGAGAAATGTGTAAAAGATTCACTGACACACTAGCTCTCGCACGGCTATGAAACATAGGTAGTCCAGCCACTTGTTAACAACAATATCACACATTTATTTCCTCTACCCTATATCTAATTCTCTAATCACTACACTAACTTAAATGTCCAAAACATAATACAGCTCGGATTAACTTAGTAGTCCAAAATTCACTTCGAGTGGTTCATAGAATGGGTAGATCTTTGATGGATCTATTCTGTTACTGTTCTCGATATTTTCTACTGCTTCATCACTGGGCTTTGTTCTCGTTTTGCATAATGTTATTTTTCAGGAAAAGTGGACTATCACACAGTCACTATAGATCAGTGTTCGTGCACTTGTTCTATGGACTTAGCTTAAGCTTCGAGGTGCGTTGCTGTTGTCTCCTCGTCTTTTTTGTTGACTACTGAGCTATTGGAGCTCAGTGCTCTCTGCTCAATTATGCAGGCCGCGTGTCTGGGATGACTCTCTGTGGGGTCTATCTCCTGCCGCGGACCAAGTCTGCTCGTCTGCAAAACATAAGACAAGTTTCTGCAACGCCTTGTTTACAAAGGGTGTGCAGAGCGTCTCACTGTTGGCAGAAACAGCCCTCAGCGAGATCATCTCCACTTATACAGATAAGAGACGAACAATCTTCTAAGTCCGTGGTCCACTGGAATCTCCAACATAATTCCTAAACATATGCATCATGGCTAAAATAAACACAGGGAGAAGTAATTAATAATATACACATTCTCCGGTACAGCCACTGGTCTGCAATAATACAAATAGGAGAAACATCAGTTGGCCAGTAG
>CM072527.1:27910554-27913054 GCA_036898135.1 Oncomelania hupensis | reverse complement strand
TCCAGGAGCAGACATTGGAAGTGACCACGATCTCGTGATGATGTCTTTCCGGCTCCATTTGAAGAGAGTAAATACAGCAAAGTGCACTAGGCTGAAGTTCGACCTGGACAAACTGCAAGACCCGGAGGTGGCAAAAATATTTCAGGCCACAATTGGAGGAAAATTTGCACCACTGCTTATTTTTGGGGCAGGCGAAGTAGATGTCAACACCATGACCAATACCTTCAACTCAGCTGTAACAGATGCCGCCAGTGAGATCCTTGGCAAGCACCGACCAAAGAAGAAGCCGTGGATCACACCTGAACTTTTGGATCTGTGTGATAAACGAAGAGAGTTAAAAAAGAAAAAGAACACCTCACAGGGAGCTGATGTCTACCGAAAAATCAACAATGACATCCGAAAAGGCATGCGCACAGCAAAGGAGAACTGGATAGAAGATCAATGCCAGGAAATAGAGAACAATCTGAACAAGAACAACAGCAAGAAGGCCTACCAGACTGTGAAGCGGCTGACAAGTGTTAAACAGCCCAAAGTCTCCACTATCCAAAGCAAGTCTGGCATTTGCCTTACAGAAGAACAAGAAGTCTTGGACAGATGGACAGAGTACTGCTCTGACCTTTACAACCATACACCAAATGGAGACCCATCAGTTCTAGCATGTCCCGAGAGCAGAGAAGAAGAAGAAATCCTCCCAATTCTCCGGGAAGAAGTTGAGGCAGCAGTGCAATCGCTGAAGAAAGGGAAGTCAGCGGGAGTGGACAACATACCAGCGGAACTGCTACAAGCAGGAGGAGAAGCGATGACTGATGCTCTCACCATTATCTGTAACAAGATCTGGCAGAGTGGGGAATGGCCTACACCATGGACCCAGTCGCTTGTCATCACTCTTCCCAAAAAAGGTAACCTTCAGGAGTGTGAAAATTACCGCACCATCAGCCTCATCAGCCATCCCAGCAAGGTCCTCCTGAAAATAATACTCAACAGGTTGAAACCACAAGCTGAACAAATCATAGCTGAAGAACAAGCAGGATTCATGGCAGGGCGAAGTACCACTGAACAGATTTTCAACCTCAGAATAATCTGTGAGAAATACCTACAGCACCAACAACATCTATATCATGTGTTCATAGACTTCAAGAAGGCATTTGACCGAGTCTGGCATGCAGCTCTATGGGCAACCATGAAAGTGTACAACATCAGCCCTAAAATTATAGAAGTCATCAAAAGCCTGTATGACAAGGCTACCAGTGCAGTCCTCCATAACAGCGTCATCGGGAACTGGTTCAGAACAACAATCGGTGTGCGTCAAGGATGCCTACTCTCCCCAACACTCTTCAACATCTTCCTAGAGCGCATCATGTCAGATGCTCTTGCAGATCACGAAGGCACAGTCAGCATAGGGGGCAGAGCAATCTCCAATCTTCGTTTTGCGGATGATATTGATGGATTGGCTGGAGAGGAACAAGAACTTGAACAGCTTGTACAGAGGCTTGACACCACCTCCAGAGCTTATGGAATGGAAATAAGTGCAGAGAAGACCAAAATGATGACCAACAACACCAATGGCATCAACACGGACATCAAAGTACAAGGCCAATCCCTCAACACAGTGCACAGCTTCAAATATTTAGGAGCCATTGTGTCAGACAATGGGTCTCGACAGGAAGTCCTCTCCAGGATCGCACAAACAACTGCTGCCCTGACAAGGTTGAAGCCCATTTGGAAAGACAGAACCATCAGTCTACATTCCAAAGTAAGACTGCTGCGCTCTCTGGTCATCTCCATCTTCCTATATGCTTGCGAAGCATGGACCCTCACAGCAGATCTCCAACGAAGAATACAAAGCATGGAGATGAGGTGCTACAGAAGACTTCTGTGCATTTCCTATACCCAACACATCACCAACGTTGAAGTCCGACAGACCATCACACAAGCCATTGGACAACACGATGACCTGCTCACAGTGGCGAAGAAACGGAAACTCCGATGGTATGGCCACGTCACCAGATCATCAGGCCTTGCAAAGACCATTCTGCAAGGCACAGTGCAAGGAGGTAGAAGAAGGGGGAGACCGAAAAAGAGGTGGGAGGACAACATTCGAGAATGGACTGGTTTGACACTGAGCGAAGCCATGAGGGCTGCTGAGGACAGAGAAAGATGGAGTATGCTGGTTAAGCGATCATCTGTGGTGCCCCTACGACCTTCGGGTTATGGGACAGGATAGGATAGGATAGGAAATCATACAAGGGAGGAGATTAGGTTGAACTCTAAACTCATGACATCACACTCTCGCTTCTGATTGGTCCTCGTAAGCCCGACTTACGTATTTTTGCTTTAGATATCAAACATGTCCTTGTGAAATTTTACGTTAGCCAGTACTCAAGGAACTACATAATGAATTCGTAACGCAAGTACAGCGTGTCCGGGTGCTACAAGTCAATGTGGCCGGGCCTTAAAGCATTAAATGGGAGTGATTTGTCAGCACACACCTACATTCTAT
>CM072527.1:27903054-27905554 GCA_036898135.1 Oncomelania hupensis | reverse complement strand
CTTTGGCACTTTCTCTATCGCCCCCTCTGTCCGTCCGTCTGTCTGTCTGTCTTTGCCTCTCTCTCTCTCTCTCTCTCTCTCTCTCTCTCTCTCTCTCTCTCTCGCTCCTCTCTCTCTGTCTCTCTCTCTCCCTCTCTCTCTGTCTCTCTCTCCCTCCCTATAATTATGTGTATGGCACCGATAACAAAAACCCTCCCAAGACTGTGATACGGAGAACAGTAACCATAGCCAAAGACAAGCAAAGAGAATATCTCAATGTCACTGAGCACACACCAACAACAAATGAATGAGACAGTAAAACCTCCGTTTTGAGACCCTCTCTTAAAGACTTCCTCCAACATACGACCGGAAAAAAATTCACCGGTGGTTTGTACTGTATAAACGACCTCTCTTAAACGACTACCTCTAAAACGCGACTTGCGACCTTCAAATAATTAAATTTTACGACCTAGCATCTGAAAAATTCAGATTCCAAAGCAATACTATATTTGTGCGCTTGAAGAAAATAGTTTCGTTTACAACTTTTAACAGCAGACGAAGCATTAAAACATCTTGAAATACTATAAGGAGCTGACCAGATTTGCCCTGAGCAGGGGCTTGTCAGATCTTGCCGACACCAAGTCTGGTGTTTATAGTGACATACTAAGAGAACATGCATGGGTGGTGGGATCATGCAAACAAACAGAAATAACCGCTTTCTTTCCAAAAAAACCCTTAACTATTCAATGATTGAATAAAAATAATTACAACAATATTAATGGGATTATCTTATAAATAGTTATAACGCCAAACATGCACTCAGCACTTACATAAACTTTTAAACAACTATCATGCCAACATTGATTTTTTATTTTTGTAAATAATGAGGAACAAGAAGATATTGACTGTATTGGTTATGAGACAGAGTTTAATCTGTATTTCTGAAAGATGGTAGATGTTCCCTATACTTAATGGTTTGTGTACTTTTTTGTATATGTATTTATTTTACTTAATTAATTTTCTAAATGTCTTTTTCGAAAATGTCCTACCTCCTTTTTAAAATCCCTCCAATTTAGGACCTTGTTTTATTGGCAATTTAAAGGTCGTAAAACGGAGGTTTTACTGTACAAATGTTTTCTCCTGCACATGGAACAGAAAGAAACCGAAACATAAGAGAGAGAGAGAGAGAGAGAGAGAGAGAGAGAGAGAGAGAGAGAGAGAGAGAGAGAGAGAGAGAGAGTAAATGAAAACTTCCCTTCTCCCCTCCCTCCTCACCCCCACCTCCCCCCCTTCTTCTGACTGAAGACCGTTAAGGTGAACGTAGCTGACTACAAGAAGGAAGAAAGAGAGAAGGAAATGAAGGCAAAGGAAGAAGAATGAATGGAGAATTTTTCCCTTGGTTGAAGAATGTTGGGAGGGATAGCGGAGGGAGTTCGAAGTCGTCAGTCTGTTAGCGCCGTATTCACTCACCGCACCTGACGCTTCACCAAGACCACCCTTAACACCCCACCTACCCCGCCACATACCCCATCTCCCACCACACCCCACAGTCTGATAGGAGTATTACTGTTGACACATCGAAAGAAAATATTCTAAAGAAATTAGTAAACTTTTGTCATTCTAAGAACATTAAAAAAGAGCTGGACATTCCTTATTTGTCTACATAATTTGTACATAAGTACTAAAAAAACTTAAGCATGAATTGGATAGTAAAATATTAAAATTGTCTGCGTCATTTATTACATGTCCACTTTAATAACTTATATATGCATAGACAAAACATATTTTTCTATAATGTTCAAAAAATCTAAGGTTATACCCCTTTTCAAGAATGGTGATAGCACTGACCCATCGAACTATAGGCCTATTTCGATTCTTTCTATTGTCTCTAAGCCTATTCAAAAGCACATAAATAATAATATTCTTTATCATTTCAAAGGAAGCAGCCTCTTACATGAAAATCAGTCTGGTTTCAGAGCTAAGCATTCTTGTCACACAGCTCTTACATCTATTGGTAGAACAATCTCTAAATAATATTAAAAAGGGAACATTTTCTGGATAATTATTTGTTGACTTGGCAAAAGCTTTTGATGTAATAGACCATGACCTTCTTCTACATAAACTACAATTATATGGCATTCATTCTAAATCTCTTGAATTTCTTAAATCGTTTATTTCTGACACAGAAAAGTGTGTTTATGTAAATAACCAAGTCACAATTTGAAATTGGTACAGCTGGAGTACCGCAAGAATATATTTTAGTACCTTTGTTATTTCCTATTTACATAAATGATCTCCCCATACATATTTCAACTTCTTGTTAACTCTTCGCTGATGACACTACATTACACTCTCAAACCACAGAATTGAATATTCTATCCTCTTTATTACAAAAAAGGCTGGTGAACAACAGGAATGGACAGAATACAACCATATGACCCTGAATCCAAACAAAACAAAATACATGTTAATTACAACAAGGTAGAAAATGTCACGTGGGGTTTATGGGCTCTGCACAATG
>CM072527.1:27870554-27895554 GCA_036898135.1 Oncomelania hupensis | reverse complement strand
TAAAGCGAGAATAGCGAGGCCCTCCACTGTGACCAGAACTAACTACATCGATGATAGAATGTGTCAGAGGGAGGGGGTTTAGTAGCGGGGACAGCCTGTCTGGTGTGGACATTGCGCTACGCCAATGTACTCCCCTCATGATAACGCCTCCATGGACTTCCTAAAGTTAACCCATTGGCTGCCAGTGGACGTGGTAACTGAGGATGGGCATTGACAACATCCGGTTAAGTCGTGTTCACGCAAGCCCGAGTCAAAACTGCACACGTTCCATTCGTCCATTTTACATTTAATACTTTGAATTCTGAAAAACTCAGGAATCAAAACGAACCAAATGCGGGCCTGTCGATCGGTCGGTCAGTCTGTCCGTCCGCGGCATGCCATATCTCAAGAACAGCTGAACAGAGTTTGAGTAAACTTCTTGTTCCCTGTTGGTTTGATTAAGATTTTTTCCAATAACAAAACTAACGTAAAGGTTGGGTGTGCGTGGTGGTGGTGGTGGTGGTGGTGGTGATGATGATGATGATGATGATGATGATGATGATAATGATGATGATGATGATGACATGTATAGCTTTTTGTCCATTAAAGGTATCGCTCAGTGCATAAATGGGTAAAAGAAAGAATATGACAGTGACTTATTTTAATGTTGTACAACAACTGTTGTACAATGATTATGAAACATCACTGGGTCTATAAATAATGACTAACTAACTAACTGATTATGAAACAGAAATTGGTAAAGGTAAAGGTAGTCCCATATCCTTGTGGCCATAGGGGAGCGTGATGTTGGAGATCACATTTATCTTGGGCCAGCGTAATGTGGGTGATGCCCATCTCTCTCCCTCGCTGCTTTACCTTCCCCACCCTTAAGAGAGTAGGTACTCAGTCACAGTTGAGTCAACTGGGGGCGTTGTTATTTGTCGCTTCACGTTTTGCGGTCACCCATCCAAGTGCTAACCGCACTGGACGGTGCTTAACTTGCGACACAGTAGCGAGTGCTCCAACCACTGCGCTATCCGACACCCCAGAAATTGAACTCATATTAAAGAATAGTGAAAAGGAATTGCTATGAGAACAACAACGTGTTGTATGTTATATGAACTTTCTGTTGAAGCTTATTTCCATTGAGAGACCATTGTACAGAACCCTTAGTAGTTGTCTAGCCTGAAGAAAATGGGACTGGACCTCTTTTCTACTTCTCACTTTCAATATTGCACTTTTTAACCCCTCCCTCCCCCGGCCCCCCTTTTACACCCACTTCCATCCCCACCCGCTCCACACCCACACACCCCCACTTCTCAGTGCTCTGCCCCTACTCCCTCTCCCATGCCAGTGAAGGCGCTGACAGCCGTTAATTCTTGTTAATCCTTCAAGTCTTTACTCCCCGGTGCACCTCCAGTTTTGTACCCCTGTACCTAAAAAACAACCCACCACGGGCTTTTCTTCCCAGCTGAGAGCCTGGTCGTGAAACGGTGCACGTGCAAAGCACGGAGTTTATAGTGCCGGAGACCCGGCTTAGCATCCCGAACGTGGTCACTATATATCATGGATGGCTGTCTTTGAGTACAGGGTCAATAAGTTCCAGGCTTGTCGTTCCGGACAACTGTTGTTGAAGCTTACTTCGGGTTGGTCGCAATAGCAGTGGTTCACGTTGTTTCTTCTTAGAAATGTCTGCTGTTGCTTTGTATTTTTGTTTGGAATTAATGTTAATAACTAATCTACCTTTGGCTTAGATTTCAAATTAATAACTTGATCATCCTCTTTGCTGCATCTGGCTGTACTTGTTTTTGAGATTGACCTTCTAACTTTTTATTTTGGTTGAAATGCAAGTAAGAAAACTTTTTATTTATTAGTGTGCCGCAAACTTTTTGTGTGGTTCACACTGATTGTAAAAAACTGATTTGTGTTTTATTTCATTATTTGCTAATTTTAAAACAAAATAGTTTGGAATTCGTTCCTAATACTGATCGACTTAGATTTGTCTAATTCACAAACATTCAAGTAAAAACCGAGAATTTCATGATTCTGTAAATGCAATTATTGCCATTTTATCTGGCTGTTGCGTGTTGAAGACTGCTATTCTTCTGGCTTTTTTGGGGGGAGGAAGGGAGGGGAGGGGGGGGGGTAAGAAAGTTTATGTTATAACAAGTACTAGAAGCCTTGTGTACTTTTAATATCTCACAACTTGGTTATTAATACAATCCGAATTGATCCATTGTGCATGGTTGATGTTATTTGTTGCACCAATGTACATGAATATTTGTTCACTTTCTACATTTCCTTTCACTATGCATGTTTGTTCACTTTCTGCTTGTGTGTTTCTTTTAAATTTAAATATATACGAGTATGTTTGTTAACTTTTCTAACTTTTTCGGTGTTTTATATTTTAATATTTAATTCAGCAATTTAAATTTTACTTACCGCAAATATCTTTTCGAGAAGTAGGCTTAGCATACACTGGCCTAGAGCAGCTGGCGTGGAACTTGCTTAGTCTCCAAAAGAGCTAGCAGCGCGAGAGAGGCGTCCATTATATATAGTGTCCATGTCCCGAACGACCATATCTGTGCTATTATCATTTGCAACTCCAGTAAGCTGAAGTATTGTAGTTCGTCTAAGCCTGCATAGGCCGAGGTTTTTGGTCATACTAAACGCATTGGGCAGACTTGAGCTGAAGGCGAAGTTAGTATAAAAAATATCGTTAGTGGAGAAACACAATTGTGGGTCTTGTATTTTAGGTCTGTTTGCAGATCTCTGTGGTGGAGTATATGTGTATGTGTGTGTGTGCGTGTGCGTGTGTGTGTGTTTATGTGTGTGCATGTGTGTAGGTTTGTGTGTGTTTGAATGTGTGTGTGTGTGGAAAAAGAGAGAGAGAGAAGAGAGAGAGAGAGAGAGAGAGAGAGAGAGAGAGAGAGAGAGAGAGAGAGAGGTTAAGGGTAGGGAAGCTTCTTCACAGATCGAGTGTGTGGTTTACGGTGAAAGTAATAGCCTGCAATAGCTTTATTCTTCAGTCCCGCTTCTTCTTCTGAAGTTCTTTAGTCTTTGAGGAACCTGACTCATTTAATGCGGTAGTACACACACACACGCACACACGCACACACACACACACACACACGCACACACATCATCTCTCTCTCTCTCTCTCTCTGGTAGTTTGGTCTTTTTCCCAGTCTCACTCTGTACATTGTTTCTGTCTTCTTCTTCTTCTTCTTCTTCTTCTTCTTCTTCTTCTTCTTCTTCTTCTTCTTCTTCTTCTTCTTCTTCTTCTTCTTCTTCTTCTTCTTCTTCTTCTGCTGCTGTCATGTCATTTCAGACACGCTGCTACAACTGATGATGTTCGATGCTGATGAAGGCCCTTGGTATAGCTCCCACATTCCGTGTTTAGCATGCTCAGGGCGCAGGATGGTGAAATGAAACACAAGCCCATCTACGTCCCGCGTCATTCTTTCTCAGTGATGAAGTCATTAACTGGAATTTGGTTCCATGTATTTGCTGTCATGTACCCTCACCCCATCATCACCGTCTATAGCGCTTGCTGCACTTCTCCATCATTTGTTTTGTCGTATTCATTCATGTCTTCTTCTTCTTCTTCTTCTTCTTCTTCTTCTTCTTCTTCTTCTTCTTCTTCTTCTTCTTCTTCTTCTTCTTCTTCTTCTTTTTTCTTCTTCTTCTTCTTCTTCTTCTTCTTCTTCTTCTTCTTCTTCTTCTTCTTCTTCTCCTTCTCCTTCTCCTTCTCCTTCTCCTTCTTCTTCTTCTTCTTCTTCTTCTTCTTCTTCTTCTTCTTCTTCTTCTTCTTCTTCTTCTTCTTCTTCTTCTTCTCCTTCTCCTCCTCCTCGAAATCATTTCTTTCATTTTATTCTTTTAGTTTGGTCCTACCAGTCTGCTTTCTATTATGTTAACCTTCCCTACCGTCTCCTTCACTTCTTCTTTTTCTTCTTTTCCTTATCGTTGTTCTTGTCGTTGTTTCTTGTTGTTGTTGTTGTTGTTGTTGTTGTTGTTGTTGTTGTTGTTGTTGTTGTTCTTCTTCTTCTTCTTCTTCTTCTTCTTCTTCTTCTGCTTACCCCATATTTCTCCTCGTCACTCCTCTCTTTTATCCTCTTCATCATTCTGCTTCTCTCCCCCCCCCCCACCCTCCCATTCCTCCAACACCCCCCACCCCTCGCACTTGTCAGTAGTTATTAACAAGTAAGCTATACTGACCGAGGTTATTGTGTGTGAGAGAGAGGGATGACTGTGGCGTTTGATAGAGGGAGAAATTAATTGCTGGAAAGTGGCCGATGAGAGGAACGGTACCTTTCCAGACTACAAGCCGCTGCCAGTGACCCGTAAACTCCAGCAACGGTCTCACCATTGTCAGTTGAAGCAGCAACAGCAGCAGTAGTTAGCAGCAGCAGCAGGGTGAGCATCCTTAGCAGTAGTATTATTTTCAACGGCAGCAACAGAAATAGTCGCAGCAACAGTATTAGCACATTAACTACAAGAAAAGCAAAACATCATCAATCAACAACAAATCAAAGTCTAAGCCTATAATCCAAAACAGAAAATATCATCACCACCTAAAGAAACAACCGCTGCTTCAACAACGTTTACCATCATCAAAATATTAAGAGCAACAAAGTCCAACGTTTCATAAATAAATAAACTTATAAATATTAAAAAGAAAGCAAGATAAGAAAGAGTGGCCGTATGTAATAAAATAAGAATGTTTGAGATACGGCAGTATCGGTCAATCAACGATATCAGTCAATATGCTCGTAGAATCTGGAACAGACATGTTACAGTATGAGTAAGAACAGTGATGACTGACATTGTGAAGACCAAAATGTCTGTACGTGTACCTTCAATTGGACAGGCAGACAATAATTGTATAGGATTTTATTGAGTGATTTCATCCTTCTCCAATAGCGATGTGCATGCTCATGAGCTGCTCAAGGCGCTGGCCGATACAGGATCTAACTCAAGCCGTCCAGGCGCCCACTTGTTGCCTCAGGCCTACGCCCCAGACAACTAAGCATAGTTCTAGGGCCCGTAGAATGGAGAACAGGGACCGGAGCACGCAGTCTTAGCCACACATTTTGACGAAAACCGAATGAGAGATGACGAGGAAGGGACGACGAGTGAGGGATGACGAGGGTAGAGATGACGAGGGTAGAGATGACGAGGGTAGAGATGATGAGGGTAGAGATGACGAGAGTAGAGATGACGAGGGTAGAGATGACGAGGAAGGGATGACGAGTGAGAGATGACAAAGGTAGAGATGACGAGGGAGGGTTGACGAGTGAGAGATGACGAGTGAGAGATGACGAGGGTAGAGATGACGAGGGAGGGATGACGAGGAATGGATGACGAGTGAGAGATGACGAGGGTAGAGATGACGAGGGAGGTATGACGAGTGAGAGATGACGAGGGTAGAGATGACGAGGGAGGGATGACGAGGAATGGATGACGAGTGAGAGATGACGAGGGTAGAGATGACGAGGGAGGGATGACGAGGAAGGGATGACGAGTGAGAGATGACGAGAGTAGAGATGACGATGGGAGAGATGACGAGGGAGGGATGGCGGTGAGAGGAAGGGAGGAGGGCAGGGGTGTAGAGGTAGTGGGGTGGGTGTGATGGGGGTGGGGTGGTGTCTGACAGTAGCCAGATGGACAGGTATGGTCACAGATGAAAGAAGCCGCTCAGCCGTCCACTGACCGTGGCTATGCATGTGAGGGGTAGGAGTAAGTGAACTGTGTGTGTCCCTTTCCCATCCTATCCCATAACTTGAAGGTCGTAGGGGCACCACAGATGATCGTTTAACCAGCGTACTCCATCTTTCTCTGTCCTCAGCAACCCTCATGGCTTCGCTCATTGTCAAGCCAGTCCATTCTCGAATGTTGTCATCCCACCTCTTTTTTGTCTCCCTCTTCTTTGGCCTTCTTGCACCGTGCCTTGCAGGATGGTCTTTCTTTACAAGGCCTGATGCTCTGGTGATGTGGCCATACCATCGGAGTTTCCGTTTTTTTGTGTATGCATGTTTGTGTGTGTGTGTGTGTATGTGTGTGTGTGTATGTGTGTGTTTGTGTGTCTGTCTGACAGTGTGAAAGAGAATAAAACATTTATCTTGTGTAATATTTTATTGTTGATGTTGTTCGTTTGTCTTCACTATCGGGACAGTAGCAAGCGGCATTCAACTATCGTTACAATTCTTGTTTACCTGTATTCTTACTGCGCTAAAAAGAAATTAAAAAATCGGAAATTCCCTGAGGCCAAACATGCCATGCACTAATTTTCTCATTTTTGACTTCGACCCAGTTACTTTAATTATGATAATTAGCCCAGAGTGTTAATTTACACAGTCTCGTTATTTTCAATAATCACGCAAGGTCTTGTTCTCCATTCCAAATGTTAAGTCAATAGAACTAATTACTAAAAATAATAAAGACGGCATCCAATGTCAACATCACTAATGACAGTAATAACAATGACGTCTTGTCTATGTATGGATTGACTGCATACCACAAACAAAGCTAGTAAAACAACCGCGAAGAGATCAATGATGTGAAATGTAATTGTCAGCGTTGGAGAAAGCCTATAGTGTTCCCTTGTTCTCAATATTGTTTCATTTGTCGATTTATTTTTTTAAATTATCGAAATGTGGTTTCCCCCTCTCTCTCTTTCTCCCACCCCCTCATCGATATTCTGTCTTTTTAAGTCAGTCGACTTCTCTTTCTCTCTCTCTCTCTCTCTCTCTCTCTCTCTCTCTCTCTCTCTCTCTCTCTCTCTCTTACTCTCTCTCACTCTCTCTCTCTCTTACTCTCTTTCTCACTCTCTCTCTTACTGTCTCTCTCTCTTTCTCTCTCTCATTCAGTCGATTTGTCCTCCCTCCCTATCTCTCTCTCTCTCTCTCTCTCTTTGACACACGCACGCACGCTCGCGCACTCACACGCGCTCACACACACACCCGCATATACACACACACGCTCGCACAACTAAGCTATATCTCTCCTATTACTCATGTTACCCTGCTTCCCTCCATTCCTCCCCCTATTACTCTCACCTTCCTGACTCCCCTTATCTGTGTGTAAAGCCGTCGTATCAGTGAAGGCTATCGGTTGACGGGGAGGTCTGTCTAGGAGTTTGGCGAAGACGACCATTAGACAGCAAGATGGCGGATGATTAGCCCAATCACAGGCTGCACGTGCCCGTTGCCATGGTTACCAATCTTGAGCGACAGCACTCTATCGACCCACCTCTCTTCCGGGGTTGGACTTTAAAAAAATTCTTGTATGTGTGTGTGCGTGCGTGTGTTGTGAGTGTATGTATGTGAGTGAAGGTGTGTTTGTGAAGATATGTGTGTGTGGGTGTGGATGTGTGTATATATGTGTGTATGATGTGTGCGTGTGTGGATGTGTATGTAAAGGTGACAATGTCTGTGTGTGGGTGTGTAGGTGTGTGCGTGTGGGTGCGTGTGTATGTGTGTGTGAAGGTGTGTTAGCTGTTTAAATGGAAACAGAAAAGTAAACAAAAAGGAGTGAATCTAATACAAATACATATTTGAATATTTGTGTGTGTGCACATAGGCGTGCGCGCATGTATGAATATTAGGGGAAGGGTGTGTGCGGGTGTGTGTGGGGGGGTGGGTGGGGGGTGGGTGGGAGAGAGAGAGAGCGAGAGAGAGAGAAAGAGAGAGACAGAGGCCGGGAATAAAACTGACGTCTTTTTAAGGAAGTGTTTGCAGGGTGTGGTGGTCGATGTTAAGATTTGAAGGCGTGAAGTTCACGGTCAGCTATCAATATTCCATTGTTCACAACCGCCATTTTTACTTTAACCACCCCACTTTCGCTGCCAATGACGTGGAGTTAGCACACTGACGGATAAGGAGGAGGACAATGGAAAGGGAGAGGAGAGGAGGAGAGAGAGAGAGAGAGCGAGAGAGAGAGAGAGATGGAGAGAGAGAGAGAGAGAGAGAGAGCGAGAGAGAGAGAGAGATGGAGAGAGAGAAAAAGAGAGAGGGAGAGAGGGAGAGAGCAACAGATATATAGAGAGAAACAGATAGAGAGAGACAGGGAGAAAGAGAGAGATAGAGAAAGAGAGAAACAGATAGAGAAAGAGAGAAACAGATAGAGAAAGAGAGAAACAGAGAAAGAGAGAGAGAAAGAGATAGAGAAAGAGAGAAACAGATAGAGAGAGAGAGAGAGAGAGAGAGAGAGAGAGAGAGAGAGTACTCAAAATGTAATTAAGTGATTAACTCTCAAATCAATTTGATTGTTTATTGGTTTTTTGTTTTAATCGATTTGACTCTGTCTCTATTTCTGTCTCTCTTTGTCTGTCTGTCTTTTTTTTTCTCTCTCCACCCCCACCCCCACCCCACTTCTCTCTTTCTCTTTATTCTTCCTCTCCTCTCTCTCCCTTTCTCTCTCTTTATTCTTCTTCTTCTCTCTCACTTTCTCTTTATTCTTCCTCTTCACTCTCTCCCTTTCTCTGTCTTTGTTCTTCCTCTTCTCTCTCTCTCTCTTTCTCTCTCTTTATTCTTCCTCTTCTCTCTTTCCGTTTCTCTCTCTCTTTATTCTTCCTCTTCTCTTTCTCCCTTTCTCTCTCTTTATTCTTCATCTTCTCTCTCTCCCTTTCTCTCTATTTATTCTTCTTCTTCTCTCTCTCCCTTTCTCTCTCTTTATTCTTCCTTTTCTCTCTCTCCCTTTCTCTCTCTTTATTCTTCCTCTTCTTTTTTCCGTTTCTCTCTCTCTTTATTCTTCCTCTTCTCTCTCTCCCTTTCTCTCTCTTTATTCTTCCTCTTCTCTCTCTCGCTTTCTCTCTCTTTCTCTCATTCACATTGTGATTGTGTTTTTAACTGTGTGCGTGTGATTGGTCTTGATGTTTATACAATGGTTTTGTGTAACTTATGTATTGTTTATCGTTGTTTTCCGCAACATACATCTTTAGATCTATTGTTAATTAAAAACCACATTTTTTTAGCATTTAAAATGGCTTCTAATTGAGGACAGTGCCGTGTTATTGGTACAGGTTGTTAATACAACAATAAGCCGCACTTCATCATCATCACCATCATCGTCATCATCATCATCATCAACAACAACAACAACAACAACAACAACAACATCATCATCATCATCATCATCATCATCATCATCATCATCATCATCATCATCATATCATCATCATCATCATCATCATCATCATCATCATCATCATCATCTTCTTCTTTTTCTTCTCTGTTGCAAGATACATTAATTGAAGAAGATGCCAGGCTGTTTCCAGATTATTTATTTACTTAATATTACTCTTAAATTTGTGTATATGACATTTGAACTTGATGATGATAATGCTGATAACGACGAGATGATGATGATGATGACGATGATGATGATGACGATGATGATGATGATGATGATGATGATGATGATGATGATGATGATGATGATGATGATGATGATGATGATGATGATGATGATTTATTCGATCGAGGCAGAAACCCCCATGTCTTTCTTTGGAACTTTGGAACTTTGTCCTTTTATTAGCAAACCACATATAATTCCAAGCATGAAACAAGGCTCATAGCGTAGGGGAAAAAAAGGGGGGGGGGAGGAAGGAGAGAGAGAGAGAGAGAGGAATTACAGACATTAAATAACAATGATAGGCATCACAAGACAAAACTCAGTCATGCTCTATACTCACAAACTTGTCTCTGTCTTCAGGCCTCAACGGTCTGGACATGTCGGATAGACCTGGCGATGTTCTGGACAGGGATGGGGGATACGGCCACACTCCGCCACGACAGAAGCGCGTGCGCACCAGCTTCAAACATCATCAGTTGCGCACCATGAAAAGTTACTTCGCTTTGAATCACAACCCTGACGCCAAAGACCTCAAGCAACTGGCCCAGAAGACAGGGCTGTCCAAAAGAGTGCTACAGGTAATTATAACTTTGTTAGACTACAGGTAGCTATGGCTTTGTTAGGCTACAGTTAACTATGGCTTTGTTAGGCTACAGGTAACTATAACTTTGTTAGACTACAGGTAGCTATGGCTTTGTTAGGCTACAGTTAACTATGGCTTTGTTAGACTACATGTAACTATGGCTTTGTTAGGCTACAGGTAATTATAACTTTTTTTTGTTATACTACAGGTAACTATGGCTTTGTTAGACTACAGGTAACTATAGCTTTGTTAGACTACTGGTAAGTATAACTTTGTTAGACTACAGGTAACTGTAGCTTTGTTAGGCTACAGGTAACTATGGCTTTGTTAGGCTACAGGTAAATATGGCTTTGTTAGACTACAGGTAACTAGCTTTGTTAGACTACAGGTAACTATGGCTTTGTTTTGTTTTTGTCAAATGAAAGCGTGCAAGAAGGTTGTTGGTATGATATGAGTAAATATTTGGACGGAAGGATGCGAGTTAATTTGTTAGGAAATGAGAGAGTAGTAGACTGGTGAAATATGAGTTACGTTTAAATGAAAAGGGGTGTTAGAGGGTGGTTCAGGTCAGGACAGAAATGGCTGTGTCTGACAAATACCTTGCGGTATGCGGCTAAATATAGCATCGCCGCGAACTGTGTATAGCATATCACGGTGTCATTCTAAGTCTTAACTTTATAAAACGTTCTCAAATAAACCCCCTTTCAACTGGAGACTTCGTAACGCTACAAAAATGTACGTAAAAACAGAAAATTGTTGTTGTTGTTTTTAAACACACACACGCACGCACACACACACAAACACACACACAACCACACGCACGCAAAAGCGCTTTTGGTGGAATGTAATACAATGAAAGTTGCTGCAGTGAAGGGAGGAGTCCAGACGTGTGACAATACACAATGTCAATTTGAAGATAGTTGAAGTTTCGCGAAAACTTAACACAGCCTTCAAAGCGGA
The DNA here is from genome assembly GCA_036898135.1 of Oncomelania hupensis. Lineage (NCBI taxonomy): Eukaryota > Metazoa > Mollusca > Gastropoda > Littorinimorpha > Pomatiopsidae > Oncomelania > Oncomelania hupensis. The sequence continues at coordinate 27,884,678 of CM072527.1, read as the reverse complement.
CCACTTTATTGGGCTCAAAACGGATGTTAAGAGGGACATTTCTTGCAAGCGAAACCTTCTATCTTAATTCCTTTCTTTATTCGTCATGTAGTTCTAAACAGATCTAGGCCACTTGCCGCCAAACACGTTTTGTATGGAGGAGGATGGTGATGGGTGATGGGGAAGGGTGGGAGAAGGTAATGAGGTGGGGGGTGAAGGATAACTGGAAGCCTTACTACAGAGAAGTGACGTCAAGGAATAGTGTGTTCTTCAGCGATCATAAGTGTTTTATAGGCGCGGAGTGTTAGACGAGGGTGTGTGTGTGCGTGTGTATGCGTGTGAATGTGTGTGTGTGTGTATGTGCACAGAGAGCGTTTAGAGGTGTGGAGATTTGGGCGAGTGTTTGTACACGGTTTTGTGTCATAGGCCAAAACCACCGTGTGGACGATCCTTCAACTCTGACCTTCATATTCAAAGTGTTTTCTGTGTTCTTTTCTCTATCAACATTTGAACAGTAGTAACATTCAAACTGCCATTGTTGCGCTCTCTCTCTCTCTCTCTCTCTCTCTCTCTCTCTCTCTCTCTCTCTCTCTCTCTCTTATGAACCAAGCACTATTGCTACAACTGAGGCAATTGGAATGAGATCACAACCGCCTCTGTTTGGAAGCAGGTGGACGCGCCAATACATACTCAATGTGTTATAGAAAGGGAGTGGAGGGAATGAGGAAGAGAAATACACTAACACTTAGGTCTACATTTACATTCAAAAGCCAACTGTGAGCTGCTGGCGTTGGTACTCCCTCAACGTGCAACGTGCATCACAAATCGTACGCACTGTCTCGCAAGATTGGGTGAAAAAGAAGGGGGGGGGAGGGCGGGGGTAGCAACTAGTATTGGTTTAAACTGAATGTTGTTAATATTAACGAGACAAGCAAACGAAACGTGGAAAACATAAAAGCATACAACAGCAAAGCTTAAAATAAGTGCTATCCGTTGACACATTATAACAATGGTTATTGAATGGGGGTGTCTTACATATTCACATTGCCACTATTGATTGAAATTATCCCCGTAATTACTAAGATTTTAATTACAACTCCTATCACCATCGATTCTATTACGTTCTGAAGCGCTCCCTTTATTATTTTCACGAATCTAACAGTTTCAGCAGAATACTCGTATTCTTTATAGAAAATAATTTTTGTTCAAAATAATGTTAAAAATGTAATTGCAATGGGACAAACATAAAACAACAGTTAAAGCAACTGTTTTCCATCATCATCAAAATGTGGAAATATAAAAATAAAATGAAACTCATCTCCTAAAGTTATTGATTGGATTCCTACAAAACAACGCCCCCTTTGAACTGGTAGCTTATGATTTAAGGACCTGTTGAACATTTGTTTGACGTAACAGGATGAGAGATGCAACGAAAAGTTCAAATACAAATATAGACTTAAATAACGTTGATACAACCGATTTCATATTCATTTGTGGAGGACAGAAAGGTAGACCATCGACGGATGATGCAGGCTGGGTCCAGAACGGCGCGAACGGCCTGTGTGTGGCCCACCCATATGTTGCCGGTCCTGGTCGCCTTGGCTATGTTTGCTGACGACGCCTACAGTAGTGTCACCACGTAAGGCTCACCATCTGGAGCTTCCGTAGCTCGCACTTGCACCAATCTTTTAGAGGACAGTGTGCGGCGTTAGTTGTCAGTCTCTAGATAATCGTCTGCATGCGCACCATCAGAGGCTGCCAACGTTCGCTAGTACACAGACTAAAGACTGAGCGATGTGCATCGTTGGTTCAGTCAGTGTGGAGATAGTCACGGGCTGTTCTCTGTGAGCACCCTCCTCTCAGCGTTAAGCCCTATTTGCTCACTGACGGCTTTTCACGTTTGTCTTCACCCACTGAGCTATCGCCGCACACATAGAACGGCCAATGGGACGCTGGCTTGCAGGCAGGGCTGTGTGGGCTGACCATTCAGCGACGAGTTGACATAGCCAGCTCGTGTTGCCGACACGGCAAACATGGCGCTGAAAAAGGCTGGCTGCCGTCGTCGTGGCTTTATTGTTGGGGTGGAGAGGCCCGTGTTTAGCTTCGAAACCGCTCCGGACACGGCCCACAATGGATGACGACCTTCCTTTCCTCCTCTCCCCCCGTCCCCTACCTAACTCTCTCTCTCTCTCTCTCTCTCTCTCTTACACATACACACATACACACACACACACACACACCCGCACACACACACACGCACGCACACACCCCCCCACACACACACATACACACCTGCCCTACATTTAATATATATCTTATATCTCTTCTTCGCATTTCTTCCCGTTCTTTTGAGACCCTTGTCCTGTTTAATTTTGGCGTTAGAAGGCAGACAACTAGCACCAGGGAATGACGGGGAAAGGCGAAATTAGCACTGTGTAGCAGACTAGCCATACTCGCTCAGCTGAAATGGTAGAAAGCATAGTCTCACAGTACTATCCAAAACTGTAGCAGCAGCAGCACTGCAGTGCCTAGACTTTGGCCACAAGAACATGTGAAACAAAATGACGCTTACAATGCCGTTTGAACTAATAAAGGACAACTGTTGTTGCTTACAACTCGTTTTGACCTAAAGAAAAAACAACACGCTGACATTCCTAGGAAAGTTTGATATGACTGATCCCTGCATCAGACTCAAGACGAAGAAGGAGGAGAAGAGGAAGAAGTGGAAAGAGAAGGTAACCGAGTCCAGAGAAGGTTGCTAATACAGGGTTAGGGGAAGCCATACAACGGCCAGTGCACAGACCTTGGGCTTGTTGAAAAAGGTGAAAACTCCTCGAGTACTTGCACACACACTACCCCAGCCTCTTTCACCTCTTCAGCCTATCCCACGACGCCACTGTCAACTGCGCTATTTCACTATGTCGTACGACACTGCAAATGTGGCTTCCTTCTAGAGGGTGGAACCGGTACGATTTCTCAAACCGGTTTTTAACCGGTTTTTCCAATAGAAAATCGCGGTTTAAAACCGGTTAACCGGCTAGAAGTTACAACTGGTTACCCCGGGTAAAGGCGCATAGTAAGCAAGGGAAATAACCTCTGTATTGAATTTTTTTTTTTTGGAATTTATGTCGCTTATAGCTACTTAACTCAGAGGCCCGGGTCCGTGCATAAACCGCACAGTACGTACTACTGTTTTGAGTGCTTCACTGATTGTCATTTGTTTTGTGTCGCCTTTACTTGTACTGGCACCTCCTTCAGTCACAATGCGCACGTCAGCGTCAGCGCTGCTGGTACACGGACTAGATCTAGCATGTAGGACTTGTGGGTTAGATCTATTGGGTGCAGGGCCCGCAGGCTTGGCTGGCTTCAGCAGTAGCAAAGGGTGGTGTCGGCGAATGTGTGCATTCAGATTTGAAGTGCCACCGCCAAGTTTAATACTTGCCTTACACTCTTTACAGTAACCGGTATTATGGTCAACCTTTCCTGCTTCTGTCTCTCGCAGGAGAAAGAATCTCCAAATGTCAGCTTTCCCACGCGTGTTCGCTACGAATTTCTCTGTTTCTGCCATTTTGCTAGTGCTTTACGGGACGAGTGATGTCCCTTAGAAAAACCGCGGTTTTCCGGTTTTTTAAGGCCAAACCGGTTTACCAAACCGTGAGATAGTCGAACCGATTTTAACCTGAAAACCGGTAAAACCGAACATCCCTACTTCCTTCTGTACGACTAGGCAATACGACTGTGCTGTCGTTGAGCGCGTTCTGGACGACTATCGCACGATGCTCTTATCAAATTCTACTAAATATGTATGCCTGGATTTGATGATCATGTATAGTTTTTACGTCCATCTCAGGAACCAAGATTAAAACGACTTCTTTACACTGAACTCGCTTTATCAGAAAAAATGTAGATGCTTCTAAACAGTGATATTTTGATTTTTGCTTTCCATTACCAGGCATGTGTGCCTTATTGAGTTTGGAAGGAGCTTGTGCCGTGTCAAATGAAGTCTTTTGATTTTCGTTCTTCAGATTCATTCAAACTTTCAATGATACTTTTCAAAATTTAGTTGTTTTATTTGAGAGAGAGAGAGAAAGAGAGAGAGGGAGTTAGCGGTGGGAAGGGTGGAGGTGTGAATATAAGGGGCGAGAAGGGATAGGGAAGAAGCAAAGAGAGAGAGCAGGTTCAATATTTGTCCCTCCTCTTGTACCCCTGACACAGGCAGTTACGTCCCTTGACACGCTTTGTCGCAGTTGGGCTCCTTTGCACGCGAGAAGAAAAAGGGAGAGAATGTTGAAATGGAAGAGCAATTCTAACCGAACTAAATGTTCTCAAACATAATAATAAAAAAATACGACGATGGAATATCTGACATGCCATCACGGTGCACATGGTACACATATTATTTCATTTCCCCTTCACCGGCCACTGGTAGTTTTCCCCCTTTCAAGCACTTCCTCGGTAAGAGGAGGATGGAGAAGAAGAAGAAGAAGAAGAAGAAGAAGAAGAAGAAGAAGAAGAAGAAGAAGTAGAAGAAGGAGGATGGAGAAGAAGAAGAATAAGAAGAAGAAGAAGAAGAAGAAGAAGAAGAAGAAGAAGAAGAAGAAGAAGAAGAAGAAGAAGAAGAAGAAAACATATTTTTGAGCGAGCAAATACAAAGTAAAATGAATGAGTGAATGAATGTACCACCTATTTAATCATTAAAGTAAGTGCAACATCTACAGTGAGAACGACAATTGACCAAATCTTGACGGGAAAGAATGCTTGAGCAATTAATTTTTTTTAATTGTAATTTATTTTACTTTTTAAATTTTATTTTATTTTACTTTATGTTATTTATTTTGAGAGTATTTTATTTATTTGTAATTGTTGGTCATTCAGTCGGTCGCTTTGACGATGTGTTAAGTACATTCATTGATTTAACACTTCTCTGTGTGTATTTTACAGGTGTGGTTCCAGAACGCGCGTGCCAAGTACAGAAGAAACTTGCTCAAACAGCAGTCGGACGGCGACGGCAAGGGGACGGCAGGGGGGCAAACTCCTGGGTCGGACAAGGAAGGAGGAAAGGAGAGTAGCGGATCCTTGGCGGACGTGTCCAACACGCGTTCTCCGGCACTGTCGGACATCAGCTCCACGCCCTCGCTGTCCGACCTTCACAGTGGCGTCGCCGACAGCGGTGGTGAGCACAGCTCAAGCTCCATCACTGAACTATTCTCCTCCACCATCGCCTCCATCAACTGACGTCTCTTCGTCACAAACTGACGTCATTGCCTCTTTCAGCTGATGTCGTTTGTCCTGCCTAGTTAACATCATTATTTTTTTGTTCTCGAGACACGTGACCTCATGGTATTTCATTACATGACGTCGTTGTATGTAGTGAGGTGAAGTGGTCGCCAGCAGCTGACGTCATCCACTTTCTATTAACTGACGTCATTGCATCCAGTAACTGACTCATTTGCCTCCCATCAACTTAGGCCCTTGCTGTTCAGCCACAAACAGAATTGTTTTGTTGAATCTGATGTCATTGCTCTTCATGATCGCCGTGATCTTTTGTGCTTCATTAGACGCAATTTCTCTTCATCAATTGATGTTATTTTAATATCTATAAACTGACGTCATGACCTCCATCAAATGACCAAAATGACAGTTAGACGCTCAGGATCACATAACCACGGACATTTTCTACTCTAACGTTCTGATTCCCTGACACGTCCATCCGGTTGTTTTTAGCAATAGTAACTTTGATATGAACATAACTGGATTTAATACCTACTGTTAGTGCGGGAGTTGAAGCCCTGCCAGCCACTATAACAGGGTGCGCCATTAAAAAGTTACGCTTGCTTTAGCTGCTAACGTTCGTTTGATTTATGTTACTTGAAAGATGAGGAGAGGGTTATGATGTGTTTTTGTCACTGCTACTCCCAGTCAGAGTTTCACATTGACCAGAGGCGACGAACACAGAACTCAGACTAAAAAAACACTCTCACAACATGTAGGCCTATGTTTCACTAAAAGCTGGTTAATGAGTTAAAATCCAGCTGAGGTACAAAGCATGTGGTATAGCGCAAGTCTTCTCTTTCACGGCATTGCACACGACCATCAGCCGCATCTTAGTCCCTTGTCTGATCAGGGTGTTTGGTAGAACATGAGACTCCGTTGACAGCCTGCCTTCAAATAGATCTGTCTCCTGCCTGTGGAGAAAGGTCTGCAAAAGACATGCAGCAGTCTACAATGGGGAATTTGGTCATGTCGCGTACTACGATGAGAATGTGCAGGGGGAAAAACTATGAAGACGCTCGAAGAGGAGGAGAAGGAGGAGGAGAATGATGGGGTGGAGAACGACGAGAACGAAGAAAGAAACAAGAAAAATAAAGAAAACGGTGAAAGACATTAGAAAGAAAAAAGAAAAGCGACAACAAAAACAAAAAGTACGAGAAGAGAAAACAAGAACAGAAAGAAAAAAAACTCGGGGAAAAAAGTTTGAAACAAAGAGTGCGTGAGATCAGACTTCTAAAAATAGAACACTCTAACACGTATTTAAAATGACGTAATATTCATTGTGGGGTTATGCTCTTCGAACTGTCTACTCTGACGCCACATTGTATTATCGCGTCGTGTATTTTTTTTTTTTTTTTTTTTGGGTGGTGTACTGTTTTTTTGAAATTTTCTGTGACGTATGGGCAAATCAGTGTCTGACACCGACGGCCCATATTGTTGGGTTTTTCAAATACTTGGAAAAAGAAGCAGAAAGAAAATATCTCTGTTTGGGTGGCACACGGCTATGGTCACGTTTAGTGGCATTGTTTGTGTTTACTGAAAACAGCGATGTTAACGTCAGTGACGTCATTTTGGTGACAATTTTAAGGTGGAAGATTCAAATATGACGCAATCAGAAATGACGCCAGTGGGCGTTTGGAAACGAGGAGATCTTGACGTTATTAATTTTGAAGAATCAGCTTTCCGACTGAATGAGAAGTGCATGCAACACGTGATGTTTCCCACAGTCTTGATCGCCGTGACCAAATTAGCATACAAAAAAGTATGAAACACGTGACTATTTTTTTGTTCTTCTATAAAGTATAATTTAATTTAATGAGTAAAGGGAGGAAAGCGCATTGAGAGACTATTAGCTCTTGATACTTGGTGCGTAGTTGTGTATTGTATTGATCAGAGTGTTAGCGCACTGTGTAGTCAACCTTAAGAACATTATATAACTACTTTTCTTCATGGTGTCTGACAGGTGGCGTACGGCTTGTGCGTTCTGGAAGGCGTTTTGTTAGAAAATTTATTTCCTTTACTTTTTTTTTTTGAAACACGTAATCAGAAACGAGTTTAATTTGATGAACTAAGAAAGCTGAATACATCAGAATAAACAAGAGGTAAAAGAACAATTTTATGAACTGCTCTTTCTTTTATTTACAATGTATCTTTTCAATCAGACTTGGCAACTATTCGATAACATATTTTTGTAAATTGACCTTGACATTTTAATGTATCTTGACCTTGACATTTTATGTATCTTGACCTTGACCCACACGACTAAAGCAAATTGTTTATATGACTATGGATATCTGTATATACGGCCAGGTATATGATTTTTCGCCCGCACACAAATACTCATCGTCATTCGGCTAACGTGGGGGCTCCCGGAGTACTTCTCTGACGAATCTGGTGTGTCTTGCGTACATACTGTTGTGGATGGATCATGTAAATGTACAGTAGTTCTCGTTGACTGGACTAGGCACTCCGAATTGTCTTGATACCGTTGCACGTGACTGCATTTTACGCGTGAAAGGACAAGCAATTAAAATGTTATTTTCTTTAAGTTTTAGTTTTGACATTTTAAAATGCTAATTCCTATAACTTTTAGTAATGAAATTTTGAACTGCTTTTTAAAACAAGCAATTTTTTTTAGTTTTATGTTTGAACATTTAAACAGTCATTTTTATTTTATTTTATTTTATAACTTCAAAAAATGGTATTGTATTGACATTTGCTGACTATTTTCAAACTAATCAACGTCAAAGTCAATATACAGTTCGTGTGTGTATTGTTATTTTTTTGTAATTAGCACCAGTTTCCAGTGACAGGCTGCGCTTAAAGTGTTTTGGTTTATTTAAACTTGTCTTTGTGGGTCAGTTTGTAAACTTTTAGTCTTTGTTTTATCGAATCTTATTCTTCTTGTACCTCGAAGTAATCTTTGTTTCAAATCTTCTGTTCATTCTGGCTGTAATATTGTTGTTTTTTGCGGCTCGGCTACTAAGTTATTCCCCTTCCTAATGGGGTTTATTGTGCACGTTTTATTACGTGCCATATTTTATTTCTGTTGACTACATGTCACGAATTGATTTGATTGGCTGCTTGAAGCTTATTGGCCAATCAGATCGCTTCTGCTATTTTTAGAAAGGCGCTAACACACAAGCCAAGAATTGTTCGTAAAGGCACGACCCAAGCCAAATAATGCCTTTTCTCTTTTTTTTTGTTTTGTTTTGTTGTTGTAAGCAGATATTTGTGTTTACGCCTAACACATCACCGTCTTTATTGAGACAGTGGATGTTTTAGTAAAACATTGTTCAGTGGTATGTTAAGCTGAACAATTCATCAGCTCATTCATCTCTCTCACATCTTTATTTGCCCTTCTCTCATCTCACCATTTCCACCATTCTCTTCCCTACCTTCCTGCCTGTTTTACTTCAATGTTGCCAACTGACTGACTAAATCCAAGCTGACAGGAACCCAGACTAAAGAGACAGCCACCAATAAAAACTACTGACTCCCATTAAGTGTGTTCACAGAACTGAATCCAGTTTTATCATTGTGTCAGTGTTATTGTCTGCATCGTGGTTGTTTTTTAAACTGTAGCTCAGCTTTAAGTGTTAAAATAAGTTTTGTATTATTGAAAAAAAAATCTTCAGCACATTTCTTTATCAGTTTATAAATCATGGTACGAATGGAAATTTTAGGTTTTGGTTTTTGAGAGAACAAAAATGTGTGAGAATATTTGTGTGTGTGTAACATTGTGAGATTACCAACTGGAGACCTTTTCGCGACAGCGCCGTACGACTGGACGATGACTCCGCCTACTAATCCCACACTTGGTAGAAATACATGATCGGGCCATCGTACAGGATTAGCTACAGCACACAATGGAACATAATCTCTATTGATTGAGGTTTTGTATTTTGCCCAAGTTGTTCTCTTCGTTAAATACAAAATATGGAGACCATTTTCTGAAGTACTGATTAGAAAAGGACCAACCTTTTTTTAATATATAGAAGAGCGGGCGCGCGCGCGTGTGTGTGTGTGTGTGTGTGTGCGTGAATGAAATAAGATCATTGTATTACCTGAATAGACTTTTAAATTAAACAAAACTTAACCCCTCTCTCTCATTCTCTCTCTATCTCAGCAATCATCCACTATTTAAGGTGCATGTATTCACTTTTCATTGTTTACATTATAATAATTTACTCTTTGAATTTCTGTTCCATGTTCACCTTTCCTATATAGGCTACATTATTTTTAATAATTTTTTTTTTTATCTCCAATCGCTGACGTTACTGTCAATTACCTTTAATTTTTGTACAATGTTTCTATTAAGGGTTTGTCTCTATTGTTTTTGGTGTGTGTGTGGTTGTGAGGTGTGTGTGTGTGTGTGTATGAGCGCGCGCGTGTGTGTGTTTGTGACTGTTAGGTGTATGATTGTAAGGTGTGTGTTGACGTCAAAGTTATTAACATCTCTCGTTTTTTGCCTAGACCCGCTTAGTTTGAGTTTGAATTGGCTTTTAATATATGTAACCCTGCGTGACTAAAAATCTTTGATTACAAAAGGGAAGGTTCGCCATGAAGCTGAGAAAGAACGAGACAATGTCTGCTTATTTGATTTGAGAGTAAAGGCAAGTTGAACTACAGGACTGTCCATTTTTACATCACTAATTATATTGTACTGAGATTTGTTTTCTTCCCTTTATAGCTTGCTGTAACAATGTGTATTTGTTTGTGTGTGTGCTGGCTTATATAGATTGTTGTTGGATGACTGGGTAATCCTTTGCTCTTGTAGGCCTACATAACAAGTTAGCAACGGTGTTGGTGAAGATGTTTGAAAGTTAAGCCTGTTTGTTGCATAAATTTTCAATCAAGGTTTTACTGTAACCATATTTACTGCCGACCGCCTGTTTAACAATACAGGCAAACTATGTGAATTAGAATGGCTCTAACATTGACAAATGGATTGAAACAGAAGGCTGCTAGCATTCCAATTTTACAGTATTGAGAAACACATTTGTATATAAGCCAAAAGAACGGTAATTTCGACAAAAAACAAACAAACAATTGTTTTTGTGGAAATTAGCATTCATCTATCTTATGTACATATTTGTTTCTCATTATTATCTCACATTGACAAGTACGTCACACCCTCTAATCAACATAAAGGTTGATAGTTTTTGTAACCCTAGCAGTTATTCAACACCTGTAACGATGCTTTTGTGTGTGTCTAAAATCACCTAATCTGTGAACAGACGTTAAATTAATTAATTGATTTGAATATGCCAGCAAAGAGTAGTGTTAACAGTATAAACACGGTTTCTTTCTGCCTGTGGAAGAGGCTTATTTATTTTAAACATACGTTTGTTTGTTTGTTTGTTTGTTTGTTTGTTTGTTTGTTTTCCCGCATAACTGTCTTTTTTTTAAAAAAGATTTGTTATGTTTACATGGTAATTGTTAAAATTGCTGCTTATAAGTAAGACGTGGTGGACCTCTTATTGCGTAATTTGTTAATGACGCAACTTCCCACATACATTTTAAAGAGACAAATATAATTATGTTGTATGATTTATAACGTTTTTACAATTTCTTAAAATAATTTTTTAAAGGATTTTAAAGGCTACTGAATATATGGCATCCCAGTGTTCATAATATTTGCTTAGATTTTCAGTGCAAAATATTTGTTGAACATGTCTTTATCCACAGATTTAGCTGTAGCAGACGATCATTTTGGGTTCTTTGTTGATAGTCCAGCTGACGTTATTTTCTGCTTAAAATGGAGGCGTTGGATAACGGCCAATTGGAAAGCGTTGGATTCATTTATTCATCCATTCATTCAATTATTCACACGCTCATTCAATTCATTCATTAATTAAAAAATCGTTTTAATATTTTAAAACAGATTGTTGAAAATATTATTAGACATTCGTGGATCCCGATCGTTCATTCGATGAATAATTAATTTAAAGAAATGTATTGTTGCTGTTTTGTAACGCGAGGCATTAGATACTGGTCTTGTATCAACCTGCGCTATGCACTCACTTAATTCAGTGATTTCCAGAGGCAAACGTATTTAGACTTCTTTGTCATTAATTAGCATTGGGTAAGAAGTATTTAGACTTCTTTGTAATTAATTAACCAGTTAATTATTTTAAAAGCGTTTTTTTTTTAATGAACCCCTGAACTGCTTATGACGAGATAAGTCGTCATATAATAGTATGGCGTAAAGTGCCAATGAAGCGTTATCTCGTCATCATCGACGTTCTTTCTTGGTACAGTTAAACCGTCAGCAAAACAAACGCATACCATTGGAAAGATCAGAACATTGGCTGTTGAACATTCATTAGTTAGGTATGATAACCCTTTTCATTGGCGGGTGGCAGCTCACCTCCCGCCCCAACCCCACCCCACCCACATGCCCCTTAGGATAATATATGCGATAAACATGGACATAGGTGAAAGGAACACAATTACGCCAATCCATACATCAAATTTTACAACAAATATGGTATGATTACCGCCCTCTCTCTTTCTCACTTTCTCTCATTTGGGTTAATAAATACATTGTTACATTTTTTTTAAACCAAGTTAAAATGTTATTTTTTAATATTTTTCCAAATAGCATATATGTGTTAAAAAAAATAAATTATTTTCCAGAAATTATAAATGTTACTTAACCTAGTTATTTTTAATAATGTTAAAGCTAGAATTTTTGTAATTATTTCCAATTGTGAGTCAGATTTGCCTGGCAAATAGTGGTAACTCGGCGCAATTCTTTCTTAGCAGTAAAGGGTTTAAAATGGCATTACAAAAGAATGTCCTATCCTATCCTATCCTATCCTATCCTATCCCGTAACTCTGAGGTCGTTGGGGCACCACAGATGATCGTTTAACCAACAAACTCCATCTTTCTCTGTCCTCAGCAACCCTGTTGGCTTCGCTCAATGTCAAGCCAGTCCATTCTCGAATGTTGTCATCCCACCTCTTTTTCGATCTCCCTCTTCTTCTACCTCCTTGTACTGTGCCTTGCAGGATGGCTTTTGCAAGGCCTGATGATCTGGAGACGTGGCCATACCATCGAAGTTTCCTTTTCTTCACCACTATGAGCATGTCATCGTGTTGTCCAATGGCTTGTGTGATGGTCTGTCGGACTTAGTCGTTGGTGATGTGCTGGGTATAGGAAATGTCCAGAAGTCTTCTGTAGCACCTCATCTCCATGCTTTGTTGTAGATCTGCTGTGAGGGTCCATGTTTCGCAAGCGTAGAGGAAGATGGAGATGACAAGGGAGCGCAGCAGCCTTACCTTGGAATGTAGACTGATGGTCCTGTCTTTCCAAATGGGCTTCAACCTTGCCAGGGCAGCAGTTGTTTGTGCGAACCTGGAGACGACTTCCTGGCGGGACTCATTGTCTGATAAATTGGCTCCTAAATATTTGAAGCCGTGCACTGTGTTGAGGGATTGGCCTTGGACTTTGATGTCCGTGTTGATGCCATTGGTGTTTTTGGTCATGATTTTGGTCTTCTCTGCACGTAGTTCCATTCCATAGGCTCTGGAGGTGGTTTCAAGCCTCTGTGCCAGCTGTTTTAAGTCACACATTTCTTGAGTTGTTTCTATCATAATATTATTTTGTTGGCATGTATATAATAATACTGACACAGTGTTGGGATTTCTCTAACTGCGAGCTCGCAACACACTGACGTAATTTATGACTTCTTCCAACAAGTTCTGCCAATTATCTCAACACACCCTTTAATAATAATAATAATAATAATAATAATAATAATAATAATAATAATAATAATAATAATAATAATCATCATCATCATCATCATAATAATAATAATAATCATAATAATAATAAACACCCTTTAATAATAATAATAATAATAATAATAATAATAATAATAATAATAATAATAATAATAATAATAATAATAATAATAATAATAATAACAGTTGTAATCTCGCACTGTTTCTTCAATCGAACTCAAAGCACGGCGATCTGAAGAGATCGCTATTACACGGAAGTCAGAGTAAAAATCAGTTTTTAGTTTTGAAATTTTAGATTGACTGCATCCAATACCATATTTGTTGTTGAGTGGTTATGTTAGAATTATTCCTTATGGCATATTCCTGCCACAATAGAAAGATCATTTGACAAAGAAAGTGTCTTTACATTTTGTACACAATTTGTTTAGTTTATTTTCATCTATTGTTAAAGGGAGTCTAAAACAAATTGTTCGCAACTGTTAAACAGGATAGTACGGTCATAGAACAGTGTCAGCCAAGGAATAGTATGGTCATAGTACAGCGTCAGCCAAGGGATAGTATGGTCATAGAACACTGTCAGCCAAGGGATAGTATGGTCATAGAACACTGTCAGCCAAGGGATAGTATGGTCATAGAACACTGTCAGCCAAGGAATAGTATGGTCATAGAACAATGTCAGCCAAGGGATTGTATGGTCATTGAACAGCGTCAGCCACAGGATAGTGTGGTCATAGAACAGTGTCAGCCACAGGATAGTATGGTCATAGAACAGTGTCAGCCACAGGATACAGGATATGCCTATATAAGGGAGATAAGTTACTCACTGTCTGTAGCAGACGACCTTTAGAATAGTCGGACACGAGTTTTTGATCCAATTTTCGCAAATATTAGACACAAAAAAGTATATTAAATAGTCATTTCTTAGCTTGAATTAGACATGTCACACATTTGTGCACAATTTTGATCTCAATCTCAGAGGCACTTAAATAATAAAGTTGCGGCTGAATTCGCTCTTATGGCATTGATGAAGCTCTACCGGTACAAATCCTTATGTTACACTTCCAAGATACGGTTTATTTTATATTTGTAATGTTGTTTTGTTTTTGACCGTTCAGGCTA
>CM072527.1:27785554-27865554 GCA_036898135.1 Oncomelania hupensis | reverse complement strand
AAAAGGCCCCCTAAATCCGTTGTCAGAGCGACAGCACCTTCACCTAACGCCCCACCTGGGAGTTCAAGATGTGAATTGCAGATGGAATGAATGCGTTTTTGTAGCGTGTGCATGGCTGTTTGAACATTAACTTCTGTCTATCCGTCTGCTGTGAAATTGAGATCTGAGTGGGTGCGTGTCGTCGGTCAAAAATCTTCTGTATCCAGTCGGTAAATAGTCGTTCCTGTGTTGATGCGAAAGTATCCTGTGTCTCCTCCCAGCCACCCAACTTGTTTTCTTGATGAACTTTTGTAATCTATCACTGTCCTGCTTGCTGATGCTCCAACACACGGATCCAAAGTACAGAACACTATTGCAGATTGACGTATAAAACATGTGGAGAATTTCGGGTCTAACATTAAAAGATCTGAGTTTTCTCAAAAAAGTACAGGCGAGAGTGGAGCTTCTTCACAATGGCATCAGTGTTGGGTTTCCATGTCAGATTGTTGTCTATAATGATCCTCGAATACTATTACTGATCTTCCTTCTCTACAACTTGATCACTATAGCCCCATGTACATGTTCCTTCCTCCTATTGCCCACAACCATTTACAATACAATACAAGATTATTGCTTTAGGTCCAGCGGACTCTTCCGAGCCAAATCAGGACCAGCCACAACCATTTCCTTGGTCTTGTCTACGTTAAGTTGTAAATAATTCTCGTCACAGCAGCCAACAAAACTACCCACCTCGGGAGACAAAAGGTTTAACACCAGTGATAAAGGTGGCTCGCCTAAAGAGAAGGGACTGGAGTGTATTAAAAACATGTTGGATATAATCCTTATTACTTGCTGTCCTCCGTGGACAGAGGAAATGATAGGAAAGGTTTATCTCCCCTTCTCTGCTGCCCATGGTTTGCATTTGTGGATGTGTGCCATAGATACAGATGGTGTGCCATAGATACAGATGGTGTGCCATAGATATAGATGGTGTGCCATAGATATAGATGGAGTAACATAGGTATAGATGGTGTGCCATAGATATAGATGGTGTAACATAGATATAGATGGTGTGCCATAGATATAGATGGTGTGCCATAGATATAGATGGTGTGCCATAGATATAGATGGTGTGCCGTAGATATAGATGGTGTGCCGTAGATACAGATGGTGTGCCATAGATATAGATGGTGTGCCGTAGATATAGATGGTGTGCCGTAGATATAGATGGTGTGCCATAGATATAGATGGTGTGCCGTAGATATAGATGGTGTGCCATAGATATAGATGGTGTGCCATAGATATAGATGGTGTGCCATAGATATAGATGGTGTGCCGTAGATATAGATGGTGTGCCGTAGATATAGATGGTGTGCCATAGATATAGATGGTGTGCCATAGATATTTATGGTGTGCCATAGATATAGATGGTGTGCCATAGATTTAGATATATGGTGTGCCATAGATATAGATGGTGTGCCATAGATATAGATGGTGTGCCATAGATATAGATGGTGTGCCATAGATACAGATGGTGTGCCATAGATATAGATGGTGTGCCATAGATATAGATGGTGTGCCGTAGATATAGATGGTGTGCCATAGATATAGATGGTGTGCCGTAGATATAGATGGTGTGCCGTAGATATAGATGGTGTGCCATAGATATAGATGGTGTGCCATAGATATAGATGGTGTGCCATAGATACAGATGGTGTTCTATAGATACAGATGGTGTGCCATAGCTACAGATGGTGTGCCATAGACACAGATGGCCATTTTCCTGTGTTGTCAGCTAGCTCGTCAGTGTATCAGCTGGGCTGGATGAAAATCAAGGGACATAACATAACCCTATCTACCTCCTGTCTGTAGTCACAGTCGTTTCCGTCAGTCAGTCCAGTGTCATCTGCAAACTTTGTAATGGGACAGGAGTCGGTAGAACTTCTAACACCAGCTTATATAAAGAAAAGGAAGAAGAAGAAAGAAGAAGAAGAAGACGACGACGATGTGTTGATGATGATGATGATGATGATGATGATGATGATGATGATAAGGAGGAAGAGGAGAAGATGAAGGAAGAGAAGAATTTCAAGAGAAAAGAAGAAGAAAATGATAATGCTAAAAATAATAAGAAAAAGATATAATAATAATAATAATAATAATAATAATAATAATAATAATAATAATAATAATAATAATATTAATAATAATAATAATAATAATACATTTTGCATTTGAGTAGCGCGATATCTCGTCTGTTTTTGCAGGCGAGCTCACCGCGATTCGCACACACACGCACACACACACACACACACACACGCACACACGCACACACCAATGATGATGGTTAGGAGGAGGAGGAAGAAAGCGAGAAGAGTGTGTGAAGGGAGGGGGGGAGAGAGAATGTGTTGGCGGGATGCCAAGTGTCGGGCATTTGTTAGATCGTTGATTGCTACAGGTGTGCTCTATTAATTAAATTTATGTCCCCTACCTACGCCCCTTCCACCACAACGCCTAACCCCTTAATTCTCCCCCCCTCTCTGGATGCCTCATAACCACCCCTCTCCCCCCCCGCACACTTTATCCAATCCACACCCTCTCTCTCTCTCTCCTCTCTCTCCTATCTCTCTCCTCTCTTCTTCACCCTTTCTCTCTTCCATCCCCATAAGGCTGTCAAGTTGTCAGAACAGGGAAGATTTTCGGGAGGAGTTTTGGTATTTGTACGGAATTCCCTGTCAAAATTTGTAAGAAAAATTGAAACCAAGTATGAACATATGATCGTTTTGGAAATAGATAAAACACTGATGGGATTAGACAAATGTTTAATTTTGGTCTGCTTATATATCCACCCCTACGATAGTAAATTCTGGAGACAGTCGCAGTATGGAGTTGGGATAGAGATTCTTGAGCAGTGTCTAATTGATTTACATGAAATGTTTTCTGATCTATATGTCATCATCTGTGGCGATCTAAATGCACGGACGGGTTCGAAAAATACATCCGATGATAACTTTGATGTTATGCCAGGAAGGGATGCTGAGTTTTACGGAGTCGCAAGTGACGATGATAATATTTTTGAAAGGCGATCTGATGATGAAGAAGTGTCAGCCTTTGGTAAAGACTTACTTGATGTATGTGCGATGTTTGATTGCGTCATTGCCAATGGATTGAGCCAGTTCGGATTTGATGGCACACTTACCTTTGTTACTAACACCGGCGGTAGCACCATAGACTATTTTATTGTTTCCAGCAGTCTTTGCATACAGCGCTACATTCAGTCATTACAAGTTTTGTCATCGGTTGATTCTCCTCACTTACCTGTCTCTATCACCATGGTTACTAACAAGATCCACAATAGGGGTGCAGACGAAAATAAAACAAACACAGAAAAAGGAAAATGGATTGAGAAACGTATTTGGAACAGCGATTTTGTGCAAACCTTTATTGATAGTAGCTGCTCAGATGATACCTACAGCATGTTCTCTCAGGCTGTATCCATTATTGAAGTTGATATAAACAAAGCTCTTACTTTATTCACTAATGCACTGTTGCGTTGCAGCCAGTGTATGGTGAAACGTATTTTCGTTGGAGGTGACGTCAGGGATGATGTGGTATGGTTTGATGCAGACTGCAAACAAGCGAAACTTAAAGCTAGGCGCTCACTGAATGTCTTTAGACAAACCAAAGATGAAGAGAACAGGAGACAATACGTAAGGGACAGGAAAGAATACAAAGCTTTAATTCGGAGCAAAAAATCTAGTTATAAACGAGATAAAGCCAGGCAGCTCGCGTCCTATGGCAATGACAGCAAGACTTTCTGGAAGGAAGTAAGAAGGTTTGCAGGAAAAAGAAAAGTGGGTGTTTGTCCAGATATTACTGACCAAATGTGGTTAGAGCACTTTAAGCAGATTTTTGACGTAGAAGTAGGTAATCAAAGTTATGAGACTGTTCGGGATCCTCATAAAGAGGAAACCTTAGATGTAAATTTTGATGAATTAAACAGTCCTATTACAGAAAGTGAAGTTGCTGATGCTATTCGAAAATTGAAGAACGGGAAAGCATGTGGAATCGATGAAATAATGCCTGAAATGTTGAAACAAATGGGTAATACTGCAGTTGTTTTTCTGACAAAACTATTTAATACTTTGTTTGATAAAGGAATTTATCCTGACGAATGGTCAAAATCAATAATTGTGCCTATTTTTAAAAAAGGTGATAACTCACTAACTGACAACTACAGAGGAGTCTCATTACTAAGTTTGGTCAGTAAGTGTTACACGTCAGTACTTAATCGAAGACTTGTAACTTGGATTGAAGAGCAGGGAAAACTGACAGAGTCACAGGCCGGTTTTCGGAAAGGTTACTCAACTTTCGACCATATATTTACTCTAAATGCTATTGTAGAAAAATGTTTATCAAAAAAGGGAGGTAAATTGTACGTTTGTTTTGTGGACATGAAAAAGGCCTTTGACTCTGTGCAGCACGAACCACTTTTCGATGTTTTACTGAGATACGGCATAAACAGTAAATTTATAAAGGCAGTTAAGGCAATATATAGCACTGTGTTGTCTTGTGTTAAAGTTAAAAACAGATTAACGGATTTTTTTGAATGTTTAGTTGGTTTGAGACAGGGTTGTATCCTCAGTCCTGTTCTTTTTTCTATATTTATTAATGAAATTGCAGCTGCAGTAGATGAGAACGGATTGCATGGTATCCAGTTGTTACCCGGCCTGGTAGAATTATTTTTACTTTTATTTGCCGATGATATCGTCCTTCTGTCCGATACTGCCATGGGGCTACAAAATCAGATTAATATTTTAAATACTGCTTGTAAACGGCTATTCTTAAAAATTAACTCTGATAAAACAAAGGTAATGGTGTTTCGAAAAGGGGGATTTTTAGGTAAGAACGAAAAATGGACCCTGGATGGGAGCGTACTTGAAGTGGTAAACGAATACATTTATCTTGGATTTATGTTCACAACGAAAATGAGCTTAAACAGAAGTGTTAGCGCTCTGGCAGGTAAGGGCAGAAGGGCATGTGTAGAATGCATAAAATTTATAGGTAAATTAAATGACATTACCAAAATTTGCTTTTTCAAAATTTTTGACTCACAGGTGCAGCCAGTTTTGATGTACGCCTCTGAAATGTGGGGCCTGAATAGACTGGACAGTATTGAAAAAGTCCACACATTAGCTTGCAAGCGTTTTCTTAGAGTACCTCTGAAAGTGCCAAACAGATTTGCATATGGGGAACTGGGGAGATACCCCTTGTATATCAATAGTGCAGTTCGATGCATCAAATACTGGTTAAAGTTGCTGCAAATGGATGGATCAAGACTACCAAAACAGGCTTATTACATGCTGCGAAGTATGGACGATAGAGGCAAAGCATGCTGGGCAACACTAGTAAAACAGACTTTGTTTAAATTAGGGTTTGGATATGCGTGGATTAACCAGGGCGTAGGATGTGAATCTGCTTTTGTTTCAATGTTTAAACAGAGAATGATGGACCAGTATGTACAAGAATGGAACTGCTCAGTGAGAGAGAAAGATATGTATAGAGTATATAATTTATTCAAGTCAGATTTTATATGTGAAGAATATTTTGATTTTTTGGACATCAGATGCTTTAGAGACGGTCTTGTTAAACTTCGCATCGGTGTATTACCTATTAATGGGTCATCTTTTAAGAGATCTATTTATAACAATGTTAATATTTTGTGCATCACATGTAATGAAACTGAAGATGAAACTCATTTTATTCATCACTGTCGTTTGTACAAAGATATTAGGATGAAATACTTACTCGGCATTAGCGAACATTACACGGCGGTATTACGTAATGGATCCACGGAGCAGATTCGCAAATTGGCCTTTTATGTTTTCTACGCATTGCGTCAAAGGCAAACGTATATCGATCATATTTTATAGAGCATTGCATATAAATATTAAGTTGTCGTAATTGTGACACTCATTTTCAGAACAGAAGACGCGGATGGGTGTCATCGTCGCCATGACCTTGGACGTTTGATAATTGTTCTATTTTGCATTGGGTTTGCTTGTATTGTTTTTCATGTATTGTATTGTGACCCTTTTCTAAGGGCCAGTGCCTTCAGGAAATAAAAGTTCGTTCGTTCGTTCGTTCGTTCTTCCATCCCCATCTTTCCCTCTCCCTCTCTTTCTTCACTCGTCTGTTCCCCCTCCTTCACTGTGCAGACGTGGCTGCAGCGAAGGAAAGAAGGTGAAGGCTGCTACATCAAGCAACGTGGTGCTGTCTTTGATCAATCTCCCCCTTCTCACCCTCTCTTCCACTATCCTTTGCACCCTCCTTCCAACCCTCCCTCGACATAACCTGCTAAATCCCCCATCACCTTAACCCGCTAAATCCCCCATCACCTTAACCCGCTAAATCCCCCATCACCATAACCCGCTAAATTCCCCATCACCTTAACCCGCTAAATCCCCCATCACCTTAACCCGCTAAATCCCCCCTCACCATAACCCGCTAAATCCCCCATTTTCCACATCTTCATCGTCACTCTTTTTTCTCCGCCTGCGGCTTGAGCGTCGAGCATATCTATCTAAATGGACGATCGTGCTATGCGAGACATCATCATCATCATCATCATCATCATCATCATCATCATCATCATCATCATCATCATCATCATCATCATCATCATCATCGTCGTCGTCGTCGACATCGTCGTCATCTTTTCTCACACTTTTTCAATAATAAAACTCGTCTGCCCGTCCACATAGAATTTAAATATACCCGTCTCCTGTGCAGAAGCATAAACGCACATGCGCGCCCAAACACAAACAAACAAACAAACACATACACACACACACACACACACACGCACACACACACACACATGTAATAAAAAGAAGACCGTTAGTCTGCAGGAAAAATATTTTCAAATAGTCACAGACGAAACAAATAATAATAATAATAATAATAATAATAATAATAATAATAATAATAATAATAATAATAATAATAATGAATAATAATAATAATAATAATAATAATAATAATAATAATGATGATGATGATGATGATGATGATGATGATGATGATGATGATGATGATGATGATGATGATGATGATGATGATGATGATGATGATGACCTAGGGACGTCAGCACGTTGTGAGGGACCATTATGGCTGAGGGGTAAGAGGTCTGGAACATCGCACAGGCTACGGAAGAATTGGATCCGAGTGACACCAGCCGTTTCCCTCTGAAACTGTTCCCTGATTCACCCCAACCCTAATTTCCCCAAAGAACCTAACCACCAACGTCCTCACATCCCTCTTTCGTTACTGCCGTTTCTGTATTTCTGCGCTCCTACCCACAGCCCCGGCAACGCCCCATCTCTCCTCTTTCCTACACACACACATACACACACACACACACGCACACACACAGACACACACGCACACAAACACGCACACACACTCACTCAAAAGCTTTTTGTTTTGTTTATGTGTTGCTTAATATTAATTATTTATTTATTTATTTATTCATTATATTTTATTTTGTTAAAATTAATTAAATAATTTGTTTATTAATGTGAAAGCCCCTCAGAGACTAGAGCCGAAAATAAACTTGAACTTGAACTTACTGCTCGGTTTCTATTGCCCCATCAAATGCTCATTTTAATGGGATCGTGTCTCTTCTTCTTCTTCTTCTTCTTCTTCTTCTTCTTCTTCTTCTTCTTCTTCTTCTTCTTCTTCTTCTTCTTCTTCTTCTTCTTCTTCTTTCACGCAATCGTCATTTGTCTTCTTGCCTTCCTTTGACCACCAACAGCGGCAACGATTACCCCCCTTTATCAAGCGTGACGTATGTGTCAGCTAGGTAGCGCTTATCTCTTGGCTTTCCGATCTCACAATTCAATGTAACCCCGCATTCCTCCTCCTCCTCCTCCTCCTCTTCTTCTTCTTCTTCTTCTTCTTCTTCTTCTTCTTCTTCTTCTTCTTCTTCTTCTTCTTCTTCTTCTTCTTCTTCTTCTTCTTCTTCTTCTTCTTCTTCTTTATGAGTGGAGGTCGGACCTCATTCTTTCCGATCGTACATTTACAAACTACCCATCTTCGATTCGTTTCTGATTCGATCCAAAATAATTATATTCTCATGGAATGTCGCTGTGCTTGTATTTGCTCCAATTCTTGCTACGCAATTAATAATAACAGCATAACATTTCACATTCCAACATAAATTGTTTGTTTTTTGAAAGCCTACACTATTTCCTCATCCCACGATTTCCGATTTGAGAGGGACAACAGCTGGAATAACGTTTACGATCAGTGTGGTTTGGATGAAAGCGGATTCTTGTGTATTTTTAATGTATATGAATTTAAAATGACGTTCTTCGCCTGTTGTAATTCCTTTTGGGGGTAATAAAGGTATGCTGTAGTGTAGTGTAGTGTAGTGTAGTGTAGTGTAGTGTAGTGTAGTGTAGCGTAGCGTAGTGTAGTGAAGTGTAGTGTAGTGAAGTGTAGCGTAGTGTAGTGTAGTGTAGTGTAGTGTAGCGTAGGGTAGCGTAGCGTAGTGGAGTGCAGTGTAGTGTAGCGTAGTGTAGTGTAGTAGTGTAGTGTAGTGTAGCGTAGTGTAGCGTAGCGCAGTGTAGCGTAGTATAGTGTAGTGTAGTGTAGTGCCGTGTAGCGTAGTGTAGTATAGTGTAGTGTAGCGTAGCGTAGTGGAGTGCAGTGCAGTGTAGTGTAGTGTAGTGTAGCGTAGTGTATTGTAGCGTAGCGTAGCGTATTGTAGTGTAGTGTGTAGCGTAGCGTAGTGTAGTGTAGCGTAGTGTAGTGTAGCGTAGTGTAGCGTAGTGTAGTGTAGTGTGTAGCGTAGCGTAGCGTAGTGTAGCGTATTGTAGTGTAGTGTGTAGCGTAGCGTAGCGTAGTGTAGCGTAGCGTAGTGTAGTGTAGTGTAGTGTAGTGTAGTGTAGTGTAGTGTAGTGTAGTGTAGTGTAGTGTAGTGCAGTGTAGTGTAGTGTAAAGTCAGTTACGATTCAGTTATTTGCTGTAGCCTACTATTCTGGTCTATCTATCCCTGAGTTGTAAATGTGTCAGTTTCCTTCCGATACAAAATGTTTGTGTAAAACTCAAGTAGTAGGCTATATGGCTCGCCTAAAGAGACAGGACTGCAGTTTAACAATAACATCTCGGAGATCATCCTTATTAGATGATTTCCTTCCCTTGCTTATTTGAAGCTTTCCTCCCCTTGCTTATTTGAAGCTTCCTCCTCTTATTTGAAGCTTTCCTCCTCTTATTTGAAGCTTTCCTCCCCTTGCTTATTTGAAGCTTCCTCCTCTTATTTGAAGCTTTCCTCCTCTTCTTTGAAGCTTTCCTCCCCTTGCTTATTTGAAGTTTTCCTCCTTGCTTATTTGAAGTTTTCCTCCTTGCTTATTTGAAGTTTTCCTCCTTGCTTATTTGAAGCTTTCCTCCTCTTATTTGAAGCTTTCCTCCTCTTATTTGAAGCTTTCCTCCCCTTGCTTATTTGAAGCTTTCATCCCCTTGCTTATTTGAAGCTTTCCCCCTCTTGCTTATTTGAAGCTTTCCTCCTCTTGCTTATTTGAAGCTTTCCTCCTCTTGCTTATTTGAAGCTTTCCTCCTCTTGCTTATTTGAAGCTTTCCTCCTTGCTTATTTGAATCTTTCCTCCCCTTGCTTATTTGAAGCTTTCCTCCCCTTGCTTATTTGAAGTTTTCCTCCTTGCTTAATTGAAGCTTTCCTCCCCTTGCTTATTTGAAGTTTTCCTCCCTTTGCTTATTTGAAGCTTTCCTCCTCTTGCTTATTTGAAGCTTTCCTCCCTTTGCTTATTTGAAGCTTTCCTCCTCTTGCTTATTTGAAGCTTTCCTCCTTGCTTATTTGAAGCTTTCCTCCCCTTGCTTATTTGAAGCTTTCCTCCCTTTGCTTATTTGAAGCTTTCCTCCTCTTGCTTATTTGAAGCTTTCCTCCTCTTGCTTATTTGAAGCTTTCCTCCCCTTGCTTACTTGAAGCTTTCCTCCGGCTCCTTGCTTATTTGAAGCTTTCCTCCTTGCTTATTTGAAGCTTTCCTCCTTGCTTATTTGAAGCTTTCCTCCTTGCTTATTTGAAGCTTTCCTCCCCTTGCTTATTTGAAACTTTCCTCCTTGCTTATTTGAAGCTTTCCTCCTTGCTTATTTGAAGCTTTCCTCCTTGCTTATTTGAAGCTTTCCTCCTTGCTTATTTGAAGCTTTCCTCCCCTTGCTTATTTGAAACTTTCCTCCTTGCTTATTTGAAGCTTTCCTCCTTGCTTATTTGAAGCTTTCCTCCTTGCTTATTTGAAGCTTTCCTCACCTTGCTTATTTGAAGCTTTCCTCCCCTTGCTTATTTGAAGCTTTCCTCCCCTTGCTTATTTGAAGCTTTCCTCCTTGCTTATTTGAAGCTTTCCTCCTTGCTTATTTGAAGCTTTCCTCCTTGCTTATTTGAAGCTTTCCTCCTTGCTTATTTGAAGCTTTCCTCCTCTTGCTTATTTGAAGCTTTCCTCCCCTTGCTTATTTGAAGCTTTCCTCCCCTTGCTTATTTGAAGCTTTCCTCCTTGCTTATTTGAAGCTTTCCTCCTTGCTTATTTGAATCTTTCCTCCCCTTGCTTATTTGAAGCTTTCCTCCCCTTGCTTATTTGAAGTTTTCCTCCTTGCTTAATTGAAGCTTTCCTCCCCTTGCTTATTTGAAGTTTTCCTCCTTGCTTATTTGAAGCTTTCCTCTCCTTGCTTATTTGAAGCTTTCCTCCCTTTGCTTATTTGAAGCTTTCCTCCTCTTGCTTATTTGAAGCTTTCCTCCTCTTGCTTATTTGAAGCTTTCCTCCCCTTGCTTACTTGAAGCTTTCCTCCGGCTCCTTGCTTATTTGAAGCTTTCCTCCTTGCTTATTTGAAGCTTTCCTCCTTGCTTATTTGAAGCTTTCCTCCTTGCTTATTTGAAGCTTTAGCTTTCCTCCTTGCTTATTTGAAGCTTTCCTCCTTGCTTATTTGAAGTTTTCCTCCTTGCTTATTTGAAGCTTTCCTCCCCTTGCTTATTTGAAGCTTTCCTCCTTGCTTATTTGAAGCTTTCCTCCTTGCTTATTTGAAGCTTTCCTCCTTGCTTATTTGAAGCTTTCCTCCCCTTGCTTATTTGAAGCTTTCCTCCCCTTGCTTATTTGAAACTTTCCTCCTTGCTTATTTGAAGCTTTCTTCCTTGCTTATTTGAAGCTTTCTTCCTTGCTTATTTGAAGCTTTCCTCCCCTTGCTTATTTGAAACTTTCCTCCTTGCTTATTTGAAGCTTTCCTCCTTGCTTATTTGAAGCTTTCCTCCCCTTGCTTATTTGAAAGCTTTCCTCCTTGCTTATTTGAAGCTTTCCTCCTTGCTTATTTGAAGCTTTCCTCCCCTTGCTTATTAGATGATTGTGACCAGCCCCCCCAGCTTCTACTCCGACCCCCACACTCGTCTTCCACCCCCTCTTCCTCCGCAACCTTCCCGTACCCCAGTGTTGCTAGGTTTAGGATAGAACGGGGGCGTCTTACAAGATAAAATAAACCTGTTGTGTAACGCTCTTTCCCACAACAGCTTCTCAAGGTGTCCTAAAACAAGATCCAACTCAAACTGTCCAAGACGGCAACTTGCAGAGTCCAGAGCACTGTCAAACGGCCCGAATTATCAATAGTAAAATTGTTAATCTTTATCACCCTGTGTCACTTTCTCCTCTCTTAGTCGGGTCATGAGCAATCTTGCCACTGTAGATTGTTCAAACCTATAAAGAGAAAAGTGAAAGCCCCAGTTGAAAACCTGTCTTGCCTTTGTAGGCAAGACAGATTCACTGCGGCAACAGTACCCCCGTTGGAGTGCCGGGGGTTTTCAGTATTAATAGTATCCCCACTTTATGGAAATTTAGTGCTTTAAATTCCCACTGTCGCTGTCTTCCTCATTTACTCTTTCCCATTTCTGCTCTGTCCTATCACTCTGCTATACTATCTTATTCTTCGCTAGATCAATGACCTACTTTTTTTCTTGAAAACTCTTCCTGGACAAGACTCCTTGTTTGTGTATGAGGTCTGTTGGATCAGCTTGGGAGTGTTGGACGCTTTCTGCCGGGTGGTCACTAGGGCTTCCTATGATTGTATTATTTAGCAGTATAGGCATTTTATATGTATATGTTTTGTTAATAATTTATAATGATGTTTGTATTCTATTTTGTTTTTGTAACCGGGGGTTCGAGTAGTTGGGGTAAAGCCTCAGCCGTCCCCTGCGTGGGATGTCTTTATTGTAAAGTGACTGGCCGGTGGAGGGCGTTCAATTTTCCCACTAGGGTTGTTTCGGCAGATCTTTTATGCGGATCAGGGGTTGTCCGGTCCTGATTTGGCTCGGAAGAGTCCGCTGTACCTAAAGCAACAATCAATCAATCAAAAAGTCGGCACTTCTTGGTCTCCCTCCCTGTAAGCAATCAATAACTCACTCCCCCCTCCATCCATCTATCTCTTTCTCTTTCTCTCTCGCTCTCTCTCTCATTGTCCGCATCTATGTCTTTGTCTGTCTCTCGTTCTCTCTCTGTCTGTCTGTCTGACAGGCTGTCTGTCTGACTGTCTGTCTGTCTGTCTGTCTGTCTCTCTCTCTCTCTCTCTCTCTCTCTCTCTCTCTCTCTCTCTCTCTTGTTGACCATGAAATAAAACCCAAACAGCTACTTTGCTAATACTACTTTCTCTTCCTTTGTATTCAATCATCGCCTATTAACCTATTACCTCCCCCTCCCCCCACCCTCCACGCTTCTTCTCAATTTTCCTCTCCACCACCCCTCCCCCCTTCCCTTCCAATTCCCACTCGTTTCCCTCAGTTCCAGAGAAAACACAATGTTTCCACAAGTAACTTTCTAGGAATTCCTGGCCGCGATCAACCTGGTGGATTCCTGTCCAAAGGCGATGGGTATTTAAAAACAAAAACAAATACATGGAGCTACAACTACACCATTTTTTCCCCTTCATAAATGATTGGTGCAGAGGCATAGTGGTAATACGCACGTTAATGTTGCAAGACGTTAAGCAAAAGCCAGACAAATAAATATGTAAGTCGGATCTATACATATTGGAAATTTCTCCAAAGACAGGAAAACAGCTTCAACGTAATTATTTCCTTCCCTCATCCCTCCATCCAACCCCCTCTCGGTCCTTCTCTGCCCCCACTCTCTCACTCTCTCTTGCTCTCTCTCTATTATTTCTCTTCTGTCTTTGAATTGATTGTAAGACTAGCAAATTGGTGCTAACATTATTTGCGTTAAGAAAAAACAACAACAACAACATTGAATCTGAATCTGAATCTGTCTTTCTCGGCGATAAGTTTGTTCTGTTTTGTACTGCAATTTGTATTGGTCTTTGTTTTACACTAGTTACATGTATTTGTACATTTTAGTGAATACTTTATTTTATTTTATTATTTTCTATAAGAATTATTCTTTGATTTAGAAGAAGAAGAAGAAGAAGAAGAAGAAGAAGAAGAAGAAGAAGAAGAAGAAGAAGAAGAAGAAGAAGAAGAAGAAGCGTGCACCACTGGACAACTTCGAAGTGCAATCCCGGGCCGGGCCCCCATGTGTTGTAAGTTATTCCCTTGTGGTGTGGCAGCCAGTGGAGGAGCAAAACAGCGGAGGGCGATGATGGACAAACACAGCCAGTAATCTCCCTTTTCCTGCCGCCTTTTCCGAGCATCGAGCCCCCACTTGCCAAAACAACATGGCCGACGCAGCTGCTGCGCATGCTCACAAAGTCCCGGCCATTGCCAGCCACGCCAGCCCACCAATCAAAAACGATTACAGATGTGACCAATCAAAAACAATTGCAGATGTGACCAAGATGATGTTTAATAAACACGAGCTACTGAACCCCACAAACTTTTCTTTTCTATCCTCTCTCTCCTCTGTTCCTCTTCCTTTTCATCTCTCTCTCTCTCTCTCTCTCTCTCTCTCTCTCTCTCTCTCTCTCTCTCTCTTTCTCTCTCTCCGTTTCCTTCTCTCCTTTTCTCTATTTCTCCTTCTCTCTATCACCCCTTACACTCTCTGACCAGTAAATCTCAATTGCATAGTATAGTATAGCTGGCATCGTAAGATTTTGCCCTCGAGTTGACGTGCTTAATCAAAGTGCTCGTCCATCATAAATCTGGTCTATCAAAACCAATACTTTTATCATATTTTCTGCCTTCTATTCTTCTCTGCGAAGCATGGACCCTCACAGCAGATCTCCAACGAAGAATACAAAGCATGAAGATGAGGTGCTACAGAAGACTTCTGGGCATTTCCTATTACCAACACATCACCAACGACGAAGTCCGACAGACCATCACACAAGCCATTGGACAACACGATGACCTGCTCACAGTAGTGAAGAAACGAAAACTCCGATGGTATGGCCACGTCACCAGATGATCAGGGCTTTCAAAGACTATTCTGCAAGGCACAGTGCAAGGAGGTAGAAGAAGAGGGAGACCGAAAAAGAGGTGGGAGGACAACATTCGAGAATGGACTGGTTTGACACTGAGCGAAGCCATCAGGGGTGCTGAGGACAGAGAAAGATGGAGTATGCTGGTTAAACGATCATCTGTGTTGCCCCTACGACCTCCGGGTTACGGGACAGGATAGGATAGGATAGGATTCTTCTATCATTGACCTTTACTATTACCCCTTACCATCCCCTCTTTCTTAGCGCTCCCAGTACAGCCCCATACCTCCCTCAACCCTCCCACACACCCGTCTCATTTTGTTTCCTAAGCCTGGATGTTCGTCCCTATGTTTTCCCACTTAAAAGGTCCATGCAATGACGAGAACCAGGTTCTCAAGAAAAACATTGACACATTATAGTATGCATTAGAAAATGTGTGTTATAAAGTACAATATAAACACGCCGGAGTACAGTAATCTCTACAACGTTTAAACAAATTACTTAGTATTAGTGTATATTATTATAATGTAAGCGTTTCGTCATTAAAGTGTATTATATTTAGTGTATATTATTATAACGTGAGTGTTTAGTACTTTAAGTTTATCATGCATACATAGTGTATATTTTAATAATGTAAGTGTTCCGTCATTTAATTTTATGAAATCTTCTTTTGGGGTATGTGTGCCTAGAGCAGACTCACCGGTTGCTTTATGCCTTATGGAAATATAGTTCTTCTTCTTCTTCTTCTTCTCCTTCTTCTTCTTCTTCTTCTTCTTCTTCTGTCTGTCTGTCTCTCTTATTTTTTCTTTCTCTCTCTGTCTGTGTTTATCTCTGTCTGTCTGTCTTCTTCTTCTTCTTCTGTCTGTCTCTCTTATTTTTCTTCCTCTCTCTGTCTGTCTGTGTTTCTGTCTGTCTGTCTGTCTGTCTTTCTTCTTCTTCTTCTTCTTCTTCTTCTTCTTCTTCTTCTTCTTGAGGAAGTGGCGTCACAATGTGTGAGCCACGTGACCCAGTGGCTGTCCTGTGGTGCACGTGCGTTATGGAAGGAATTGGATAGAGTTGACTCCCATTTCCTCACACACTCTCTCTTCCCCCCCTGTCCGACAATATGGCTGCCACATTGCGTTCCTCTCTCTCTCTCCATCATCTCTTTCCGCCCTCCTCCCTCTCTCTTTCTCCCTCCCTCCTCTCTCACCTGCATCCACATTTCTCTTTCCATTTGTACAATGTGGCTGCCATCTTGCTGATACAAGGGGAGAGTACTCTTGCTTCTGACTTCAAGGGAGATCACTGTTTGCTTGATAGACAGCCGATCACTGTGACTTTTGAGTAGAGTTACCTCCTCTGCCGTATGACACCACGGACCTACAGTGGTACTAGATGCACGGCTTGCACGATGAGGGACCTAGTTCTCCTAAAAGAATGACACAGTTGCTAAAAACTGGCATGCGAATATGAGCGCTGTATTATCTCAACGGTGAGATTCCTTTGTGGTGTCTCCATAATATATACAATGCTCACCTCCGTGTAGGACGGCTTTAGTCTTATTCTAAAAAAACACAACGGAGGAACCTTTAGGAATGACTATATCAAAACTCTTTTTGCCCCGTGCCGACTCACAGACAAATTAAAAGAACATGTGATTCTATCTAAAAGGGCAAGGTTGCATCGTTGATTGTGTGTACCCATGAAATGTCCTTATTGTGGAATACAGAATGCGTTGACTTTGAAAGACTCAAATAAATAGGCTTACACATAGATCTTGGTCGAACGAGGTACTGGCTCATGTGCTTGTGCCGTTTGATAGTGTGATCATAGGAGCGATTTGGCACCCCTGGACAGTTTCAGCTATGTCTTGATCTTGCCCAGTCTCTTGAACAGCTCTTTGTTTCTTATATAAGACCAATAGCTGTATTGACTTCCGTTTTTCGACACATTGCACACCTTTCACCAGGCAAACCTACATCGCGATGAAAAGCATTTGGTTTAGGTCTTCCATGAACAATGCTGGCAATTCAAATTCTTACATTAGTTTTCAAATCGGTGACATTTCATCAAGAGTGACAATTGAACTAAAGAAAATCCAGTCTAATCTTGATTCTATAAGTTTCCTCTTAAAGTAGCGAGCACTTCAGTAGACCATTAGTAGACGGGAGAAGAGATCACTAAAACGGCCTGTGCGCTGAGGACCAACATTGGAAGAAAACAATCTACACATATTCGCAGAAAGCTTGCCGATACTCCTGTCAAATGCTACTTCCAGTTAAGACGATTTTTTTCCCCCAACAGCATTCATCGCCACTTACTCAATAGTTCAGGAACGATAAAAGGGTGGTGGACGGGGGTGAGGGTGGAGGTGGATGATGGCAGTGGAATAGATGTGAAGTGTTTCTTTTGGCGAGAAAGAGAGAGAGAGAGAGAGAGAGAGAGAGAGAGAGAGAGAGAGAGAGAGAGAGAGAGAGAGAGAGAGAAATTGAGAAGAAGAAGAGGAAGAGGAAGAAAGAGGAGGATCGACATAAAACAAACAAATTAAACCAAGAAGAAGGAGGAGAAGAAGAAGAAGACGAAGAAGAAGAAGAAGAAGAAGAAGAAGAAGAAGAAGAAGAAGAAGAAGAGCCCCACACCTGCAAGTATTCACAGCACACAGAAGCCTTAGCGGTCATCGTTATTTTTCCCACAAAACCCACAGCGTTAATCAGCAGTGCGCATGCGCATGCTGGTTCCACTTACAAATTACTACGCAAGCGCGCACGCGCGTTGACGGTACGGATTTTGGCGCATGCGCTCGTGGCGTTTCCGCTCCGCTGCTCGGAAACGGAGCAAGGTGTCGGCCCCCTTTGATGACGTAAATCAAGGGGGATAATGATCGCTGCCACACACATGGCGGCCATTTTGGATAGTGCAGGTGTGTGGTGATGTTGGTAAAACGCAAGGTGCATCAAAAAAGCTAATACTGCGTGGTTAACTAAACATGCGACACCCGCCTCCTGTAGGGCGATTAATACACCCTCACTTCACCTCCCCCCCTCTCTTCCTCCCCATTCCAACCTATCTCTCTCCCTCCCTCCTTCTCTCTCTCTCTCTCTCTCTCTCTCTCTCTCTCTCTCTCTCTCTCTCTCTCTCTCTCTCTGTCTGTCTGTCTGTCTGTCTTTTAACCATGCACCCTTTCCTCCCAAAACACATTTGCCCTCTCTCACCTCCCGTATATTTCTACAGAATACAGAATTTAATCAACGACAATCAATGACAACATTAATGGCAAATGGAAATTGCTACGATGTTGTTAGACAGTCCCACACACATACACGCTCCACACAACACCTTTTAAGACTTCAATTAAAAGATCTTGCATACACAGTTGCAGCAATAAGCGCAATCGCAATGGACATTTCAAGCATAAAAAATGGACATGTGTGTATAGCTTACTATAACAAAATCTATTACACACACACACGCTCTCTTTCTCTATCTCACACACACGCCCCCCCCCCACCCCACACACACATACATTGAAAGGTAAATCATATTTACAGGTAATGCATATTTAAAATATATCATGGACAAAATATGAGACAATCATGCATTTAAATAAAAGTTACTTTGACTTCATAAACATCTCTCTCTCGCACACAAACACACACACACACATACACACACACACACACACAATGCCATCAAACCAAATGCCAACTAGAAAATTAAACTCTCTAAAAGATAAATAGCATACAACAATTTGGCAGGCATAAAACAAACACATGAATAATTGTATATGCACTCCGGCAGTCATACACACCCACGCTAATTCAAACTTTCACACATACACCATATTTACTCATTCACTCCGTCTGCATAAAAACAGTCTATGGAATCACGAGAAGGCAAGCAAACTGATTCTGATGGGGACAGTCAAGAAGGGCGAGCGCGGATTCGATAAACAACAGCCTGCAGATATAAGCTGTTGCTGAAGCGCTGCTGCGTGGAGGCGAGCAGTTGACGGCAGCGTCGTTTGGACGGCAGCAGCTAGAACAACCCATTGGCAGGATGAGATGTGTCAGACACAATTTTCCCGGACTTGCTGGCGGTACGCTTGGCGTAGACTGAGGCCAGACAGGGCAGCTCACAGTCCACTACCTTGTTGACAGTGCGCACCACGCGCTCCAGCCTATCCTTCTGCTGTTGGCTGGTGTTTCCGAACCAGACGGAGATCGAGAACGTCAGACCGCTCTCGATGACGGCTCGGTAGAACTGAGCAAGGATGTCACTGCTGAGGCCAAACTTCTTGAGCTGGCGCAGGAAGAAGAGATGCTGCTGTGTTTTCTTCACGATGGCGTCGACATTGTCGTCCCACTTGAGGTCGCTGGAGATGGTGGTGCCCAAGAACTTGAAGCAATCCACTGACTGGATTGCCTCACCATTGAGTAAGAGGGGATCCACAGGGCCTTTCTTCCTGCGGAAGTCTACCACCATCTCCAAAGTCTTGGAGGCATTCAGCTGGAGGTTGTTGCCGTGGCACCACGACACCAGACGGTTGATATCCTGTTGGTAAGCGGTCTTCTCGCACTTGGAGATGAGGCCTTCGATCGTGGTGTCGTCTGCAAACTTCATCAGCCGAACAGAGTCGTAGAAGGAGACGCAGTCATTAGTGAAGAGGCAGTAGAGGGGCGAGGATACAGCCTTGAGGGGTGCCAGTGTTCAGTGTCAGAGTCTTGGAGAGGTGGTTGTTGATCTTCACTATCTGGGGGCGTTGTAACAGGAAGTTGTGCAGCCATGGACAGGTCAAAGAGAAGGAGTTTGTGGTACAGCGTCTGGATGATGGTGTTGAAGGCGTTGTAACAAGAAGTTGAGCAGTCAGAGACAGATGGTGGGGGACAGGCCAAAGAGAAGGAGTGTGTGGTACAGTGTCAGGAGGGAGGATGGTGTTGAAGGCGGAGGAAAAATCAACAAAGATGATGCGGGCGACTGGAGGTGCTGCAGGACGAAGTGGAGGGCCATGGCGACCGCTGGAGTGGATCCAGCTTGCCTCTGGTGATGGACTGAAGGTGCTTGAGGACCAGACCCTCAAGCGCTTTCATCACCAGTGAGGTCAAGGCCACGTGTCTGTAGTCGTTGAGCGACGAAACACTGGACTTCTTGGGGACGGGAATTATGGTAGATGCCTCGAGACAGTCGGGGACAGTGGAGAGCTGAAGGGAGGAGTTGAAGATGCCAGTCAGGACTGGAGAGAGCTGTTCAGCGCAGTACTTCAGGGTCGGCGCGGACACTCCATCGGGGCTGGCTGCCTTCCTGCTATTCTGCTTACCTAGCAGTGCCCGCACCTACCACTCACTGACAACGAAGGGCGGAGGCAGATGAGAAACTGCGCTAGGAAAGGTAACCGTCACTGGCATGGTGTTCTCGCGGTCAAAATGGGTGTAGAAGTGGTTGAGCTTGTCGCGCAGAGAGGGGTCGTCGTCTGCTGTCGTGCTCTTCTTCTTTAAGACCGTAACAGACTGAAGGTCCTGCCAGACTGCACGAGAGTCGCCGGACTGGAACTGCGCCTGTAGCTTTTCTTTGTACTTTCATTTGGAACGACAGATCTCATTCTTCTAGTTCACGTTTGGCTCGTTTGAACACCTCGTGGTCCCCTCTCTTGTGGGCGTAGTTCCTGGCCTTGAGCTTGGCCTTAAGGTTGCCGTTGAACTATGGCTTGTCGTTGGCCCAACACCTCACCCGCCTGGTGGGGATGCACAGCTGCTCGCATAAGGCGATGTATGATATCACACATCGGCGTTCCCGTGGACGTCGGCACAGGTGTTTGTCAAAGCATCCCAATCAGTGCAGTCTAGGCAGCCCTGTAGTTGCTGGATGGACTCTGGTGTCCAGCGCCTGACTGCTCTGACAAGGGGCTTGGCTGACTTGAGACGCTGGCAGTAGGAGGACAGGTGGTAGATCATTTCGTGATCAGAGCGACCCAGGGCAGGACGGCGGATGGAGCGGTAGGCGCCGTTGATGGTGTTGTAGCAGCAGTCGAGGAAGGCGTCGCCCCTCATCTTCACGCTGACATGCTGCTTGTACTTCGGCAGTTCTGTGCTCAGTCTGTTGCAGTTCAAGTCGCCCATCACCAACACACGGCAGTTAGGGTAATGATTCTCTATATCCGTCACTTGCTTGGAAAGTGAATGGATAGCATTTGCAGCATGAGCCCGTGGGATGTACATGCCCACCAACAGAAGAAAGGTAACTTTCTCAGCAAATAGAATGGCTTGCACTGCAGAGTTATCGTTTCGAGATCAAGCGAGCAGTAACGTAACAAAACACAACAGGCATCTATTATTTACAAGAAAACAAATCCCACTCCATCAAGTTTCCCCGACATTTCTGGCGAACAATCGGAGCGATGCAACGAGAAGCCAGAAGCTGAAGGCTGGAAAGCAGAATCAGGCATGTCCGGGCTTAACCACGTTTCAGTAAAAACAAAACACTGAACAGTCACTAAAATCACGTGGTTTTTTTTGTGTTTTTTTTTTCAAGAGATAAAACAGTTCGTTTGTCTTATTGTCTAGGGATCGCACATTCGACAGAAACATTGCAGGCAAAGTAGGGCGAGAGGAGCGACGACGACAACGAACCAGTAAACCAGCTCGCTTTCCCCTCTTACCATTTTTGGGAAACCTCCATGTGACTTAATAACTAGATCTGGCGCCTGTGATAGTAATTGCGCCGAGTTCACCGACATAAATATCGGGTGGAATCCAACCAACTGTCATAAAGTCTCCTCTCTGAAAATCCTTCTCGGGAAGAGAGGGGACTATAAACTGATTTAAAAAAAAAAAAAACACACAAAAATAAAAACACAAAAAAAACTGTGCAGTAGGCTACTTACTGTCAACGGTCTCACTCACATGTAAAGGAAATTCTCTACTATACATCCTGACACTCTTCAATAAAACAATGTCACTAAAACCACACAACTATCACAGAAAATACACCCAACATCAAGTCGCCCTAGTGGACGGTGTTATGTTATCGGAAGTAGTATTGGAGAATAATAATAATAATAATAATAATAATAATAATAATAATAATAATAATAATAATAATAATAATAATAATAATAATGATGATGATGATGATGATGACGACGACGATGATGGTAATAACTCTAAATCCACATTCGTCTTCTTTTACCTCTCTCTCTCTCTCTCTCTCTCTCTCTCTCTCTCTCTCTCTCTCTCTCTCTCTCTCTCTCTCTCTCTCTCTCTCTCTCTTCTTCCTTTCTTTTTTTTTCTTCCTTTTATTCTTTTTTAATCATTTTCCTTCCTTCCATCATTTCTTTCTTCCTTCCTCTTAAATTTGCCTTTTATTTTTTTTAAATCTGATTCTTTATTTCTCGATTGCTTCGTCATCCCGCCTTTCTTTCTTTCTTCTTTCTTTTTTTAATTTCTTAACATATCTTTCCTTTTAATTCTATCCGTAAGTGTGTACATGTTGTTGTTATGCTAACACCTGAATTCCTCAATACTGCTGCAGGAACTGTTATTCCGGGTGGATACCCCGACCGGACACCTG
Source organism: Oncomelania hupensis (assembly GCA_036898135.1). Taxonomy (NCBI): domain Eukaryota; kingdom Metazoa; phylum Mollusca; class Gastropoda; order Littorinimorpha; family Pomatiopsidae; genus Oncomelania; species Oncomelania hupensis. The sequence continues at coordinate 27,843,612 of CM072527.1, read as the reverse complement.
AAACCCAATGTGGAAAAACTGTGTGCCGGGCAAACCAGGCCCTTTTGTTCCCCAGGCACCCGGCCACTGTTCCCATACATCCACCCGACCACTGCTCCCCTGCTGCCAGTATATTGTTGTAAGAACGCTGGGGGAGGGTGGGTACACATATCCGTCTACAGCAAAGTTAAACATTTAGGCAGGTAGTGTTGGTATTATCTCTTTAGTTATAAAGAAGGAGGAAGGGGAGGGGGAGAAGATGTAGGTGATGGAGGAAAGAGGTGGAGAGGAGAAAAAGGAGAGAGAAAGACAGAGAGAAAGATAGAGAGACAGAGAGAGAGAGAGAGAGAGAGAGAGAGACAGAGAGAGAGACAGAGACACATGGTGGGGATTGGAGGGTAGGAGGTTTCGGGTTGAGTTTTTGCACGTAAGGTCTTGAACAGCCATCTTTCTATCCATCAATCAGCCAAATTTGAGAACCAAATATGTACACTAGTCAAAAGAAAGCTAATGTGGACCAAATTTAAAAAAAACAAAAACAAAAAAACAGTGCATATTTTAGAGCTAAGCTGTTCGTCAGGCAGATAACACGCAACGCAACAAAACAATATTTCATAACACAAGTCTAACAAACAATCAAATGATATGCTTTCCCAACACAAGTCCAACTGCTACACTGTTGCTGTTTTTATCAATTGTTGATTCAGCCCCGATGCTTGAATCTTGATAAGTGTAACTCAGATTCGTTTATCCACGCAACCTGCTCACTCAGCAAGAAGGCAGGAGTCGTCGTATGAAGTTTTCCAACTTTATTCAGCATATATCAACAACTGCATACAATAATCACAAATCTCTATCAATCACTTTTTCACTCTTTACTCTTTTAAACAGTGCGCCACTTATATAGTCTCTCTATGCTCTAGAGAAAGTTCGAACATTCCAGCGTGACGCAATTACAGCCAATCAGAATAAAATTCGTCACCGGAACTATGCACTGTTTTACGTCATATAACTTTATTTAGATTAGAAGAATCTCTTAGCTACCACTAGATTTATCTACATGCTTCGATCGATAGCAAACATGGAATTCTTGGAAATTCTCCAATAATATCGACCAACGAGAATTATCAACATTATACAAAGCTTCTTCTAACAACAACGCAAAATCAAATCAAAGGTAACTACATTCTGTTACTGCATGCTTTGCAAAACAAAACAATGGGATCTATCGTGCGCGTCTCAAACGTAACACCAACACACAATCAAATGATATGCTTTCTCAACAGAGGTCCAACAAAGAATCAAATGATATGCTTCCTCAACAGAAGTCTAAGAAAGAATGAAATTATATTCTTTGTCAACAGAAGTCCAACAAAGAATCAAATGATAATTATGCTTTCTGTTACGTTGAAACGCGAATGGTAGTACGTCGGAAGCGCGCACGATAGATCTAATCGTTTCGTTTTGCAAAGTATTCAATGATGGAGTTTATTTACCTTTGATTTGAGTTTGCATTGTTGTTAGGAGAGGCTTTGTATAACGTTGATAATTTTTGTTGGTCGATATTGTTGTAGAATTCTCTGGACCCGCTTGTTTACTATCGATCGAAGTTTCGGGATAAATATCGAAGTATGGCGGAAGGAGAAGAAATATGTTGAGTTGAGTTGAGAATTGTATGCAGTTGTTGACGTGTGCTGAATAAAAAGTAGAAAACTTCATACGTCGACTTTGTGACTTGTATGCTGCTTGAGCAGGCTGCGTGGATAAACGAATCTGAGTTACACCCTATCAGGAATTCAGCATTGGGGCTGAATCAGACACTGATAAAGAAAAACACCAACATCAAACCGAGTGTAACACTTTCTCAACAGAAGTCTAAGAAAGAATAAAATAATATTCTTTCTCATCACAAGTCCAACAAAAAAATCAAATGATATGCTTTCTCAACAGAAGTCTAAGAAAGAATGAAATAATATTCTTTATTGGACTTGTGTTGAGAAGTATTGTTTTGTTGTTGTGTCCGCCTGACGAAGAGCCTAGTTCCAAAATTGGTATCTTTATCTTCAATTTATCTTTTTTCTGGTCACAATGAGCATTGCCTTTCTTTCTATACGTATTTGGTTCTCATGTTTGTACATTTTGAATGCCAGCAATCCTCTGTTTTATTGTATCAACAATCAGCGCATTTCCACAGCTCACTATTGTTATTCATTCAAACAAATGCACATCCTTATGGAATTCCCTGGTCCTGATTTGGCTCGGAAGAGTCCGCTGGACCTAAAGCAATAATCATGTAAATAATGTCATGGAATTCCCTTTGTAAAATATTTATTTTCATCTCTTTTAGCTAAATAGTCTTTATTTAGAAGCAAATTTTCTATTAAAAAAAAACCATTTGTTTACAAACAATGTAAGATTTCTCAAAATAATATTTTTTGTCGGTAAATAAATAATGATATAGGTAAATAAAACATTATTGCTAAATAAGGAATTATGTATCTATATAACGCGTTATTTAGCAGATTGTGTGAAATAATAGATTATTTAGAAATTTTTCTAAATAATGATTAGCTTACCTATATAATGTATTATTTAGAAGAATTAGCTAAATATGTTTTATTTAGAAGACGTTGCTGAATAATGCATTATTTATGTAAACAATTAATTGTTTAGGGACAGCAATTTTCATTATTTGGAGGATTCGCAGATACAAGCCATAATACTGTGTAGTTGTGTGTAGAGATAAAGAAAATTGCAGATTCATGATTTTACGCTGTTTTGCGATTTAAAATGAAGCGGAATAGCAGAAGCGTTGATTCCAGCGCAGATCAGTTCAACCAATCAAAATGTAGCTCTCATAGCAAAAACCAATATCTTCTCACAAGAAAACTGTTGTTTGTTTGTTTGTAGATTATAGTCACACGACACTTTCGCATATAGGTGACTACTGGACCGATTTATACTGACACCAGCGGGCCAGTTGTTGGTAAAGGGGAAAATAATATGATCACACGTTGACCAATCCGGGATTCGAACCAGCGACCTTTCGGTTACTAGCAAGATGCTCTTACCAACTGAGCTACCCGGCCCCTCTAAGAAAACTGTCTAACAATAATATAATGTCATCGTACCCGATTAACTACAATACCGGTCGGTGACGCATCTTGATTTCAGCCAGATCTTTGGGAACCTCTTTTAGCTGTAGGTGCACCATATAAGAGAATTCCTTTTAGTTTATATAAATTTACCCATACCGGTATTTGCGTTTTTTTAAAACTTTGTTTTAGTTCGTCTTACATTATTTTACCCTTTATCTTTACTTTGTCTTACTTTAGCCTTACTTTCGTCTTTACTTTATCTTACTTAGCCTTTGTGACGAGGCGTACAATCGAGCCCTGAGGCAGACAGCACCCACTCATCCCTCCAAACCATCCAGCTACCCCTTCTACACATCCAGTCGCCCCTAGGACGCGCGCTGGCTCATTCGCTTTAGCCCCGCCCCTCGGGCATCGCCTTAAAGCCTGACACACAACCAGACCCGGTGTCAGTTGCAAGCCATCCAGCCTTGAAGCCACAACAACTTGTCCGAAGACACGTCCCCATCGACTGGCGACCTCTGAGCTACGGCAGTACTCGTGTGCTTCACCCCGTCTTAGTCAAGGTAAGAGAGGAAACTTACTCTTTGTCATGTAGCAGACCCATCACCCGTCGTTCGCCCACCATGTTCGTACGTCCTGTAGATATGTACGTTCGTGTTTATAGTTTTGCCTTGATGTGTTGCTGTGACATGTATTATTGCCTTGTATATATTATCCGCCTTGTTTATGTGACTCATGCCATGTTTGAATTTGTACTTGTATGCTCCATGTTAGCCCCATGTGTAAATATCTCATGCCATGCTGTCCCTCCACATAGATTAAAGTCCCCCAGTACGACCCTTGCCTACAACCCCTTTGTTCTGTACCTACTCCATTTGCTTTCCCCCATGCTCCCAATGTATAAATAATTGCCCCGGTTGCCACTACCCCATCTTAATGCGCCGAAGGTATCATATATTAGCGGCTGCCAGTAAGCTCCACAATGGCCCCATAAACCTAGTTGCATTGTTAGACTGTTGGTATGCGCCGGCTCAACCTTGACCGGTCAACCAATTTGAAATCTGAATGGGCAACTCGCGCCAACAGGCGCTGAACCCAGGATACACCTATCCCCAGCTGATACAGAGTCTGTATTGCGTTACAGACGGCTCCTGTGCAGGGCGCATACCCCCGCCTTGTATCATCTCTAAGTCGCTGACCCGCTGCAGGCCCCTGACAACCCAGGGAGTCAACGAGAAGCGTTTCCCCCGAATTTCATCACCCCATAGACAGCTAGCAACGTAAGCTGGAAACTACGCCTGTACCTCACCCAAGATTGGCACCCTCGGTCATTGCGTCATAGAGTGACCGACTGACCCGCATTCCAACCCACGCCACGCCAAGCCTGGTCATCAGGCCAACCAGACTATCTTGGAACAACCGCCGCCCTTCAATAACCAGCTAAGTTATTGACCTACGAGCATCACCACTCGATGATTATCTGGCCAGAGACTATCCAGATACACTCTTGCCCTGTGATGATATCAGTCCACAGTAGCACTAGTACCCCCGAAATCATCCACCCAGAATATCTCCGAGCTACTCCCTACTGATACAGACGCTATCCCGTGACTCACTCGTAGCATTACTTAATATAGACGACCCAATTCGATTTAATAAAACTTCCTAGTTAGAAATTGCACCTACCCAGACTGGCCTTTGTTTTCGAATTTCTCAACTAGTGTAGTATACCACCTTTCTCGTCTACCCTTTGACTGTCTCTCATTTAATTAGTAGCCCTAGCCTTAATCTCTTGAATGTCATCGCATCATTAGCCTAACAAAGGAGGCAATACAGCGCTAGAGATTAAGAGCTTACCCTCCATTCCCCCAACCCCTTTCTTTGTGACATTAACATTGGCGACCCCGACGAGACTAAAGACTTAGGTTCCCATCCCAACTTGACGAGACTAAGGACTTAGCTTAAATTCCACCCCAGCCCAGTAGAGATAGGACCCAGCCCCTAAGCCTAGTTAGTAGATAGCATAGCCCCATAGGTCCCTTACTGGCTTTCCCGAATGGTGGTGTCTCGAAAAGGTTTTTTTTTTTGCATTCATTTTTGTATTTTGATTGATTGCATTTTGTCTTTGTGGTTGTGTTGTGTTGTACTCGCCCCTGTGCAGTTTCATCGTAGCTCATCCAGCCCACCCCCTTGTTTTCCGTCAGTGTACCCCCTTGTGTGCGCCCCTCATTCCGGTTAGGACTTTTCAGGGTAAGCCACCTCCCTTACCATGGCCGACCGGGGAGAGCTTGCGCTCAAGTACAAGAGTATTGGCGAGAGCTTAGGGCTCGCCAGCACTGAACTCAAGGACTGCGTCCTGGCCAACGTAGATGCGGACGTGGCCGAGGAAAAGTTGAAGAGGGAGGAGAGGGCTAAAGAGCGAGAGGCGAAGAGGGAGGAGGAAGAGAGAGCAGCGACACGAAAGAAAGAGGAGGAGAAAGAGCGCATCGCCGCGGAGGAAAGAGCCGCCGCTCGGAAAGTAGCAGAGGAGGAGAGAGCCGCCGAACGGAGGAGAGAAGAGGAGAAAGAGAGGGTAGCCCAGGAGGAGAGAGCCGCCGAACGGAGGAGAGAAGAGGAGAAAGAGAGGGTAGCCCAGGAGGAGAGAGCCGCCGAGCGGAGAAGAGAGGAGGCGAAGGAGAGGATAGCAGAGGAGGAGAGGGCCGCCGCACAGAAGAAGGAGGAGGACGAGAGGGTCGCGGCACTTGAGGAGAAGAGGAAGGACAAGGAACTCGAACGGCGCCAAGCACTCCTCCAGCTTGAGCGCGATCGCCGCGATCTAGGCATCGCATCGCCCGCGAGCGAAGACTTCTCGCTCATCGCCCCCAGCTTCGCCGCCAGCGCCGGAATATCCGCAATCCCCCCGCCGATTCCGGGGATGAACTTCCCCCTGGACCCATTCGTCGAACGGGACGAATCGATTGAAGTTTATCTCGCCCGATTCGAGAGAGTCGCGGGAGAAAACAGCCTTGACCCCCAGTACTGGTATCGCAAGCTTAGTCATGGCCTTAAGGGGAAGGCCTACGAAATCCTGGCCAAGACGCCAACTTCCGAGGAGGGCGACTACCCCGCCCTCAAGAAAGCTCTACTGCACGGATTTGAGCTCTCAGGTGAGCACTACCGCAAGAATTTCCGGAACTCCCGGAGAGAGAAAGGGGAGAAGTTTACGCAATTCGCCGACCGGCTAGCCACTCTACGGGACAAATGGATAGAGCAAACGGACGAACCAAAAACGTACGACGGACTGCTCGAATTGATGCTAGCCGAACAACTCCGAGGGACAATGCCAGCGGAACTTCGGACTTTCGCCGCCGAACAGGGAGCCGCCCGACTCGAAGACCTCATCATAGTCGCGGACCGCTACCTCACCGCGCACCCCGACGACAGACAGCCTCGCCGGGACCCGCCCGCACCCTCGTCACCAGATACCCGCCACCAGCCTCGCCGGCCCGTCCCGCCAGCGAATCACCGTCCACCCCCGCCTAAAGGACGCCCAAACCCCGGAGCAGAGCCTGGGAAGCGGAGCACCGAGCTCTACTGCGGCTACTGCCAGCGCCGAGGACACACCCGCGAGAAATGTTTTCGCCGCATCAGCGACCAGCGTCGCAAACAAGGCACGGTATTGGCCCTGCGCCAAGTTACTCCCGACGGGAACCCGGTAACCCCCGTCGTCACTCCCACCGATCGACCGGCCGTCACCGAGCAAGTGACTGTCAACGATCGCCCGGCCCACTGTCTATACGACACGGGACTCACCTTTGACGCCGTCGTCCGCCGCTCGCTCATCAGGGAACAGGACCTGACCGGCGAAACGATCACTCTGAAGTTGGCCGACGCGTCTCAGCCCAGCACCACGCTCCCTATAGCCCGGATCCGAGTCACCAGCCGATACGTCACGGGGACCATTCAAGCGGCCGTGATGGACCAGCCCCTGTATGACTTGATCCTAGGATGCCGCTACGTATTCTTGGGTATGCCGCCCCAGCCTGTGGAGTCGATGGCCGCCGTCCAGACGCGCGCCCAGGCGAAAACAGCCGCGACACCGCCCCCGATACCCAACCAGATGCCGGAACAGATCCGGAAGGCCCAAGAAGACGACGTCACCCTCCGCAAGTGCTACGGGAAGCTTCCCGCCGCACGCACTCCACCCAAGTCCGGGGACTTTTTTGTCGAAGACGGACTCCTCTTCCGTCAGAAGGACGACCATTCGCAACTCGTCGTACCTGCGACCCTTCGCCCCCAAGTCCTGGAACTTGGCCACAGCATGCCCCTAAGTGGACATATGGGCATAGGAGCCACCACTCTACGCATCAGCGCTCAGTACCACTGGCCCGGGATGACAGAAGACGTGAAGCGCTACGTCAAGTCCTGTCGCCAGTGCCAACGATACTCGCCCCGCCATCACACCGTACCGGTTACTATCAGCCCCACCGTCGTCGTCGGAACGCCCTTCCAACGAGTGGCCGTCGACATAGTAGGACCCCTTCCGCGGACCAAGAAGCGGAACCAGTATCTGCTTACCCTTGTCGACGCTTGCTCAATGTGGTGTGAGGCCGTACCACTACCGAAGATTGACGCCGCCCGAGTCGCCGACGCGCTCGCCACCATATTCACACGAGTCGGATTCCCGGACAACATCTTGACCGACAACGGTTCCCAGTTCACCGGAAAACTCATGCAGGAAGTTTTCCAACTGCTTCGCATTCGTCATATCCGTACTCCACCCTACCACCCCGCTAGCAACGGACAGGTCGAGCGCCTGAACGGGACTCTCATCTCGATTATCCGCAAGATCGCCGACGAACAACCCGAAGCGTGGGACTCCTACGTCCCGTCAGCACTCTTCGCGTATCGAGAGACCCCGCACACCTCCACCGGATACACGCCTTCCACGCTGCTTTTTGGGAGACCCCTTTCTGGACCTCTAGCCGCCCTACGACGTAGCTGGACCGACGCCAAACTGGACGAGGCACCGGTCGACGCCACGAAATACGTCACCAAGCTCCAGGAAACTCTCAAGGCCACCTGGAAAGCCGCCTCCGCCAACCTGAAGAAGGCGAGAGAGAGACAAGCCCGCTATCATAATCGCCGCGCCCGGGACCGAGAACTGCAGGTAGGAGACCAGGTCCTACTACTTCTCCCCAGCGGCACGAACAAGCTAGACATAGCTTGGCAAGGACCCTACCCGGTGCTGGAGAAACTCTCACGTACCACTTATCGCATCGAGGTAGGCGGAAAGCCCAGGACCCACCACATCAACTTGCTCAAGCGGTACCTGGAGCAACCCGCTCCCGCCCCAGACACCCACTCGCTACTCACGGTCGCGCTGGCCGTCGAAGTGGATGGTACAGAGACCGGCGTCGCCGAATTTCCGCTAAACGGGAAGGAATCCTTCCGGGACGTATCTCTGGACCCCTCACTCCCCGCCGGCCAGCAACGCCAACTACGCGCCATCGTAGCAGAATACAGGGAAGTCCTCACCGACATTCCTGGGAGGACGGACCTAGAAGAAGTCCAACTAACCCTGACGGACCCCACTCCCGTCCGCCAGAAACCGTACCCCGTCCCGCTTTCCCAGCAGCAGGTAGTAAGGACAGAAGTAGAGGCTCTGCTACAAGCCAGAGTCATCGCTCCCTCCCGTTCCCCCTACAGCGCAGGTATAGTGCTATCACGGAAGCCCAGCGGAGAACATCGCCTCTGTATCGACTTCCGGCAGTTGAATCTCGTAACACAGTTCGTACCCGGACCCCTGTCCGACCCGACGGACTTGTTTGCGAAGCTACAGTCCGCCAGATATTTCTCCAGAGTGGATCTGAGCAAGGGCTTTTACCAGATCCCCGTGCACCCTTCATCCCGCCAGTACCTGGCCTTCAGCACGATGGACGGCCACTATGAGTTTAACGTTCTGCCGTTTGGTCTACACAATGCCCCAAGCATATTCAGCACGATGATGCGGAAGCTGTTGGACCCCCTCCACTGTCCGTCCCTACACTCTTTTATGGACGACATACTCGTCGCCACGGAGACATGGGAGGAGCACCTGCGAGTGGTGCGCCGACTCTTACGCCGCCTCAAAGAAGCTGGCCTCACTGCCCGGCCGACCAAATGCCAGTTCGGATACCAAGAGCTGGAATTCCTTGGCCACACCATCAGCCAGGGACAGCTCAGGCCCCTGGAAAAGACTGTCCAGCGCCTTCGAGACGCGCCCCGCCCCAAGACCAAGAAAGATGTCCAGTCCTTCCTGGGACTGAGTGGTTTTTATCAAAAGTTTGTACCCGGATACAACGGGATTGCCGCGCCACTATCCAGCCTAACCCGGAAGACCGCACCAGACCGAGTCGTCTGGACCCCGCAATGTGAAGCTGCCTTCCAGGAGCTCAAGGAGAAACTGACGTCACAGCCAGTCCTGCGACTCCCCAACCACGGACAGCCCTTCGTCCTGCGCACGGACGCCAGCGACGTAGGCCTCGGAGCCGTGCTACTCCAACGGGACTCCGCGGACGCCCCGACGCTCTTCCCCGTCGCGTACGCCAGCCGGAAGCTAAAGCCGGCTGAACTGAACTACGCCACGTCGGAGAAGGAGTGTCTCGCCCTCGTCTGGGCAGTCCAGAAGTTCCAGCTGTACCTCTACGGCTCACACTTTACTGTCCAAGTGGATCATCAGCCGCTTTCTTTCCTGGCGACATCTAAATCACTCAACGCCCGGCTGATGAGGTGGGCTCTGCTGCTCCAAGCATACTCTTTCCAGCTGGAGCACATCCCAGGAAAAGACAACCACGGCGCAGACTTCCTCAGCCGCCACCCCGCAACAGACTCCATCGAGTCGCCACTGAGGGCCGACGCCCCAGCCTTCATGCCCGCCGCCGCCCACTAACCGTAGCCGAGACCCGGCAGCTCCGCGGACCCCAGCCTTGGGCATCCGCCATCGACTACCAGGAACCCCGCATTGCCCCGCATCACCCGGATCATCGCAACCATCTTCGCATCCCGCCGCTGACCTCAGAGCTGATTGGCCGCGTCTCAGTCGAGGCCTAGGACCTCGCCTTTTTCCTTGGGGGGGCCTCTGTGACGAGGCGTACAATCGAGCCCTGAGGCAGACAGCACCCACTCATCCCTCCAAACCATCCAGCTACCCCTTCTACACATCCAGTCGCCCCTAGGACGCTCGCTGGCTCATTCGCTTTAGCCCCGCCCCTCGGGCATCGCCTTAAAGCCTGACACACAACCAGACCCGGTGTCAGTTGCAAGCCATCCAGCCTTGAAGCCACAACAACTTGTCCGAAGACACGTCCCCATCGACTGGCGACCTCTGAGCTACGGCAGTACTCGTGTGCTTCACCCCGTCTTAGTCAAGGTAAGAGAGGAAACTTACTCTTTGTCATGTAGCAGACCCATCACCCGTCGTTCGCCCACCATGTTCGTACGTCCTGTAGATATGTACGTTCGTGTTTATAGTTTTGCCTTGATGTGTTGCTGTGACATGTATTATTGCCTTGTATATATTATCCGCCTTGTTTATGTGACTCATGCCATGTTTGAATTTGTACTTGTATGCTCCATGTTAGCCCCATGTGTAAATATCTCATGCCATGCTGTCCCTCCACATAGATTAAAGTCCCCCAGTACGACCCTTGCCTACAACCCCTTTGTCCTGTACCTACTCCATTTGCTTTCCCCCATGCTCCCAATGTATAAATAATTGCCCCGGTTGCCACTACCCCATCTTAATGCGCCGAAGGTATCATATATTAGTGGCTGCCAGTAAGCTCCACAATGGCCCCATAAACCTAGTTGCATTGTTAGACTGTTGGTATGCGCCGGCTCAACCTTGACCAGTCAACCAATTTGAAATCTGAATGGGCAACTCGCGCCAACAGGCGCTGAACCCAGGATACACCTATCCCCAGCTGATACAGAGTCTGTATTGCGTTACAGACGGCTCCTGTGCAGGGCGCATACCCCCGCCTTGTATCATCTCTAAGTCGCTGACCCGCTGCAGGCCCCTGACAACCCAGGGAGTCAACGAGAAGCGTTTCCCCCGAATTTCATCACCCCATAGACAGCTAGCAACGTAAGCTGGAAACTACGCCTGTACCTCACCCAAGATTGGCACCCTCGGTCATTGCGTCATAGAGTGACCGACTGACCCGCATTCCAACCCACGCCACGCCAAGCCTGGTCATCAGGCCAACCAGACTATCTTGGAACAACCGCCGCCCTTCAATAACCAGCTAAGTTATTGACCTACGAGCATCACCACTCGATGATTATCTGGCCAGAGACTATCCAGATACACTCTTGCCCTGTGATGATATCAGTCCACAGTAGCACTAGTACCCCCGAAATCATCCACCCAGAATATCTCCGAGCTACTCCCTACTGATACAGACGCTATCCCGTGACTCACTCGTAGCATTACTTAATATAGACGACCCAATTCGATTTAATAAAACTTCCTAGTTAGAAATTGCACCTACCCAGACTGGCCTTTGTTTTCGAATTTCTCAACTAGTGTAGTATACCATCTTTCTCGTCTACCCTTTGACTGTCTCTCATTTAATTAGTAGCCCTAGCCTTAATCTCTTGAATGTCATCGCATCATTAGCCTAACAAAGGAGGCAATACAGCGCTAGAGATTAAGAGCTTACCCTCCATTCCCCCAACCCCTTTCTTTGTGACAGCCTTACAGTACTTACTCTATCATTACCTATATTTATACTTTAACGATAGCCTTTCTTACTCTACCATTACCAATATCTATACTTTATCTTACTTTAGCTTTACTTACTCCATCATTACCTTTATCCATACTTCATCTTACTTTAACCTTACATTACCTATATCTATACTTTATCTTATTTTAGCCTTACTTTCTCTGCCAGTAGGGGTGTCGGATAGCGCAGTGGTTGGAGCACTCGCTACTGTGTCGCAAGTTAAGCACCGTCCAGTGCGGTTAGCACTTGGATGGGTGACCGCAAAACGTGAAGCGACAAATAACAACGCCCCCAGTTGACTCAACTGTGACTGAGTACCTACTCTCTTAAGGGTGGGGAGGGTAAAGCAGCGAGGGAGAGAGATGGGCATCATCCTCATTACGCTCTTGTAGCTCTACTTTATTTTACTTTACTCTTACCTGTATCTCTACGTTATCTTACTTTATCATTTACCTGTATCTATACTTTATCTTACTTTACACTTGTGTAGCAGAAGAAGGAGATGAAACGCTTCAAAGTAGAAATGATACCTGCTTTACATAAATATAGCTTTTTATGCTACATCAGGAGAAGGCAACTAAGGTGTAAAAATCAAATAAATATGGGGGGAGCGGGTGGAGTGGTGGGGGGGGGGGGGGCAACAGAAAAGGGGAACAATTGGGTGTTTTGGGCTTGGTGGAGAAAGATCGTCAAAAATATACCCTCCTAAAACAAAGTAAGCTTACTCAGCACGCAAGCCAACGTTAAATATCCCCCCAAAACCTACACAAGCATACAAATGTGGCCCACCCCATCGCTTTCTGTGCAAATAAGCTTCCCTTCGTTATATGCAGTGACCATTGTTGTGCGGACTCCGTGCGACTAAACGTGTCAATAATGGAGTGTCAATCCGTACGGCGGCCGTGCGCTAGGTCAAACATCGTTTCTCTCCCTTCTACAGCTCCTTGGCTCGGGCAAACAATATAGTGGTTGTCTGCTTCTCTCCTTTTATTCTTCGGGCAAACAATAGCGGTTTTCTTTGCTTGGCTTTGTTACCGTCTCTCCCATATCCCACTTGTAAAATTTGGACGGGATTCTTCTGTCTTTTAAATTTTCATTAATTAATTATTTAAATTAATTCATTTGTTCGTTCTATAATTCAGCCAGTTATACCATTATTTCTTCTTTTACATTGTGTTTTTGTGTGTGTACGGGTGTGTGTGTGTAGGTGTGTGTGTGTGTGTGTGTGTGTGTGTGTGTGTTTTGATTTCTTTCTTTCTTTCTTTTCTGCCTATTTTAAAAAAAAACTAACTATTTAAACTCACACATCAACCCCAACTGAATTTTGCGCGCTTCCGTCCTATGTAATTATATTGTCTGCCACTTGTTTATGTCATTCACCTACCACCCCCACTCCCCACCAAACCAAATTATCCCCCTTACCTACTCCTCTGTTACCATATGAGATGCGCACAAAAATTATGAACATTTCGTTTAGCCTGGGAAGCGTGCAATGATAGCATTAATTTGCCTTGATTTGGTTCTGTGTTAATGTTAGAAGAGCTTGGCTTAATGTTGATGGCTTTAAGTCTCCAGCACATATGTACTACTAAGTCTCCAGCACATCTTCACTACTAAGTCTCCAGCACATCTTCACTACTAAGTCTCCAGCACATCTGTACTATTTTAATTAATTTAATCACTTTTTATATAGCGTTTTACCAACTCAAAAGCCGCTCAAAGCGCTGGCCGATACAGGATCTAACTCAAACAGCCCGAGACGCCCACCCGCAGCATTTGGGCGCATGGTCTGACGCCCGGACAACTGAGCACAATCCTGGGCAGCCAAGGATGGGGGAGAAGGACCAAGTGCATGCTGGATATGTTCTTGTCACCGGCACTCACCCGTCTTGGACATGAGCATCAGGATCTTTAAAGTCCGTAATGATGGAATGTATGCGACACACAGACTAGACCTCGGTTTATGCTCTCATCCGAAGGAGTAGAAAACGGGAGTAAAGTGTATTTCCCAGGGACACAACACAATGGCCCGGCCAGGGCTCGAACCCGGGACCTTCAGATCCGCAAGCCAAACCATTAGACCACCGTGCCTACTACTAAGTCTTCAGCACCTCTGTACTACTAAGTCTCCAGCACATATGTAATACAAAGTCTCCAGCACATCTTCACTACTAAGGGAGGCACTGTGGTCTAATGGTAGTGCTTCGGCTTGTGGATCTGAAGGTCCCGGGTTCGAGCCCTGGCCGGGCCATTGTGTTGTGTCCCTGGGAAAGACACTTTACTCCTGTTTTCCTACTCCTTCGGATGAGAGTATAAACCGAGGTCTAGTCTGTGTCGCATACATTCCATCATAACGGACTTTAAAGATCATGACGCTCATGTCCTAGACGGGTGAGTGCCGGTAACAAGAACACACCCAGCATGCACTTGGTCCTTCTCCCCCATCCCGGGCTGCCCAGGATTGTGCTCATATGTCCGTGCGTCAGACCATGCGCCCAAAGGCTGCGGGTGGGCGTCTCGGGCGGTTTGAGTTAGATCCTGTATCGGCCAGCGCTTTGAACTCGTTGGGAAAAAGCGCTATATAAATATCCTTATCTATCTTATCTATCAGCACATCTGTAATACTAAGTCTCCCTTCTCCGGCTGACATTTCCCGTCCTTGTCCTCCTGGTCCAGCGATCTTGACACCGACATGGCTAACAATCCTTGTAGGACGGCGGCACCCAGATATCCGTCTCATTCAAAGAAGTAGAACCCAACAAACATACACGCACGCACACACACACACACACAAACACACACTCACATATACTTGTTTTCACGGTGTTATTATGACCTTCCTGAAACGCCACATACGTTGTGTTGACAATGGGTCATATTTCGTACCTCTTTTTAAGTACTTTTAAGTGTTCTAACACTAACGCTAACCCTAGCCCTAACCCTTACCGTAACACAGCCCTAACCTAAGGGATCATTGGTTTGACGTCAAAACAAGTTATGTAGATGTTTACTGGTTTGTCCAATTAACACTGTGTAAACAAATACACACACACACACACACACGCAAACACACCCACACACACACACACACCCACACACACACACACACATTTAATCGTCGCCTATATTACACCAATGGACAGCCATTGGACAACACGATGACATGCTCACAGTTGTGAAGAAACGGAACCTCCGATGGTATGGCCACGTCGCCAGAGCATCAGGCCTTGCAAACACCATCCTACAAGGCACGGTGCAAAGAGGCAGAAGAAGAGGGAGACAGAAAAAGAGTTGGGAAGACAACATTCGAGAGTGGACTGATTTGACACTGAACGAAGCCATCAGGGTTGCTGAGAACAGAGAAAGTGGAGTACGCTGGTCAAACGATCATCTGAGAGAGAGAGAGAGAGAGAGAGAGAGAGAGAGAGAGAGAGAGAGAGAGAGAGAGAGAGAGACAGACAGACAGACAGAGAGAGAGACAGACAGACAGACAGACAGACAGACATAGAGAGAGAGAGAGAGAGAGAGAGAGAGAGAGAGAGAGAGAGAGAGAGAGAGATTTTGGCATTTGGACATCGTCCTTTTACTTCCCCAAAACTAATACATACATTCACTTCACACAATCTTCGGGCCACCAGCCCATAGAAAGGTAGAGTTGCGGGTCACGTGATTAATAAACATTGCATAGTTCTCTATAAACTTAATATAATTTCATTTGAATTTATGAGGAAGTAACATGCTCGTATAATTCTGTTCGTAATTTTAGGGCATGGAATGTAAACAAACAAATTCTTCAAAGATGAAATTTTGTTCCGTATTTTAGTAGATGGACACATGATTGAACATGGAAAGTTATATACTTAGCTCTTAAATCATTGTATAATGTACATGCAGTTAGGAAATGATCTTCGTCTTCTGGTAATTTGCAACATTTACACATAATATCTCCTGTTGTGTCAAAAGTCAGTCTAAAAAATGAAGCTCTCACAGGCAAAACACCAAGTCGTAACTTAATCAGACTGTCTCTAAAACATTTTACATGAACGCTTTCAAAGTACGCTTCTGTTTCAAAAAACATTCTTGAACATTCGATATCGTTGGTACGTGTCTTTAATCAAAACTGAACTGTCCCATTCCTGGATATAAACATCTTAATGCTGAATGTTAAAGTAACACGAATGGATGGAGAGTGAAAACTGGATGGCTAGGATTCAGCAGTGTGTGTGTGTGTGTGTGTGTGTGTGTGTGTGTGTGTGTGTGTGTGTGTGTGTGCGTTGACTAGCAAATATATATTTGCCCTTTTGTACAGTTCATCTGTTTCATGCTTTTACTGTTAGCTTGTTCACATGTTCTCTATGTTTTATATGTGCTTTTGTGTGGTGCTGCAGCGTTGACCAAATGCATTCCTTGTGTAATATTCACTTGGCAATAAATTATCTTGAATCTTGAATCTAAATGTGTTTTGACAACCCACTCCCTGCTGTAACCATGCGTAACCAAAGCCCAAAGTGAACAAAGTATTTTCCAACCTCGTCACCCAACATTTTATTCCCTTCTCATGCAGGTTGAAGAGCATAGTATAGGCCTGCCTTTGTAATCTAGATGAATCTAACTTCAGAAGTTTAAGCCAATAGCGTATGCATCGCACAGCACTGTTTATATATAATGGATATCTCCCTGTTTCTCCATACACAAATTTATTTGGCACACCTATTGGGATTTTCAAAAAACGTTTACAAGCAAAAGTATGGACCTTTTCAATGTTCTCTAGTCTGTGGAGACCCCAAACCTCAGAGGCATACAACAATACAGGCTGAACTTGGGTATCAAAAAATTTAAAGTAGCAGTTTCTGGAGATATCTCTTACTTTGGAGATCGTTTCCACGCATTCAAAAAACAAGCTTTTTTTCCCATGTACACCTTTACTGATGCTAATTTTTGTTGTGAACATAAAACCTAGTTAATTGCATTCATTTACAACTTACAATTTGTTCTCATCTAAATTCCAATTCTCATATTTTCCTAGGAAACCCCCTTTACGAAAAACAATGACCTTCGTTTTATCAGTGTTAATACTCAAAAATAATATTCTACATGCATCGTTCAGAATATTGATTTGGTTCTGCAACCCTCTGGGGGTAATGGACAAAAGAACAATGTCATCCGCAAACAACAACAAAAATAGGTCAATCACATTTGGCAGTATTTGTATGCCATGCATACCTCCATTATCTACAGCTGTTGCAACCTCGTTAATGAACAAAGAAAAAAATTCCGGGCTCAAAAAACAACCTTGTCTCAGGCCTACTGGACATTCAAAAAATTCTGTGAGTCTGTCTTCGACTCTGACACATCACAACACTTTCTTGTAAATGGACATAATCGCCTTAATGTATTTTCCATTTCCATCAATATTATTTTTGTGTAGCAGTGCTTCAAACAGAGGTTGATGTTGTACAGAGTCGAACGCTTTCTTTAGGTCCACGAAACAGGCGTATAATTTGCCACCTCCTTTGGATAAACATTTTTCAACAATTCTAATTAAGGTAAAAATGTGGTCTGTGGTGGAGTAACCCTCTCTGAATCCTGCCTGTGTTTCTGTTTACTTATTATGCTCTTGAGAGAGAAAGAGCGAGCGCGAGAGAACGAGAGCGAGAGAGATCGAGCGAGAGAGAGCGAGAGCGAGAGAGAGAGACGGAGAGAGGGAGAGAGAGAGAGAGAGAGAGAGGGAAAGAGGGGGACAGGGAGATAGAGAGAAGGGTTAAGAGTATTTTAAAATTTGGAAAGAGAGAGAAAGAGAGGGAGAGGCATGGAGGGAGGGATAGAGAGAGAGGGAGAGAGAGAGAAGGAGAGAGAGAGAGAGAGAGAGAAGCATATATAATGGTCCAAAGAAAGTTTATGTATCTAGAAACTTAGTTGTTGTTAACTCCTTTGTCTGCAGAAGTCTCTTGCTGCGGGGGACTCAAGAATAGAAGAAGAAGAAGAAGAAGAAGAAGAAGAAGAAGAAGAAGAAGAAGAAGAAGAAGAAGAAGAAGAAGAAGAACAAGAAGAAGAAGAAGAAGAAGAAGAAGAAGAAGAAGAAGAAGAGGAAGAAAGAAGAAGAGTACGCAGAAGAAGAGAACGCCGAAGAAGAAGAAGCAGAAAGAGAAGAAGAAGAAGAAGAAGAAGAAGAAGAAGAAGAAGAAGAAGAAGAAGAAGAAGAAGAAGAAGAAGAAGGAAGGGAGTCTGAGGAGAGGAGGACGAGAAAGAGCGGAGAAGAGGAGGGGAGAAGGAGAAGGCGAGAGGAGAAGGAGAGTGAGATTAAGAAGCAGAGAAGGAATATGGCGTAGGCAGAGAAGAGACTAGAGAATGGAACATAACTCCTGAGTGTGACCATTTATAACTTTCGTTTTCTCTTTGGCGAGGGTGACTGGGAATTGTGTGTTATTTTTGAGTGCTGTCTATATATATTTATTCTTTCAACAGATTTATTCTGCGAAAAGACGTGAGTAGAAGCAATTGTATTTATTCCATTTGATTCTTGTTGATTCTGTGTTTTGTGCTACTGTATTGAATTATGTTTATCGTTTAATAGAGGGTGTGACAGCTTAGTTTATTGTTACCAGTTCGTGAATTTGAGAGACGGGAGAACACGCAGGTTCACGCATACACGCACGACAATTCTTGATAGACCCCTTTTCGTTACAAATAATAATAATAATGATGATGATGATGATGATGATAATGATGATGATGATGATGATGATGATGATGATGATGATGATATTAATAATAATAATAATAATAATAATAATAATAATAATAATAATAATAATAATAATAATAATAATAATAATAATAATAATAATAATAATAATGAAAGAAGAAGAAGAAGTAGAAGAAGAAAAGAAGTAGAAGAGAAGAATGATGCTCATGCATAATAGTTAGATAATCATAGGGATTAATTTAATCCAAATCTAGAAAAGTTACTGTCTAGCCAAAGATAAGTTTCTAGATCAAAATAATTCTATTTTTAAAAGCATGCAGCACTGAATAAGAAAACATTTGATTGGTGGATGTCCCACGTGCAGCGCGTGCCAAGACAAACAACGCAGCGCACCCTGACGGCGAGAACACGAAGCCCTTCCGTTGTTTAATTGGAAGCGAGACCGAGGGGAGGTAAGACAGCTGTCAGCATCACTCGTTGGATTATCAACTGTCGTCTGCTGCTTTTGTTTGTTTGCTCTATATTTGTGTGTGTGGGGGTAAGGGGGTGAGTAAAGGGGAGGGGGTGTTTGTGTGGGTGCGTGTACCTAAATAAATTCATAAATAGACATACAAGGAGATTAATAAAGCCTGTTCGTACAAATAAACGAATGAAAACCACTTAAATAAACAAACAGGCAATGAAATAAAGGGATAAAAATAAATAAATTTTAATACAAACGAAATTCGAATACGGAGTCATTCCCAGACAGATCGACACCTTTACCTCGCCAGCTTGAGTCCGCTTGCACGTGCGCCCAATTAAAAATGACAGTGCCGCCTATAGCGAGCTTGTCAAAGAAAGGGGAGTAACAAGGTCACAAATCAGACAATGCACCCATACTTTCCTCCCTTTAAAACCCCACCCTCGTTAGACAGAAAGACGGACAGACAGAAGAACAGACGGTTTTACAGTCTCACACACACATTTTGGAATTTCGACGTCACACACACACAGACACACACACACACACTCACACACACACATACACAAACATTTAACCTCCACCCCAATCTCCACAGAGGGAGAGAGAGAGAGAGAGAGAGAGAGAGAGAGAGAGAGAGAGAGAGAGAGAGAGAGAGAGAGAGAGAGAGAGAGAGAGAGAGAGTAATCAATGACGTTAAAATGTGGATGTGGTGAATGAGACAGAGGAGAACCACAAATGCAAATGCAGAAAGACTGCCACATGGAATCTGAAATTTAAAGAAAAGTATAAATGATAAAACATAATGAAATAACAGGCATACAAGTTATATTCAGACTCTCTTACGGCACCCCAACCCCGTCCTAAAACACCTCTTTCTCTACTTCTCTATCTCTCCTATCCTACTCCACATCTCACTCCTCCACCCCCTCCACCTCTCATCCCACTGCCGTATCCTCACACCTTCATTCTGTGGCTCACTCCAAGCTTTTTCTTGTGTCGTAGGCCTGCTATAGTCGTTTCACCCTTGGTCTAGCAGAGTTACCCCACCTTGTCTAAACACAGAGGGCGCGCAGTGCGTGTCTGCGTTCCCAAAGAATTAGCCTAATGGATACGCAGCTCGCTTTATACGCAAATGAGGTACAATTTCAGCGCCTATCGCGATCAAAATTGCGCCAAAAATGATGCAATTTCTAATTGACGACAAGAGATGACTACTTACTTATAATTAAATTCATAGATTTTTCTAACCTAATATTTGCACAAATTGAATTTAAACTCCGTGTCCGACCACTTACAGCAGTAAAGCGGTTAGAGCTATGCACACACGGATGCAAGGCTCCCGTGTAGAATTTTCTCCCACCAAAGAAAAATTGATCTTATTTTATTTTATGTAATACTCCATTTTAAAAAAAATGTTTAGTTTTTGTTAAAATATGCATGGATGAATGCATGTATTATAATTATGGTTTGTGTAATATGTTAGTTTTTATTAGTTGAGGGATACCCTTTTTCACTTTTGGTGCTGTCTGCTATTATGTACAAAATCTTTATAAAGATTTTAATTTTATTTAAAGACATTTGTAAAAGTTAACATTGTTCTCCAGGTTGCGAGATTTGCGCGATGAGGTCAGTTTTATTGGGAAATTGCGCTATATAAAAGATTGTGTTGTTGTTGTTATTATTATTATTATTATTATTATTATTATTATTATTATTATTATTATTATTATTATTATATTATTATTATTATTATTATTATTAGTAGTAGTAGTAGTAGTAGTAGTAGTAGTAGTATCATTATTATGACTGATAAACCATGCACAGTACGCTATACCCAAAAGGTGCAAAGCACACAACTGGAGGCAGTCCTGAACATAGATATCAGGAATCCAGTACTTCCTTGAGGGTTCCTTGCGTATCGAAACGGAAGCCAGAATAATTATACATGTAGGTCTCTCGCTAGAACTCCAGCACACCCTTACTCTCACTCCCTTCCACCACAATACCCGACCATTTTCCCCTCCCCCTGCAACCACTCAATCAGATGGAAGTAATTGATACTAAAGTATAGTGCTGCTTTTCTCTCCCTCTTGTCCTGGATGGTGCAATGCCAGGATTTAAGAAAGCCTGGATGGAATACAACAGAGAATTGCCAGCATTCAACCTTTACGATTATGAAAAACAAATAGCTAAACGCACTTTAAAAAAGAAAAAAACGATAAAAGAAGAAGCTAATTTGGGGAAGAAAAACAAGACAAAGCAATACAAAGCAGCTTTTGGAGGCAAGTTGTTATCAGGCAAAGACAAAACATAAAACAACAAAGCAATACTTCCCAACCCAACTCCCAAAATGACTGAAAGGGTGTTATTTACAAAGGATGCAAGAAGAAGCAATACTGAGTGATGAAGGTCAAAACATTCCAAATATAACCAGGTTTTAGCTGACAAAAGGTGAGGGAAAGGGGAGGGGGGGGGGTAAGGGGCGGTCATTACGACTCCAAATAAAAATTAAGAATTAAAGTATGAAACTAATACTAATTTTAAAAAATGCAACCGTACAGTATACAAAATATTATATACCTTTAAAAGCACTTGTCTATTGTCTACAAGACAGTCCTCAGAGAAAGACGGTCATCATTTTTTTTACTGATGAGCATCACTCTCAAACGTAGCTAACTTCCGTGAAGTGCTTGTCGTGTCGTGACGTCAGCTGTACCTTTCCGAGCCAGATTCACAGCAGATAGTGTCATCTTCAGCGCCTAAACAACGGGCAACCCCCATCAGAAACGCAGCGGCCCGTATCTATACATCCTATCCTATCCTATCCTATCCCGTAAGTCGAAGATTGTTGGAGCACCACAGATGATCGTTTAACCAGCGTACTCCATCTTTCTTTGTCCTCAGCAACCCTCATGGCTTCGTTCAGTGTCAAGCCAGTTCATTCTCGAATGTTGTAACCCCACATCTTTTTCGGTCTCTTTTCTTTTGCCTCCTTGCACCGTGCCTTGCAGGATGGTCTTTGCAAGGCCTGATGCTATGCTACGTTGCCATACCATCGGAGTTTCCGTTTCTTCACCGCTGTGAGCATGTCACCGTGTTGTCCAATGATGTGTGATGGTCTGTCGGACTTCGTCGTTGGTGATGTGCTGGGTATAGGAAATGCCCAGAAGTTTTCTGCAGCAACTCATCTCCATGCGTTGTATTCTTCGTTGGAGATCGGCTGTGAGGGTCCATGTTTCGCAAGCGTATAGAAAGATTGATATGATAAGAGAGCGCAGCAGCCTTATCTTAGAATGTAGACTGATGGTCATATCTTTCCAACTGTGCTTCAACCTTGTCAGAGCAGCAGTTCTTTGTGCGATCCTGGAGAGGACTTCCTGTCAGGACCTATTGTCTTATACAATGGCTCCTAAATATTTGAAGCTATGCACTGTGTTGAGGGATTGACCTTGGACTTTGATGTCTATGTTGATGCCATTGGTGTTGTTGGTCATCATTTTGGTTTTCTCTGCATTTATTTCCATTCCATAGGCTCTGGAGGTGATGTCAAACCTCTGTACCAGCTGTTCAGGTTCTTGTTCCTCTCTAGCCGATCCATCAATGTCATCCGCAAAACGGAGGTTGGAAACTGCTCTACTCCCTATGCTGACTGTGCCTTCGTGATCTGCAAGGGCATCTGATATGATGCGCTCTAGGAAGATACTGAAGAGAGCTGGAGAGAGTAGGCATCCTTGATGCACACCGATTGTTGTTCTGAAGCAGTTTCCGATGGTGCAGTTGTGGAGGACTGCACTGGTAGCCCTGTCATACAGGCTTTTGGTGACTTCAGTAATGTTAGGGCTGATGTACACTCTCACGGTTGCCCACAGAGCTGCATGCCAGACTCGGTCAAACGCTTTCTTGAAGTCTACAAACACATGCTATAGATGTTGTTGGTGATGTAGGTATTTCTCGCAGATTATTCTGAGGTTGAAAATCTGTTCAGTGGTACTTCGCCCTGCCCTGATTTCAGCTTGTTCTTCAGCTATGGTTTGTTCAGCTTGGGGTTTCAACCTGTTGAGTATAATTTTCAGGAGGACCTAGCTGGGATGGCTGATGGTGCGGTAATTTTCACACTCCTGAAGGTTACCTTTAATTGGGAAGAGTGATGACAAGCGACTGGGTCCATGGTGTAGACCACTCGCCACTCTGCCAGATCTTGTTACAAATAATGGTGAGGGCATCAATCATCGCTTCTACTCCTGCTTGAAGCAATTCCGCGGGTATGTTGTCCATTCAAACTGACTTCCCTTTCTTCAGCGTTTGCACTGCTGCCTCAACTTCTCGAAGAATTGGGAGGATTTCTTCTTCTTCTCTGTTCTCGGGACATGCTAGAACTGATGAGTCTCCGTTTGGTGTAAAGATCAGAGCAGTACTTTGTCCATCTATCCAAGACTTCTTGTTCATCTGTAAGGCATATGCCAGACTTGCTATGGATCGTGGAGACCTTGGGCTGTTTAACACTTGTTAACCGCTTCACAGTCCGGTAGGCCTTCTTGCTGTTGTTTTTGTTCAGACTTTTCTCTATTTCCTGGCATTGATCTTCTATCCAGTTCTCCTTTGCTGTGCGTATGCCTTTTCGGATGTCATTGTTGATTTTTCGGTAGGCATCAGCTCCCTGTGAGATGTTCTTTTTGTTTTTTTTATCTCTATTCGTTAATCACACAGGTCCAAAAGTTCAGGTGTGATCCACGGTTTCTTCTTTGGGCGGTGTTGCCAAGGATCTCAGTGGCGGTATCTGAGCTGAGTTGAAGGCGGTGGTCATAGTGCTGACATCTACTTGACCAGCTCCCAAAATGAGCAGTGGTGCGAATTTCCCTCCAATTGTGGCCTGGAATATTTCTGCCATGTCCAGGTCTTGCAGTTTGTCCAGGTCGAACTTCAGTATAGTGCACTTTGCTGGATTTACTCTCTTCAAGTGGAGCCTGAAGGACATCATCACGAGATCGTGGTCACTTCCGATGTCTGCTCCTGGAAAAGTGCGTGTCCTGCCAATGTTGCTGCTTGATCTGAAGCGTTTCTTGACCATGATGTTATCGATCTAGTTCTGATGCTCCCCGCCGGGACTGTGCCATGTCCATCGTCTGGATTTTTTGTGGAGACCGAGCGTGTTTGCCAGTATCAGATTGTTGTATCTGGCAAACTCAAAAAGTCGCAGACCCTTGTCATTTGTCTCGTTGTTGCAGTGGGGTCCACATGTGTCTCCCCAGTTGTAGTGCGCATCTTGGCCAACCTTGGCATTTCCAGTCGCCTTGCAATATGACTATGTCCTTCTTCGGTACATGGTTAAGGACAGCCTTTAGATGTTCATAGAAATCCGCCATTTCGCTGTCGTCATAATCTGATGTTGTAACATATGCCTGGATGATGGTGATGTTAAAAGGGGTTGCTCACATACGAATGGTAATGAGTCTACTGGAGACTGGGCGGCAACCCATGACAGTGGCTAGAATGTCTCTGTGGACCAAGAATCCAACTCCGTGATCGAGCCTGTCATCTTTCCCGCTGAAATAAAGCTTGTGGCCTTTGTCGGTCGTTGTTTCACCTAGGCCTTTCCAGCACAGTTCGCTGATGCCTAAAATGTTTTATCGATAGTGGTCCAGCCCATGGGTCAGTTCTTCTAATTTTCCCTCCGCAGGTAGGGTCCTGACATTCCAGGCTCCTATGACGATATTGTCTCTCGTGCGGATCTTGCTAAGTTGTCCATCAGTAGCACACTTATCACCTCCGTCCTGGTGGCTAACGGAAGGCGAGGTCCTTGGTGATCCGGTATGGAATGAGAGGTTCTTTTCATCATATGGTGTATCTTGGGCAAGAAATACCTCTCCAGGCCTTTGGCCGCGGCCGAAATCCACGAATACAGTGTGGCTCGCCTTGGCCCCGCTGAACCTGTAGTAACGTCAGGTTCCACCGCCCTGACCGGTGGCTTCGGTGTAGAAGACTTTCGCTTAGTGATGCTGTGCTGACATCACCCCTGTAAGTCGCCTCTTAGGACACGCCGGGAAAAGTTGTGTTTATTCTATTCAGTGCCCGAAACCACAGGGTTTGTTTACACTATTCTACAATCTTCACAAGATACATCTGTGTCTCAAATTGAACATTTTTGTGTTGGTCTTGATTTGCTCTTTCCATTAATAGTAAATATGTTGGGGTTTGATCAGATTTTCACTTACAAACAGTGCATCTAAAATGTGTCAGAATTACTGCGTTAGCACGGAACTGAGCCTATACAATGCGCACTCAAACAATGACCCGTGGCAAAACATTGCTCAGCCAACGCTTCGCTGTGTCTAAACATTGCACACAGATTGACAAGGCAAGACCTATGGAACTGAAGATGATGGAAATGCTTAGGACGTGCTGGAGCTGCATGCAGGAACTTTTCAATGTCACCTTTGCCATCATCGTCCTGCGAAAGGTTGGGTGGTGGTGGGCACTTACAAACTATCAGTCGCACCAGAGTCTACACATTGTAAACCTTTTTCAAGCTCCAAAGGAACAGGTTCCGACTGAACATTCGTGGCCACTTCTTTTCAAACCGAGTGATCTCAGCCTGGAACTCTCTACCACAGAGTGTTGTTGAAGCCCCCTCGGTTAATGCTTTTAAGGGCAGGCTGGATGCACACTGGCTTTCCCTCCCCACCCTCTATGAACCAACTTGCTACCATTAGTATTTGGAGCCACCACGCGCAGCGCACAATACTAATGACAGTTGTAAAATAACTACCAGGATCTATGTAAAGGCCATCAATGGCCTACATCATAGAAAATTTCAAGTTCAAGTTCAAGTTCAAGTCCATTTCAGACAGGAAAGCAGTGAAGACACTTTGATGACGCCTTCTTCAATGACGTACGAATATGTCGTCAAGCTTTGTACTATGACGCAATCCTGTAGAAATGGCGATCCTTTCGTTGAGGTGTGAGGCGAGGTGGGGAGCAGTGACATGATGAACACGTTGATCGTTTCCATCTTCGTCTTATTCCTTATTCCAGGTAAGTTTGGCACGCCATTTCCACACTGCAGATGTGGTTAGAATTTCTTCAGCGTTAAGTACAGCATAAATTACCATCAGCGCAGTATTCATTATGAAATGATGCAGATTTCTGGATTTCCTTGATCTTTCGCCAATAAGGCGCGTTTACTCCGGCAGTGATCTGATGCTGGCATAAGACCGATCGTCTCTCAAAGACAAACCATATCCCGAAAGACTTGAAATACCAAAGCTTCCAAGCTTGGAACACCGACGAAAACGAGGTGATATGATTGACACTTACAAGTACACCCAAGGCCTTATACGACTCCGGCAGAGCTTGCTTCCAGTTCGCCAGCGGAAGCGACACTAGGGGACACTCATTGAAGCTAGCAAAAAGGACAATATACACTGAACATCCGCAGCCACCTTTTCACGCATAGGGTCGTAAACACTTGGAACTGCCTGCCAGAAATCAACAGCTTCAAAGGTAGACTCGACTTCTCTACTCGCTAGTCTATACAACCCTGATTGCCACTGTTAGAACATTAGTAAAGAACTATCTAAAACTATTATGCCACGCATGCCACTGTAAGTATTGGATCTGAACTCTGACCGATGAACAAGCCCTTCGGCACACTACTACATCGAAAGCATCAAGTGAAACTTATTAGAGCACTATGCGCCCACTCCCCTTCCCTATCCCCTTCACCCTTTCTCACCATCACGTGGGAGACTTCTGACCCCAAACTGTCGACCGTGTCAGAAAATCACAGCACATACTATTGATGGGACATTTCTGTTTGTTTTTGTTGTTGGAAGAGTGTGTTGTACATAGTTCCAGTTAAAAAGATGTTGAGTGTTCCATTTGCCAAAGTTTGTCCGACAGTTTCCATGACCAACGTAATCACCAGACCCAAAGGTCAATTTGAAATAAAATCATAAATGCATTGCAAAGAAATCTCAAAACTGTCCAGTTTGGTGTGATCATTTTAGACACAGAGGAATAAGTCCCAGGTAGTAGGGTCCGCCTTTTGCTTTTAGTCATGCACTGCTAAACCAGTTGGAAAACTGAGTCTGCAGTCATGAGCGACCCGTCAATAATAATAATAATAATAATAATAATAATAATGATAATAATAATAATAATAATGGCAGCATGGATAGCTCCGTGGTTCAGGGCGCAAGCCGTGTGTACCTGCATTTTTGGCGACGTGGGTTCAAATTCTATCCTATCCTATCCTATCCTGTAACTCTGAGGTCTTTGAAGCACCACAGATGATCGATTAACCAGCGCACTCCATTTATCTCTCTCTCTCTCTCTCTCTCACTCTCTCTCTCTCTCTCTCTCTCTCTCTCTCTCTCTCTCTCTCTCTCTCAAAGGCTAAACAGTTTCCTATCCTATCCCGTAAATCGAAGGTCGTCGGGGCACCACAGATGATCGTTTAACCAGCGTACTACACTTCTCTGTCCTCAGCATCCCTCATGGCTTCGCTCAGTGTCAAGCCAGTCCATTCTCGAATGTTGTCCTCCCACCTCTTTTTCTGTCTCCCTCTTCTTCTACCTCCTAGCACTGAGCCTTGCAGGATGGTCTTTACAAGGTCTGATGATCTGGTGACGTGACCATACCATCGGAGTTTCCGTCTCAAATTCTAACGTCAGCAAACTATTTTGTGCATTCTGGATACTGGTGACCGGCGATTTAAGAAGCTCGTTGAACTTGTAAGTGCGCTTTATAAGCATAATAATAATATTAAAAATAAAATAATAATAATAATAATAATAATAATAATAATAATAATAATAATAATAATAATAATAATAATAATAATTGATATTACGCCCACACCTTATTGTTAAATCAGACTCAAGTGGTAACCAAATTGAACGCGTCTTACACTCATAAAACACATCATCTCTCAAAAATGTGATGTACAGCAAGGGCAATCGCTGTTGGAAGACGGAAAGGAAAACGGATTTTTAATTGAGGCAATGTAGATTGACTGCATCCGATACCACTACTGAAGGGAGAGAGAAAAAGAGTAGTAAATTACCTCAATATATTTTACCAAGTTTAACTTGTAAAGTTATTTATTTAAAATAATAATAAATAATAATAATAATAATAACGGATTTTTATATAGCGGGTACTCCAGCCTATGACCAGACTCAACACGCTTTACATAGTCATTACATATAAAGACATGCACCCGATAAAACATCGCTTTTGCTACAATACACCAAAAGACGGGACAGTAAAGGTACAAACTATTTACACAAATTACAAAAAAGACAGAAATAGACTATTTACAACTATATACACAAATGACAAAAAAGACAGAAATAGAATAGCAAAAACCTATTCACAGCTATTTATATGCCCGGTTAGGCCCATGAGGAAAAACAGTATAAATAAACAACAACATTCATCCACTAAGTACTATTTTAGAAATTTATTTCAAGTTACTATTCAGTAATGTTAACAAGTAAAAAGTATCTGGACAATTTTCAACAAGAAAAAAAAAAAATTTGTTTTACATTCCAATGTAAATATAAAAAAGTTTAGTTAATTTATAATTTATTCATGAAATTTTTCCAAGTATTATTAACAAGAATTATGTTTTCAAAATAATAATGGATCTGAACACGAATACAGCAATTTTTTTTTCTTTTACACTAAAATAAAATCTTATGAATTCGCTCAAAGGCATCTAACTTAGGAGGTAGGTCAAGAACGAAAGCTCGGGCTAAACGTACTGTTATGCATTACATTACATTACATGATTATTGCTTTTGGTCCAGCGGACTCTTCCGAGCCAAATCAGGACCGGGCAACCCCTGATCCGCATAAAAGATCTGCTGAAACAACCCTAGTGGTAAAACTGAAAGCTCTCCACCAGCCAGTCACTTTACAATAAAGACATCCCACGCAGGGGACGCTGAGGCTGTACTCTAATTTATCGAACACCCGTTTACAAAAACAAAATAGAATACAAACATCATTATAAATTATCAACAAAACACATACATATAAAATGCCTACATTGCTAAATAATAACATCATAAGAAGCCCTAGTGACCACCTGGCAGAAAGCGTCCAATATTCCCAAGCTGATCCAACAAACCTCATACACAAAAAAGGAGCCTAGTCCCGGAAGAGTTTTCAAGAAAAAAGGTAGGTGACAGGTCTAGCGAAGAAGAAAATAGTATAACAGATTGATAGAACAGAGCAGGAATGAGAAAGAGCAAATGAGAAAGACAGCGACAGTGGGAATTTAAAGCACTAAATTTCCAGAAAGTGGGGATACTATTTATACTGAAACCCCCGGACGTACCGTTATGGCAAGGTCAACTCCGTGAACGCACACAAATGCACGATGTAACATTATACAAGTAAAATAATATCAGAAAATAAAACAAATTAGTTTTTTTATTAGTACACTGCAGAAGAATCAAACATGAAATTGAAATGCAGGCTAACCAAATTGTTATAATAATCAAACATGAAATTGAAACGCAGGCTAGCCAAATTGTCATAACTTCCCGTGCGTATAATAAAATAATTAGCTTTATTCTCAGAAGATTCCTACAAACTTGATATTAGTTTGTAAACAGTTTTTAAAATTCCAATTTTACGTATACACGCATTCATCAAAAGGCCTTTCTTATACAATTAATGAATTACACAAGTTGAGACAGAGAGATAAACTTGAAACACTGGAGACGTAAAATACACAACAGTTGGAACCTATCCTATCCTATCCCTTAACTCGAAGGTTGTTGGGGCACCACAGATGATCGTTTAATCAGAGTACTCCATGTTTCTCTGTCCTTAGCCACCCTCATGGCTTTGCTCAGTGTCAAGCCAGTGCATTCTCGAATGTTGTCCTTCCACCTCTTTTTTTGTCTCTCTCTCTCTCTCTTCTGCCTCCTTGCACCATGCCTTGCAGGATGATTGGTCCTAATTTGGCTCGAAAGAGTCCGCTGGACGTAAAGCAATAAACATGTAATGTAATGTAATGCAGAATGGTCTTTGCAAGGCCTGATGCTCTGGCGTCGTGGCCATACCATCGGAGTTTCCGTTTCTTCACCACTGTGAGCATGTCATTGTGTTGTTCAATGGCTTGTGTGATGGTCTGTCGAACTTCGTTGTTGGTGATGTGCTGGGTATAGGAAATGCCCAGAAATCTTCTGGAACACAACACCAATATACGTTTTGTTAATTACACGATTATCTTCTTTCTCACTCAAAGTAGTAGAATATCAATTTAAAAGGAATTCAAGGAAACTATAAGTCCTAAAGTAAGAAAATAGTAAATATAGGAACTATGATATAATCTTATTTTTCTCTGAAGCAATCTCGTTTCCGGTGTGACAGAAAATTATATTTATCAATTTATGAAAATATTGTATGCATTTACAAAATTAGTTTCAATATTATATTTCCAACAAGCAAATCATAAAATATAAATATTCACATTGCCATGCCTGTCATGATGCTACGCGTCGTTATTTATCAATGGCCGATTCAGCCCCGATGCTTGAATCTGGATAAGTGTAACTCGAATTCGTTTATCCACGCAGCCTTTCACTCAGCCACAAGGCAGGAGTCTTCGCATAAAGTTTTCCAACTTTATTCAGCAAACACCAACAACTGCACACAAGATCGCTTTCCGAAAATCACTTCAAAGAACATCATCAAAAATCATCAAAAATTTCTATCAATCACTCACTCTCCAAGATAGTTAGTTAGTTAGTTAGTTAAATAGATTAACGTCCCCTGACACATAAGCGTATAGGGGACGATTTTCCACACTCTCCAAGATGTTATGTTATGTTATCAGTTTATAGTCCCCTCTCTTCCCGTAAGGATTTTCAGAGAGGAGACTGCTTGGTGTCTCCAAGAAGACAGCGCATTACTTATATAGTCTCTCTGTAATGAGAAAAAGTTTGAACAGTCCAGCTTGACGCAATAATACTCAATTAAAATAAAACTCGTCACCGGAACTATGCACTATCTTACGTCATATAACCTTATTTAGGATAGAAGGATCGCTTAGCTATTATATCGATTTATCGCGAAGCTTCGGTCGATTGTAAACAAGTAATTCTAGAAAATTTTCAACAATATCAACCGACTAAAGTTATCAACATACAAAGCTTCTTCTAGCAACAACGCAAAATCAAATCAAAGGTAAACACACTCTGTTATTGCATGCTTTGCAAAACAATTGATCGGATCTATCGTGCACGTCTCAAACGTAACACATGAACAGAATCCAGAATCACCACAGTGAAAAACAGAAATAGCCTACACAGTAACACAATATTTCCAAGTCACACAAAATAAGCATTTACTCTTTTCTTCAGTATATCTTTTTCCACTAATACACTATCCTAGTCCTATTCCATCCATTCAATCACCAACACTATCAGATGCATACGAGAACAGCCTTCTGTAAAATTTCCGTCCCCGCACACCGCCACAGTCTTCTGCTAGAGTAAAATTTACGTCCCCGGACACATTAAGCGTATAGGGGACAGAGATTAAGAATGCCTACTAGGGACCCTAGGGAAGGGGAATTACGAGTTGCAATTACAATTTCAGGACCACGAGTAAAAAGTCTGGAATATAAAATGTGTACGAACTACGTCGACAAATCGGGGAAGGGAAGGGCAACAGCAGACACACACCATGCACACCATGAATTGGATGATGAAAAAATTAATATTTTATATTTTGAAAAGGTAGGTTAAAAATTCCAAACTGTACAGGCAGAAATGAAAAGGCTAAAGAAACCCACAGGAAATAATAAGTGGGCAACCATTGTATACAAAAATGAGGTTACGTTTTAGGAATAAAGATTGGGACTTGCTACTGACAAAAGTGTTCACCCATTCATGTGAAAGTGTAAGTTGTCACATCAGCGAGGTTTTAATATTAATGCTGTGTGCAGCGTCCACGACGGCATCAGGACAAGGGGGACATATGGAGCAACGACTGCACAAACCGCAGCATGGAAACGCGAGTGTCAACAACATATCAACGAGCGGCGGTGAAACCTTTGACGAAACAGAATTAGAAGACTTTGGAGGTGTCGTTGACGAGGGTTCTGAGGCACCCACTGTTGACGTGAAATTGGCAGGATCAGCGGTAAGAGTGAAATTTTTCAAATCCAAAGACAGCAGTGGTGACCTGTACTTGAACGATTCTGAGGTCATCAAAAAGGAAAATGACGTCGTCGGATCGGTCAATCACGTTGCGTCATTAGTTGACAGGTTAATGACTGATCGAGACCCAGTTAGGACGAAAAATGACATAGTAAGATGGCGTCGCAAGACCGACGCCTGGAACCCGAAACATGTCAGAACGAGAGAGACTGACGGGCGGAAATACGTCATCGGTCGTGACGCGGACAAGCACGCGCAGATTACAAAGTCGATCAAGTCGTTTCTGAAAAAGAGAGGGGTCGACGTCAGTTCGATCTTGCATGGGCAGCGACCAAGCACGATGACAGGCCACACACGCTCCCGCAGACAGCGACCAGACACGCTGACAGACCGTACACGATCACGCCGACAGCGACCATTCACGCTGACAGACCCCGCACTCTCGCGCAGGCTTCGCAGAACGCGGCTAAAAAGAAAGAGGCAAAGATCTCCCAACATTGACGTAGACCAACCGTCAGCGGAGGCCGAAGACATAGGGCCTGCTGTGACTGGGGAGGACCTCTCGCCGCTGGCACCCTCCAACTCTGCTGCTCATACTGCAGGCCACGACGAAGTCTCTCGCAAGGCACTCCCCCCAGCTGAGTCATTACCAGCAGACGGTTATTCTGACCAAAGAGCGTCATTAAAGAGCATCTCTTCAACAGAGCACGCAGATTCCAAGTCATTCTGGGGAAATAGGCTGCAGTCTCATCTTGCCGAAGAAGCCTCTGTGCGGAGACTCTCCACTGCCAACTTTCCGATTTCCAAGGCAATACCAGAAAGCAGGCCACACTTTCCAGATAAACGCATCGACGAAGCAGCACCCTGGAGAATGTCTGAAGACAACTCCCAACAGAGAATCTCCGCTGCTGAAAGTACAGACTCCAAGCCATTGGCAAATGACAGGCTGCTGTCTCAAAGTGTTGCAGGAGAATCGCTGCAGAAACTGTCTAGCGAGAATTCTAAAGCCTTCGTAGAAAACCGACTACAGTTCATAGTGAACGAAGAAGCAACTCAGAAATTGTCTGCTGATGAATCGTCTCAGAGACTATCTTCCTCAGAAGTGTCAAAATCATTCCGCGAAAGACCTCAGCCTGTCCTACCTTTGCCACCAACCTACCAGGTTTTGGTCCCAAAAGAGTCCCATGCCGAGGACCCCTCGACTCTGTCTCACAACATGCGGTACAAACTCCTACTGGCCAATAACGATTTTCATCATGTTGAAAGACCAGAGAGTGATGCTCACAGTCAAAATGGGCCACGCATGGAACCTCAAGATTTTGTGGTGATTCGCACTGTAAACGGTGCAGAACCGGAGAGGATCATAGTGGTGCCAGATTACCTTGGCTTCAGTCCAGGGGGGCAGGACATGGCACTGGGATCGCGTGCTGATCCTTCATCAACGGAAAATAGGAACCGCATTGACCTTACTGACCGCCAGGAATTTGGACAGCAGGCACTCAGAGGTGGAACAGATCTCTTTAGCACATCTGAAGACAAAAATAACCAGCCTGCTTTTGCGGCGCCAAATGTTATACCCACAGCGGATAACAAGAACAAGACGCTTGGAAAAGATGTAAAACAACCGAAAAATGTGTCGAAATCCAAGAAAAAGATGCTGTCTGAACAAACACCAGCCAACAGACAGACTGTGAATCACAAAGTGGGATTACCAGAGGCTGGTGATGCTGATGCTATAAAAAGTATGGCCAGCTCATCTAACAGGTCATACAGGAAGTCGATGAAAAAGATGCTGACTGACCAGTCAATGCTCACTGGGTCAGGGAAACTTAGTGCTCAACCCTCCACTGATCAAGAGGATCAAAACCGTCCTGAGGATAGACCGACTTCAGACTTAAAGGGTTCGCATTGGGAAGAGTCTAGAGCAGATTTTGCAGAGTCCAGACAAGACGCTTCTTATATATCAGAGCTTAGCGGCTTGATGACGGATCGCATGTTTGGAGGAAAGGGACACGGTCGTGAAGAATCGAGAGTCCCAGTAGAAGGTTCTGCAGAGTTGAATGAAGGCTCAGTACAGTCCAGTCTGGGGCAACCTTTAGGTCAGAACGAAGCCGGAATTGTAAAGAATATGGCAGATACAAAGACCGATCGTTCTGCCACGATGCTACTGAATGGTTTTGGGAGTGGCTTCCCAAGCCCCATAGTGGTCAACTTGTCTCCTAACGAGTTGGACAAGATGGATTCTTCGGTGCCCCATCGCCACCACGCTGGCGGAGCTCAGCTGGCAATTAACAAGGAAGAGGGGCAACGCCAGCCGAAAGTGACCGCTAACGCCAACAGCGGCATCGAGAGCAGGAAAAACGATCCAGAGAGCCAAACGATATTACACAACAGTAAAAAGAAGACCGGTGACAAGATGAGCCTGCAGGAATTCGCTTCCTTCGGAGAGAGGGGAGCCAAGAAGATCGCTCCAACAGGCAAGATGCCTGCAACTTTAACGTTTCAAGGACTGGTTCTCCCAAAGACTATCTCAGGCAATAGCGGCATTTTAGGTGACAACATCGACGATGGCGACGAGGCTAATGATGAAACAGAAGAGACTGAACTAGAAGTGGTCAAGGTCCAATCGGACATTGACAACGGCAGTAGACAAATTGATGGTGATCACAAAGGAGAAAACGGCAAATATTCATCAGACTACAAGAACGACGAAGATGCGGACAATGATCACGACGACGATGATGACGACGATGACGATAAGGACGACGACGACAACGATAACGACGACGAAGAACCGGCCATAGAGGAAGATAATGACGGCGATGATCAGGAGAGTGAAAAGATCCAAATGCTGGCCAGTATGGTTGATCAGTACAGTCGGGAGCTGGGTGAGCAGCAGAACATCCTGAACCAGATCATCCAGGATACGCAGAAAACGGAGCAAATGCTGAACACCAAGCAAGCTCTGCAGAGCAACTTGTTGGCCGACTTGCAGAAGGACGACGAAAAAATTAGGCAACAGAAGCTGGCCCTACTTCGGCAGATCGTCAAGGCCTCGCAACAAGCTCAAATCTCCGAAGGCGATACGCCTAACCAACATGGCCACGGCCAAGCTTTGGGAGTCAGTGAGCAGAGAGACAAAGCTCTAGGCTCCGATGGTCAGGCAGACAAACCGGCAGAAGCAAGTGACAGTTCCAAGTCCCAGATTACCACAATCGTTGGAAAAATCATTGAAGCTAACAAGCCTTACAACCAACCAAAGAAGGACGAAGGCGAAGTAATGCAACAATTCAAGTCTGAAGGAGTAAATAAAGTTCAGCAAATGACTAAAGGCATCAAGAAAGATCACTTGAAGTCGGGGCCTAAAGCAGCAAATGAAACTTCCAGCAACCTTGCTACCATAATTGCTGTGGTCGTTAAGTCAAGAAATCAAACTGAAGGAGTTGGTAAACATGCAACCGAAGCTGGCCCTCGGAAAAGCGTTTGGAAGGTCCAACATCCTGTGTCAAGTCTTCCTCTGACTGCTGAGTCTACAAAGAAAAGCCACTCAAATACCAAAGCAGGGAAACAAAACAAAACGCAGAGTGTTCCCATGCGAACAAAACCTGATGCAGGCGTTGGTAACAAGAAACAAAACATTATCAAAGGAAAGACTGAACAAGAGAGAACCAGTGAAGAATCGAGCAAGCAATTGATTGGTAATACCAAAGCTGATTCAAATACGTATTTATTTAACAACGAAGATGGCAAACAGATCATGTCGAATCCAGTTTCTTCTGACCCAACATCCACCTCCTTGGCGACTCCCTCCACTAAGACTAGCAGCAACGAGGAGGACGTTGAAGATGAAGCACAAAGTGATGTGACAAACAAAGCATACAAAGAACCAAAGACCACTTTAAAGCCCACAACAGGGAACCCGTCTTTGCAAAACCAGAAGCACTCCAATTCTCCCCAAAGGGGAAAAGACCACAAACACCCTGGCAAGGGAAATGGCAGTCAGGACCCTCATGAGGCACACTTTGCACAAAAGACATCAGTAGATAGTCCTACACTGACGTCAGACGGCAAAGAAGAGAACAACCACAATCACACTAAAAGTGGCGATGAAGCCGAATTAGAATTTAATGTGAAAATAGCCAGCCACGATGAAGAATATTTTGATGAAAAAAGCAACGAGAATAAGAAAAACTATACCCCTAAAAGTCCTGTCGCATCAAAGGAAGAACAAGGTGTTTCCGTTGACAAGGAGTCTCTACAAGATTCACGCAAGGAGTATACGCAACATAAGTCAGACAATTCTCACAAGAAGGAGTCTTCCAAAAACTTGCTGCCTCTTCACAAAGCTTACAGGCCTGTGGAGTCTGAAATCCGCCATCCGCCCAAGGACAGTTCTGATGTAGAAGATAAGCAAGACTCTTTTAGCTCATCTATTCTGGATGATGACGACATCAAAGTTTCTACATCAAGCGACAATGACAAAAGTAAATCAGAAAAACAGTCCGAGACATCAGATACCAAACCTCCGCTGCATTATTCTCAAATAAGTGGCGTAAACATAAAATCTGCAGGCAGCAAAGAGAAGGAGAGATTATCTGAGACCGGAGAAGGAGCTACTAATGCACACAGACTTAAAGGAAAGGACGAGCTGAAAAATCCTTCATCGCATCAGCAACAGACAGATTTCGAAGAAGACGCAAAAATGAATGAAGAAAACGGTGTCGATCACAAAGAAAAGGGTATAGAGGTTCCAGAACATTCCATTGACGATAAAGCATCACGGGTGCTTGAACAGCAAACTTTAAAACTGTTTCATGCTATTCTCAGTCAGCATCAGCTGCGACATAACGTCTCATCTCAGCAGGCAACCATGGAGGGGAAAAAACCTGCTTACGGCCAAGACCTACTCGGAAAAGAATCTAAACACTCATATAACTTGAACCAAAATGGCCAAGACTTGCATTCAACGGAGTTCACACACTCACAAAACGTTCCAACGTTGAGCGACCAAGACGTGATGGCGATGTTCGATTTGGACCACATAGCAGACAAACCCTCGCTGGAATACGACCACGACGACTTGAATGAAGAACACGTCGACAGTTTGGACGACCAGCTGTCTGCGCTCCACAAAAAGCAAGGAGGCTCAATGGCCCAGTCAAAACTATTTCGGCCGTCGCCAGCAGGACACGATGCAAGGGAGAGGATCTCTTCCTTGCCATCGATGAGTCGGGAACAAGTCGTTTCCCTCCCTCTATCACGCGGTAGCGGTGCAAGGGAAAGAATCTATTCCTTGTCCGCGGTTAGCCAGGCAGGAATTGTTCCCCTTGGAGCGTCGCCTCATACGGCGCAGAAACCGATGTACAATGGCGACAGTGTGCCCCAGGGTGGAGAGAACAACGGGACGGGGTCCGGGGTGAATGACGAGCACAACAGAACTGCAGACGGCTCCAATGTTAGTCTGTCAGCGGACTTTTGGCTTTTCCTGCAAAATGGGCTTGGAGGTAAGTGGCGATATTTTATAATATTTTATTTTCTTTGTTTTGAAACTGTATTTATTTATAGAATTATGTTTTCTTTTCCTTTTTTCCAGGGGGTACGGAGGAGAGGGGTGGTGGTGGGGGGAAGAACTTTTGTTTAGATAAATTGTTAACAATAGGTAATTCAATTTGGTTCTTGTATTTTCAATGTACATCTTGTTTTTTTTATTCTTTTTCTTTCTCTCTCTCCTTCCCTCCCTCCCCTCTCTCTCTCTCTCTCCCTCCTCTCTCTCTCTCTCTCTCTCTCTCTCTCTCTCTCTCTCTCTCTCTCTCTCTCTCTCTCTCTCGCATTCAGTTTATCGCAACGTTCTGAAGCTCAATACTTTGTAAACATATTATTTACTAATTACTAATAAATATATTAATTTTTACGTCGTTAATCATTTTCCTCTGTGCGGCCTCAGAGTGGAAAAAGTCGGTGATCGCAGCCATAGGCATCGCCGTCACCTTGCTGCTCTTCATCTTCTTCTTTTTCCTCTGCTGTCTTCTCAAATGGTGCAGGTTGGTTGTACAACGGAAAAATAAATAGGCCTACAACAGATTATCCATTTTCCTCTGCTTCCTGATTATGTTGCAAGTCAGTTGTGCAACGAAACAATAACCGACATTTGTATCAACTATCCCCTGCTTCCTGATCAAATGGTGCAGGTCATTTATACACTGTAATCATGAACTTAAAAATTTATCAACTATCTTCTACTCTCTCCTCAAATGGTGTTGATACATGATACATATAACAGAATCACAATCTAAAAGAGTTATAATTTATTTATCGGTTAATACTAAATGATGCAGGTCATTTGTGTAACAAACAATATATAATGAGATTACCGCAGATCACGTTTTGAATTTCTCAGGTTATATATACTTATTTTTTGCTGTAATAATTTGATATCAACAAATCCATTATTTTAATTTAATTTATATTATTAGATTTTAGTGATCTATATGAATGAGTGATTGATTGTATGCTTTCAGAATTCGCAAGTACCGACGCGAGTTCCGCCATTTTGCAAAGGCCTTCAAGGATCTGGAGTGTGAAAAACCGGTCTACCTAAGACTGTCAGGATTGAAGCCAGGCAAGGCTGGCAAACACCAATACCTTGTGTCCATGTAAGAATCCGATTTATTTAGTTAGTTTTGTAATTAATTTACTTTTTTAAATGATATAATTTATCAATGTATTTAAGTATTAGGCCTATATTTATTTATTTAAATATTTAATTACATTATTAATTTATTTAAATAATTTTAAAGAAAGCAAGGTTAGGAAATTAGATACTAACGCCAATACCTTGTGTAATAGACCTTTTGCCGCTAGGTTACTTCGTTTACCGCGCGCTTTGGTTTCGGGTTACTTATGTAAAGTCTGTAGGTACTAGGTTGGCCTCTCCATTAATATTGTGCAACGGAGTGTACCGTGACGCTCGACCCTGGGGCCAAGGTCAGCGTCCTTGGTAGAGGAAACCGGCCATTAAGTTGTTTGCCAAGTTTGATATGTCATCGTCGTCGTTGTCATCATAATCATCACCCTCGCTCTCTTCCTCCCCCCTCCTTCTCATCAATATTGTTCATCTGAGATATTAAAACATTAGTAAGCTTGATGGAATTTCAACATTATCAATGGCAACAAAAGATTACCTCGTAAAAAAAAAAAAAAAACTTCCCACCAGACCTCCACATCTAATCTTTGATCTAATATTCTGTTAAAGCCTGGTTTGCTGGTTGACTGTAATAATTTTATTATCAGAATTTTTTTTTTGTTGTTTCAAATACTACGCACAAAATTCTATCATAAACGCGCGCTCTCTCTCTCTCTCTCTCTCTCTCTCTCTCTCTCTCTCTCTCTCTTTCTCCCCTCCCCACATTAATGCCCCCCATCCTTCTCTTTAAGTTCAGTATCGAAGTATCAATCAATTTTCACATTCATTTTCTCAGAAACTAAGTAAGCCTACATTCCTTTGTTTGCATTGCACAGAGAGAGAGAGAGAGAGAGAGAGAGAGAGAGAGAGAGAGAGAGAGAGAGAGAGAGAGAGAGAGAGAGAGTGGAATGGCTTACTCTAGAAATGACAAAGCGACGCCACAAGAGGTTTGGTCTTGTATGCTTAGACTTCATTGAGTGCTGTCACATTATAAAATTATTAGCTCGAAGGATTACATCAGCCAACAAGCGTTGACTAGATTTTTGTCCCCCAGACACAGAAGCTGTTTAGGGAAGCAACAAGTGACCCTCTGTGCTACTTATTGACACTAAACCTCCTCCCACTTGCCGCGATTCTGGTTATATTCAACGGTCTATGCAAGGATTCCTTTAAGAGGGGCCGGGTAGCTCAGTTGGTAGAGCGTCTTACTAGTAACCGAAAGGTACCTGGTTCGAATCCTGGATTGGCCAATGTGTGACCATATTATTTTCCCCTTACCATCAACTGGTTCGATGGTGTCAGAATAATGTGACCAGTAGTCGCCTATACGCTCCGGTGTCGTGTGACTATAACCTACAGTTACCCGTTAAGGATTCCGCTCAGCCAGCTCCTAGTCTTGTGAACTGGTTGTGCTGACTCAAAGCGCAACTTAAGGTTTTAAGAACACTTTGACACCTTAAATAAAATTTCGGGTCATTTTGCCCAGATTTTTTCAATGTGCCCCGTTTCTGGGAGCTTGACATAAGAACCTAATTTTGGGGGGCTGGGAGTAGGGGGAGGTGGGGTGAAGGTGGTGGTGGATCGGTGGGGGATAGTGGGATGTAGTAAGGAGGGTGTTGATGGGGAGAGGGAGGTAGCTTAATAATTGTAGATTATAATCACACCACACCGGAACGTATTGGTCATATTATTTTGACACCAGAGAACCAGTTGATGGCAAAGAGAAAATAATATGGTCAATCCGGGATTGGAACCAGGGACCTTTACTAGTAAGCCGCTCTACCAACTGTGCTACCCGACCCCACTGAGTGGGTAACTTGAGGAGTGGTGCATAAACGAGCATGTTAGGCTGGCGAGACAATACCACTGACTAGACTCTTACAGAATACAGAATACAGAATCTTTATTGTCCCCACAAACACCTGCAAGGAAATTCTTAGTGCAGTGTCCATCTGCATATAAAATCTTGAGTATAAGATCGTGCCAAGTTATGTGTTTAAAAGCCTGTTTGCATAGGTGGTAATAGAACACTTCAGTATTGAAATGCTTTTATTTAAGGAAATATAACGGGTTAAGGGGTGGGGGTGAGTAATTGTTAAAATAGATGTATTATAGAAATGAGGGTTTCATTGAAAACAGGATTTAAGACGCTTTACTATAGCTTATATTTTCCATATTATATATATGTTGGGGAGGAAACGTATCGCAAACACAAAAACGAAGATTGGACAAACAGATAAAAAGGGCTAGTGGGGTGGTGGGGAGGGAACAGGATGACACAGCGACGATACATAGCAGACAAGTGACAAAAAAGCTGACTGCAATTTTGGCTGATAGTAACCATCCACTTTTCTTGGAATTTGACTCTCGACGGATAGACAGGAGTGGACGTTTTAGGGCACCAGCGGGAACATCAAATAGGTACAGGAACTCATTCATACCACTTGCCATTCAAGCACATAACAAACAAGTCGGTAGGTCTTACTAAACATACTCTACAACTCTCATGCAGCTTAGTTAGTTTAATTTTTTTTAAAACTGTTTTTGTATAAATAGTTTATATGTTTGCACACTAGTAAGAAACATGCGTCTTTATGTGTGTGTAAAAGAAGAATGAATGGACATGTTTATTTGACAGACAATGTAATTTCCATGCTTTTGGATTAATAAAGTAATATCTTATCTTGGAGGGAGGCATAGAGGAATGGGAGGGAGGTAATTAAAAAAGCGCTCATTTTAAGAGAAAAATGGTAGTCGTAGAATTCCCACTTCTTGTATCTTTATCTGTGCAGAGTGGACGACTCCAAGTTCTCTGTAGTGGAGCACGACCTCGAGGACAGCGATGACGACGATGATGACATCTTCAACATTCGCGACATCGCAACAGCCGACAGGAAAGGTCCGCTGGCCAGACTGAACTGGACGAACCCTCAGTCCTCATACTGACCATCAAAAGGGGGGGGGGGGGTGGGGGGGGGGAGGGAGGGAGGTGAAGGAAGATTGGGGTTGCGGGTAAGGTAGGGGTGGAAGAGAAAGTTGGGGTGGAATTTTAAGAAAGTTAGTCCCACATTTCTTGTGGTTTTAATCTGGTGTCTGTCAGAGTCACATTTTTATTATTTTAAATTCGAAGCGATACTCCATGTTTGATTGGCATGCGTGCAGCAATGCAAGTCAGTGTACTCATCCGCACCCCCCCCCCCCCCTTTCCCACCCCCACCTCTACACCCCCCTTTTTTTCTACAGATTTTTGCAAACCTGTGTAAGACGAGTCCTAAATAGTTTAAAAATGACATTTATATATTTTTTTTTAATTTGTCTCTCCACCGTCCGTCTGTGCAATACTTTATTAATAAAGTGGCGAAGTACTAGAAACTTATTTCGTATGTCACAGCCGAACTTGGCACGATGATAGTTACGTATAAGATCTTTAAAATGACCAGTGAATGAATTACTTCATTTCAAGGCCAAGGTCACGGTCAGCAAATGCTAATTTAAAAAAAGATTTTTTTTTTTAAAACAAAATTTAACTTTCCTTCCGAAGTTATCGACATTTGGACTAATGATTGTTTGATGCATTATAGATGTCAATGAGACCCATATACATGCAATGTTGGTCCAACTCGTTTCAAGGTCAAGGTCACTGGAGCTGTCCAAAGTCAATTTATATGGGTACCTTGAAGTGACCTTGACCCTAAATTATGAGAGATTAAAAAAGTATACACTTGTTTTAGGTAGAGATCATAGCTTGGTGGTTTTTTTTTAATAGGTGACGTTTATGCGTTCCTCTCAGAGGTTAAGATATTTTGAGACCTTACGAAAATATTTTATAAAATGGCCATGATGTTATGTCTCTATATCAGGGGTGCCAACCAGTACGGTTTGACCGTATTTAATTCCGGCGAAGTGAATTAAATAGTTAGTTAGTTATATAGATTAACGTCCCCGGACACATAAGCGTATAGGGGACGATGGCAGTGAATACGGTAGCTTTTATAAAAATACCGAGGAGAAGTTGCCGATCGTCTATCTTTGCCAGCGGTGCTGCTGTACCGGTTTCTGGTCTCATAATAGTACTCCTGCACTCAATGAACGTCGCTGTGTTCAACAAGCTATTTTCATGGTGATTTTAGAGGAAAACAAATGTGG
Organism: Oncomelania hupensis; assembly: GCA_036898135.1. Lineage (NCBI taxonomy): Eukaryota > Metazoa > Mollusca > Gastropoda > Littorinimorpha > Pomatiopsidae > Oncomelania > Oncomelania hupensis. Next base: position 27,800,604 of record CM072527.1, on the reverse strand, counting down.
TGTTCAACAAGCTGATTTTCATGGTGATTTTAGAGGACTTAAAAGAGCCTGCTGTTTCAGAGGGAAGACTGTCGTTACTTTATAGATTAGTGTCATAGGCTGGGTTTTGCGAGAAACAAAATACTGACAATTGTTAAAAAGTACTGACAAACGGGTCCGGAAATACTGACAAGAAGATTAGGGGGTTGGCACCTCTGTATATTTGACCCATAGTATGTATCAGCATTGGGCTATTTGATCATTCATAGGTCATGTGAAGGTCAAGGCCATCCTAAAATCAAGGTCATCGAAGGTCAAGGTCAACAAAAGGTCTCTGTTTTTGGCATTATACAACGTTTGCCATAGTTTGTTTGTTTTTTTTAATCATACATAAGTGTCCATTTGGATCCGTAGGTCAAGGCCATCTCAAGGACAAGATCATCGCAGGATAAAATTCAATAATGGCATTATGTTGTCACCGTTTTGTTTTAGTTTTTCATATAGAATATTGCAAGTTCCATGAGGAGCAAGTGAGACACAGGGGCTTTGCCCTTTTAGTTTGTGTAATTGGTGGTTCAAACCTCGTGACTTGAGCAGACTGTTGTTATGCATGCTAGCCATTGATTTGAGTAGCATTGTGCTTGAACTTACGCTTTATAAAAACAAGTGTTACAAATACTGTACATTGAGCATATTAAAATTTTTATAGTAGCCTATTTAACTACCTTGCAATATTATAAATGATATATTTTAACAATAATAATTGTACATTTCATGAGTATTTTTCATGAATTAACGCTATGATTATTGAGACTTTTGTTGCATTAAACTTTTGAGAGAGAAGAGATGTGCCTTGCCCTCATGAAGCGGTCTCTGACAAAAGGGAATCCCTAATGTCTTTGCCCAACAACCTAAAGGTTACGGGTCACATTTACTATTTTTTCTTCTTTTTATCATTGAATAGTTTTGAAATCTTAAATGAACTTGAGATCATGCATCTTTTTTCACTCACGTGCATAGCATTGTGAGTCTATGTATTCATCCCCCCCCCCTCCCCCCACCAAAAAATAAAAATATAAAAAAACGTATTTTTGCACATTTGTGCGAGACGAGTCCTAAATAGTCCCAAAATGACCTATCCTATCCTATCCTATCCTATCCCATAACGCAGAGGTCGTAGGGGCAATACAGATAATCGTTTAACCAGCGTACTTCATCTTTCCCTGTCCTCAGCAACCCTGATGCTTTCGCTCAGTGTCAAACCAGTCCATTCTTGAATGTTGTCATCCCACCTCTTTTTCGGTCTCCTTCTTCTTCTACCTCCTTGCACTGTGCCTTGTAGGATGGTCTTTGCAAGACCTGATGATCTGACATACCATACTCCATACCATCGGAGTTTCCGTTTTTTCACCACTGTGAGCAGGTCATCGTGTTGTCCAATGGCTTGTGTGATGGTCTGTCGGACTTCGTCATTGGTGATGTGCTGCGTATAGGAAATGCCCAGAAGTCTTATAATATAATAATAATAACGGATTTTTATATAGCGGGTACTCCAGCCTATGACCAGACTCACCACGCTTTACATAGTCATTACATATAAATACATGCACTCGATGAAACATCACTTTTACTACAATACACCAAAAGACGGGACAGTAAAGGTACAGACTATTTACAACTATGTACATAAATTACAAAAAAGACAAAAATATACTATTTACAACTATGTACACAAATGACAAAAAAGACAGAAAATAGAATAGCAAAAACCTATTCACAGCTATTTATATGCCCGGTTAGGCCCAGGAAGAAAAACAGTATAAATATTTACAGCCGTTTGTACACTTACGGATCAGACATAGACAAAAGATGAGAGAATGGCAGCGGGATACAAATCAATCTGAATAATGCAGTTTGAAGAGGTGGGTTTTGAGGGCCTTTTTGAATGCTTGTGTTGATTGTATGTTGCGGATATGGGAGGGAAGGGAATTCCACTGCTTAGGTGCGGAGTAAGCGAATGCACGTTGGCCGTATGTCTTAGTGCGGGTGACGGGAACCTTGAGTGTGCGAGTGTCAGCAGAAGGTCTTAAAGTGCGTGAAGGGGAGTAGACAGACAGTATATCAGCAAGGTAGGAAGGACAAGAATCTGTGAAGAGGTTGTGACAGAGAACAGAGAGTTTGTACTCTATGCGTGCTTGCACAGGAAGCCAGTGAAGGGAATGTAGTAGAGGTGTGATGTGATCGCGTTTCTTAGCTCGGAATACTAGTCTAGCTGCTGAGTTCTGAACCTTTTGTAGTTTGTCAATGATGTGTTTCGGGGAGCCAGCAAGGAGAAAGTTGCAATAGTCAAGACGAGAAAGGACGAGAGCGCAGACTAGGGTTTTGGTGGCAGGGACTGTAAGATAGTGGCGAAAGGAGCTGATTTGGCGTATGGCCGTGTATGCCGAGCGACAGACGTTGGAGATGTGGTTGTTGAGGGACAGGTCATCGGAGAGAATGTAGCCGAGATTTCTTGCTGAGGATGAGAACTGAATGTTTGTTGTCCCTACTGTAAGCGATGTTGGGAGGGGCGAGAGTTCGGAGGAGGTGTTGTGCTTGTGAATGAGCAGGGCTTCGGTTTTATCGTCATTAAGCTTAAGCTTGTTGAGTGTCATCCATGACTTGATGTCTGTGATGCAGTTCTCCAAAGTCTGAACAGTGGAATTAATGAGAGAGGGGGCGGTGGATTTATACAGTTGTGTGTCGTCTGCAAATGACTGACTCTCAACAGCATGCTTTCTAAGAAGGAGAAGCAGTGGCTTGGTGTACAGAGTGAATAACACCGGCCCTAAAACGGAACCCTGAGGCACGCCGCACACCAAGTCTGCTGTGCTGGAGAAACAGCCATCGACAGTGACTGCTTGTGATTTGTCGGAAAGATATGAGTGGAACCAAGCCAGGACCGAGCCAGAGATTCCAAAGTAGTGTTGAAGATTGTTAAAGAGAATGTGATGGTCGACTGTGTCAAAGGCGGCTGAGAGGTCTAATAAGGTGAGAACGGAGACGTTACCATTATCTAAGGCAAGCAACAGATCATTGGTTACCTTTAGGAGGCAGTGCTGTGGAAGGGTCGGTAGGCAGACGGGTTGGGGCAAAGTAAAGCGTTATCGTATAGGTAGGCAAACAGTTGTTTGAGAACAATTTTTTCTATGACTTTGGACAGGAAGGAGAGGTTTGAAACAGGTCTATAGTTCTTTAGATTATTTTTGTCTAAACTTGGCTTTTTAAGGAGGGGTTTGATGACAGCCGCTTTGAGCACAGACGGAACAACACCAGAGGACAGACTCTCGTTGATAATGTGGGTAATGGTCGGGAGTAGAGGGTCAAGATTCTCTATCAACATGGGGGTAGGAATGGGGTCGAGAGAGCAAGATGTTGGTTTTGAGCTTAAGATGACTTTCTTGACTTCTTGCTCTGTTATTGGTTGAAAAACTTCCATCTTTGCGGTGGTGAGGGAAGGTGAGAATGGGTTAATGAGTGGGATCTCATAGCTATCAAGAGCGGCCCTTATGTCAGCCACTTTCTGTGTGAAATAGTTACAAAATACATCTGGGAGCTGACATGCTGGATGTGTGGATGGGAGTGATGTTGCATTGCTCTTACCCCTTAGCTGATTGCAAATGTCAAACAACTGTTTACAAGTCTTCTGTAGCACCTCATCTCAATGCTTTGTATTCTTCGTTGTAGATCTGCTGTAAGGGTCCATGTTTCGCAAGCGTATAGGAAGATGGAGATGACAAGCTAGCGCAGCAGTCTTACCTTGGAATGTAGACTGATGGTCCTGTTTTTCCAAATGGGCTTCAACCTCGCCAGGGCAGCAGTTGTTTGTGCGATCCTGGAGAGGACTTCCTGTCGGGACCCATTGACTGATACAATGGCTCCTAAATATTTGAAGCTATGCACTGTGTTGAAGGATTGGTCTTGGACTTTGTTGTCTATGTTGATGCCATTGGTGTTGTTGGTCATCATTTTGGTCTTCTCTGCACTTACTTCCATTCTATAGGCTATGGAGGTGGTGTCAAGCCTCTGTACCAGCTGCTCAAGTTCTTGTTCCTCTCCAGCCAATCCATCAATCCGCAAAACGAAGGTTGGAGATTGCTCTTCCCCCTATGCTGACTTTGACTTCGTGATCTGCCAAGGGCATCTGACATGATGCGCTCTAGGAAGATGTTGAAGAGTGTTGGAGAGAGTAGGCATCCCTGACGCACACCGATTGTTGTTCTGAACCAGTTTCCGATGGCGCTATTGTGGATGACTGCATTGGTAGCCTTGTCATACAGGCTTTTGATGACTTCAATAATTTTAGGGCTGATGTTGTACACTCTCATGGTCACTCACAGAGCTGCATGCCAGACTCGGTCAAATGCCTTTTTGAAGTGAACACATGATATAGATGTTGTTGGTGCTGTAGGTATTTCTCACAGATTATTCTGAGGTTGAAAATCTGTTCAGTGGTACTTCGCCCTGCCCTGAATCCTGCTTGTTCTTCAGCTATGATTTGTTCAGCTTGGGGTTTCACCCTGTTGAGTATTATTTTCAGGACACAGCGACTCAACCAAAGCTTTTTAGATGTTGAGGTTAGGTCAGCCAGGTTAACTATAAATAGCTTCGCCGATGCTTCCTTTCACTGAAAAGGAGGGTGCAGGCAAGCTATAAATAGCCACCAGCAAACAAAATGTGGAGGCACTAAACACTGCTGCTCACATAGGAATTGAGCTGGTGTGAGGAGGACCTTGCTGGGATGGTTGATGAGGCTGATGGTGCTGTAATGTTCAAATTCCTGAAGGTTACCTTTTTTTGGGAAGAGTGATGACAAGCGACTGGGTCCATAGTGTAGGCCACGCCCCACTCTGCCAGATCTTGTTACAGATAATAGTGAGTGCGTCAATCATCGCTTCTCCTCCTGATTGATTGATTGATTTATTGTTGCTTTAGGTCCAGCGGACTCTTCCGAGCCAAATCAGGACCGGACAACCCCCGATCCGCATAAAAGATCTGCTGAAACAACCCCAGTGGGAAAATTGAATGCCCTCCACCGGCCAGTCACTTTACAATAAAGACATCCCACGCGGGGGACGGCTGAGGGTTGACCTCAACTACGCGAACACCCCGGTTACAAAAACAAAATAGAATACAAACATCATTATAAATCATCAACCAAACACATACATATAAAATGCCTATAGTGCTAATTAGTACAATCATAGGAAGCCCTAGTGACCACCCGGCAGAAAGCGTCCAGCATTCCCAAGCTGATCCAACAGACCTCATACACAAACAAGGAGTCTTGTCCAGGAAGAGTTTTCAAGAAAAAAGGTAGGTCATTGATCTAGCGAAGAAGAAGATAGTATAGCAGAGTGAAGGACAGAGCAGGAATAGGAAAGAGTAAATGAGGAAGACAGCGACAGTGGGAATTTGCTTCTCCTCCTGCTTGAAGCAGTTCCGCGGGTATGTTGTCTACTCCCGCTGACTTCCCCTTCTTCAGCGATTGCACTGCTGTCTCAACTTCTTGTCGGAGAATTGGGAGAATTTCTTCTTCTTCTCTGTTCTCAGGACATGCTAGAACTGATGAGTCTCCGTTTGGTGTGTGGTTGTAAAGGTCAGAGCAGTACTCTGTCCATCTGTCAAAGACTTCTTGTTCTTCTGTAAGTCATAAGCCATACTTGCCTTGGATCGTGGAGACTTTGGGCTGTTTAACACTTGTCAGCCGCTTCACCGTCTGGTAGGCCTTCTTGCTATTGTTCTTGTTCAGACTGTTCTCTATTTCCTGGCATTCCTGGCCAGTTCTCCTTTGCTGTGCGCATGCCTTTTCGGATGTCATTGTTGATTTTTCGGTAGGCATCAGCTCCCTGTGAGGTGTTGTTGTTTTTTTCATCACTCTTCGTTTATCACTCAGGTCCAAAAGTTCAGATGTGTTCCACAGCTTCTTCTTTGGCCGGTGCTTTCCAAGGATCTCCGTGGCGGCATCTGTCACAGCTGAGTTGAAGGTGGTGATCATGGTGTTGACATCTATTTCACCAGCTCCCAAAATGAGCATAGGTGCAAATTTCCCTCCAATTGTGGCCTGAAATATTTCTGTCACCTCCGGGTCTTGCATTTGTTACAAACAATTTTAAAAAAAGTGTGTTTGTGGCGGCAGGGATAGCTCAGTGGTCAGAGCGCACGACTTGTGTGAGTGCGTCTTGGGCGACATGGGTTCGAATCCTGACTTCAGCAAACTATTTTGTGACTGCTGGATATTACGGGCCAGCGCCTTGAGAAGCTCTCTGAGCTTGTAAGAGCGCTATATAAGAGAAATCTCTTTCTTTTTCTTTCTTATCTGTCTGTCTGCCGTCCGCCATCTGGACGTGCAGAACTTGCAAGTGGATTAATATAATTATGAGAACCTGTTTAATCTATCACAACCATACGTGGTAAAATGGTGTATATCCATGAGCATAAATGGTCAGTGAATGAATTTTTTCACTTCAAAGTCAATGTCACAAAGTCAAATGTTAGTCAAAAAATGACAATTTTTTCACTTTTTGACTCACATGTATTGCAATATGTGTCTTACACAACCCCAACACATTTTTTTCCCAGATTTTCTCAAATCTGTGCGAGATGAGCCCTAAATAGTCCAAAAATCATATCGACAAAAATGGCCGTCTTTCTGTCCGCCGTCTGTCTATGCAAAAACCTTAAAGTGGCTAGGCACTCAGAGCCTATTTCAACGATCACAACCAAACTTGGCAAGAAGATTTACACACACGAGACCTCGAAAATCGTCAGTAAATAAATGAATGACTTCACTTTAGGCCAAATGACAGTTTTTCACAAAATTTCACTTTTTTCCTAGGTTATTAATATTGAACCTATGATTCTTTGAAGCATGATAGATATCAATGAGACACACATACTATGCAAATTTTGTCAACATCACTTCAAGGTCAAGGTCACTGGAGTTGCCCAAAGTTAGTTTGTATAGGTACTTTGAAGCGACCTTGACCCTAAACTATGAGAGACAGTAAGTCCAAACTTGATGTTTTTAGAGACAATAGATTGATCTTTTATGTATGTTCCGATAGATTGATCTTTTATATATATTCCGTTTTTGCGTTGGTCTTGAAGGTCAAGGTCATTTAAGCCTTGCAAAACATAAAAAAGGTCGTCGTACAATGGAATGGCTGTTTATTTCACCCATAATATGCAACATTGTGTTATTTAATCAAACATGCATGAGAGATCATGTGAGGGTCAAGGTCATCCCAAGGTCAAGTCATTGAAGGTCAAGGTCATCGTAAGGTCATCGTTTTTTTTTGTGAAAATACTTTGATTAAAGTTCATTGAGTGTATCTGGAGCCAGAGGTCAATGACATCTCAAGGTACTAGGTCAAGAGCATTGAAATGTCAAAGTCAGTATTGCTTTGCATTTTAATGCCACCATTTCATTTTGTTTTATCTGGGCACTTATTTTCATGTCAAATATTGCGAGTTCCATAAGGAGCATGTGAGTCATTTGGGCTTTGCCCTTCTAGTTTTTCAAGTTATTAATATTGAACTTATCATTCTTTGATGCATGATAGATATCAATGAGACACAAATCCTATGCAAAGTTAGTCAACCTCACTCCAAGGTCAAGGTCACTTGAGCTGTCCAAAGTCAGTTAGTATAGGTACTTTGAAGTGACCTTGACCATAAACTATGAGTAATATAAAGTTCAAACTTGTATTCAGAGAGATAGATTGATCTTTCATATTTGTTGAGCTTTACGTTGATCTTGAAGGCCAAGGTCATTTTAGATCTTGCAAAAACATACAAAAAAGTCGGTATTACTTTGTATTTTAATGCCAGTTTCTTTTTTTTTTTTCTCCACTTCTGGACAGTCATTTTCATGTTAAATATTGCAAGTTCAACAAGGAGCATATGAGTCATATGGGCTTTGCCCTTCTAGTTAAATCCAAATTCTCCAATTGTTATAATTATTTTTAACTTACATTAACACATTTATATTGTAATCTTCAGCGAAGAATAATATATTTTAATGGGCAATAAATATTAATTACTATATCATAAACTGCAGCATTTATCATAATATAATTATATTTTAATCAGCAAAATGAAGTATTTACTATACTACCTTATTAGAAACTCGTGTTTGTTCGTGCTCATTTTATTGGTAATAGCGGTTGACTCTAACATCATAATTATTTTTTTATTGTGAGAATCAAGTAATACGTAAAAATAATATTGCATGCATTGGACTAGTTTTGTATTACAATGATCAATTGTACAGAAATTTCAAGCTATCTTGTTTGGTCCATTGACTAGTATTTTATTCAAAGGATCAGACTGTTTTGACTAAGTAATGAATATTGTTATCATTGATAATATCAATAAATAAATAAAACAATAAGCAGTATCAGCTGGTGATTGGGTTCCTGGTTGTTATAAGATATATTTTGTATGTTTGGATGTAAACTACAGTTGTATATCGTGATATTATACTGAATAAAGTAGTGTGCTGTCATTTTGTATGTAGTGTTTTGTGTGTTCATAATCCCAGAGCTGCTAAATATTGCCTGAACAGTACCACATGAATGAATAGCACATCAATGAACAGCACGACATGACTGAACAGCATCTTGCTGAACAGCACGACAGGACTGAACAGCACAACATCGCTGAACAGCACATCACTGAACAGTACAAAATGACTGAAAAGTACGTGACTGAACAGTACAATATGACTGAACAGTACAGAATGACTGAACACATTAATGAACAACACAACATGACTGAATAGCACATTACTGGACAGCACAACATGACAACAGCACAACATGACTGAACAGGTATGAGATGCTAAACACCAACAACATCCTCAAACATGCTCACAATGGCTTCAACGTGCACACACACACACACACACACACACACGCACACACACACCATATGCAAAACGCTTGTACTAGCACACACAGACAGACACATCATATGCAAAACGTTTGTACTAGCACACACACTATTCAAATTACATTACATTACATAATTGTTGCTTTAGGTCCAGTGGACTCTTCCGAGCCAAATCAGGACCGGACAACCCCCAATCCGCATAAAATATATGCTGAAACAACCCTAGTGGGAAAACTGAATGCCCTCCACCAGCCAGTCACTTTAAAATAAAGACATCCCACGCAGGGGACGGCTGAGGCTTCACCCCAACTTATCGAACCCCCGTTTACAAAAACAAAATAGAATACAAACATCATTATAAATTATCAACAAAACACATACAAATAAAATGCCTACATTGCTAAATAATAACATCATAGGAAGCCTTAGTGACCACCTGGCAGAAAGCGTCCAATATTCCCAAGCTGATCCAACAGACCTCATACACAAACAAGGAGTCTTGTCCAGGAAGAGTTTTCAAGAAAAAAGGTAGGAGACTGGTCTAGCGAAGAAGACGATAGTATAGCAGATTGATAGAACAGAGCAGGAATGAGAAAGAGCAAATGAGAAAGACAGCGACAGTGGGAATTTAAAGCACTAAATTTCCAGAAAGTGGGGATACTATTTATACTGGAACCCCCGGCACCCCAGTGGGGGTATACTATTCAAATGCACACGCTTGCGCACATACACACGATTGCACTAACCATATGCACGCACACATACGTTTGACATACAGGATCTACAAATCACTGTTCTATAACGGAACCCAAGTTGTTTAGTGCCCCTGTGATCACAGCAACAAACAGAAGAAGAAAAACAAGAATTTATTACACGAAGCTCACCATACTACATTAGTAAATAACTCAACAACTAAGTCATTTTTAACACCAGTAATTATTCACAAAAGCACTGATGCAGGACACAAAATTGTTTCCTAATTTATTTTAAGTACATATCATTTAAAATACACGTACAACATCAACACGATTCTTCAAGTGTATTATACTCCACACAGAACTCATAAAAATAGGATTATTCTAGTATGTAGTTAGTTATTCATTGCTTACAGGATCCAGCGGACTGCAAAAAGCCAAATCAGGACCACAAAATCAAGATCACAACTTCGCTGAAAGAGGACTCATCCCTCATCCGCATAAAAGATCTGCCGAAACAACCCCAGTGGTAACACTGAAGGCACTCCCCCAGCCGGTCACTTTACAATAAAGACATCCCACGCAGGGGACGCTGAGGCTATACTCTAATTTATCGAACCCCCGTTTACAAAAACAAAATAGAATACAAACATTATTATAAAATATCAACAAAACACATACATATAAAATGCCTACATTGCCAGATAATAACATCATAGGAAGCCCCAGTGACCACCTGGCAGAAAGCGTCTAATATTCCCAAGCTGATCCAACAGACCTCACACACAAATGAGACGTTTTGTCCCGGAAGAGTTTTCAAGAAAAAAGGTAGGTGACTGGTCTAGCGAAGAACAAGATAGTATAGCAGGTAGAACAGAGTAGGAATGAAAAAGAACAAAGGAGAAAGACAGCGACAGTGGGAATTTAAAGCACTAAATTTCCAGAAAGTGAGGATACTATTTATACTGAAACCCCCGGCTCCCGCACGGGGGGATTTTAGTATGTAGGCCTACTGCAAGTATGGTAGAAATACCATCAACATTGTTATAGATATAACTAACCCACCACAACGAACACACTTCAATACAACATAAAACTCATCATTAGTAACATTATTACCAAATTTGTGTACATGTATTTTTTGGGTGCACACAATACCTTATAAAAAATGTAATGACATCAATAAAGCTGTATAACACACACACACACATAGACACACACGCACACACACAAACACACACTCTCTCTCTCTCCATTCACCAACAGAAGAGAAAAAATATATAATCAGAACAATTCCCAATGAAAGGACAATGAGAAAAATCTATGACATATAGCTAGTCACTTTCACATCCATCCGCTATCCTACCTGCCACCCCCCTCAAACCCTCTCTCCACTCCCCCACCCTCAACAGCATCACCTACCCCAAACCCCCACCACTTACATTTACACAAATACATAAAATCACAAATAAATCACAGACAATTAAAATCACATTGAGAAAAATCTCCCAAAAGAAATAACATCAAGCCACATTACAGCAGCATCAACAACACTATGACCTGGACTGTGGAGAACACAGTTGTTACGTCTTGCAAGCATCATAATTAATATAGAACTTACTTCACCTACATCAACTGTTATACAGCAAAAGCTCACAACACACAATTTTCTACAACATCACTATAGGCTTCATACCATGTATCAGATCAATGCAGACTAGACTTCAGTGAACATGACAACAGTATAAATAATGTATTGTTGTGTTGTAGTGGCATGAACACTGAGTGACTATTAGTACTACAGACTGTATACACTATGTCAATAAACAGGCTTCATACCATGTACCAGATCAATACAAACTAGACTTCAGTGAACATGACAACAGTATAAATAATGTAATTTGTTGTAGTGGCATGAACATTGAGTGACTATTAGTACTACAGACTGTATACACTATGTCAATAAACAGGCTTCATACCATGTATCAGATCAATACAGACTAGACTTAAGTGAACATGACAACAGTATAAATAATGTAATGTTGTGTTGTAGTGGCATGAGTGACTATTAGTACTACAGACTATATACACTATGTCAATAAACAGGCTTCATACCATGTATCAGATCAATACAGACTAGACTTAAGTGAACACAAGAACAGTATAAATAATGTAATGTTGTGTTGTGTTGTGTTAAACAAATCAAACATAAACCACACAGGATAACAAGCCGCAATGGTCAAACCAGATGTAAACAGTAACAGCTTACTGCCGGGAAAGTATGGTGTAATAATAAATACAATTATTATGTTATGGCACCAACTATTATTAGTTCTACTGGTCCTGGTTCGGCTTTTTGCAGTCTGCTGGACCCTATAAACAATGACTAACTAATATAGTTATATGTTCACTCTACCGCAGTTCAAGGTGATCCCAAACTAAAGACCCTCATCTAAGTTATTTAAACAACAAATTATTTATTTTTATATTTTTATTTAATCATTGTTATATATCCCGTCTCCAGCTCAGTACCCTCATCGATACAGGATCTAGCTCCAGCCACAATCATTATTTACAATAAATAACTACCTAAAATAAATAACAATTATTAGCTAAATTAAATAAATAACTATAAATAATACAAATTAAAATAATCTAGTGTAATCTAACCTAATATCATATAACATTATATTAAAATAATATAATATAATTTATCTTATCCTATCCTATCTTATCCTATCCCGTAACTCTAAAGTCTTTGGGGCATCCTAGATGATCGTTTAACCAGCGCACTCCATCTTTCTCTGTCCTTGGCAATCCTCCTGGCTTCGCTCAGTGTCAAGCCAGTCCAAAAAATCTTACAATATATATTATTATTAATTGTCATATCATATATGTGATGTGATAAATATAATTATAAATATACAAATAAAATTTTCTTATATTTGTTTTAACAAATCTAAGGCCTACTGAAAATACTAGTTTAAAAACTGCATATTTATCATAACTTCTTTTTTTTTTCTTTTTGGGATATTGTGGATAACCTTTTCACACCAAGAAAAAAAATCCACAACCAAAATCCACAACAAATGATATTTTTTTACCCCCCATATCCAATTTGCGACAAAGGTTAAAAACTTGTAAATAAATAACATTCTGTTTCAGGAATTGTATATTCAGATCCATATAGAAATTTATATATTGTACCTAAATCATTATAGCACAATGACCAGCAGGGTAGGAACCTGGTCTTACTTCTCATCCAGACAGAAATGCACACAACACAACATGTAGACAAACACAGAAATACCCTTCAAGTATTTACTTACAAACACACACACACATGCACACACACATGCATACTCTCCCCCTCTCTCTCACACACACACACACATTCACACACACACAAACACACACACATACATGCATTTACAGCCACATGCATACATACATATTCTCTCTCTCTCTCTCTCTCTCTCTAGGCGTTTGTACCTAGCCACAGATTCTCTGAATCTCTCTTGCAAGCTTGCATGTACAACAACGTTCACATACAAACATTTTAAAATGGAAACCAAAAAGTAAGAGCGGAGAAAAAAAAATAAAACTAACAAAAAAACAACAGCAATCAGTCCAAATCATTCCTGCAACCAGTCAATTAAAGAATAAAACATTGACGTACTAAACATTATTATATGAATACACATTATACAAATACAATAAATATCACATCTGACACAATGTCATGTTACTACACATGTGATATATCATATCACAAAAAAGAAATTAAACATTTGACAAATGACTAGAGATCAAAAGGTGACAGTCACAGACCTCAAAAATAAAAATGATATTAAATGTGCAAGATGATCATTTTTATACTGGAAAAGCATTACAGTATACAGTGTGGTAAAGGACTTTGCGCTCGATTGCTTAGTTCTTGAGTAATTGAGTTTTGAATGAGACTGCTTGCAGAATGTCATTTGTGACATGCGACACCAAACTGTGTATAGTTGTGATAATCCAGCTGGGACCAGACAGCATATGATAGTATGAACAAACTATGTTAGTGATTCTACTGACAGGGATGGAGACAAAAATCACAATTTCCAACTAGTTTAATAAGAAAAATGGTTTTGTTTGTCGTCACAGTCACAAATGACATTCACTATGTAGGAGACAATTCCATTCCGACAAAACAAGACACGCATTTGAAGTGATACTATTATTTATTCATAACTTATAAAAAGTAAGTTTGACAACATATGTGAAGAAAACCAGCACAATGATACTGAAGCCAGAAATGGTAGTTCTACTGTCATTTGTGACAACTGTGGGAGTGACGCGACAGATTTTGCAGTCACACGTCACAAATAACACAAGAAATACCTTATTGTATGAAAATATACCACATGCACTCCTTTTGAAATTCGATAAACAATCCTTAAAATCAAACATATTAAAACACCAGCAAACTTGTTAATAAAAATATTAACTGTGTCATTTGCGACATATGCCAAAGTAGGATGCCGTCACACGTCACAAATGACTAATCATGAAAATGCATCAGTTTAAAAATGTCATGCAATTCAAAAATATAAATGGAAACGTGAATCCATAGTGGGATCAAGGAAAACAAGTTCATCTACTTTTATTTTTACTTATTTTTTTCTTTTTTCCTTGTATTTATATCAATGTGTTGTTGTTTCCTGTTGTCCGCCAGTGATATTTTTGATAAATTATTTATTATTTGGGTAGCACTCATTTAAGCCTTGTGCTTTTGTGCACCATATTTGGTTTAACCTTTTATTATCTGGTTTGTTGAATACATTTTTGTTTAAACCATCTATCCCCACACCATGGTCAAGGTAATCTTTTTCGAGAAACGTGAAATATTGTCCCCATGACCGGAGAAACTTCAGTGGCCAGTCTTGTTGTCTGACCAAAAGCAATGACCTGCAACAGTCCCATACAGCACATTTTAACATTATGTAATCAAGACTAAAATACTTCGAGTAGTAAGTTGGGATCCGATTGTTACAATTTCCTATAAAAAAAAATTCTGGAAAGAAAACTGTGGAAAGAGTAATTTTATGGATGTAATTTAAGTATTTTCGTAACAAAAATATTAAAAGTACAGAATCAGATATTAAACTATTTTCCAAATGCAGTAAAAACGAATTATGTAAATATTCCCATACTTGGCCATAATAAAATTTCTGGCCTTTCTTTCTCTTATAAGTTATACTGTTTTTGTACCTAACTGCCATATTGTATCCTGAAACAAAGGCAAAGTGTAATGTTCCTGGCCAGTTGGTTTGTATCCATACATACTTTAAAATTATTTTTTTTAAGTGCCATTTCACAAGGTACATTAATGTAAAAGAAAACTAACTTTGGAAGGAAGTAATGATAATATAGAATAGAATACTATATTTTACCTGG
>CM072527.1:27773054-27780554 GCA_036898135.1 Oncomelania hupensis | reverse complement strand
TGTGCGCACATTGATAAGTTAAACTGTCACCACAGCCACAAAAGGAAGAACTTTAGAAGTGTGTTGGAGGGGTGAAGAGGGTGAGGGAGAGGTGGTACCAAAATGTTTGCTGGTAGAGGTCGCCCTTTTCTACAGTTAGTGACAGTGGCAATGGTAGGCAGTACTGGTTGCCAAAATCTGTAGCCAGATCACAGGTTGCTTTTACACAGCGCATTAAAGCATCAGCCATGAGAGATTCGGGTGCAGTACAGAATTTCTCATGCTACAACGTATTACTATTATTATTATTATTATTATTATTATTATTATTATTATTATTATGTTGTTGTTGTTATTATTATAAAGTCATAAACTGTACATAGATCTATATACATCCTAATTTGCAAATTGCTAAGAAGAATAAGGGCTTACAGTGACCCTCGCGTCTTAATATACGGTCATACCACACTTCTACTACTGCAATCCATATCCCTACAATAAAGAAATAAATGTAACAAGTGTGAATAAAGCTTTAATTCACCCAATCTTAGAATATGGTGATTCCGTATGGTGTCCTGACTTAAGAAAACACATTGAGGTGAATGAGGGGGTTCAGAGACGCTTCACTAAAAAAAATAGCAGGAATGAATGATCTAGAATATTGTGAGGGATCTAGATCTCTTGAACTTCCTAGTCTAGAATACTGATGGTTGATGTGGGAAATGATTTAAGTTTGTAAGATTGTGCATGAACTCTATGATCCCATCACCACTTCATCTTTGATTAGACTGTTGGACGTTAAGATTGTTAGTGGTCATAACTTTTAGCTTACTAAGCTCCTTAATAACACAGCTTGCCAATTCCAACAAAATCATAACAATCTGAAATAACCTACCGACTGAAGCCATGAATGCAAGTTCGCTGAATGCGTTTAAGAACTGTCTAGATAAACACTGCATGAGTTATCTCAATTTGACTCAATATCTGTAGTGTAATCCACTAACTTGGAGGTTAGACAAAAAAGTAGTCAAAATTGAAAGGACGATACCATGGGTCATGGGTCAGTGACTCTTATTAATAGATAAAATGAACGCTTCGTGCCATACCATGCCGTGCCACATTTTATACTAATAATTAACTCTTTACAATCACAACTAGTGTAACACTAACAACTATCTATTACCTCCCTTACCAATGGCAGTGTAAAGAAGCGTGAGCTGACCACCGCTAACTTCAAATCTGGCAGACGATATGTTACCCAGATTGGTTCCGTGACTTGTAAAATTCGGCAGAAGGCATAACGAAGAATTTGTAGACATGAAACAGGAGAATCCAGCACAAGGACTAAATGCGTAATCGTCTTTATCTTTGCGATAATGAAAAACTGGCTTCCCCTCTTCAGAGTTCTGGGCCCAATGAAGATCGATCAATTCCCCAGTCTCTATGCGACACGAGCAAAAATCCACCATTTGGCAGCTCTGAAAGGAAAGGCCATGACTACGCTGCAATAAAGACATGCACCATATAACAGTAACTCGAACAAGTATGGCTAATTTTGGCGACAACATGACTGGTTTGTCGGTCGTTCGCATCGCTTACGAAAATAATTCTTCTGTTTAAATTGAAGATTTGGGAGGTAGGGGACGCAACTCTGGCAGTGTCCCTTAAATAGAACAATACTGTTTTCAAACTGGAATACTGGTTTTCACTAACGTTTTTATTATTATTTTTTTTATCATTTCTATATAGTGCTTTTTCAGCTCACGAGCTGCTCAAGGCGCTGGCCGATACGGGATCTATCTCAAGCCGCCGGAGGTTCCCACTCGCTGCCATGGCGTACAGACACTCAGACGTTTTGAGTTCAGTACTTCCATAGATTCTAAAATAGTTTGTTTATTGAAGAATCCATGGTACTTCCATGGAGTCCAGCATGGAGAGAGAGAGAGAGAGAGAGAGAGAGAGAGAGAGAGATGTCTCACTGCCGTGGTTCAGTGGTAGATCGTTCGCCTGACACCAAAGTTCAAATCCTGTGGGCAAGATAAAAGTGGACATTTTCACTGTCCGAATTTGCAGTATGATTGCTCTGGTGGTTCAGTATTGATTTAGGTCCATATCCCTTCTTTCCTGGGATGATTATCATCGTCTGCCATATCGCACAGTGGTAGTAGAAGTTAAAGTTGGGAGGCACGGTGGCCGAATGGTTAGAGCGTTGGCTTGCGGATCGGAATTAAGTTTCCGGCCGGGTTCGAGCCCAGGCCGGGGCATTGTGTTGTGTCCTTGGGAAAGACACTTTAGGCCTACTCCCGTTTCCTACTCCTTCCGATGAGAGTATAAACCGAGGTCTATAGTCTGTGTCCCATACATCTATATATATAAATTGCTTAGCCGGAAGTCCTTCTTCGCCTCTACTATAAAGTTTGTCCGGTATGGACGCAGATCTGGGCAGGTGCTGGGCGCCGTGGATCGGCCTGCTGTGTGCTCAAAACCCACGAAATCGTTATAGCCGACATTTCATTACCGAACATTTAACCGTTTCTGAGATAAATAACTAAACAAAATGTCCACAAACTGCAATAGCCTCATTCCGCGCGCTTCCATTAAAAATCAAATTGAGGTTTCAGCATGTTTTCCCATATAGACTAAAAAATTGATGGTCTTTGTAGGAAGCCTTGGTAGCTTAGTTAGTAAAACATTTTCCTACCGTGCAGGACGACCCAAGTTCAAACCTCATGCGGGCCGTTTTTTTTTTTACACTACAATATGGATATTTTTCTTTTTAATATAGGCTTTTTACCTTTAATGTATTATTAGTATTATTATTATTATTATTATTTATACACTAATAAATTATTATTATTATTATTATTATTATTATTATTATTATTATTATTATTATTATTATTATTACTATTACTATTATTATATCTTATATCAAATTTTCTTTTAAAACCTTTTTCTATTTGTATTATTCTATATTCAATATTATTATTATTATTATTATTATTATTATTATTATTATTATTATTATTATTATTATTATTATTATTATTATTACCAAGGATCGGGATGGGGTGGTACGTGTAGGTAAAAGGGGGCTACGGGTAGGTTTAAAGGGGCATGGGTAGGCATAACGGGGATACGGGTATATATAAGGGGGTATGGTGATGGTCGATTCCTTTCATCCATACCTGCGAAACGTACAACGGGGAAGTATCAAGGAGGGTACAGGTAGGTTACAAGGGGGGTACGGAAGGTATCAAGGGGGTATGGGGAGGTATCAAGTGGGTTCGGGGTTCGTGGTATCAAGGGGGTATGGTGAGGCATCATGGGGGGGGGGAGACGGGGAGATATCAGAGGGGGTGGGTATGGTGAGGTATCAAGGGGGATATGGGGAGGTATCATCGTCCAAAGGAAACTCGCTCACAACAGTTGTCTCTCTGTCTACATTTTAAACAGCAACCTGTGTACCCTGGCTTGCACAAACCCACTAGTTCATTCATAATAGAGGTGGCGGCGGGCCGTGCTTCCTTTTTGATAAACATGGTTAGTTTGAATACCACGTCATGCAATTGTGTGTGCGTGTGTGATGGTGGGTCTATTGTTGCTGGGCTCTGCACAATGGAATGCTATTACCCACTCGTCTTTCGTCGATGGGGATCGCTAGTTAATCTCCCTGTGACTAATCTTAATAAATTTATAAGTTTAGCTCGGTCTGAGTTTAGGATGGGGTACAGAGATAGAAAGAAAATGGTAAGGAATTCACTGATACACAAGCTCTCACAGGGCTATGAAACAGGTAATCCATCCACTTGCGTCATTTATTTCCTCTACTCTATACAAGATCTGCTAATCACGATACTAACTTAAAAGTCCAAATATCACTTCGAATGGTTCGCTCCTTGATAATTCTATGCAGGTACTGTTTCATCATCGGGCTACTGGTGCGTTCTACCCAACGGGTCAGTCTTCTGGAAAGGTGGACTAGTGATGTCCTTTTCTAACAGTTTTGGTGCACTGGTGCAAATATAACTTAACACTAGATTCGATGAGCTGTGTTGTGGTGGATTTTTCTTCTTGTTGAAAGACTGGTGGGCTCTGTCGCTCAGTGCGTGAGGCTCCAATGCAGGCCAAATGTCAGTGAAGACTTTTACTTGTCTTTCTTCTGCTCGGGCCCTCGATGCCTGCTCGTCTGCAAAATATGAGACGAATTTCTGCAACACCGTGTATACTAGGTGTGTGCAGAGCGTCTCACTGAAGGCAGAAATAGCCCTCAGTGATTAGCTCCACTTATCTATATATAAGCGACGAACATTCTGCTAAGTCCGTGGTCCACTGAAATCTCCACTCTAATTTCCTATACATATATAAATATATATCATGGCTAAATACACACATAGAGAAATAATTAATATTATCCACATTCTCTGGTACAGCCACTGGTCTGCAAGAATACATATAGGCTAAACAACAGAGTGTCCGTAGGGACTACGTCATGGCGTCGAACGGGTCGTGTTCGCCACGTGGTCACGCAAAGTTTGACTAACAATCACAATTCTAAACATGGCAAATTTCACAAACATAATTCAACAATAATATCAATAATTCGCGAGGCAACAAAAGATAGTTCATTTACCTTTTTGACAATGTCAGGCTGTGGCTAACTAGGTTGAATAGAATTTCACCAATTCCTGCTTTTAGTCTTCAAGTAGAGAGATCTATTAGAGCTGAGCTCTTTCCTCTAGGCAAGTCGATCAGCGAATTACCCTCTACCGCTGTGGTTAGTCGGGAGCCCGGGAAAAATCTAAAACTACAAGAGGCTCCCTCTACCGGCGGTAGTGGTACTATTGACTATAAGTAAGCTGGATGATGTCACTATCTAACTGAGCCAGCGTCAGCATATAAATGTGTAGCTAACAGTAGACTTTCTTCGTCTGCTGCAGAGCAACATTACTTTACTAAGGTTACAGCTGACTAGGTAAGGCGAGAAGCTATAGTGCAGAGTAAATCTGGCCTCTTATCACAGCGTGTGTGTGTATATATATGTGTGTATGTACAGATATGTGTGTGTGTGGGCATGTAGAAACGACGTTTTGATGACACACACATGAAACTCCACATGGCTTCTTCTGGGTTTTTTGGAAGGCCGTACTATTTTGACGTCAAAATAGTGCTCCGTTGAGTTAGAGCTGTTTTAGCATTAGGGTTAGGTTAAGGGTTAGGGTTAGGGTTAGGGATAGCTTCAAAAAATGGACAAATTTGTTAAAATGTCAAAATAACGTATGTAGAATTTCATGAAAGTCATCACAACAGCGTTTCTACACGGTTGTGTGTGTGTGTGTGTGTGTGTGTGTGTGGGTGTGTAGGTGTGGGCATGTAGAAACGACGTTACAGTGACACACTCATGGAACTCCACATGGTTTCTTTTGACTTTTTTGGAAGGGCGCCCTATTTTGACGTCAAAATAGTTCCCTGCTGAGTTAGAGCTGTTTTAGGCCTAGGGTTAGGTTAAGGGTTAGGGTTAGGGTTAGGGTTAGGGTTTGGGTTAGGGGTTAGGGTTAGGGTTAGGGATAGGTTCAAAAATTTGAAAATGTCAAAATAATGTCACGAAAATGAAAAGTGTGTCAAAATAATCCCTGTTTTTTTCACAACAGTCATCATAATACAAAAATGTGTGTGTGTGTGTGTGTGTGTGTGTGTGTGTGTGTGTGTGTGTGTGTGTGATAGCGTCATTGTCGAAGGACCTCAATCACTGTAGATATCATCATCATCATCATTATTTATTTTCCGCTTTGTGTTGATGTTATGGTTTTATTGCTTTGAGTTTTTATGTGCAGATGGACACCAAGAATTTCCTTGCAGGTGTTTGTGGGGACAATAAAAGATTCTGTATGAGAGAGAGAGAGAGAGAGAGAGAGAGAGAGAGAGAGAGAATAAAAATGAATTTTTCCCCTTTTGTTATGTTGCAGTCATTGTTTTTATGATCGCTGTACTAGTCTAGTGATAAATTATAATTATGATCGCCAAAGGAATCGTTTGTCCATAACGTATTCTCTCTCTCTCTCTCTCTCTCTCTCTCTCTCTCTCTCTCTCTCTCTCTCTCCCTCCCTCCCTCCCTCCCTCCCTCCCTCCTTCCCTCCCTCCCTCCCTCCCTCCCTCCCTCCCTCTCTCTCTCTCTCTCTCTCTCTCTCTCTCTCTCTCTCTCAAAGTCTAAACAGTTTCCTATCCTATCCCGTAAATCGAAGGTCGTCGGAGCACCACAGATGATCGTTCAACTAGCGTCCTACACTTCTCTGTCCTCAGCAACCCTCATGGCTTTGCTCAGTATCAAACCAGTCCATTCTTGAATGTTGTCCGCCCACCTCTTTTTCTGTCTCCATCTTCTTCTTCGTCCTTTGTCAGGGCCGCAGTTGTTTGTGTGAGAAGTCCAGACAACCAATCTCTAGTATAGTCAAGAAAAGAATGAATTGATTTTTGAATATGCATTGGTGAACTGTTATGCCTCCAGCTCAACCAATCTGAATTTAGCTCTTATAAAAAATTATGCCAATATCTTCTCACAAGAAACACACTAACAATAATATAACGTCATTGGACCAAAATACTATAAAACCGGTCCATGATACTGGATTAGTGTTATGGATAGGGCTAGTGTTATGGTTAACTGTTACCCTAGACCTAGACTAGACCTATTTTCACCAGCAGAATTTCAACATATTTACCCTTCAAGTACTGTGATGATATCCTGGAGAAGATACGCTTATCTTACAAGGGGAGTAAGACTTGTAGATAGATGGGGTGTTAAGCTACCTCTATCGGACGTTCTTTTCCAAAATTCCAAAGCGATGTGAGAGACTAATCATGGTGCTTGGTCACATAAAATTTATAATTATTTGTTCTCAGATTTTAAAGTATCATTGGTCACTTTAAGAAATGCTTTTTACTAATCAAATGACTAGTTTACTTGATCTCAACAGAAGAAGAGCTAGTGGACACACAACAATACAAATAGAATGACACCAATCGTATGTATGTGATTTCAACTTTTATATGTTCAACACAAATTCTAACATGACTTTAATTAAATGTAAATTAATAACTATGACTGTTCAATGTGCTGGGGAATTTCTTTAGCAGTTCTTCTTCATCACTTGCTAAGCATTCCTATGTTTGGATGGTCTTCTAGTGTTTTTCCAAGAATTGGTTGACAGCAATTGCAGTTGGACTTAGCTGCTCAGTCCAGTCGCTTGTCATAACTCTTCCAAAAGGTAGCTTTCAGGGATATAAAAATTACCTCACCATCAGCCTCATCAGCCATCCCAGCAAGATTCTCCTGAAACTAATACTCAACAGGTTAAAACCCCAAGCTGAGCAAATCATAGCTGAAGAACAAGCTGGATTCAGGCCAAGGCGAAGTACCACTGAACATATTCTCAACCTCATAATAATCTGCGAGAAATACCTACAGCACCAACACCATCTATATCATGTGTTTGTAGACTTCAAGAAAGCATTTGACCGAGT
>CM072527.1:27755554-27765554 GCA_036898135.1 Oncomelania hupensis | reverse complement strand
CTGTGTTTTGTATTCTACATTGCATTTGCTTCCAATATTCTGCAGTCAGTTTACATTTTGCATTGCTTCTGTATTCTACATTGTGTAAGCTGAATTATTTCGAATTTTATATTTTGCATTTTCTGTATTATTTATTCTGCATGCCTTTTGTGTCCGAAAATACTTTCAAATAGGGGAAATCCGAACGAGCCAAATGCAAAGCCCAAGTCTGAATTCAAATTGTGTTTGTTTTACTTTGTACTTTCAACATTGTAACATCACTTTATGCGTTCTAATTGTTTCTTTCTTTAAGCACATTTTCTTTGCCAACAGCAGGCTCGTAAACCCCTCCCAACAAAAATTTATAGACGTTTTCCAGAAAATCTGCACTGTTTACAATTTTGTAAGTACCAGTTTTGTTAGTTCTTCCAGAAAGAAAATTAAATTTTCGTACATGATGCAATGACATAGAATTCGGCTAATAAAAAATTCCGATTGAATTCCGATAGTATTGTTTTTTTTTTTTTAATTTTTATTATTACAATTAGCCTCAAATGCATTAACACGAGTCACTTGTGTCAGTGTATGAGAAAACAAGGCTATCTTGTGAAATTTAGCAAATTTACTTCTTTATAAATAATTTGTAAAAAATAAAATCATAAAATTTTGAGTCAATGTTGACATAGTTTAACTGTAGCTTGGAATAGCTTTGGCCGGGTTATCTCACTACAGAAAAATACGGATCCAGTAAATGCAAGGAATCCATTCACAATTAATCTTTCGGCTGAATGATATTACTGTGGTTTAATTATTCTGTTAGCCTAACACGCATTTGTACGATTCAATTCTCTACAGAAATATACAAGGGACATGGAGAATATGAGATAACGAGGATGGTCGGATTTGTCTGATGGTCGAAATTGACCCAGTAGGTATAAACTTATTTTTAAGCCAATGTCGTCCCCAAACGGATGAAATTGCTCCAATTAGAGCGTGTTTTTAACAAGTAGTACATTTACTTCCAATAATTTGCGAACAGACAGATATAAAATTGGTTAATTACTGTGAATTTTCTGCCAGTAATCAACCTAGAGTCACCTAGAGAAATACACACAACGAGTTTTGAAGCAAAATGTGTCTGACATTTGACGTGATGAAACCTTGAAGTGCCACTGCTGCATGTCTTCTTCTTCCCATTCTCCTTCTCTTCCTCCTCCTCCTCCTCTTCTTCTCACTCTTCTTCTTATGACTCATCACCCTCTTCTTCATCTTCGTCTTCATTTTCATCTCCGCCTTCGTCTTCATCTCCTCCTTCGTCTTCATCTTCATCTCCTCCTTCATCGTCATCTCCGCCTTCGTCTTCGTCTTCATCTCCGCCATCGTCTTCATCTTCATCTCCTCCTTCGTCTTCATCGTCATCTCTGCCTTCGTCTTCATCTTCATTTTCATCTCCGCCTTGGTCTTCATCTGCACCTTCGTCTTCGCCTTGATCCTCGCCTTCATCTCCATCTTCTTGTTCGTCCCCTCCTTGACCCTCCTCTTCGCCTTCTTCTGGTTCTTGCTCATCTTGTCCTTGATCATCCCATGGAAAATTTGTGTCGTCGGGCTCACCCTGACCCTATGGAGAACAAATTGTTATAATAGTTACAGTGGAGACTTTTTACACTAAAGAAAAAGGAAAACATAAAGTAAAACTATAGTACAGTAAAGTTATCAACTATAGTATAGTAAGATAGTAACAAGAAGTTTGATAAATCTGATAAGTGTGATAAATTTGATCAGTCTGTTATAATGATAATAATGTTATAGTGATAAATGTGTTTGATTAAAGTCTGATAATTGAGTCCGGGAAAATCTAATAAGTATTTGATAAGTCTAAGAAGTTTGGGAAGTCTAATAAGTTTAATAAATCTGATAAGTCTAAGGCTGGGCTGGGGTGGGGTGGGTAAAAGCAGGGATATGATAAGACGTAGTGTTAGCGCTGTGACATTCCTGGCCTGTGTACAAGTTGTAGTGTTAGCGCTGTGACATTCCTGGCCTGTGTATAAGACGTAGTGTTAGCGCTGTGAAATTCATGGCCTGTGTACAAGACGAAGTGTTAGCGCTGTGACATTCAGAACCTGTTTACAAGACGTAGTGTTAGCGCTGTCGTAAGAGGCGACTAACAGGGGTGATGTTAGCACGGCATCACTGGGCGAAAGTCTTCTACACAGAAGTCACCGGCCAGGGCGGAGGAACCTCACGTTACTACAGGTTCAACGACCACGTGCTCAGGGCCAAGGCGAGCCACACTGTATTCGTGGATTTCGGCTGTGGCCAACAGCCTGGAGAGGATTGGGCCCTGCCAGGTCTTTTTTTGCCCAAGACACAACACATGATGAGGCTATCCACTAATTCCATGCCGGATCGGTCGTCGCCCGGCTACACAAGGACCGCGCCTTCCGTTGGCCACCAGGACGGAGGTGAAAAGTATGCTACTGATGGACAAATTAGCAAGATCCGCACGAGAAACAACATCGTCATAGGAACCTGGAATGTCAGGACCCTAACTGCGGAAGGAAAATTAGAAGAACTGGCCCACGAGCTGGACCACTATCGATGGAACGTTCTAGGTATCAGCGAACTGCGCTGGAAAGGCCTAGGTGAAACGACGACTGACAAAGGCCACAAGCTCTATTTCAGCGGTAGAGATGACAGGCACGAACACGGCGTTGGATTCTTGGTCCACAAGAACATTCTAGCCACTGTCATGGGTTGCCGCCCAGTCTCCAGTAGACTCATTACCATCCGTCTGAGAGCAACCCCTTTCAACATTACCATCATCCAGGCCTATGCCCCAACATCAGACTATGAAGACAGCGAAGTGGAGGATTTTTATGAAAATATGCAGGCGGTCCTTGACCAAGTGCCGAAGAAGGACATAGTCATAGTGCAAGGCGACTGGAATGCCAAGGTTGGCCAAGATGCGCACCACAACTGGGGAGACACATGCGGACCCCACTGCAACAACGAGACAAATGACAGGGGTCTGAGTCTATTGGAGTTTGCCAGATACAACAATCTGGTACTGGCAAACACGCTTGGTCTCCACAAAAAATCCAGACGATGGACATGGCACAGTCCCGGCGGGGAACATCACAACCAGATCGACTACATCATGGTCAAGAAACGCTTCAGATCAAGCATCAACATTGGCAGGACACGCACTTTTCCAGGAGCAGACATTGGAAGTGACCACGATCTCGTGATGATGTCTTTCCGGCTCCATTTGAAGAGAGTAAATACAGCAAAGTGTACTAGGCTGAAGTTCGACCTGGACAAACTGCAAGACCCGGAGGTGGCAAAAATATTTCAGGCCACAATTGGAGGGAAATTTGCACCACTGCTTATTTTGGGGGCAGGCGAAGTAGATGTCAACACCATGACCAATACCTTCAACTCAGCTGTAACAGATGCCGCCACTGAGATCCTTGGCAAGCACCGACCAAAGAAGAAGCCGTGGATCACACCTGAACTTTTGGATCTGTGTGATAAACGAAGAGAGTTAAAAAAGAAAAAGAACACCTCACAGGGAGCTGATGTCTACCGAAAAATCAACAATGACATCCGAAAAGGCATGCGCACAGCAAAGGAGAACTGGATAGAAGATCAATGCCAGGAAATAGAGAACAATCTGAACAAGAACAACAGCAAGAAGGCCTACCAGACTGTGAAGCGGCTGACAAGTGTTAAACAGCCCAAAGTCTCCACTATCCAAAGCAAGTCTGGCATTTGCCTTACAGAAGAACAAGAAGTCTTGGACAGATGGACAGAGTACTGCTCAGACCTTTACAACCATACACCAAATGGAGACCCATCAGTTCTAGCATGTCCCGAGAGCAGAGAAGAAGAAGAAATCCTCCCAATTCTCCGGGAAGAAGTTGAGGCAGCAGTGCAATCGCTGAAGAAAGGGAAGTCAGCAGGAGTGGACAACATACCAGCGGAACTGCTACAAGCAGGAGGAGAAGCGATGACTGATGCTCTCACCATTATCTGTAACAAGATCTGGCAGAGTGGGGAATGGCCTACACCATGGACCCAGTCGCTTGTCATCACTCTTCCCAAAAAAGGTAACCTTCAGGAGTGTGAAAATTACCGCACCATCAGCCTCATCAGCCATCCCAGCAAGGTCCTCCTGAAAATAATACTCAACAGGTTGAAACCACAAGCTGAACAAATCATAGCTGAAGAACAAGCAGGATTCATGGCAGGGCGAAGTACCACTGAACAGATTTTCAACCTCAGAATAATCTGTGAGAAATACCTACAGCACCAACAACATCTATATCATGTGTTCATAGACTTCAAGAAGGCATTTGACCGAGTCTGGCATGCAGCTCTATGGGCAACCATGAAAGTTTACAACATCAGCCCTAAAATTATAGAAGTCATCAAAAGCCTGTATGACAAGGCTACCAGTGCAGTCCTCCATAACAGCGTCATCGGGAACTGGTTCAGAACAACAATCGGTGTGCGTCAAGGATGCCTACTCTCTCCAACACTCTTCAACATCTTCCTAGAGCGCATCATGTCAGATGCTCTTGCAGATCACGAAGGCACAGTCAGCATAGGGGGCAGAGCAATCTCCAATCTTCGTTTTGCGGATGATATTGATGGGTTGGCTGGAGAGGAACAAGAACTTGAACAGCTTGTACAGAGGCTTGACACCACCTCCAGAGCTTATGGAATGGAAATAAGTGCAGAGAAGACCAAAATGATGACCAACAACACCAATGGCATCAACACGGACATCAAAGTACAAGGCCAATCCCTCAACACAGTGCACAGCTTCAAATATTTAGGAGCCATTGTGTCAGACAATGGGTCTCGACAGGAAGTCCTCTCCAGGATCGCACAAACAACTGCTGCCCTGACAAGGTTGAAGCCCATTTGGAAAGACAGAACCATCAGTCTACATTCCAAAGTAAGACTGCTGCGCTCTCTGGTCATCTCCATCTTCCTATATGCTTGCGAAGCATGGACCCTCACAGCAGATCTCCAACGAAGAATACAAAGCATGGAGATGAGGTGCTACAGAAGACTTCTGTGCATTTCCTATACCCAACACATCACCAACATTGAAGTCCGACAGACCATCACACAAGCCATTGGACAACACGATGACCTGCTCACAGTGGTGAAGAAACGGAAACTCCGATGGTATGGCCACGTCACCAGATCATCAGGCCTTGCAAAGACCATTCTGCAAGGCACAGTGCAAGGAGGTAGAAGAAGGGGGAGACCGAAAAAGAGGTGGGAGGACAACATTCGAGAATGGACTGGTTTGACACTGAGCGAAGCCATGAGGGCTGCTGAGGACAGAGAAAGATGGAGTATGCTGGTTAAGCGATCATCTGTGGTGCCCCTACGACCTTCGGGTTATGGGACAGGATAGGATAGGATAGTGTTAGCGCTGTGACATTCAGGGCCTGTGTACAAGAGGTAGTATTAGCGCAGTGACATTCATGGCCTGTGTACAAGATGTAGTGTTGGCGCTGTGACATTCAGGACATGTGTACAAGACGTAGTATTAGCTGTGTGATATTGAGGCCCTGTGCACAGAGGTAGGGGTTAACGCGTTGACATTCAGGACCTGTGTACAAGACGTAGTATTAGCACTGTGACATTCAGGACCTGTGTACAAGACGAAGTGTTAGCGGATGTGACATTGAGGACCCGTGAAAAAGACGTAGTGTTAGCGCTGTGACATTCAGGGCATGTGTATAAGACGTATTGTTAGCGCTGTGACATTCAGGACCTGTGTACAAGACGTATTGTTAGCGCTGTGACATTCAGGACCTGTTTACAAGATGTAGTATTAGCGCTGTGACGGCCTGTGTATAAGACGTAGTTTCAGCGCTGTGACATTCAGGACCTGTGTACAAGAGGAAGTGTTAGCGGATGTGACATTGAGGACCCGTGCAAAAGCCGTAGTGTTAGCGCTGTGACATTCAGGGCATGTGTGTAAGACGTATTGTTAGCGCTGTGACATTGAGGACCTGTGTACAAGACGTATTGTTAGCGCTTTGACATTCAGGACCTGTGTACAAGACGTATTATTAGCGCTGTGACATTCAGGACCTGTGTACAAGATGTAGTAGGCTATTAGCGCTTGACGGCCTGTGTATAAGACGTAGTTTCAGCACTGTGACATTGTGTACAAGATGCAGTGTTAGCGCTGTGACGGCCTGTGTATAAGACGTAGTTTTAGCGCTGTGACATTCAGGACCTGTGTATAAGACGTAGTTTCAGCGCTGTGACTTTCAGGGCCTGTGGACAAGACGTAGTTTCAGCGCTGTGACATTCAGGACTTGTGTACAAGACGTAGTTTCAGCGCTGTGACATTCAGGACCTGTGTACAAGACGTAGTTTCAGCGCTGTGACTTTCAGGGCCTGTGTACAAGACGTAGTTTCAGCGCTGTGACATTCAGGACCTGTGTACAAGACGTAGTTTCAGCGCTGTGACATTCAGGACCTGTGTACAAGACGTAGTTTCAGCGCTGTGACATTGAGGGACTGTGTACAAGACGTAGTTTCAGCGCCGTTACATTGAGGACCTGTGTACAAGACGTAGTGTCAGCACTGTTACATTGAGGGACTGTGTACAAGACGTAGTGTCAGCGCTGTTACATTGAGGGACTGTGTACAAGACGTAGTGTCAGCGCTGTTACATTGAGGGACTGTGTACAAGACGTAGTGTCAGCGCTGTTACATTGAGGGCCTGTGTACAAGACGTAGTGTTAGCACTGTTACATTGAGGGCCTGTGTATAAATAAATAAGTAAACCTCTAGTATCACTTTAACCTGTCTGTCGTAGCCATCAACCTCATTAAGGTCACAATACATTACCATACAATACAATACAATACAATACAATACAATACAATACAATACAATACAATACAATACAATACAATACAACATATCGTTATTTCGTCAAACTAGAAATTTACACATTTGTAGATCATTATAAAATAAATTTTAAAAAGCACATTTAAAGACACAATGTGTTAAAATGATCTAAAATCATAAAAGATATTGCCTGTAATAAACACATTCACGGTGCAAGCAACTGTCACAGTTTATAAAAACGAAATTTCATCAATACAATGCAATCAAACTGTTACTATCTCAGCTCTCTGTCACAATCACGTTCCATCATTTCAACAAGGTACAAAATACATAAAAGTCTCTATACCAGTACGTCCAGAACAAGAGGCGCCGTTGAAGCCACAGAAAGCAGGCCCACAACGGTCAGGCAGCACAGCAGCAGCACCCTCGGATTCCTAGCACAGTAAATGTCGTTAACACACTATCAACAGGTAGGCTACCGGTTAGTCTCGTCAAAGTCCAAAGGATTAAAGTGACCAAAATAAAATTGAAAATATTCCATGTAGTCTATAATAGAAGATACATTAGGATTTAAGAAACAACAACACCTACGACCACACCACCACCATCACCCTCCACAACCACCACCACCACCACCAACAACAACAACATCAACAAAATAAAACATAAATACAATAAAAACAAACAAACCATACTGAATACAAACCCCAAAATAGAAAACCAACTTAAGTATAAACCAAACTTGCCATTAAGACAAGAAAGACAGCGAAAAGAAAACAAATAAAAGAAAGAAAGAAAAGAATGAAATGAAGAAATACAGCAAGAAATGTAAGACGAAGAAAAGAGAGAGAAAGAAGGAAGGAAGAAAAGAACGAAGAAAAAAAAGAGGAAAGAAAAAAGGAAATAAAAAAGTAAGGAAAAGGGAAGAAAGAAAGGAAAGAAAAAAGGAAGGAAGAAAGACACAAACAAATAAACAAATAAAAAACAAACAAACAAATAAACATACAGAATGTTGATTGATTGATTGTTGCTTTAGGTCCAGCGGACTCTTCCGAGCCAAATCAGGACCGGACAACCCCCGATCCGCATAAAAGATCTGCTGAAACAACCCTAGTGGGAAAATTGAATGCCCTCCACCGGCCAGTCACTTTACAATAAAGACATCCCACGCAGGGGACGGCTGAGGCTTTACCCCAACTACTCGAACCCCCGGTTACAAAAACAAAATAGAATACAAACATCATTATAAATTATCAACAAAACACATACATATAAAATGCCTGTAGTGCTAAATAATACCATCATAGGAAGCCCCAGTGACCACCCGGCAGAAAGCGTCCAATACTCCCAAGCTGATCCAACAGACCTCATACACAAACAAGGAGTCTTGTCCAGGAAGAGTTTTCAAGAAAAAAGGTAGGTCATTGATCTAGCGAAGAAGAAGATAGTATAGCAGAGTGATAGGACAGAGCAGGAATGGGAAAGAGCAAATGAGGAAGACAGCGACAGTGGGAATTTAAAGCACTAAATTTCCAGAAAGTGGGGATACTATTTATACTGAAACCCCCGGCTCTCCAACGGGGGTACTGTTGCCGCAGTGAATCTGTCATGCCTATAAAGGAAAGACAGGTTTTCAACTGGGGCTTTCACTTTTCCCTTTATAGGTTAGAACAATCTACAGTGGCAAGATTGCTCATGACCCCAAGGGGTAAACATACAGAAAAGAAATCAGGAAGGGTACTTGACTAAAGAATAATAAAAAACTACAACTTACATGATTGTTGAAGTCGCGGTCCTCGTAATACCTACAATTAGGACTAACGGAACAAGATGAAGCAGGAGCCTACAGCATGCCCTCAATTTATTCATAAAGACGCACGTACGCGAGATAGAGAGACAGAGAGAGGTGAGTGGGGGTAGGGCTGGGGGAATGAGGGAGGGGAGGGGAAGATGCCAAGTCCGATAATCCTAAACGTAGACAAGCAAACATAGTATGAACCTCTCCCTCCTGTGAAATTGTGTCGCAGCGACATTTATTCACCCCAAAACAACAACAACAACAACAACAACAACAACAACAACAACAACAACAACAACAACAACAACATCATAAAATAGTATCACTGACTATGAAAACTTGTCACGGACTATTTTAGCGAAAGAAACTATATCGCTGTAATGAAATGTCACTTGCGGCATAATTTTAGATGACATTGGCATTATTTCATAACACGACACGGCACAACGCAACATTACACAGCACAACGCTTAGTGACAACACAACACAACACATCAGCACAACGCGATACAAAGCAACACAACACAACACAGCACAACGCTTAGTCACAACACAACATTCCGGCACAACGCTTAGTCACAACACAACACATCAGAACAACGCTTAGTCATAACACAACACAACACATCAGCACAACGCGATACAAAGCAACATAACACAGCACAACGCGACACGCCTGAATACGCGACACGACTCAGTTGGCTGAGATTGAAAGCGATGGCAAAATAATTGAAGCAATCAGTGTTCGGTGATAACAGTAGTAACGGCAGTAGTTGAAAGCTGGATGACGGCCAGAAATGCGGGAAATATAACATCACCCTAATACACCAACACTAGGTCACTTTCCCCCATCTTCGGTCGCCCAGGATTATACTGAGTGGTTAGTCAGTTATTCATTGCTTACAGGGTCCAGCGGACTGCAAAGAGCCGAATCAGGACCACAAAATCAGGACCACAACTCGGTTGAAAGAGGACACTCCTGATCCGTATAAAAGATCTGCTGAAACAACCTTAGTGGTAACATTGAAGGCACTCCACCAACCGGTCACGTTACAATAAAGGCATCCCACGCAGAAGACGCTGAGGCTGTACTCTAATTTTTCGAATTCCGTTTACAAAAACAAAATAATATATAAATATCAGTATAAAATATTAACAAAACATTGCTAAATAATAACATCATAGGAAGCCCTATTGACCATTTGGCTGAAAGCGTCCAATATTCCCAAGCTGTACAACAGATATCATACACAAATGAGAAGTTTTGGAAGAGTTTTCAAGAAAATAGGTAGGTGACCGGTCTAGCATGAGAACATAGTATAGTAGATTGAT
>CM072527.1:27745554-27750554 GCA_036898135.1 Oncomelania hupensis | reverse complement strand
ACACTTTACTGTTGTAACTTCTAAGCAACACTTTCTATTGTAACTTCTAAGCAACACTTTACTGTTGTAACTTCTAAGCAACACTTTCTATTGTAACTTCTAAGCAACACTTTACTGTTGTAACTTCTAAGCAACACTTTACTGTTGTAACTTCTAAGCAACACTTTACTGTTGTAACTTCTAAGCAACACTTTCTATTGTAACTTCTAAGCAACACTTTACTATTGTAACTTCTAAGCAACACTTTACTGTTGTAACTTTTAAGCAACACTTTACTGTTGTAACTTCTAAGCAACACTTTACTGTTGTAACTTCAAAGCAACACTTTACTGTTGTAACTTCTCAGCAACACTTTACTGTAGTAAATTCTAAGCAGCTCTTTACTGTTTTAAGCAATACTTTAATAATATTATTAAATCTACACATTACACTATACTACGCTACGCTACGCTACTACCCTATACTATTCTACCATACGCTGCACTACGCTACGCTACATTACGCTACACTATACTATCTTACGCTACGCTACATTACGCTACTACACTATCATACGCTACGCTATATTACGCTACACTATAATATCATACGCTACGCTATATTACGCTACACTATACTAGCATACGCTACGCTATATTACGCTACACTACATTATACTACCATACGCTAAGCTACATTACGCTGCACTATACTATATTACCATGCGCTACGCTACATTACGCTACACTATACTACACTACGCTAAAAACTACTGGTTGTTCTGTTTGTTAACAATAAATAAAAATACAGGATACGATCACGCGCTTTTTCGTCAATGGAACTCAAAGCGCAGACCGCTATTAGAACAGTGGCAACAGAAATCAAGATTTGTGAAATTTTAGATTTACCGCCTCCCATACCATTATTGAAGGGAGAGAGGAAACCGGAGTACCTGGAGAAAACCCTCGACGTCCCGAAAAAGTCTCGTACCGACCCACGCGGGGTTGGAACCTGGGACCTTCGGCCTAGAAAAACAGTTCTCTATCCACTGAGCCACCAGCCCATCCCAATGTTATTGATGAGTGTTGCCTGCTTACTTTTCTGTTGACTGGTCTGGTTGGTTGTTAAATACTGCTTTGGCTGTTCCATCTCTATAACGCGTTATATTCTGCTTTGGCTGTTCCATCGCCATAACGCGTTATATTGTGCTTTGGCTGATCCCATCGCTATAACGCGTTATGTTGTGCTTTGGCTGTTCCATCTCTATAATGCGTTATATTGTGCTTTGGCTGATCCCATCTCTATAACGCGTTATGTTGTGCTGTGGCTGTTCCATCGCCATAACGCGTTATATTGTGCTTTGGCTGATCCATCGCTATAACGCGTTATGTTGTGCTGTGGCTGTTCCATCGCCATAACGCGTTATATTGTGCTTTGGCTGATCCCATCTCTATAACGCGTTATGTTGTGCTGTGGCTGTTCCATCGCCATAACGCGTTATATTGTGCTTTGGCTGTTCCATCTCTATAACGCGTTATATTGTGCTGTGGCTGTTCCATCGCCATAACGCGTTATATTGTGCTTTGGCTGATCCCATCTCTATAACGCGTTATGTTGTGCTTTGGCTGTTCCATCGCTATAACGCGTTATATTGTGCTTTGGCTGTTCCATCTCTATAACGCGTTATATTGTGCTTTGGCTGTTCCATCGCTATAACGCGTTATGTTGTGCTGTGGCTGTTCCATCGCTATAACGCGTTATATTGTGCTTTGGCTGATTCTATCTCTATAACGCGTTATGTTGTGCTTTGGCTGTTCCATCGCTATAACGCGTTATATTGTGCTTTGGCTGTTCCATCGCTATAACGCGTTATGTTGTGCTTTGGCTGTTCCATCGCTATAACGCGTTATGTTGTGCTGTGGCTGTTCCATCGCTATAACGCGTTATATTCGACTTTGACTGTTCCATCTCTATATATTCTGCTCTAACCAGGGTAGGCGCCTTTCGCTTGGCTTTTTTGGTTGCTGTTGTTTGTTTTAAACTTACTGTCTGTAGGGCCTACTACATGTGGTTATTGTGTGGCGTAGTCCCGTGATTCTTCGTCTCCTGGTCCATATCCGGATTTGAAGAGCCCATACTCAATGGCAGAGAAATTGTTTTCAAAATGACCAAGTCCTGCGCCTGCAAATGGCGCTAAGTTCCCAAAACCGCACTTTTAGTTGGACGATGTGCTTGTAGTTAAATTAATTCCAATGGTACATTGAGCTGGCACTTCGAGTATCTCTCTAATGGTTTGGAATAACGAGGACACTAATGTATTTATTATAGATGAATAGCCTATAGTGCAGCTGACAAAGACATGGGGAAAAAGATATAGGCCTTAAGAAAATAGGCATTCAGTGGAGACGTGCAGCCCCCGCTTAATGAACATCGGTTGGAAATGTATTTATCTGTCTAAAGTGCGTGTGTGTGCGTGTGTATGTTTAGGTGCGTGGTGGTGGTGATGGTGGTAATGATAGGGGTGAAGAAAATGATAACTAATATTATGTACACCATTAAACATACATCATGCTACAACATATGTACCTGACAAGGAAACTTACTTATTTTGTGAGCGCACAGCAGGTAATCATAGATTAACTCCACAGTGTGTCTGCTGTGACATTAATTATGTGAGAGCAAGAGAGAGAGAGAGAGAGAGAGAGACAGAGAGAGAGAGAGAGAGAGAGAGAGAGAGAGACAAAGAAAGAGAGAGAGAGAGAGAGAGAGAGAGAGAGAGAGAGAGAGAGAGAGAGAGAGAGAGAGAGAGAGAGAGAGAGAGAGAGAGAAAGATATTCGTCTCGAAGAATAAGTCAAAACACTCCATAAAAACATTACAGCATGGATGTACCATTTCCCAGTGTCATGAACTGAACACCAAACAATTGTAATGTGGTGATAACAAGATGCTACACAACAACATCGATGAGTACTCACAATGCTGCAGGTTGGCCAGTCCATAAATAAATAAATCAACAAAGGTGATAAGTCTCCCGTAACCTATTTGGATATTTGGGGAGAAATGCATTTGGGACCTCCCTTTTCTCCAAACCAGCTTAATAAGGACAGTGCTCCTCTCCTCCCCACATGCAAGTCAATAAACAAATAATAATTTTAAAAAAACAACAACACAGAAGACTTTTTTTTGTAATAAAAAATTGTTTAAAAAAAACAACAGTTATAATGTTGCAATCACACACTATTGTTTTATTTTAAAAAAAAATGAAAATGCACACAAAGAGAATTAGTTAGTTGTCATTGTTCAAAGGGTCCAACGGACTGCTAAGAGCCGAATCAGGACCACAACTTGGTTGAAAGAGGACTCCTCCCTGATCTGTATAAAAGACCTGCTGAAGCAACCCTAATGGTATCACTGAAGGCACTCCACCAGCCGGTCACTTTACAATAAAGGCATCCCATGCAAGGGACGCTGAAGCTGTACTCTAATTTTTATCGAACTCTCGTTTACAAAAACAAAATAAAATACAAAACATCATTATAAAATATTAACAAGATACATACATTTAAAATGCCCAAAATTGCTAAATAATAATACCATAGAAAGCCCTAGTGACATTTGGCAGAAAGCATCCAATATACCCATGCAGACCTAACAGACCCGATTTACCGACGAGGAGTTTTGAGAGAGTTTTCAAGAAAAAAGGTAGGTGACTGGTCTTAGCGAAGAACATAGTAGTAGATTGATAGAAAAGATTAGAAACGAGAATGAATAAACACGAATGACAGAAACAGTGGTAATTTAAAGCATTAAATTTCCACAAAGTAGGGATACTTTTTATACAGAAAACTCCGGAGTAGCAAGGCATGTCCAATGTTGACAACGTGAAGATAAACAAAAGGCAATCATTACCTGTCAAAATGTACATCAATACGCACTTACATGAAATGTAACACACACAAACAAACACACGCATACACACACTCACAGTCGCAGAAACATACACACACACAAACACACACAGAAACACATACATAAACGCATAAACATACACATACACGCAGAAACATACACACACACGCACGCAGAAACAAGTACATACGCGCAGATACAAGTACACACGCGCAGAAATATATATACACACACGCAGAAACAAGTACATAAACGCAGAAACATACAAACACATGCAGAAACACACACAAATGCACAAACATACACACACACAGAAACACATACACACACGCCGAAACATACACGCGCACGCAGAAACAAGTACATACACGCCGAAACACATAAACGCACGCAGAAACATACACACACGCAGAAACAAGTAGATACACGCAAAAACACACTCATGATCTGTCCAAATGTATTTCCGTAAATACTACAGATGCATACTCACACATAAACAAACCCTCTCACTCAGTAATGTACTCACAGATCCTTGCTCTCCCTCCCTCTCCCACTCTTCCTTCACTCTCTGCCTACCCTCCCTCCTTCACCCCCCTCTTTCTTTCTTTCCTCCCTCTTCCTCTCTCTCTTTCTTTCTATCTATCTCTCATCTCTCTCTTTCTTTCTATCTCTCTCTTTCTATCTCTCATCTCTTTCTATCTCTCATCTCTCTCTTTCTGTCTATCTCTCTCTTTCTGTATATCTCTCATCTCTCTCTTCTTTCTATCTATCTATCTCTCTCTTTCTGTCTATCTCTCATCTCTCTCTCTTTCTCTCTCATCTCTCTCTTTCTATCTATCTCTCTCTTTCTTTTATCTCTCATCTCTCTCTTTCTATCTATCTCTTTCTGTCTATCTATCTATCTCTCATCTCTCTCTTTCTCTCTATTTCATTCTATTTATCTCTCATCTCTCTTTCTTTCTTTCTATCTCTCTTCCTTCTTTCTATCTCTCAATCTCTCATCTCTCTCTTTCTATCTCTCTCTCATCTCTTTCTATCTCTCATCTCTCTCTTTTTTTCTTTCTATCTATCTCTCATATCTCTCTTTCTGTCCATCTATCTTTCATCTCTC
>CM072527.1:27739543-27745054 GCA_036898135.1 Oncomelania hupensis | reverse complement strand
TTGGCGCTGTGACATTCAGGACATGTGTACAAGACGTAGTATTAGCTGTGTGATATTGAGGCCCTGTGCACAGAGGTAGGGGTTAACGCGTTGACATTCAGGACCTGTGTACAAGACGTAGTATTAGCACTGTGACATTCAGGACCTGTGTACAAGACGAAGTGTTAGCGGATGTGACATTGAGGACCCGTGAAAAAGACGTAGTGTTAGCGCTGTGACATTCAGGGCATGTGTATAAGACGTATTGTTAGCGCTGTGACATTCAGGACCTGTGTACAAGACGTATTGTTAGCGCTGTGACATTCAGGACCTGTGTACAAGATGTAGTATTAGCGCTGTGACGGCCTGTGTATAAGACGTAGTTTCAGCGCTGTGACATTCAGGACCTGTGTACAAGAGGAAGTGTTAGCGGATGTGACATTGAGGACCCGTGCAAAAGCCGTAGTGTTAGCGCTGTGACATTCAGGGCATGTGTGTAAGACGTATTGTTAGCGCTGTGACATTGAGGACCTGTGTACAAGACGTATTGTTAGCGCTTTGACATTCAGGACCTGTGTACAAGACGTATTATTAGCGCTGTGACATTCAGGACCTGTGTACAAGATGTAGTAGGCTATTAGCGCTTGACGGCCTGTGTATAAGACGTAGTTTCAGCACTGTGACATTGTGTACAAGATGCAGTGTTAGCGCTGTGACGGCCTGTGTATAAGACGTAGTTTTAGCGCTGTGACATTCAGGACCTGTGTATAAGACGTAGTTTCAGCGCTGTGACTTTCAGGGCCTGTGGACAAGACGTAGTTTCAGCGCTGTGACATTCAGGACTTGTGTACAAGACGTAGTTTCAGCGCTGTGACATTCAGGACCTGTGTACAAGACGTAGTTTCAGCGCTGTGACTTTCAGGGCCTGTGTACAAGACGTAGTTTCAGCGCTGTGACATTCAGGACCTGTGTACAAGACGTAGTTTCAGCGCTGTGACATTCAGGACCTGTGTACAAGACGTAGTTTCAGCGCTGTGACATTGAGGGACTGTGTACAAGACGTAGTTTCAGCGCCGTTACATTGAGGACCTGTGTACAAGACGTAGTGTCAGCGCTGTTACATTGAGGGACTGTGTACAAGACGTAGTGTCAGCGCTGTTACATTGAGGGACTGTGTACAAGACGTAGTGTCAGCGCTGTTACATTGAGGGACTGTGTACAAGACGTAGTGTCAGCGCTGTTACATTGAGGGCCTGTGTACAAGACGTAGTGTCAGCACTGTTACATTGAGGGCCTGTGTATAAATAAATAAGTAAACCTCTAGTATCACTTTAACCTGTCTGTCGTAGCCATCAACCTCATTAAGGTCACAATACATTACCATACAATACAATACAATACAATACAATACAATACAATACAATACAATACAATACAATACAATACAATACAACATATCGTTATTTCGTCAAACTAGAAATTTACACATTTGTAGATCATTATAAAATAAATTTTAAAAAGCACATTTAAAGACACAATGTGTTAAAATGATCTAAAATCATAAAAGATATTGCCTGTAATAAACACATTCACGGTGCAAGCAACTGTCACAGTTTATAAAAACGAAATTTCATCAATACAATGCAATCAAACTGTTACTATCTCAGCTCTCTGTCACAATCACGTTCCATCATTTCAACAAGGTACAAAATACATAAAAGTCTCTATACCAGTACGTCCAGAACAAGAGGCGCCGTTGAAGCCACAGAAAGCAGGCCCACAACGGTCAGGCAGCACAGCAGCAGCACCCTCGGATTCCTAGCACAGTAAAGGTCGTTAACACACTATCAACAGGTAGGCTACCGGTTAGTCTCGTCAAAGTCCAAAGGATTAAAGTGACCAAAATAAAATTGAAAATATTCCATGTAGTCTATAATAGAAGATACATTAGGATTTAAGAAACAACAACACCTACGACCACACCACCACCATCACCCTCCACAACCACCACCACCACCAACAACAACAACAACATCAACAAAATAAAACATAAATACACTAAAAACAAACAAACCATACTGAATACAAACCCCAAAATAGAAAACCAACTTAAGTATAAACCAAACTTGCCATTAAGACAAGAAAGACAGCGAAAAGAAAACAAATAAAAGAAAGAAAGAAAAGAATGAAATGAAGAAATACAGCAAGAAATGTAAGACGAAGAAAAGAGAGAGAAAGAAGGAAGGAAGAAAAGAACGAAGAAAAAAAAAGAGGAAAGGAAAAAAGGAAATAAAAAAGTAAGGAAAAGGGAAGAAAGAAAGGAAAGAAAAAAGGAAGGAAGAAAGACACAAACAAATAAACAAATAAAAAACAAACAAACAAATAAACATACAGAATGTTGATTGATTGATTGTTGCTTTAGGTCCAGCGGACTCTTCCGAGCCAAATCAGGACCGGACAACCCCCGATCCGCATAAAAGATCTGCTGAAACAACCCTAGTGGGAAAATTGAATGCCCTCCACCGGCCAGTCACTTTACAATAAAGACATCCCACGCAGGGGACGGCTGAGGCTTTACCCCAACTACTCGAACCCCCGGTTACAAAAACAAAATAGAATACAAACATCATTATAAATTATCAACAAAACACATACATATAAAATGCATGTAGTGCTAAATAATACCATCATAGGAAGCCCCAGTGACCACCCGGCAGAAAGCGTCCAATACTCCCAAGCTGATCCAACAGACCTCATACACAAACAAGGAGTCTTGTCCAGGAAGAGTTTTCCAGAAAAAAGGTAGGTCATTGATCTAGCGAAGAAGAAGATAGTATAGCAGAGTGATAGGACAGAGCAGGAATGGGAAAGAGCAAATGAGGAAGACAGCGACAGTGGGAATTTAAAGCACTAAATTTCCAGAAAGTGGGGATACTATTTATACTGAAACCCCCGGCTCTCCAACGGGGGTACTGTTGCCGCAGTGAATCTGTCATGCCTATAAAGGAAAGACAGGTTTTCAACTGGGGCTTTCACTTTTCCCTTTATAGGTTAGAACAATCTACAGTGGCAAGATTGCTCATGACCCCAAGGGGTAAACATACAGAAAAGAAATCAGGAAGGGTACTTGACTAAAGAATAATAAAAAACTACAACTTACATGATTGTTGAAGTCGCGGTCCTCGTAATACCTACAATTAGGACTAACGGAACAAGATGAAGCAGGAGCCTACAGCATGCCCTCAATTTATTCATAAAGACGCACGTACGCGAGATAGAGAGACAGAGAGAGGTGAGTGGGGGTAGGGCTGGGGGAAGGAGGGAGGGGAGGGGAAGATGCCAAGTCCGATAATCCTAAACGTAGACAAGCAAACATAGTATGAACCTCTCCCTCCTGTGAAATTGTGTCGCAGCGACATTTATTCACCCCAAAACAACAACAAC
This sequence comes from Oncomelania hupensis, assembly GCA_036898135.1. Classification (NCBI taxonomy): domain Eukaryota; kingdom Metazoa; phylum Mollusca; class Gastropoda; order Littorinimorpha; family Pomatiopsidae; genus Oncomelania; species Oncomelania hupensis. Next base: position 27,741,631 of record CM072527.1, on the reverse strand, counting down.
ACAACAACAACAACAACAACAACAACAACAACAACAACAACATCATAAAATAGTGTCACTGACTATGAAAACTTGTCACGGACTATTTTAGCGAAAGAAACTATATCGCTGTAATGAAATGTCACTTGCGGCATAATTTTAGATGACATTGGCATTATTTCATAACACGACACGCCACAACGCAACATTACACAGCAACAACGCTTAGTGACAACACAACACAACACATCAGCACAACGCGATACAAAGCAACACAACACAACACAGCACAACGCTTAGTCACAACACAACATTCCGGCACAACGCTTAGTCACAACACAACACATCAGAACAACGCTTAGTCATAACACAACACAACACATCAGCACAACGCGATACAAAGCAACATAACACAGCACAACGCGACACGCCTGAATACACGACACGACTCAGTTGGCTGAGATTGAAAGCGATGGCAAATTAATTGAAGCAATCAGTGTTCGGTGATAACAGTAGTAACGGCAGTAGTTGAAAGCTGGATGACGGCCAGAAATGCGGGAAATATAACATCTCCCTAATACACCAACACTAGGTCACTTTCCCCCATCTTCGGTCGCCCAGGATTATGCTGAGTGGTTAGTCAGTTATTCATTGCTTACAGGGTCCAGCGGACTGCAAAGAGCCGAATCAGGACCACAAAATCAGGACCACAACTCGGTTGAAAGAGGACACTCCTGATCCGTATAAAAGATCTGCTGAAACAACCTTAGTGGTAACATTGAAGGCACTCCACCAACCGGTCACGTTACAATAAAGGCATCCCACGCAGAAGACGCTGAGGCTGTACTCTAATTTTTCGAATTCCGTTTACAAAAACAAAATAATATAAACATCAGTATAAAATATTAACAAAACATTGCTAAATAATAACATCATAGGAAGCCCTATTGACCATTTGGCTGAAAGCGTCCAATATTCCCAAGCTGTACAACAGATATCATACACAAATGAGAAGTTTTGGAAGAGTTTTCAAGAAAAGAGGTAGGTGACCGGTCTAGCATGAGAACATAGTATAGTAGATTGATAGAACAGAGTAGGAATGAAAAAGAACAAATGAGGAAGACAGCGACAGTGGGAATGTAAAGCACAAAATTTCCATAAAGTGGGGATACTATTTATACTGAAACCCCGGCACCCCCACGGGGGATACTATTTATACAGAAACCCCCCGGCACTCCCCGGGGGATACTATTTATACAGAAACCCCGGCACCTCGGCGGGGGGATACTATTTATACAGAAATTCCCGGCACCCCCACGGGGTATACTATTTATACAGAAACCCCCGGCACCCTCACGGGGGGTACTATTTATACAGAAACCCCCAGGGGGGGACTGTGCTGAGTTGTTTTGGGCGTCATGCGATGTGCATGAGGCAGCAAGTGAGCGCTTCAGACGGCTTAAGTTGGATCTGTATCGGCCAGCGCCTTGAGCAGGTTTATAGCTGGAAAAGAGCGCTATAAAAAAGATAAAAATGAATGAAGAATTCAATAAAACAACACTATACGGTGGTCCGACAGAAAGCCTCATAGCTGCTCAGTTTCATTGTCATTTGTACTGACACATTCCAGCTGTAACAGATTATTGTGATAGACTACTAATTGGCAATTGAAGTACTTTGTCGTAACTTAATTTCACGCCGGTCAAATTGCCTCTGCTATTATATTTCCAATATATTATCTAAAATTGTTGTTCTTTACGATCACAGCCAACAGCTTGCCAGTGCAAGCACGCCATCTTGATATTGTCACTAAACAATTCATCGTGTATTTTTTGCCAATCGAACGCCTTGTCATTTCCGGTAGTTTCCATAAATCCTGACCAAACAGTTTTGGTTCGATGGTGTGCACCCTATGCCCCAATCAGCATGCCGAGTCCAACGTCGTGCACTACCGTTTGACTGTCTTACCTGTCCAACCTAGTGCTTAACAATTTGGCCGTCTTAACTGTCAGTCGGCGGTTTCTGCAAGAAGCACCTCAGCTGCAGCTCTGGCACACCGATGTCGCAGATTCCAATCCCTCAGTGGTAAGTTTAAAAAGATGACCATTT
>CM072527.1:27662043-27734543 GCA_036898135.1 Oncomelania hupensis | reverse complement strand
CCAATGTTATTGATGAGTGTTGCCTGCTTACTTTTCTGTTGACTGGTCTGGTTGGTTGTTAAATACTGCTTTGGCTGTTCCATCTCTATAACGCGTTATATTCTGCTTTGGCTGTTCCATCGCCATAACGCGTTATATTGTGCTTTGGCTGATCCCATCTCTATAACGCGTTATGTTGTGCTTTGGCTGTTCCATCTCTATAATGCGTTATATTGTGCTTTGGCTGATCCCATCTCTATAACGCGTTATGTTGTGCTGTGGCTGTTCCATCGCCATAACGCGTTATATTGTGCTTTGGCTGATCCCATCTCTATAACGCGTTATGTTGTGCTGTGGCTGTTCCATCGCCATAACGCGTTATATTGTGCTTTGGCTGATCCCATCTCTATAACGCGTTATGTTGTGCTGTGGCTGTTCCATCGCCATAACGCGTTATATTGTGCTTTGGCTGATCCCATCTCTATAACGCGTTATGTTGTGCTGTGGCTGTTCCATCGCCATAACGCGTTATATTGTGCTTTGGCTGATCCCATCTCTATAACGCGTTATGTTGTGCTTTGGCTGTTCCATCGCTATAACGCGTTATATTGTGCTTTGGCTGATTCTATCTCTATAACGCGTTATGTTGTGCTTTGGCTGTTCCATCGCTATAACGCGTTATGTTGTGCTGTGGCTGTTCCATCGCTATAACGCGTTATATTGTGCTTTGGCTGATTCTATCTCTATAACGCGTTATGTTGTGCTTTGGCTGTTCCATCGCTATAACGCGTTATGTTGTGCTTTGGCTGTTCCATCGCTATAACGCGTTATGTTGTGCTTTGGCTGTTCCATCGCTATAACGCGTTATGTTGTGCTGTGGCTGTTCCATCGCTATAACGCGTTATATTCGACTTTGACTGTTCCATCTCTATATATTCTGCTCTAACCAGGGTAGGCGCCTTTCGCTTGGCTTTTTTGGTTGCTGTTGTTTGTTTTAAACTTACTGTCTGTAGGGCCTACTACATGTGGTTATTGTGTGGCGTAGTCCCGTGATTCTTCGTCTCCTGGTCCATATCCGGATTTGAAGAGCCCATACTCAATGGCAGAGAAATTGTTTTCAAAATGACCAAGTCCTGCGCCTGCAAATGGCGCTAAGTTCCCAAAACCGCACTTTTAGTTGGACGATGTGCTTGTAGTTAAATTAATTCCAATGGTACATTGAGCTGGCACTTCGAGTATCTCTCTAATGGTTTGGAATAACGAGGACACTAATGTATTTATTATAGATGAATAGCCTATAGTGCAGCTGACAAAGACATGGGGAAAAAGATATAGGCCTTAAGAAAATAGGCATTCAGTGGAGACGTGCAGCCCCCGCTTAATGAACATCGGTTGGAAATGTATCTATCTGTCTAAAGTGCGTGTGTGTGCGTGTGTATGTTTAGGTGCGTGGTGGTGGTGATGGTGGTAATGATAGGGGTGAAGAAAATGATAACTAATATTATGTACACCATTAAACATACATCATGCTACAACATATGTACCTGACAAGGAAACTTACTTATTTTGTGAGCGCACAGCAGGTAATCATGAGATTAACTCCACAGTGTGTCTGCTGTGACATTAATTATGTGAGAGCAAGAGAGAGAGAGAGAGAGAGAGAGAGACAGAGAGAGAGAGAGAGAGAGAGAGAGAGAGAGAGAGAGACAAAGAAAGAGAGAGAGAGAGAGAGAGAGAGAGAGAGAGAGAGAGAGAGAGAGAGAGAGAGAGAGAGAGAGAGAGAGAGAGAGAGAGAGAAAGATATTCGTCTAGAAGAATAAGTCAAAACACTCCATAAAAACATTACAGCATGGATGTACCATTTCCCAGTGTCATGAACTGAACACCAAACAATTGTAATGTGGTGATAACAAGATGCTACACAACAACATCGATGAGTACTCACAATGCAGCAGGCTGGCCAGTCCATAAATAAATAAATCAACAAAGGTGATAAGTCTACCGTAACCTATTTGGATATTTGGGGAGAAATGCATTTGGGACCTCCCTTTTCTCCAAACCAGCTTAATAAGGACAGTGCTCCTCTCCTCCCCACATGCAAGTCAATAAACAAATAATAATTTAAAAAAACAACAACACAGAAGACTTTTTTTTGTAATAAAAAATGTTTTAAAAAAAACAACAGTTATAATGTTGCAATCACACACTATTGTTTTATTTTTAAAAAAAAATGAAAATGCACACAAAGAGAATTAGTTAGTTGTCATTGTTCAAAGGGTCCAACGGACTGCTGAGAGCCGAATCAGGACCACAACTTGGTTGAAAGAGGACTCCTCCCTGATCTGTATAAAAGACCTGCTGAAGCAACCCTAATGGTATCACTGAAGGCACTCCACCAGCCGGTCACTTTACAATAAAAGCATCCCATGCAAGGGACGCTGAAGCTGTACTCTAATTTATCGAACTCTCGTTTACAAAAACAAAATAAAATACAAAACATCATTATAAAATATTAACAAGATACATACATTTAAAATGCCCAAAATTGCTAAATAATAATACCATAGAAAGCCCTAGTGACATTTGGCAGAAAGCGTCCAATATACCCATGCAGACCTAACAGACCCGATTTACCGACGAGGAGTTTTGAGAGAGTTTTCAAGAAAAAAGGTAGGTGACTGGTCTTAGCGAAGAACATAGTAGTAGATTGATAGAAAAGATTAGAAACGAGAATGAATAAACACGAATGACAGAAACAGTGGTAATTTAAAGCATTAAATTTCCACAAAGTAGGGATACTTTTTATACAGAAAACTCTGGAGTAGCAAGGCATGTCCAATGTTGACAACGTGAAGATAAACAAAAGGCAATCATTACCTGTCAAAATGTACATCAATACGCACTTACATGAAATGTAACACACACAAACAAACACACGCATACACACACTCACAGTCGCAGAAACATACACACACACAAACACACCCAGAAACACATACATAAACGCATAAACATACACATACACGCAGAAACATACACACACACGCACGCAGAAACAAGTACATACGCGCAGAAACAAGTACATACGCGCAGAAATATATATACACACACGCAGAAACAAGTACATAAACGTAGAAACATACAAACACATGCAGAAACACACACAAATGCACAAACATACACACACACAGAAACACATACACACACGCCGAAACATACACATACACGCACGCAGAAACATACACACACGCAGAAACAAGTAGATACACGCAAAAACACACTCATGATCTGTCCAAATGTATTTCCGTAAATACTACAGATGCATACTCACACATAAACAAACCCTCTCACTCAGTAATGTATTCACAGATCCTTGCTCTCCCTCCCTCTCCCACTCTTCCTTCACTCTCTCTGCCTACCCTCCCTCCCACCCCCCTCTTTCTTTCTTTCCTCCCTCTTCCTCTCTCTCTTTCTTTCTATCTATCTCTCATCTCTCTCTTTCTTTCTATCTCTCTCTTTCTATCTCTCATCTCTTTCTATCTCTCATCTCTCTCTTTCTGTCTATCTCTCTCTTTCTGTATATCTCTCATCTCTCTCTTCCTTTCTTTCTATCTCGCATCTCTCTCTTTCTTTCTATCTCTCATCTCTCTCTTTCTATCTCTCATCTCTCTCTTTCTATCTATCTCTCATCTCTTTCTTTTATCTCTCATCTCTCTCTTTCTATCTATCTCTTTCTGTCTATCTATCTATCTCTCATCTCTCTCTTTCTCTCTATTTCATTCTATTTATCTCTCATCTCTCTTTCTTTCTTTCTATCTCTCTTCCTTCTTTCTATCTCTCACTTTCTATCTATCTCTCATCTCTCTCTTTCTATCTCTCTCTCATCTCTTTCTATCTCTCATCTCTCTCTTTTTTTCTTTCTATCTATCTCTCATATCTCTCTTTCTGTCCATCTATCTTTCATCTCTCTTTCTTTCTATCTATCTCTCACCTGTCTCTTTCTATCTCCCATCTCTCTTTCTTTCCATGTCTCATTTATTTCTTTCTTTCTCTCATCTCTCTCTTTCTTTTATCCCTCATCTCTTTCTTTCTATCTCTCATCTCTCTCTTCCTTTCTTTCTATCTCTCTCTTTCTTTCTATCTTTCATCTCTCTCTTTCTATCTCTCATCTCTCTCTTTCTATCTATCTCTCATCTTTCTTTTATCTCTCATCTCTCTCTTTCTATCTATCTCTCTCTTTCTGTCTATCTATCTATCTCTCATCTCTCCCTCTCTCATCTCTCTCTTTCATTCTATTTATCTCTCATCTCTCTTTCTTTCTTTCTATCTCTCATCTCTCTTCCTTCTTTCTATCTCTCACTTTCTATCTATCTCTCTCTCATCTCTTTCTATCTCTCATCTCTCTCTTTTTTTCTTTCTATCTATCTCTCTTTCTGTCCATCTATCTTTCATCTCTCTTTCTTTCTATCTATCTCTCATCTCTCTCTTTCTTTCTATCTCCCATCTCTCTTTCTTTCCATGTCTCATTTCTTTCTTTCTTTCTCTCATCTCTCTCTTTCTTTTATCTCTCATCTCTTTCTTTCTATCTCTCATCTCTCTTTCTTTCTATCTCTCATCTCTCTTTCTTTCTTTCTTTCTTTCTATCTCTCATCTCTTTCTTTCTTTCTATCTCTCATCTCTCTCTTTCTTTCTATCTCTCATCTCTTTCTTTCTTTCTTTCTTTCTATCTCTCTCTTTCTTTCTATCTCTCTTTCTTTCTTTCTATCTCTCTCTTTCTTTCTTTCTCCATCCCCTCCCCCTCTTGTCTCTCCTCCTCTCAAAAAAATAAAAAAAGAAAGAGAGACCCATTTCAACCAACACTGAAAACGTTTTGCAATAAGGCCTTGACGTCATCGCTGGCGATGTATAGTGGAGTGCATCTCTCTCTCTTTCTTTCTTTCTATCTCTCATCTCTTTCTTTCTATCTCTCATCTCTCTCTTTCTTTCTATCTCTCATCTCTCTCTTTCTTTCTTTCTTTCTATCTCTCTCTTTCTTTCTTTCTTTCTTTCTATCTCTCATTTCTCTCTTTCTTTCTATCTCTCATCTCTCTTTCTTTCTATCTCTCATCTCTCTCTTTCTTTCTATCTCTCTCTTTCTTTCTTTCTCTCTCTTTCTTTCTATCTCTCATCTCTCTCTTTCTTTCTTTCTTTCTATCTCTCTCTTTCTTTCTTTCTCCATCCCCTCCCCCCCTCTTGTCTCTCCTCCTCTCAAAAAAAAAGAAAAAAAGAAAGAGAGACCCATTTCAACCAACACTGAAAACGTTTTGCAATAAGGCCTTGACGTCATCGCTGGCGATGTCTAGTGGAGTGCATCTCTCTTTCTTTCTTTCTTTCTTTCTATCTCTCATCTCTTTCTTTCTATCTCTCATCTCTCTCTTTCTTTCTATCTCTCATCTCTCTCTTTCTTTCTTTCTTTCTTTCTTTCTATCTCTGATCTCTCTCTTTCTTTCTATCTCTCATTTCTCTCTTTCTTTCTATCTCTCATCTCTCTTTCTTTCTATCTCTCATCTCTCTCTTTCTTTCTATCTCTCTCTTTCTTTCTTTCTATCTCTCTCTTTCTTTCTATCTCTCATCTCTCTCTTTCTTTCTTTCTTTCTATCTCTCTCTTTCTTTCTTTCTCCATCCCCTCCCCCCCTCTTGTCTCTCCTCCTCTCAAAAAAAAAGAAAAAAAGAAAGAGAGACCCATTTCAACCAACACTGAAAACGTTTTGCAATAAGGCCTTGACGTCATCGCTGGCGATATCTAGTGGAGTGCAGCCGTCGTTGTCGGCCAAAGAAAGGTCTGCTTGGCGCGATAACAGCAGTTCTATGATCCCCTCATGCTCACAAGACACCGCTGTTGAGGACAGAAAAAAGACAAAGTTTATACAAGTGTATACTAAAGTTCGTACAAGTGTATAGTAAAATATACAAGTGTATAGTAAAGTGTACACAAGTGTATAGTAAAGTGTATACAAGTGTATAGTAAAGTGTACACAAGTGTATAGTAAAGTGTATACAAGTGTATAAACTTACCATGGTTTCCAGGACACTACAACTTGCAGTGCGGGTTTCCTATTCCGAAGGTCACAGGTTCAAATCCCGCATAGGACCAACTTACTTAACTTAGGTACGAGACTTTACAAAACACTGAGGGTTTTCTCCAGGTACTCCGGTTTCCTCCCTCCTTTAAACAGTGGTATTGGATGCAATCAATCTAAACTTACATTTAAAAAAGTTGATTTCTCTTTTGCCTTTTGGAATAGAGATCTCTTCAGATGGCCGCAGTTGGAGTTTGACTGAAGGAAAATCGCGGGATAGTGCCCTGTATGGTAGCAGCATCTTTTATTATAATTATTATTATTATTGTTGTTGTAGTTGTGATTATTATTATTATTGTTATTATTATTATTATTATTATTATTATTATTATTATTATTATTATTATTATTATTATTATTATTATCTGTGATGCCGCAACAACGTTGGAGCTACAGGATAGGACAAGCTTAATATAATGTACTACATTTATATAGTGCAAATCTCACAAAGACACATTGTGCATAGTACTACTCAATATTTAATCACAAAACATCACCTACACACATCAAGGAACATCTATGAATGACAAAACACAATTAATTATCAAATAAACACTTATACCTCCAAATCAGGCAATGATGAAGCGTAAAAATGAATAGTTTTTAACTAAGAAACTGACCAACACTAAACCTTTCACATTTTGAACGTTGTACCCATTTTGAATGAATGTGCTTTCCCGAATTTGCATGCTCACTTTTGTGTCCTATAACTACTTTGGCATTATTTTGTTATTTACTTCTGTTTCAGTATTTTTATTGCTCCATGTGTTTAATGTATACTCCCCAATCTCTTAATCCTGCCAGTGCTTCAACTAAAATGATTAACCACGGCCATTTTAAACATTAAAGGAACCCACTTTGACCACGCCTCTTTGACAGATTCGGTTAACATTCACAGTGAGTGTCGCCCCACTGAAAAAACAATAGCTTGCAACTAAAAATAGCTCTTTTGAACGTATAGTTATGTTGTAAATCAACGCATGCCGTAGTTGCTGGGCCTATTAATAGTAACCGCTACCTGCCTTTCTAGCGCTACAAATGGCATCCAGTAGCTTGTAGAGCGCATTGCTGTACCGTTAAACAGGGGAAATCACTCCTTTTCAAAAACAGAAATTGAAAATTCAAACTTTAGCGGTTGGTTTGAGCAAACAAAACCTACTTTATCATTGTTTCAATAGCAATAGCAATGCAAATTGTAGGCTAACCTCTTTTTGGCCAACAGTAAACAACACCTTGAAATTGGGAGCCTTAGTGTCAATGCCACCTATCCTATCCTATCCTATCCCGTAAATCGGAGGTCGTAGGAGCACCATAGATGATCGTTTAACCAGCAAACTCCATCTTTCTCTGTCCTCAGCAACCCTGATGGTTTCGCTCAGTGTCAAACCAGTCCATTCTCAAATGTTGTCCTCCCACCTCTTTTTCGGTCTCCCTCTTCTTCTATCTCCTTGCACTGTGCCTTGCAGGATGGTCTTTGCAAGACCTGATGATCTTGTGATGTGGTCATACTATCGGAGTTTTCATTTTTTCACCACTGTGATCAGGTCATTGTGTTGTCCAATGGCTTGTGTGATGGTCTGTTGGACTTCGTCGTTAGTGATGTGTTGGGTGTACACACCAGCTCACTTCCTATGTGAGCAGCACTTTTCAGTGCCTCCGCGTTTCGCATGCTGCGGGCTATTTATAGCTTGCCTGCACCCCCCTTCCAGTGAAAGGAAGCATCAGCAAAGCTATTTATAGCTAGCCTGGCTGACCTAACCTTAAAATCTAAAAAGCTTTGGTTGAGCCGCTGTATATAGGAAATGCCCAGAAATCTTCTGTAGCACCTCATCTCCATGCTTTGTATTCTTCGTTGTAGATCTGCTGTAAGGGTCCATGTTTCGCAAGCGAAAAGGAAGATGGAGATGACAAGGGAGCGCAGCAAATTGGTTTCAACCTCGCCAGGGCAGCAGTTGTTTGTGCGATCCTGGAGAGGACTTCCTATCGGGACCCATTGTCAATGCCACATATGGCATAAACTAAGTCAAGGATTATGTAAAGGATTGACCAACAGGCTTTCAGCTTCTAATATCACACCCGGCAAGTAACAAGTTAATCTATGGAATAGTCTGTCACCACGGATTGCAGCTCTGATTCAATAAATGCGTTTAAAAAACAAGTTGATAAGAAGTTTAAAAACTATAATGCACTGACGAGTCTATTTATTTACATAGTTGGTTCTTGCTGTAATTATAATTTGCAAATAAAGAAATACGGATTGAATTTCACTGCAATGAAGCAACTAACCACACTGACTGATGTTCTGTATTTTTCATTTTACCTTTATATTTTGTGGTAAACGTTGATTGAAGACAAAGGAGAAATGCTGTGACTAGCCACTCTGAGTGAGTCTAGTGGACAAGAGGAAATGTATCCTTGTAATGAACCTTGTATCTGATAAAAATAAATAAATGTAAAAAATTTTTTTACCGTAATGTAATGCTGTCTGTCCTTCACAATCCTGCACAAAAACAGAAATTGCGTAATTTCAAAATAAATACTTTTTTTTTTTAAATACACGAAACAAAATAACAAAACTAAATACATCAAATAAAATATATAACAAAATTCAGTACGAGAGTGCCTTTTTCTTACTCAATAGTCTTCTACCAATTATATTTTAAAAATGTCTTCCTATGCCAAAGGTCGTGGGTTCATTTCCTGCAAAGTCACTTAGGTACAAGACTTTTCAAGTAAATTAGGGTTCTCTCATTTAAAACAAATTTTTTTAAATTTGTTTTTTGGGTGCTACTGGTGTTTGTTTTTGATTTAATAATGGTATTGGGTACAAAAAATAATAAATATAAAATTATATCTTCTTATAACCATCTCCCTGCCTGTACACCACATGTTTGAGGGAAAGATGTGTGATTGTTGTGTTGTGAGAGTGGGTGAAACATGTGAGCATGATTTGGGGAAAAAGCACATATACATCATCCATTATTACTATTATGCTTCCTGAGTGCTTTTGTGTCTGGATCTTATTCTTCAACGTCTAGCACATGTGCATCAGGATCTTTAAAATCCATGTAATGGAATGCCTGTGTTCACAGACTAGGCCTTGGTTTATACTCTCATTTAAAAGAGTGGGGACACTATGCTGCCTGAGTGCCCGGCTATGAGGAAGAACTGCACTTAGCTGTCCAAACATAACCATGCACAGCCAAGCAGTGCAAGAGTTGTGCTAGGAAGTGACAGGACTACAAACAACCTGACTAGCATTCACAACTCCTAAATAGAAATATGTATAAATAGATACAGAAAATACATGTGTCACAAACACACACATACATTTGCCCTAACAAATATGCTCGCACGCACAAACATACACATACAAACATACACATACAAACATACACATACAAACATACACATACAAACACATACATACACATACAAACATACACATACAAATACAAACATACACATATAAACATACACATACAAACATACACATACAAACATTTAAAATACTCATACACATTCACATTGCCGCTTGCTTGCATACACATATGCACACACACACACAATTCAAGGTCCAAAAAATTTAAACCATAAATAAACATGTAACTAATGAATTAAAAAATATATTAGGTCATAGCTAGACAAATAAATAAGTAACACAGAAAATTAAACAATAAATACAATATGTCATAAATACAAACAATTCTATCCAAACAAACTAAAATAAAATAATAAGAAAATTGTAATTACATTAAATAAAAACAAGAAAAAACAACAACAACACGAACAGAAAAAGCCAAACTTACTTGCAGATTAATGTTGGCGCCGTTGTCAAGGAGTATGGCTGCCATGTCAACTAGACCCCTGTCGCATGCCCAGTGAAGTAGGCCCATTCCCTGTGGGAGGAAAATCTCCATGGTACAAATTAGGGTATACTTGGGGTATATTGCCTGATCCAGCTCAAAACCTCGCTATCAAACCCTGTTGAAAGGTGTCAACATGAAAAACATGTTACACATTTTTTTTAGTCGTCCTTAAATATGTTAGGCCCTTCCAGCACAAGATCCGTTCAAAGCGCTTCTCTGTACAGGATTTAACTCAAGCGGCCAGAGGCGCCAACTTGCTGTCATAAGTGCATTGCTGACACCACAGACAACTTAGCACAAACCTGAGCAAATACAAAGCAAGGGGTATGAAAATGACCAGAAAGAAATCACAGCAGGTAGCATTTCATTTGCTGCTACATTTGTAACGACCGTACCGTCTTGTAACCAACTTGACCAAGGGAGGTAATCAATTTACTGCGTGAACCATCTACGAACGAATCAAACTTGCTTAGTATGCATTTAATGGTACAAATTAATCTGTTATTTTAAGTGCACTAAAATCTTGTGCCTATTGATATATTTTTAGCATTTAAAAAACAACCCCCTAAAAACTCGGGCCTACTTATCTATTTTAGCATTAAAAAAACAACCACCTCAAATCTTGCTGGCTATAGTAAGTTAACCACCAAGTACAAAATGACCATTTTAGTATTTCTTATTAACCCTGTTACCGACCTGACTGTCCAGCTGGTTGACCACTTGACCTTGAGTGGCCAGCATGTCCTTGACCTTGGCCACATGACCTTCCTGGCACCAATGGAAGATGGTCTTGTCGTCATCGTTGATCTGATCATCGGGGCAGACCATGGTGCTGACAGTTACGCCCATTCCGCTCCGCGTTCTCTCCCGCAAGCTGTGGTCGTCCCCAGAAGCTTGGTTAGCTGCCTGCCCGCTCTGTAATACATCAGAAAAACCAGTACGAAGGTTGAAGGGTATAAAACACAGCGCAAAGAAAGCTTCTCTACATTATTTTATTTATTTTATTCTTCTTGCATAGCGCGTTTCCAGCTGCTCAAGGCGCTGGTCCATACAGGATCTAACTCAAACCTCCCCAGGCGCCCACTTGTAACCTTTGGCTGCATAGTCTGACACCCACATGACAGAGTACAATCCTGGGAGACCCTGGTTGGGGAGAAGGGACCTAGTGTGTGCTTGGCGTAATTGTGTAGCTGGCATGATTGCGCTTAATGCGTATGCAAAATCTTTTCATTGAAGTCTTAACTCTTTCCCTGCCAATCGACGATATATCGTCGATCTGAGTCGCCATGTTTGTGCCAATCGACGATATATCGTCGATTTCAGTATTCCGTTTCGTTCCGGTTTTTTGCGCAGTCTAATCCAAGTTTTATTTTAACCAAAGAGAGATAACTCTTTCTACTTTCGTTCTCGATCGACAGGCGCGTTTTTTCTTCAAATTGATTCGTTTTTAGAGTGTTTATTGTGCATTTTACTAAGCATAGTGATGGGCACAATCGAAGTGTGTCAAACTCTGTGCTAATAATCAATATAATTTCAAACTGTAAAGTGTATTTTGATCCTAAATAAATTTTCTTTCTGGTGTGTGAAGCTGATTCAGTGATTGGAACTATTCCTCCAGATTTGTTTTATCACTGTGGTATGTAGAAATATTTTTATTTTATTTTATCATTTCAAAAAGATCAACATGCTTTCAAAACACATATTTCAATAACATAATCAAATTAACATTTTTGTGGGTTTTTTTCTTATTCTTCACTCTTTTACCTTTAATTTGATATGAAATATGTCTATTTAACAACTATTATTGAAAGAACAGTAGCTTAAATGCCTAAGGTACTGAACTTTCTTTCCGGTGCCAGAGAAATGTCTGGCACAAACGTGGAAACATGCCTGGCAGGGAAAGAGTTAAAAGGTGTAGTGTGGAGTGTGTATGTATGTGTGACTGTTTGCCAACATGGCAGCAATTTCTATATGCAATGTATGTTGTCATTTGGCTGAATAAATTATGTACTCTGTATTCTCAACCAACTAGGACATGAGCATCAGGATCTTTGAAATCCATGCGATGAAATGCGTACGTGCACAGACTAGACCTTGGTTTATACTCTCCTTCGAAGGAATAGGAGTGCTGTTTCCTAGGGCCTTTTTTTTTCTTTACTCCAGGCTGTTAACAGGCTTTGAACCACTGCCTGCAACATCATCCCCTGACCTATTACGCTGGATGAGGTAACATAGTGGAACAGTGAAATCTCCTGCTTTTTCAGTGTGGTGCCATACTACTTCAAGAAAACCTGCAATATGTTTGTAACCACGGCACCGATAAGTGAAGAGGCACAGGTAGGTTAAATTTAGGTTAAAGGTAGGATAAAGGTGGATAAAGGTAGGTTAAACGTAAGGTAAAAGTAGGCTAAAGGTAGGTTAAAGGCAGGGTAAAGGTAGGTTAAAGGTAGGTTAAAGGTAGGCCTCCACTCAGCTACGCAGTGTGTGCTAAAATTTCAACTTTGCTCAAAACAAATACACTTCTTTTGCCATTTATTATTGCTTTATTTTTCTTCTCTGGACTTATTTTAGTGGCCACCATTAAAGTTTGCAACATAAACTCCAATTTAAAAAAAAACTGAAGTATATTCTTCCTTTTTATTTTATTTTAAATTTCTCCTTTTCTCTGGACATATTTTAGTGGCAGAAAATAAAGTTGGCAGCAAAAACTCAAAGGAAAAAAAGTCTTAGTTTATTAAAATGTATTGAATGTTTTAAATTGTTTCCCTAGCCACAATGGTCTTTAGTTCTTTCTCGGTATGGCCGACATTCACTATTGTCATGCTCGATAATAACTGACATATTAAGGGTTATTTTGTAGTACTGAGCTGTGGGTTCTTTCACTCAGTGATGGAGAAAGTTTTTAAGCTAGGGGTATTTATACCCTCAACCAAAACATGTGGGGGTTTTCATACCCTCATTGCAAACATAAGGGTTTTTTTTATACCCCCTTTCAGTTTTCTAGGGGGTACACAAACATACGTAATAAACACTTTGCGTGGAAAGTCTTTTCATCAGTTTGAGTTTCTTCAGCCGGGCCCGGTTGCGGCTCACCTTTTTCTTCTCTTACCGAGCACTCAAAGCCAAAGGCTGACAAAAAATTTGTTTTTCTTTTCCTTCATCTTGTTTTAATTTTTTTGAGCAATTAGTTTTGTCTGCTTTATTTTTCCTTTTCTTCGGCATCCCCTCAGATCGCTGCTTGTCGGCCATGTTTAATGTTGGGTTGTATATAGCCAATCAAAAGCGTTGAGAAAAAATAGTGAATATTATCGTGCATATGATTGGCTGTTTCTCGGAAGCAACAGAATGAATAGGAGGGGGAGAGAGGGTGGTAGGCGGTCGCGCAGGACGCACAGGCACACGATCCAAATCGAGCGAAACCTGTACGCATGGCCGAAATAGTTGTACCTGATGATACCTCCCAGCAACTTAGCTTTATGTTTTCATACCCCTTTGGCACTGACTTTGTGCGTGTTTATACCCTTTCATTCCATTTTTGTTATATGATTTCCCAACTCAGTACGTGAAACACGTACGATTGTACGTGATCTCCATCACTGTTCACTGGAGGCAAAAGCGAAAATAACAAATAAAGAGAGCACCTAACTAAAATAAAATATAGTGCCCGACTGAAATTAATAGGCAACCTCACTCACAGAGGGTTTTGTGATTGAATTTATCATGCATAACTTGCAGAGTGGTACACTTGGTTGTTTTTTTCAATGACTGACTGAAGACTCACCCCTTGTTCAGCAACACTTTGCCAGCCAGGCTGCAGGTTGCTAAGCAGGGAGACATATTCCAACATGGCTTCCGTCTTGCTCATGCTACCAAGCTGCTTCCAAGCTTCCCTGAAAGTAAAGATCATCACTATCATAATTAATACTCTGCATCAACTTCACAATCATCATACATAATAATAATAATAATAATAATAATAATAATAATAATAATATTAAAAAAAATAATTTTATAAATAATAATAATAATAATAATAATAATAATAATAATAATAATAATAATAATAATAATAATAATAATATCAACAATCACAACAACAACTATTACTATTATTACTAAATTGATTCATTGCTGTCTGACTGCTGCTACTAGCACTACTACTACTAATAATACAACAGCTAGTGCACATATTTCACAGTACATAGGGATTCATTATGCCTTTCACACTCAAACAACACTCGCAAATAGGCAATTATACATATTACACAGAGTCGAAAATCAACAACATATAAAAACAATTATCATGTGCAGCAAACTACTACTACTGAATGCACAGAATGGCCAGCCCCTCAAATGAGAAAAAAGAAATCATGCACACAATATATATATAACAATTGTTGTAGTTAGTTGTGAAAAGTGACAAGAATAAAAGCAGCGAAGACAAGAATTAATGAAAGGTCGATGACCACCTAAAATGTGACAACAAACCTACCACTTCTGTTTGCCCTGAAAGTCAAATAATCCTGGCTTGGGTGCTGTACACTGACCTTCATTAGCCTGCCACACAAAATAATCATCCAAATAAATACGTGATAGCACAGTATAGAATACAATAGAATAGAATAGTATGGTTTAGTATCGTATGGTACGGTACGGTGCAGTATAGTACAGTATAGTATTAGTATAGTATAATATAGTATAGTATAGATGGAATTTTTGGCTGTGGCGTCTCTTGCCCTCTTCATGTGGCTGTTAAAATGCTTACAGCATGTTCTCTTGTCATTTGGGTCAGTGTCAGGAATCAACCATCTGAATAAATGTTTACTATTCCAATTTACACATCGATGGAATACATTTATCAATAGCACTTAGCACAGCATAGCTTGGTTTGGCACACAGGCTAATAAAAGCCCTTAGGCATTATTATTTTATCTCTGAGGGTCACTGACCCACGACCCATATGGTCACCACCCTATCAATTTTAAAACTGAATACTTTTGTGTCAAGCCTCCAAATTTGTGAAGTAAAGATAACTACTACAGTGTTGATTCAGACGGTTCTTAAAGGCATTCAGTGAACTTGCATTCATGGCCTGAGCCAGTAGGTTGTTATGATTCTGTTAGTAAATACAATACAAACACAATATATTTATTGTCCAACCTTCACATTATAAATAAAAGCGGAAATTTGACTTTAGCATTGAGCGCACACTTTGCATTAAAATAGTAAATGAAGAAAAATTAAAATATCCACGAGTACATCACTCATCAGTACTATGGCTCAAATGGAAATATTATCTCTTTCTCTCTCCCCCTCTCTCTCACCTTTATCCACACCCCCACACACCCACACAAACCCACATGTGAATATACACTCTAAATAATCCATCAATATAATGTATACTATAAGTAAATACATAATACAATGTATAAGTAAATACATAATCAATGCACACAATAATAACATAGTGATAATCATGTTTAAATTAACTTGCACACACACACTCTCTCTCACATACATAATCAGAGGTGCCAACCCCCTAATCTTCTTGTCAGTATTTCCGGACCCGTTTGTCAGTATTTTTTAACACTTGTCAGTATTTTTTTTTTCTCGCAAAAACCAGCCAATGACACTATACAATAACGACAGGCTTCCCTCTGAAACAGCAGGCTATTTTCAGTCCTCTAAAATAACGATGAAAATCAGCTTGTTGAACATCACACTTGTTTTACTCTAAAATGACCATGAAAATCAGCTTGAACACAGCGACGTTCAGTGAGTGCAAGAGTACTATTATGAGACCAGAAACCGGTACAGAAGCACCGCTGGCAAAGATAACCCTTTACTGGGCACACGTCTGTCTATTTTTTAGCTCTTAAAATGGCAAGACATTTTATAATTTTAGAGATATTTCGGGGTACGTTAGTAAAAACACCACATCTTACTCTTAGGTATTAGTGCACAGATTTAAATAAAATAAAATGCAAAATGAACAGAAATAAATTCTTTTTTTTAACTATCTACCTTTTTTTGCTTCTCTTGTTATGTCTTGTTTGTTATTAATCCATGTGTTTACAAAAAAAAAGTTTTAAAAAGTCCAAACAAGCCTCCTCCTCTTCTTTACTTCCCTGCCCATCTGACATAAAGAATTGGATGAATAACAACAAGCTAAAATTAAACGATGACAAAACAGAAGTACTTTTATTTAAAAAGAAAACAACTCCGTCTGTTTCCCTTCCATCTACCATACAAGTCGGGAACTCTGCCATTGCTTTTTCCTGTCATGCTCGCAACCTTGGATTCACTCTCTCATCTGATATGTCTCTCGACAAGCACGTCTCTACAGTCTGCAAGTCTGCTTTCTTTGAACTCCACAAAATCAGTTGCATTCGCCAGAATCTTTCAGTTCAAACCACTATCACTCTCGTCTGTGCCTTTGTTCTGTCTAAACTTGATTATTGTAATGCTCTTCTTGCTAATGCTCCCCTCTATCTCATCGAAAAACTTCAAAAGATCCAAAACTCTGCTGCTCGTCTTGTCTTCAAATCCCGCAAACATGAACACACCACGCCTCTCTTAAAATCTCTTCACTGGCTTCCTGTCAAAGCACGCATTCAACACAAGCTCTCGACTCTCTGCTATAACTACTTCTCTGGCTGCTCTCCTGCCTACATCTCTGAACTTCTTTCTGTTTACACACCATCCCGGCAACTCCGATCCTCTTCAGATAAACGCCTTCTCAACATCCTTCCCACATGCACAAAAACCTATGGAGAACGCACTTTTTCTTTCGCGGCTGCAACACAATGGAATTCACTCCCATATGCTCTTAGACATGCACCCAGTCTACCTGCCTTTAAACGTGCATTAAAAACACACCTGTTTAAACAATACTATAAATAATTATGTAGATTTCCCTTGCGTCAGCTGAGATATGACTTGTCAGACGGTAGTAGGTCTGTGTGTGCGTGCTGTGTGTGTGTGTGTTTTTGTGTGTGTGTTTGTTAACATTAATCCTTTAAAAAAGATCACATGATTGTGAAATAAACAACAAAAAAAAAAAACGTGTTTCACGACTTGCCGCAAATGTTATTTAAAATCGCAAGTAGAGAAGAAAAGAGTCAATCGAGATTTTTGGCTAACGTTTTCAAATCTGCAGTTATCTCCTTCTCGTGTGCCATTATTATTGTTAGGTTGAGGCTCTGTAGAGTTTCCGTTGGAATTTGAAGTAGCAAGAGCAGATGCGATTTTGTTTTCTTTCCGATGCAACCGGAATTTTTCAACCGCACTGCATCTCACTTTGCTGTGTTTGTACTATTGTAGGACGAGTCTGTTCTGTGCTTTGCTGACTCTTTCATCTGACGGGTAAGTAAGGACTCGTTGTCAAGCACAGTCAACAGAAGTTGCTTGATGATTTAGAAATCACCAGCGAACACCCCGATTTTATCACAGGCCTGTGATTTTATGAGTCAGAATGGGAATAGTCAACAAATTTATTGGGGCCCTCTAGGCTCTACAGCTAGCCTACTGAAATCAAAGAAGAATAAATCGAACTCCATTTGAGAAAGGAAATAAATAACGACCTTCTGTCGCAATTGTAAATATATTATCATTATGGACAGTCAGAAAAAAAAAACCTGCAATGATTATAGTATAATCATCAGTATTGTGGATGAAAATAAAACTGCAACAGTCAATTGTTCCTAGAACTTGCTCAATTTCAAGTGTTTACTTAAATCTGCAATAGTTTTGAAGATATTGGAATTTTACAAAGAGTGTCTACAAACAATATTATAGCACAAAGAACCACTGTAATGACTGTAATATTTGGTGGTTGAAGGAGGCACTGTGGTCTAATGGTAGTGCTTCGGCTTGCGGATCGGATGGTCCCGGGTTCGAGCCCTGGCCGGGCCATTGTGTTGTGTCCCTGGGAAAGACACTTAACTCCTGTTTTCCTACTTTCGGATGAAGTATAAACCGAGGTCTAGTCTGTGGCGCATACATTCCATCATGGACTTTAAAGATCTGATATGTCCTAGATATCTGACAAAACAATGCACCTAGGTATGCTATTGTGCATTGTAAAAATTTCTCTTGTGTATCCTGTATCGGCCAGCGTTGATTTGAGCTGGAAGCGCTATTAAGAACGATTATAAATATTATAGCGCATTTCCAGTTCAAGAGCTGCTTAAGGCAAGGGTTAAAACAGGATCTAACTTGAGCCGCTAGAAAATTAAAACTGCGTTTTCTCATTTTTTCCCCCAGGTGGTAGAGTTTGGCTTGGCTAGTGTTGGCAGAGCAACAGGACCATCTGCTGTCAGAACGACGATATCATGTTTCCAATGTGCCACAAGTGGAAGACCTTACAGGGACCTAACTGTACCTGCCTGATGACGGCAGAAACCCACTGGACTTACTTCCCTTTTCGGCACTCTCGATGGATGCAGCTGTCCAGGAGCACATACATGGTGCCGTACCTATTGGCTCGACACTTGGACATCGTGGTGTATCTGGGTCGATTCCTCATCTATCCCATCCTCTTCGTGCTGGTCAGCCTGTTTGGCCTGTTGGGGTACGTGGCTGTGCGATTTAGTCTGCGCTTCCAATACTGCCTGGCACAGTTCCTGATCGTGGTGGGGCTGGAACCGTTTGAGTTCCACACTGTGAACAAGACCATGATTTTATGTCTGCAAGTGTCCATGTTTTTGACTGGTTTCTTTGGCTACAATGCGCAGACGTTCATTGATTCTTGACCACTGTGAGTGACCACTGCCTGTGATTGACCACTGCATGTGAGTTTGTGGGCTGTTAATTGAGCCTTGAATGGCTGTAACGGCGAGATATATGTGCTCATGATACGCCAATGTATTATCTATTATAATTAAATTTATTTGTGAATTATTATTAGTTTTTAATATTGTTTTTGGCTCAGTCCGCATGTCATGTTTACAAGTACACTTTTCTCTGAAACTAATGGAGGTATTTCTTTGAAACTCGGTATGTTGTTAGAACATCACGTATTTTTATTTATTTATTATTTATTTTTACCATTGTTATAAAGCATGTTTTGAGGTCAGTAGCAACTGAAAGTGCTGGCCCAAACAGGTTCTAACACCAGCCGCCTGAGGTGACCACTTGCAACCTTTGGGCACATAGTCTGATATCCAGACAACTGAGCACAATCCTGGGTGACTGGGGATGGGGGAGAAGAGACCCAGTGCTTGCTGGGTGTATTTTTGTGTAGCTTGCACTCACCTACCTAGGACATGAGCATCAGGATCTTTAAGGTCCATGCAAATTAAATGCATATGCTTGCACAGACTAGACCTTGGTTTATATTCTGGTCTGCAGGAATAGGGACGCAGTGTCTTAACAGACCATCACACAAGCCATACGATGACCTGCTCACAGTGGTGAAGAAACGGAAACTCTGATGGTATGGCCACGTCACCAGATCATCAGGCCTTGCAAAGACTATTCTGCAAGACACAGTGCAAGGAGGTAGAAGAAGAGGGGGACAGAAAAAGAGGTGGGAGGACAACATTCGAGAATGGACTGGTTTGACACTGAGCGAAGCCATCACTGCCATCAGGGCTGCTGAGGACAGAGAAAGATGGAGTATGCTGGTTAAACAATCATCTTTGGTGCCCCTACGACCTCTGGGTTATGGGACAGGATAGGATAGGTCTTAATTTTTATTTTTATAAAAATTGTTTGTAATACTCTGGGACCGCAATGACCGACCGCCATAACATTCTCATTTGATAAATTGCAAATAATGTAATTGTATGGAATGTATCATGCTGTTACTTTATATCAGTAATCACAAAAAGGTTACAGAGGAGTGTTGTGAGGGGGGAGAGTGCAGAGGGGGGAGTTTGTGGATACCACAAAAATGATTTTGATTTTGATGAGGAGCTTGATGTACCAGTTTCTTTTCAGCAATCAGTGGCACTTGTAGTAACTCTTATAGGATGTACCAGAACCTGGCAAAATATCTAGCGCCATTACTGTGTTATTATTATTTAGTTGTACATTAACATACTAAGTGACATAACTTTTCCAGTTGGCTTAAAGCTTGCAAAAATATTTAATTATTCATCTGTTGAAAGATTTATATAAATTATAATATAAAAAAAGACCAACGTCAATGAGTATTGTATGAAGAGCCCATGTGTATGATCATAGGGACATGAGATTGAGAGAGAGAGAGAGTTATTTTTATTAAAAGTTTTAATGTTCATTTTTTTTCCAGTTATTCTAGTTAATGAGCTTGATTATTTTTTTATAGTTAGTTATTCCAGTATGCTTATTGATATGTTTATTTTCTTATTTTCAATGTCTAAATCACCTATGTGAATAATAGACAATAAATAATACACACATTATTATTATCAGTAGTAGTAGTACTATCTATTACTACTATTATTCTAGGTTTGTAGCGGTGTCAAATTTAATACCAAACTGTTTGTTATTTTATGTAATCACTTGTTTATAGCGCTTTTCCAGCTCAAGAGCCGCTCAAATAAAAGAGGTTTGATTTGTTTTGAACCTAAGTTTTCTTCAAAATTAGTCAGAAAAACAAACTGCAGTTGGAATTAGTGATAAAGGGAGACAAGAACCTTGTGTAAAACACTGAATATAATGTCTCCCCTATTGGAGTTGATAATAGATGCGGTTTGTGACTGTGTTGACCAATGTAATATTCTGCTAAATGGACATGCCATTATTTTCTCTGTGAGAACTCTTTCAGAACATTATGTAAGTGTAGGATAGAGAGAGGGAGAGATAAAACTTGAATATTTGTGTGTGATGAGAAAGTGCCTGTGCAGGTACATGCTTGTTTAGGTGGGCACACTTACACAGTGTTATCTGGACAAATCAGTGAACATAGATCTACATAACTTGTATTGATATGCTTGTTTTGACGTCAGAACAATGATCCGTTAGGGTTAGGGCTGGGTTAGGGTTAGGGTATAGTTAGGGTTTGGGTTAGGGTTAGGGTTTGAACACTTCAAAGTACTTAAAAATGGAGACGAAATATGACCCATTGTCAGCACAACGTTTGTGGCGTTTCGGGAAAATCATGATAATACTGTATAACCTCGGCTGTAGGTGTGTGTGTGTGTGTGTGCAGGGGTTAGGGAAGGGGTGTTTTATGTATGTATGTGTGTTCGTGCCTTGAGACCTATATAGGTGTATGATGGTAAGGGGGAAAAGGAGAGGGTTATTCAGACCTGCTTACCCGTCCGTATTTCGCCGTATTGTCCCGATATTTTGACCTCGAGTACGCTGTTACAATCTCTTTTTAAAAAATACAAAAATCGAACAAAAAATTTTATTTTTTAATTTTTTTACAAATTTTGGTAAAAAGTACACTTAACCGGAAGCGGAAGCTAAACAAATTGCGCCAAAAAACTATAACTCATTGGATAGCATTGTGTTTTTCAAGTGTATACTCTGCAAATATTTAATTGTCATGGAGAAAAGAATTCATGAAACAACAGATGATGATTCAGATGTTGAGGTAGCGAGTTCATCCAAGCGTGTTTGTGTGAAACGAAAACAGACATTTCTGGTTTCTTATTAAAAAAATTGGCCTTGTTTGGTAGCTGATGAAGACCTGCTGGTTGGTGATCAGGCAAGGAAAATGCTTGACAGTCCCAAAGACTACAACCTAAAATCTGAACGTATTGCAAAGTTCTATGCTTAAGTGCGTGCATACTTTGAGGAAACTTGCAGCTATCTTCTCCTGAAACTGCCCCTCACTGACCCTTTGCTCCAGCACTGCAGAATCATCTGTCCTTCAGTTCAGTTGACTGCATCTTCCCAAGATCTACGCTTTTTTGTGAAGCGATTCCCTGCACTCTTTCCACCAAATACATCTGAACAAATCAGGAGCAATTCTCCGAGTATCAGTCAACTGTTGTCAAGGGATTGGTGGGCCCAGCTATGCAGGTGGACGAATTTTGGGTGCAGGTCAGCAAAAACACCCTTAGCTTTTGCAACTGTGCCAGTTCATGCTGGGACTCTGCACCATCCCACACAACAGTGCTGCTTGTGAGAGGGTGTTTAGTTGCGTACGTAAAACGTCCACTGACAGTAGGTCCAGTATGGGCAAAGATGCTGTTGACTGACTCACTGATGGTAGGTATATTCAGACCTGAAAGCTCTTTCACAAAAAAAGAACTGCAGCAACTGAAAAGTGCATACATGCATGTTTTTTTTTTTTTAAATACAAGTAGATCATTATCACATATTATGTTGATGTGGTGGCCTAACACTTTTGCATTGTTTTTCAATTAAGCACCGGACCCTAATTTTTAAACAATAAATTTATTGAACAGTGTACCGTTTCTTGATTTATTTTACGTGTGTAATTGTCACGTGGGGTTTATGGGCTCTGCACAATGGAGTTATGGACCCTCACGTTTATTCGGTGGGAACTGCTAGTAAGTCACCCTATGAATTACTTTAATAAATTTATTTGTTTAGCTCGTTCTGTTTGACAAGTTCAGGCCCGTGATGACTTGAGAGAATACTAAGATTCTAAAGTCCTGCTTCCTGGTCTATGAGTGAAGAGATTTCTCTAACTGTGGAGATGTTGACTCTTCCTCGTCTCACACACGACTGATTCAAACTGTGCTAGGATCTGACACAGTCAGGACTGCTCTACCCGCTAAGCCTGCTCTCATTGGTTAAAAACGGGCAGATTCAAAGCTCAAGTGCTGACTCACTGCGTTGTGTGTGGCTAGCTCGCTGTGTGTGGCCTTTAATTGCTGCTGTGTAATCTACTGACTCTCTACTGTTACAAAGACTACACATGGCTAAATAGTAATAAGCAGAGTTAAAACTAGCCAGTTCATGACAGGCTCCCTCAACTGAAAAAAGGCGATGACTACTGGATTCGACCTTTTTCTACTACAGAGCCTAGTTTAACACTGCACTATCCTAGGGTCCTATTTACAAACTAATTAAGTTGCTCTACCTGAGCTGCAATGCTGTGCCAGGTAGCTATGGACACTAGTGACAGGGTTTTACTGGGCGGGGACGAATTCTGGTGCTGTGGCCCTTAGTTGTGATGGGTGGGCGACAGCTGCTGTGTCCTCCACGAGATGGCGACTGAGGTAGTCGGCTCCGTGGTTCTCTTTGCCGGGGATGTACTCGATCTGGAATGAGTACGCCTGAAGGGTGAGTGCCCATCGCATCAGGCGAGAGTTCAAAGACTTGGAGGCTGCCAGGAACGATAGTGGTTGATGGTCCACCTGAACTGTGAAGTGAGTCCCATACAGGTAGAGTTGAAACTTCTGTATGGCCCAGACTAGTCCAAGGCATTCTTTCTCCGACGTGGCGTAGTGGGTCTCGGCGGGTCTCAATTTGCTGCTGGCGTAGGCGACCGGGAATAGCGTCTCTGCATTCTGGGGGTCGCGCTGTAGCAGTACTGCTCCGAGGCCTAAGTCGCTTGCGTCAGTGCGAAGAACGAATGGCTGAGTCAAATCGGGTAGGTGGAGTACTGGCGCCGATGTCATTCTGTCCTTGAGTGTTTGGAATGCTGTCTCGCATTCGGCTGTCCATACGACTTTGTCCGGGGCGATTTTCCGGGTTCCATTTGTCAGTGGTACGGCGATGCTGTTGTAGTTGGGGATGAACTTCTGGTAGAAGCCGCAGAGTCCTAGAAACGACTGTACTTCCTTCTTGGTCTTGGGCCTAGGAGCGTCGAGTAGGCGTTTCACTGTCTTTTCTACCGGTCGCAGGCTTCCTTGACTGATGGTGTGTCCCAGAAATTCTAGTTCTGTGAATCCAATCTGACATTTGGTGGGTCTGGCCGTCAATCCCGTGTCTCTGAGGCGGGCGAGTAGTTGTTGTAGGAGCGTGACATGTTCCTCCCACGTAGGTGTTGCGATGAGGATGTCGTCCATGAACGAATGTAGGTGCTCGCTGCTCAGGGGTGCCAGGAGTTTTCGCATCATGGCGCTGAAGATGCTGGGTGCGTTGTGGAGTCCGAATGGAAGTACATTGAACTCGAAGTGTCCTTCCATAGTGCTAAACGCTAGGTACTTTCGGACTTGCGGTTGCACTGGTATCTGGTAGTATCCTTTGCTGAGGTCGATGCGTGAGAAGTACTTCGCTCGCTGTAGCTTGGCAAATAGGTCTGTCTGGTCCGGGAGTGGCTCTGGCTGGAACTGCGTTACCGCATTCAGGAGTCTGAAGTCGATGCACAGTCGATGCTCTCCGTTGGGTTTTCGCAACAATACCGTGCCTGCGCTGTAGGGTGAAGTAGACTCTGAGATGATTCCGGCTGCCAGTAAGGTGTCTATCTCTTCCTTGATGGCTCGCTGCTGAGACAGTGGCATCGGGTAGAGCTTCTGGCGGACGGGTGTTGGGTCGGTCACCGTTAAGGTTACTTCGACGAGGTCTGTCCTCCCTGGTCGGTCTGTTAGCACAGTCTGATGTTGTCGAATGACCTGTAGTACTTGCTGTTGCTGTTTAGCGGCTAGGTCTCCGTTGAGTATCACGTCTTTGTAGGTTTCTTTGGAGTGCAGGGGATACTCTACTGCATTGGTCTCCATGCTTTCTCCTTCTTCCGCGATGGCGATGGCTAGCAAGTTGTGAGTGCTGGGGGTCGCTGGTCGGTCCGTATACTTCTTAAGGAGATTGATGTGGTGGTATCGGGCTCTCCCGTTCACCTCTACTTGGTAGACTGTCTTGGATTTCTTGGCAGTCACCCGGTACGGTCCTCTCCAAGCGATGTCCAGCTTGTTGGTTCCACTTGGAAGTAAGAGTAGCACTTGATCGCCGACTTGCAGTTCTCTGTCCTTCGCGTGGCGGTTGTAGTACTTCGCCTGACGGGCTCTTGCCTTCTTCAGTGCTTCACCAGCTTTCTTCCACGTTGCTTTGAGGGTTTCCTGCAGGTCTGCGACGTACTTGGTGGCACCTCTTGGCGTGTCGTCTATCTTGGCCTCCGTCCAACTTCTGCGTAGGGCTTCTAGCGGTCCTGCTAGAGGTCTGCCGAATAGCAATGTTGACGGGGTGTAGCCTGTGGCTGCATGGGGCGTTTCTCGGTATGCGAACAGTGCCGCATTCACGTAGGTGTCCCACGCTTCTGGATTGTCGTCGGCGACTTTCCTGAGTATGGTGAGAAGGGTTCCATTCAGTCTTTCTACTTGTCCGTTGCTGGCGGGGTGATATGGTGGTGTGCGAATGTGATGAACTTGTATCAACTCGAACACGTCTTGCATCAGGCGGCCGGTGAACTGAGATCCGTTGTCCGTTCTAATGCTGTCCGGGAATCCGACTCTGGTAAAGATGGCGATGAGTGCATCTGCAATCTTCTTGGTGTCGATCGCTGGCAACGGGACTGCTTCGCACCACATCGTACATGCGTCGACGAGTGTGAGTAGAAATCTGTTCCGCTTCTTGGTCATGGGCAGTGGTCCTACTATGTCTACTGAGACTTGCTGGAATGGTACGCCGACTACTACCGATGGTCCTAAGGTAACTGGTACGGTGTGATGTCGCGGGGAATATCGTTGACATTGGTGGCAAGATTTCACGTAGCGCTTGACATCCTCCGTGATTCCTGGCCAATAGTAGTGTGCGCTGATCCTCTGCACTGTGGCTCCAATTCCCATGTGTCCGCTGAGTGGCATGCTGTGGCCTAGTTCTAGTACTTGGGCTCGAAGGGTGGCTGGTAGTACTAGTTGGGTGTGATCTCCATCTCCTTGTCGATGAAGAATTCCCTCTTCCATGTAGAAGTCTCCCTTGTGCGGGGGTGTGTGCGCCTTGGGTAGCTTCTGGAAGCACTTCGCTATCGAGGTGTCTTCTTTCTGTGCTGTTTTGATCTCTTCGAGTCCTGGGTTCGGAGCGAACTCGGGCTGGGGTGGTTGGGTTTTAGCTTGGGCCCTGGTTTGCACTGCAGCTATCTCTACAGTTTTAGGGGGCGTGCCTAAGAACACATACCTACAACCTAGCACTAGATCATACAGGGGTTTCTGTAAAACAGCTGCTTGGATTCGTCCTGTGACGTACCTACTCTCTACTTCTATCCAAGCTATTGGGCAAGTAGTCGTCGGTTTCGTCAAGTCTGCTCCTTGTAAGTCGACTGTCTTGTCCGTCAAGTCCGCGCGCGATACAAGAGATTCGCTAACTATCGCGTCGTATGATAGACCTGTGTCATACAGACAGTTCGCTTCTTTTCCGTTGACCTTGACCGTGTCTGTCACCGAGGGGTGATCTCCGATCGTGGGTGGCTTGTTACCGCTGCTTTGAGTTAGAACTCTGTGCGCTGGCCGGCTTTCGCGCTCTTCCCTACGTTGTGCGGCCAACTTGAAACATTCTGCGGTGGAGTGATTGTTTCTGTTGCAGAACGAACAATACCGTCTCTGTTCTGCAGGACCTCTTTTCCCGAATTCCGTTTTGGGTCCTTTATTTTGCCCAGGTCTGGGGTTATTCGGCTTATTCGCGGTGCGCTCTTCCCGGTTAGGGCTTCGTTTCTGTGCCTCTTTCCCGTTAGGCTTTAGGTCTCGCCTGAAGCTCTTGGCTTCTCCGTGTGCGGCCACGTACCTATCTGCGACCTTGACCAGATCTTCTAGTCTTTCCGCGCCCTGCTCTACTGAGAATGTTCTCAGCTCGGGGGTCATGGTTTCCCGTAGCTGTTCCCATACTAACAGTTCTGTCAGTCCATCATACGTCTTAGCCGTGGCTGACTGGCTAATCCACTTATCCAGCGTTGTGGACAACCGATCCGCGAACTGCGCATAGCTCTCTCCTTTCACTCTCCAATTGGTGCGGAATTTTTGCCGGTAGCATTCTCCTGTTAGTTCGAATCCCGTTAGGAGTGCCTCTTTTACCTTGTGATAGTCAGTCACTCTGTCAGTCGGTAGCTTACTGTAGATGTCATAAGCCTTTCCTCTAAGCCCTTGACTAAGCTTGAAAGACCAATGAGTGGGATCTAGTTTGTACTCTGTTGCTAGACGCTCAAACCTAGTCAGATAGAGATCTAGTCCTTCTTCTCTCTCATTGAATGTTCCCAGTGGAAATGACATTCCTTGTACCGGGTTGGGGGCTACCTCTAGCTGATCTGAGTGGGAAGGGGTTGAGGAAGAACTTGAAGCTCCTGATCCCAATCTTCTTAGCTCTAACTCATGCTGTCTTTCTTTTTCATTTTCTTCCCTCTCTTTTTCTTTTTCCGCCCTCTCTTTTTCTTTTTCTGCCCTCTCATACTCCCATCTCCTAACTTCTGCTTCTCTCTCTGCTGCTAATGCTGCCTTCTTCTGTTCTCCTTCTAATTCTAGTTTCTTCTGCTCTAGTTCTAATTTCTTTTGCTCTGCTTCTAATTTCTTCGCCTCTCTCTCCGCTTCTAACTTCTTTGCCTCTCTCTCTGCTGCTCTCTCTGCCTTAGCCTCCTGCTTCTCTACCTCTGCATTGATATACGCAATTAGGTCTCCCCCTGCTAAGTGTAAAGCTTCTCCCAGTTCCTTGAAACGCAATCTCAAGGCCACTGGGTCCGACATTGTCAAACGTGTCTATGAACAACCTCTGAATCACGTGGAATACCAAAACACTAGCAATATTGCAATTCAATAAAAACAATGCAAAGACAATCAAATTCGTAATCAATAATAGAATAAAACAAGAGTCAAATGGCATACAACAGTTACTTAAGCAAAACCTGCAAAAGAACAATGCAACATACAGGCACAAAAATATTTGAAGCAAAAAAGTTTTTAACTAAAGAATAGTGCACCCAAACTGATCAGTGTTATACCCTTACACTATTCTAAGTTATTCTACTTCTACTGTTATCTAATTTTATTGTACTTAGGTCCGGTTATACCCAATTCCTATTATACACAGATCCTGGCAGGCTCGCCAATTAAAGTGTCACGTGGGGTTTATGGGCTCTGCACAATGGAGTTATGGACCCTCACGTTTATTCGGTGGGAACTGCTAGTAAGTCACCCTATGAATTACTTTAATAAATTTATTTGTTTAGCTCGTTCTGTTTGACAAGTTCAGGCCCGTGATGACTTGAGAGAATACTAAGATTCTAAAGTCCTGCTTCCTGGTCTATGAGTGAAGAGATTTCTCTAACTGTGGAGATGTTGACTCTTCCTCGTCTCACACACGACTGATTCAAACTGTGCTAGGATCTGACACAGTCAGGACTGCTCTACCCGCTAAGCCTGCTCTCATTGGTTAAAAACGGGCAGATTCAAAGCTCAAGTGCTGACTCACTGCGTTGTGTGTGGCTAGCTCGCTGTGTGTGGCCTTTAATTGCTGCTGTGTAATCTACTGACTCTCTACTGTTACAAAGACTACACATGGCTAAATAGTAATAAGCAGAGTTAAAACTAGCCAGTTCATGACAGTAATAATATATGAAAATTTAGCTAAGAGCAAATTAGGATGAATAATGACAATAAGTTTACACAGTTCAATATTTTTATTTATTTATTATCATTATTTTGGTTCACGTAAAATAACGACAGTTTATATAAATACCGAAAGTCAAAATCTGGTCATGATTTCCAAAATCTGGTTTTGAAGTGCCTGGAGTACTGACAAAAAAATTTTGAGGTAAGCAGGTCTGGTTATTGAATGTGTGCATACAGTGTGTGTGTTTGTGTGTGTGTGTGAGAGAGAAAGACTGTGTGTGTGAAAGAAAGACTGTGAGAGAGAGAGAGAGAGAGAGAGAGAGAGAGAGAGAGAGAGACTGTGTGTGTCAGAATGGTTTATTGGATAGACCAACCGACCTGTTACAAAGTGGGCCAAAATAAATAGAATAAACATATACATATAAAGTAAAAATATACATGATGCATAACACTACAAGCACCCTGTTACAGTCGGCCATTTTGGTTCATAACTCTTTCTCGCAAATAAAACATATTCCAGACGTTGCTTGGCTGTTTCAAGGACTCGGGTTTGATTTGACGGATGAATGAGATCGGCAAATGCGTTTTCAAGAACTTAAAATTGTATGGGGTGATTCTGCTGAAGGGATTGTCTGATCTGGGGATTGGGCGAGTTTGTTGAGGCAAATCACGGGTTTGAATGGCTATTATTAATATTGCAGGAGATGGCTGTTGGTTGTCGATTTTGTTGGTTTGGTCTCCGTGTTGCTGAATTCATATTTCCCGGAACTGCATGAATCTGGCTTGACGTATATTTTGATAGAACATTCACATGTAAGAAAAAAAATGTTTGATGTCCAAGAGTCTTGCAAATTTTAAGTAGGAGTTTAAGCTGGTGACATTGTTACAGTGATAATTTTAACTCTTGTTTTATTAATTAATTTTTAAAATGCACTTATTTTTTATTTGTTTAAAAAAATATGTTGTTGTTGTTGGTCTAAAATCATTATGTGTACAGACCTTACATTAAATAAAACAAATGTATGTTCTACACACAGGTTTTGTCTACCTTTAAAAAAAGATTGTTTGTGAGTGAAGTTGTACTGTACACTAAAGTGAATAATGATTATCACGACTTGCATTCATGTTAAAATTTACTGCAAGTGCTCGTCGAAGATCCTCTTTCATCCCCATCGGGGTTGCCGAGGGGTTTCAGTATAAATAGTATCCCCACTTTCTGGAAATTTAGTGCTTTAAGTTCCCACTATCGCTGTCTTTCTCCTTTGTTCTTTCTCATTCCTACTTTGTTCTATCTATCTACTATACTATCTTCTTCTTGGCTAGACCCAGTCACCTACCTTTTTTCTTGAAAACTCTTCCGGGACAAAACTCCTCATTTGTGTGCGAGGTCTGTTGGATCAGCTTGGGAATATTGGACGCTTTCTGCCAGGTGGTCGCTGGGGCTGATGTTATTATTTGGCAATGTAGGCATTTTACATTATAATGCATGTGCTTTGTTAATATTTGATAATGATGTTTATATTCTATTTTGTTTTTGTAAACGGGGGTTCGATAAATTAGAGTATAGCCTCAGCGTCCCCTGCGTGGGATGTCTTTATTGTAAAGTGACTGGCTGGTGGAGTGCCTTCGGTGTTACCACTAGGGTTGTTTTGGCAGATCTTTTATGCGGATCAGATGCAAGTCCTCTTTCAGCCAAGTTGTGGTCTTGATTTTGTGGTCCTGATTTGGCTCTTTGCAGTCCACTGGACCCTATAAGCAATGAATAACTAACTATCCTCTTTAATTTTGGTGGATAAAACCCTTTGTCAGAGAGTTGTGGCGCAGACCTTATATCTCAAAAAAAATCATAGAGATGCTCAGCTAGAGCTTTTACTTTCATTGCAGGCACATTGAGAAGTATGGTAGCATCAGAACTTGTTGTCACTGGCATAACATTTTTAATTGCAGTTTTTTTTCATTGTTATGTTTTTGTGTCTGTTTATTTCCAGTCGAAAGAAAACCTCAGTTGGGGTTGCCGGGATGTTCTGTATAAATAGTATCCCCGCTTTGAGGAAATTGAGTGCTTTAAATTACCACTGTTTCTGTCATCTGCAAGCTTCTTCGCTAGACAAGTCACCGACCTATTTTCTTGAAAACTCTCCCAAAACTCCTCATTTGTGTATGGGTTCTGTTGGGTCAGCTTGGGGATATTGGACGCTTTCTGCCAAATGGTCACTATAGGGCTATCTATGGTATTATTATTTAGCGATGTAGGAATGTCACCGCCACGACTCTCCCTGGGTAGACGCCACAAACAAACACCTTACACACGCAGACAACCCAGACAGAATGACAGTTTCCCGCAGACGTGAAGTGATGATAACACAACAATTATATATACAACTTTCAAGCTATTTATTCATTCATACCACACACTCATACACATACAACATTTACACATGAAACGAGAAAAATGGTGATGGAACAATCAATGGGTCGATGAACAATGAAATGGAAATGTCAGATGAACGGGGGTTGCTGATCAACCACGCCTAACTAACGACTGTGCAATGCTAATGTCCGAGCACAGAGGGGGTCAAGCATCAAGAGGGGGACAACAAAGAACAAGCCGACCTGATAGTAGGGTGTCCCCGTTGATGTCTCCGGAAAGTAGCTGCCCCTCCTTGTGGTTGTCACTGGACTGTCGCTGTTAAATCCAGGCGTAGTGGTGTCGCCACTCCCTCCGCCGCCGACGATGACGATGATGATGATGATGACGCTGTAGTTGCGGCAGCCCTGCCGCCGTCGACGCCTCTCAGCCTGACTCCTCCTGTCGGCTACCTTGTAACGCCGAGGCTAGGTCCCGCAACAGACGTGACGATCACGCGGGAAGGATGGGGTGGTGGAACAATGAGGATGTCACAAACGTGGACGTGGACGAATGGGTGGTGATGATGATGTGGGTCCAACGACCGGATGTCGTCGTCGTCGTCGCGCTGAAGAATTCGACGAACTTTCGAGCGACGAACAAAGACTTTCGAACCTGCAACATGCTTGCCGTATTGTTAATGTCAAGTCCACCCGATTCTGTCCCCCTCCCTCCTCACACTCTCCCCCCTTACTACACTAACTAATTCCGGTACCTTGAGGAAGCGCCACTGCTGTCCACTTCACTTCCCTTGACTACTATTACTGTCACTTGTAATCAAACACATAATTCAAAAACTAAATGACATTATGAATGCATGAAATGAACAATGCTGCAAATGAATACATGAAATCATCAACACATTATCCATCTTGAGCAACCGCAACCTCAACAACAGCAACCACTTCCATCCTACCTTCATCACACTTCACCCCCATTCTCCTCCCTCATTCTCCCTCCTTCAGTCGCACCCTTCCTCTCCTCAGTGCAAACATCCTTCCCCCAGCCTCACGCACAGCTATCGTTCAACACCCCAAACAGCCGGCCATCGGTCATTAGCACAGTAAAGGAAGATCACCATCACACTTACCCAACGGCTCGATTGTAACATACCTGTAGCTAGCGAACTTCCGACTGCTTGCCTACAAAGTACTCCAAGTAAGGTATCCAGTGCGTAGTAGTTTCCGTTAGTGGACAATAACCTCGACACTAACCTACCACAAACTCACAAACTTAGTTATTTGCTCACACTTTTCCTCGAGC
The DNA here is from genome assembly GCA_036898135.1 of Oncomelania hupensis. Lineage (NCBI taxonomy): Eukaryota > Metazoa > Mollusca > Gastropoda > Littorinimorpha > Pomatiopsidae > Oncomelania > Oncomelania hupensis. The sequence goes on along the minus strand of CM072527.1, from coordinate 27,702,529 downwards.
TTGCTACTACTACAGTAACATTTCCAACTAGGCTTTCCCTAGAACTAATTATTATTTACGTTAATAACTGTTCCAACCTTACTTCCAGAACAAAATACCCAGAGAACTAAGACCGTACGTCTTCTCTATCACTCTGCAAAACGTGTTCTGACTAACAGTGAACACATTCCCAAAACTGGCTGGCCAAACTATGCTGTTCAAAAATCACGCTTTCCACGCATAACCATACATACGACATCGCGCAGTTACTACCCCAACCCATTAACTCTCCACCCACACTTACTACCCGGTTTCATCACAGGCTGCCCTGTGACACACCCCCCTCCCAAGACGAAACTACGGAGAGTTCAAAACTTAATCTTCCACAGGGTCAGATCTGCTGAGGAAATCCGCCTCTATGTTGTCTCTTCCTGGAATCGGTCGAACCGTGAAGACATAGGCCTGCAACTGCATAGCCCATCGGGTGAGTCTGGCACTGTTGAGGTACGTCCATCCTCCAGATGAACTCCCTATCCAATACTGGTAGCTTTACCACTGGCTCACTGGTCAGCGCTCTCTTCAACTTGTTGAAAGCTTCCTGGCAGTCATCCCTTCTGTTGACCTCTCCCTTCTTCCTTACTCGCACGATCGGTGCTCTGTACGGCGATGTACACGACTCGATAACCCCCAACTCCAGCATCGGTTCCACTTCACTCTTGGCGACTTCCATCTGCGAAAATGGTAGCGGATGCCGACGTTCACGAACGGGGTCGTCGTCGGTCGCCACCACCTCGCACTCATCCAGGTTGGTTAGCGGCAGTGCTCTCCCATGTAGCGCAGACAGCTCCATGTCCATCTGTACGTCTACTGGCCCTTCGCCCGCTCGTAGCGGTATCAGTGGTACGGTGCCCTGATAGCTGACGTCTGAAGTTCCTTCTGTCTCGGCTTGGTCCAACACGACGGCCACCGTCGGTTCTGGTTCTGCTCGGCGTTCCTCATAGCGCTTCCACACGATCGTGTGGTACGGCTTCCTGTTCCTGCCGACTCTCTGCACACGCGCTTTCCTGATGCGCCCCTTGGGTGTCGTTCGTTGACATGCGTCGCATGAAGTACAGTACTTCCGGACATCGCGGCACATCCCTGGCCAGTAGTACTTGGTCCACACCTGATCTAGGGTCCCCTTGGCTCCTCGGTGTTCAGCCATGGGTGTGTCGTGTCCCACGCGTAGCACCTCCGGTCGAAGCTTGGCTGGTACCACCAACTGACTGCGATCCACTTTGTCCTGTCCTGTGTATTCGCGGTACAACAGGCCCCGCTTCCAGACAAATGCCACTTGCCCCTTGCCTCGTTTCTCCTTTCCTGCCTTCCGGTCCGCTAGCTGTCGCACCTTCGCAAGTTCGTTGTCTTCCAACTGTAGTTGACGAATCTCCTTTGGCGTCGCGACGACGCTCTTGCTCGGTCCGACCACCAATGGTTCCGTAGCGACTTGGTCCTTGGCTGGCTTCGCTCGCGTCTGCACAGCGCAACACTCAGCACTCCCCTCGGCAAACACTGGCAGTGCTGTATCACGTTGCTGTTCTGTCCTCGCCCAGTTGCCGATCACCACTGGGTAGATCAAGTCCGGCACCACCACCACCTCCACTCTCCCGGCGTAGAATGGCGACTCAAACTGCACCCACGCTGTCGGCAGTGATCTGGATAACTGGCGAATGGCGAATCCGACACGCCGCGTGCGTCCCGTGTACACAAGGTTGGCAACCTCTCCCTTCCGCAGGCAAATCAAGTCGGCCCCCGTGTCCCTCACAGCCGTCAGCGGAACACCTTCCACTACCACTTGGCTCTGGAACCGAGGATCTCCCTCCTTGCCTGCCTCCTTCAAGATGCGCAACGCTGCTCCACTCCGCTCGCTGCGTTTCGGACAATCTCGCTTCAAGTGCCCTTTCTGTCCGCAGCTATAGCATTCACGCTTGTCCGGCGAGTTGGGTCGTGGTCCCGCCGGCTGGCGACCCTCGCTCTTGTCCCTGGGTGTAAAGGGTTGACGTGGTGGGAAACGTAGGTTGGTTCCCGCCCTGGCGTCGACGTACTGCTGCGCTAACGTCGCGGCCTCCTCCACCGTTGCTGGGTTGCGCTCGCGCACGAACGTGACCAGTTCTGGTGTCAAACCGTTGACCATCTGCTCCATCAGCACTAGATCAAGTAAATCCGCGTACGTGGCCTTCTTGTTCGCTAGTCCCATCCAGCGCTCCAGGAACAACTCCGACTTCCGCAGATACTGTTTGAAAGTCTCTGGTGGCTCCCTTCGTAGCTGGCGAAACTTCTTGCGATACGTCTCGGCCGTCAGGTTGAAACGTACCAACAACGCTGCCTTCAGGATCTCATAGTCGGCAGAGTCGTCCTCGTTCAAGCCAACGTAAACTTCCCTCGCCTTCCCCTTCAGCAAGGTCCCCAAGCGAATAGCCCACGTGTCCTTCTTCCAGTCTTGAGCCTTGGCGAATCGCTCAAACTGACACAAGTAGGTCTCTAGGTCGTCCTTATCCTCGAAGAACGGTAACCTGAGCTTGACCGTCTCGAACTCGGGTTGACGATTCCTGCGGTTCCCGGCGCCTTGCGACGTCAGCTGCGCCATCGCTAGTTCGTGTTCCATCTCTCTCTCTCTCAGCGCTATCTCTCTCTCCCCCTCTCTCTCTCTCCGGTCTGCGTCTTCCCCCCTAGCCGCTTGGTCTATCGCGTAGTCTAACGCTGCCTGACCCTTCAGTCCTTCGCGCTTGGCGAGCCTCAAGATCCTCTCCATCGGCGTCTCGTCCGCGAATGGTCCTGTCCTCGGCGTCGGTGCCGCCTCGACCTTGTAGACCGAACGGTAAGGATTGGTCTCAAACCTCTTCAGCCTCGTTGCGTCGCTCAGACGATCCTGGTCTCCGTAGACGTCGGTGCCTGCTGACATCCCGCCAGTCGCGCCAAATCCCGTCACAAAAGGATCACTCACTGTGTCTCTGGCTTCAAACGTCGTCAACTCCTCGTCCACTGACCCACGACGCGATGACCTAACCGGCGATCTCCGCTCCTCGGTCGCAGAAGGTAGATCGGTGACTCCTGAATCCACCGCTGACGTCATCGCCCGCTCGTCCATCGTGACACCCACGCGAGAACGCGTACGAGCCGCGATCGGTGACACTCCTTCAGCCTTCTCGATCGATGCCATCCTGCTTAAGGAAAGCAACAACAACCAACAACAACAAGTCACAGTCCTTACGTAACCTTACCTAACCTAGCCTAGCCCTAGATACTAACCTACCTAACTAAGCTATCTTCCTTACCTATCACCCACCTCCTCCCACTCAAACAGTGGAAACTGGCCTGCGAGGTAGCGAACCGGTTGGAGAGTGCAATGGCCCCTTCCCTCACGTGTGGTCGAACCCAGGCCGGCTGTGAGCCTCCGCTGAACAGCGACCTGACTCCCTCCAACCACCCGCTGGGGTGCACACTCTCACCGAGTCACGCCTCACACACTCGGACACCACAAGACAATCACAAGACAACTTCACGTCTGGGCACACTCACACCATACCCTGCATCTCCACCATATGTCACCGCCACGACTCTCCCTGGGTAGACGCCACAAACAAACACCTTACACACGCAGACAACCCAGACAGAATGACAGTTTCCCGCAGACGTGAAGTGATGATAACACAACAATTATATATACAACTTTCAAGCTATTTATTCATTCATACCACACACTCATACACATACAACATTTACACATGAAACGAGAAAAATGGTGATGGAACAATCAATGGGTCGATGAACAATGAAATGGAAATGTCAGATGAACGGGGGTTGCTGATCAACCACGCCTAACTAACGACTGTGCAATGCTAATGTCCGAGCACAGAGGGGGTCAAGCATCAAGAGGGGGACAACAAAGAACAAGCCGACCTGATAGTAGGGTGTCCCCGTTGATGTCTCCGGAAAGTAGCTGCCCCTCCTTGTGGTTGTCACTGGACTGTCGCTGTTAAATCCAGGCGTAGTGGTGTCGCCACTCCCTCCGCCGCCGACGATGACGATGATGATGATGATGACGCTGTAGTTGCGGCAGCCCTGCCGCCGTCGACGCCTCTCAGCCTGACTCCTCCTGTCGGCTACCTTGTAACGCCGAGGCTAGGTCCCGCAACAGACGTGACGATCACGCGGGAAGGATGGGGTGGTGGAACAATGAGGATGTCACAAACGTGGACGTGGACGAATGGGTGGTGATGATGATGTGGGTCCAACGACCGGATGTCGTCGTCGTCGTCGCGCTGAAGAATTCGACGAACTTTCGAGCGACGAACAAAGACTTTCGAACCTGCAACATGCTTGCCGTATTGTTAATGTCAAGTCCACCCGATTCTGTCCCCCTCCCTCCTCACACTCTCCCCCCTTACTACACTAACTAATTCCGGTACCTTGAGGAAGCGCCACTGCTGTCCACTTCACTTCCCTTGACTACTATTACTGTCACTTGTAATCAAACACATAATTCAAAAACTAAATGACTGTCACATGTAAAATGACAATGTATTATATTATGTAAAGTTTGGGAAATAAATTATGTGATATAATAAACCCGTGTTTGTCTGTTTGATAAATGTAGAGTATGGCCTAGCATGGTTTCTTCCGGAGGTTAAGTTTATCCGTGAAGGTCGTGCAAAATGCAAGTTTTGAAGAAAGTGAGCGATAGATTTCGAAAGCGCAGTAAGAATCGTCACTTCTTTTCCGTCTACTAGAGTAGAAACACGTTGTAACACTATTGTAGATTCTCGCTAGGATTAGCGAATATTTGTGTTTGAGAAAACTGGTGTTTTAGTTCGTTATTTATGCATAAATAACGAAGCGCTGTTAAAATTATAATTATATACTATTTCTGGGGCAGAGATAGTTTGGTTTACAGCGTGTGCAGTTTTCAGTTGACTAAGCAAAGTGTTATGTAAAACTTCTGGACATTATTGCAGTGTCAGGTCAGGAACAGAGTGACAGTTGTGTCAGGACAGAACAGAATAAAATAGAATAAAGCAGGTCTAGTCTTGTGGAATTATAGTAGGCCTGGATTATCTGTGACACATGCATCATTGGATACACTTTTATATAACAACATAATCTTTTGAGGTGAGAATTTATTATTTTCTTTTATCATTATTGATGCAGACAGTCGTTTGTTTACCCCAATGTTCTTTGCAGGATGACAGCAGTGCTGGATGCAGGGGCGTTTATTACCGTAATAAACGATGCACTGTTTATTTTTCTGATGGTGTAAACTTTGCCTATTAGGTAAGGTTGTGGGAGTAGGGATACTGTATGGTCTTTCAGCATGTTTCAGATTTTCTCTTTCCCGGATCCCTTGCCTGGGGAGATTTCCCAGATCCATAACCGTGGAAGAGGGGGAGGACCATACCACCAACCAACCAGCCGACCACACCACACCACATCATCCAATCAACCAACCGACTATCCATCCGCTGCCAACACCGCCAACCATACTACTACCAGCCCACTCCTTCATCAGCAACATCATCCACTGCAGGGGCGACTATCACCACAGTACTCAGTTAAGTTCTCGACTTCGCTGAAGCCAACGGTACTTCCGATGTCCCCACCAGATGATGAAAAAGATCGATAAGTCTGAACTCTAGAGAAGTTGGGGTGCCAAATAAGACTGTATTTTAAAGAATATTTCAAGAATATTTCGGGTTTCTTGTACAGTTTTGAAACATTTTCGGCAGATTTTGTGGATCGAGGTCCAGTAGTGTAAATAATAACAACAAAGGGAAATTTTACACCACTGTTTCGAGTTTCTTTACTTTTCAACTCTACCTTTTATCTAAACTTAACTTGTTCTTGGAACGAGACGTAGGAGGGTCACTACACAAAAACTCTCCACGTGACAATGACATTATGAATGCATGAAATGAACAATGCTGCAAATGAATACATGAAATCATCAACACATTATCCATCTTGAGCAACCGCAACCTCAACAACAGCAACCACTTCCATCCTACCTTCATCACACTTCACCCCCATTCTCCTCCCTCATTCTCCCTCCTTCAGTCGCACCCTTCCTCTCCTCAGTGCAACCATCCTTCTTCCAGCCTCACGCACAGCTATCGTTCAACACCCCAAACAGCCGGCCATCGGTCATTAGCACAGTAAAGGAAGATCACCATCACACTTACCCAACGGCTCGATGGTAACGTACCTGTAGCTAGCGAACTTCCGACTGCTTGCCTACAAAGTACTCCAAGTAAGGTATCCAGTGCGTAGTAGTTTCCGTTAGTGGACAATAACCTCGACACTAACCTACCACAAACTCACAAACTTAGTTATTTGCTCACACTTTTCCTCGAGCTTGCTACTACCACAGTAACATTTCCAACTAGGCTTTCCCTAGAACCAATTATTATTTACGTTAATAACTGTTCCAACCTTACTTCCAGAACAAAATACCCAGAGAACTAAGACCGTACGTCTTCTCTATCACTCTGCAAAACGTGTTCTGACTAACAGTGAACACATTCCCAAAACTGGCTGGCCAAACTATGCTGTTCAAAAATCACGCTTTCCACGCATAACCATACATACGACATCGCGCAGTTACTACCCCAACCCATTAACTCTCCACCCACACTTACTACCCGGTTTCATCACAGGCTGCCCTGTGACAAGGAATTTAACATGTATGTGTTTTGTTAATATTTTATAATGATGTTTTAATTCTATTTTGTTTTTGTAAACGAGGGTGTGATAAATTAGAGTACAGTCGCAGCATCCCCTGCATGGGATGCCTTTATTGTATTGTGACCGTCTGGTGGAGGGCCTTCGGTGTTACTATTAGGGTTGTTTCAACAGATCTTTTATACAGATCAGGGGTGAGCCCTCTTTCAACCAAGTTGTGGTCCTGATTCGGCTCTTTGCAGTCCTGTGGACCCTATAAACAATGACTAACAAACTATTAATTTTGCGCACCGTAATGCATGACTAATACGAAACTACCGTACAGTTGGCCATGCTGCAAACATTCATCTAAATTGCTGGCTCTTTGCAGTCTACTCCGCTGGACCCCCCTATAAACAATGACTCCCTCCACCCCTCCTCCTCCCCTGTTGGAGTGCCGGGGATTTCTGTATAAATGGTATCCCCACTTTCGAATCTGGAAATTTAGTGATATTATTATAATTTAGCAATGTTTGCATTTTATATGTATGTGTTTTTAAAATTTGTTTTTGCAAACGAGAGTTCGATAAATTAGAGTATAACTTCAGCGTCCCCTGCGTGGGATGCCTTTATTGTACAGTGACCGGCTGATGGAGTGCCTTGATTGTTACCAATGGGGTTGTTTCAGCAGATCTTTTATGCAGATCAAGAGTGAGTCCTTTTTCAGCCAAGTTGTAGTCTTGATTTTGTGATCCTGATTCGGCTCTTTGCAGTCCGCTGGACCCTGTAAGCAATGAATAACTAACTAAATAACAGTGACTAACTAACTCTCCCAAAACTTCTAATGTGGGTACGGGGTCTGTTGGGTCTGCTTAATGGTCACTGGGGAATTCTATGGTATTATTATTTAGCATTGTAGACATTTTACACGTATCTTATCCTATCCTATCCCGTAACACGAAGGTCGTTGGGGCACCCCAGATGATCGTTTAACCAGCGGATCATCTGTGGTGCCCCAACGACCTTCAAGTTACGGGATAGGATAGGATAGTTAGTTATTCATTGCTTACAGGGTCCAGTGGACTGCAAAAGAGCCGAATCAGGACCACAAAATCAAGACTACAACTTGGCTGAAAAAGGACTCGCCCTTGATCCGCATTAAAGATCTGCTGAAACAACAGCCCCATACAACATCACCATCATCCAAGCCTATGCCCCAACATCAGATCATGACGACAGCGAAGTCGAGGATTTGTCTGAAAATTTACAGGTTGTCCTTGACCATGTGCCGAAGAAGGACATAGTCATAGTGCAAGGCGACTGGAATACCAAGGTTGGCCAAGATGCGCACATCCCCCGTTGGGGTGCCGGGGGTTTCAGTATAAATAGTATCCCCACTTTCTGGAAATTTAGTGCTTTAAATTCCCACTGTCGCTGTCTTTCTCATTTGTTATTTCTCATTCCTGCTCTGTTCTATCAATCTCTTCCGGGACAAGACTCCTTATTTGTGTGTGAGGTCTGTTGGATCAGCTTGAGAATATTGGACGCTTTCTGCCAGGTGGTCACTAGGGCTTCCTATGATGTTATTATTTAGCAATGTAGGCATTTTATATGTATGTGTTTTGTTGATAATTTATAATGATGTTTGTATTCTATTTTGTTTTTGTAAACGGGGGTTCGATAAATTAGAGTACAGCCTCAGCGTCCCCTGCGTGGGATGTCTTTATTGTAAAGTGACTGGCTGGTGGAGAGCATTCAGATTTACCGCTAGGGTTGTTTCGGCAGATCTTTTATGCGGATCGGGGGTCGTCCGGTCCTGATTTGGCTCGGAAGAGTCCGCTGGACCTAAAGCAAAAATCATGTAATTACCCATGTAATGTAATGTAAGATGCGCACAACTGGGGAAACACATGTGGACTCGACTGAAACGACGAGACAAATGACAGAGGTCTGAGACTCTTGGAGTTTGCCAGATACAACAATTTGATACTGTCAAACACTCTTGGTCTTCACACAAAAATCCAGACGATGGACATGGCACAGTACTGGCGGAGAGCATCATAACCAGATCGACTACATCTTGGTTAAGATACGCTTCAGATCAAGCATCAACATTGGCAAAACACGCACTTTTCCAGGAGCAGACATCGTTAGTGACCGCGATCTCATGATGATGTCTTTCCGGCTCCACTTGAAGAGAGTATACACAGCAAAGTGCACTAGACTGAAGTTCGACCTGGACAAACTGCAAGACCCGGAGGTGGCAGAAATATTTCAGGCCACAATTGGAGGGAAATTTGCACCACTGCTCATTTTTGGGAGCTAGTGAAGTAGATGTCAACACCATGACCACCACCTTCAACTCAGCTGTGACAGATGCCGCCACTGAGATCCTTGGCAAGCACTGGCCAAAGAAAAAGCCGTGGATCACACTTGAACTCTTGGACCTCTGTGATAAACGAAGAGAGATGAATAAGAAAATTAACGCCTCACAGGGAGTTGATGCCTACCGAAAAATCACCAATGACATCCGAACAGGCATGCGCACCGCAAAGGAGAACTGGATAGATTATCAATGCCAGGAAATAGAGAACAGTCTGAACAAGAACAACAGCAAGAAGGTCTACCAGACTGTGAAGCGGCTGACAAGTGTAAAACAGCCCAAGGTCTACACGATCCAAAGCTAGTCTGGCATATGCATTACAGAAGAACAAGAAGTCTTGGATAGATGGACAGAGTACTGCTCTGGCCTTTACAAACACACACCAAACCGAGATCCATCAGTTCTAGCATGTCCACAGAACAGAGAAATAGAAGAAATTCTCCCAATTCTCCGAGAAGAAGTTGAGGCAGCAGTGCAATCGCTGAAGAAAGGGAAGTCAGCAGGAGTTGACAACATACCCGCGGAATTGCTTCAAGCAGGAGGAGAATCGATAATTGACGCCCTCACCATTATTCGTAACAAGATCTGGCAGAGTGAGGAGGCCTACACCATGGACCCAGTCGCTTGTCATTACTCTTGTCAAAAAAAGGAAACCTTCAGGAGTGCGAAAATTACCGCACCATGAGCCATCCCAGCAAGGTACGTCCTTTGCTGTGTATACTCTCTTAAGTGGAGCCGGAAAGACATCATCATGAGATCGCGGTCACTAACGATGTCTGCTCCTGGAAAAGTGCGTATCCTGCCAATGTTGATGCTTGATCTGAAGCGTGTCTTAACCATGATGTAGTCAGTATAGGGGGTAGAACAATTGTTTTGCTGATGACATTGATGGATTGGCTGGTACAGAGGATTGACACCACCTCCACCTATGGAATGGAAGTAAGTGCAGAGAAGACCAAAATGATGACTAACAACAGCAATGCCATCAACATGGACCATCAAAGTCCAAGGTCAATCCCTCAACAGGGTGCATAGCTTAAAATATTTAGGAGCCATTTTATCAGACAATGGGTCCCGACAGGAAGTCTTCTCCAGGATCGCACAAACAACTGCTGCCCTGGCGAGGTTGAAGCCTATTTGAAAAGACCATCAGTCTACATCCCAAGGTAAGATTGCTGCGCTCCCTGGTTATCTCCATCTTCCTATACGCTTGCGAAACATGAACTAGGGCTTTTTATGGTATTATTATTTAGCAATGTAGGCATTTTATATGTATGTTTTGCTAATATTTTACAGTGATGTTAATATTCTATTTTGTTTTTGCAAACGGGGGTTCCATAAATTCGAGTCAGATCTTTTATACAGTTCGGCGGCGAGTCCTCTTTCAACCACTTTGTGGTCCTGATTCGGCTCTATGCAGTCCGCTGGACCTTATAAACAATGACTAACTAACTAACTAAATAACTAACCAGCCTGTTAAAACAAGTGGTGTAGTTTGCCAGTACCTAATTCAAATTGGGACACCAGCCTGTTTTTATATAGATTACAAATGCTTTAAAATAATCAGGGGAGAAAAATCTGAACGAGCCAATGTCCGTCTTTCAGGAATGATAGCAAAGATCTATCTCCCCCTATCTGCTGCCAACGTTTTGTATTTACAGATGGTGTGCCATAGATACAGATGGTGTGCCATAGATACAGATGGTGTGCCATAGATATAGATGGTGTGCCATACAGATGGTGTGCCATAGATATAGATGGTGTGCCATAGATACAGATGGTGTGCCATAGATACAGATGGTGTGCCATAGATACAGATGGTGTGCCATAGATACAGATGGTGTGCCATAGATACAGATGTTGTGCCATAGATACAGATGGTATGCCATAGATACAGATGGTGTGCCATAGATACAGATGGTGTGCCGTAGATACAGATGGTGTGCCATATATACAGATGGTGTACCATACAGATGGTGTGCCATAGATACAGATGGTGTGCCATAGATACAGATGCATATGGTGTGCCATAGATACAGATGGCGTGCCATAGATACAGATGGCGTGCCATAGATACAGATGGCGTGCCAATTCAGATGGTGTGCCACAGATACAGATGGATGGTGTGCCATAGATACAGATAATGTGCCATAGATACAGATGGTGTACCATAGCTACAGATGGTATGCCATAGATACAGATGGGGTGCCCAAGATTCAGATGGGGTGCCCAAGATACAGATGGTGTGCCATAGATACAGATGGTGTGCCATACAAATGGTGTGCCATAGAAACAGTTTGTGTGCCATAGAAACAGATGGTGTGGCTTAGATTCAGATGGTGTGCCATAGATTCAGATAATGTGCATTAGATACAGCTGGTTTGCCTTAGATACAGATGGTGTGCCTTAGATACAGATGGTGTGCCTTAGATATAAATGGTGTGCATTGGATACAGATGGTGTCCCATAGCTACAGATGGTGTGCCATAGATACAGATGGTGTGCCATAGATACAGATGGTGTGACATAGATACAGATGGTGTGACATAGATACAGATGGTGTGACATAGATACAGATGGTGTGACATAGATACAGATGGTGTGACATAGATACAGATGGTGTGACATAGATACAGATGGTGTGACATAGATACAGATGGTGTGACATAGATACAGATGGTGTGACATAGATACAGATGGCCATTTCACTGTGTTCTTAGCTCAGTGTATTGGCTGGACTGGCTGAAATAAACGTAACATAACATTTGTCTTTAACGATCAGCAATTGTTTTCTCTTTTAACTCCATTTATTCATTGGTATTCACTGCAACACTCCCTCATTGTTTAGGCCTAACCAATGGAGACCGCCATTTTTTCCATTTTCAGCGGCCAATCACAAAAGAGATAACAAAAACTAGATGAAGGAAGTAAAAATCTGCACTTTCCAATGATGTAGGCCTAGTACTCTCTCTCTTTCTTTCTCTCTCCCCCCCGCCCTCTCCCCACTCTCTCTCTATGTCTTGTATTGTTATGGTCTAAGTTAAGATTATGGATCAGAGTTTGATGTTTTTGCCAGATCATTTGGACTGTGCTTGCTAGATATTGAGGCATATACGTGCTTCTGCGATGCGTCTTTGGTCAATGACATGCACGTGTATTCTTCGATTGGTTGCTGTTACTGACACCTATTCACTGCGTTCTAAAAAAATACACTCCCACGTGTTTGATCCGTGTACAAGTCTATAATGACGCGTCAAATATCCAGTAGGAGAGAAGAGAGAGCGCGGATAGGAGACTCGATGGTGACGTACAGCAGCAAGGCAATGCCAACACTGAACACAGTCGTCGAGCACAAGGTTAAGGTCTGAAACACAGGTAGACGAAATAATAAATAAAATATAACCTAATTTAATTATAATTCATTAGGCAGTTTTATGAACGGGTTTAATGAAGGACTAGTAGACCTACACCTGGGCTGGCTCTGGTTACAAAAGGTCAGCAAGGTGTGAATGGGTACCTTGCCTGGCTCTGGTTACAAAAGGTCAGCGAGGTGTGAATGGGTACCTGGCCTGGCTCTGGTTACAAAAAGTCAGCCAGATGTGAATGGGTACCTGGGCTGGCTCTAGTTAGAAAAGGTCAGCCAGATATGAATGGGTACCTGGCCTGGCTCTGGTTAGAAAAGGTCATCCAGATGTGAATGGGTACCTGGGCTGGCTCTGGTTACAAAAGGTCAGCCAGGTGTGAATGGGTACCTGGGCTGGCTCTGGTTACAAAAGGTCAGCCAGGTGTGAATGGGTACCTGGCCTGGCTCTGATTACAAAAGGTCAGCCAGGTGTGAATGGGTACCTGGCCTGGCTCTGTTTACAAAAGGTCAGCCAGGTGTGAATGGGTACCTGGCCTGGCTCTGGTTACTAAAGGTCAGCCAGATGGGAGAGGAACAAAGCCCTCGTCGTCGTCGTCATCATGGTCATCAGTTTTCTTCATCTTCCTCATCGTTACAGTCGTCTTAGCCATCGTCGTGCTTCGTCGTCGTTATGCTTGGCTGCTTGAGTGTCTGTGCAGATATTGTGGTGCGGTGTATTTAGTTGTGGTTGTAGCAGTTTTAATGTAATAGCACGCTTTTGTTTTTGTGTGGGATGAACGTATACTTATGGAGATTGATGATTTAGTTGTGCTTTTTATTTTATTTTATTGTTTTTTAATGAAATATGTATGTATGTATGTGTGTTTTATTTATTCCTATGATGCCCTTATGTGGTGCTTATGTGTGTATTTTTGTGTGAGCGTCTATGTATGAGAGAGAGAGAGAGAGAGAGAGAGAGAGAGAGAGAGAGAGAAATAGAGAGAGTTTGACTATGTTTTAATACTGTGGTGTTTGATTTTTTTATACATTTTGTTTTTAGAGTAAGCATTGTTGTTGCCGTTGTTTTCTTGTTGGGTGTAATGGCGCTTTGAGTTCTCCTGAGGGAAAGGCGTAGATTTATTTAAATGAAATTATTATTATTATTATTATTATTATTATTATTATTATTATTATTATTATTATTATTATTATTATTATTATTATTATTATTATGAAGCTAGCCCATAGAAAAGAAAGGTCCCAAATGACTGTCTTCCCAGCGACTGATAGGTTACTCTAACACATTTATCTTCGTTTTATTGTATAACAATGAATATTGTTGCTGTTTGTATGATATGAAGGGAATGCCACAACACAGGTATACTAAGTAGGAAAATGCTACAACATAGATACATACTATGTCGAAAAATGCCACAATATAGATACATACTATGTCGAAAAATGCCACAATATAGATACATACTATGTCGGAAAATGCCACAATATAGATACATACTATGTCGGAAAATGCCACAATATAGATACATACTATGTCGAAAAATGCTACAATATAGATACATACTATGTCGAAAAATGCTACAATATAGATACATACTATGTCGGAAAATGCTACAATATAGATACATACTATGTCGAAAAATGCCACAATATAGATACATACTATGTCGAAAAATGCTACAATATAGATACATACTATGTCGAAAAATGCTACAATATAGATACATACTATGTCGAAAAATGCTACAATATAGATACATACTATGTCGGAAAATGCCACAATATAGATACATACTATGTCGAAAAATGCTACAATATAGATACATACTATGTCGGAAAATGCCACAATATAGATACATACTATGTCGAAAAATGCTACAATATAGATACATACTATGTCGAAAAATGCTACAATATAGATACATACTATGTCGAAAAATGCTACAACATAGATACATACTATGTCGGAAAATGCTACAATATAGATACATACTATGTCGAAAAATGCTACAATATAGATACATACTATGTCGAAAAATGCTACAATATAGATACATACTATGTAGGAAATGCTACAATAGAGATATATGCTATGTAGGAAAATGCTGCAATAGAGATATATACGATGTAGGTAAAATGCTACAACATAAATATATGCTATGGAGGAAAAATGCTACAATATAGATATATACTATGTAGGAAAATGCTACAACATAGATGTATACTATGTAGGAAAATGCTACAACATAGATATATACTATGTAGGAAAATACTACAACATAGATATATATATATATACTATGTAGGGAAAAATGCTACAACATAGAAATATACTATGTAGTAAAATGCTTCAAAATAGATATAAACTATGTAGGAAAATGCTACAATATAGATATATACTATGTAGGAAAATGCTACAGTATAGATATATACTATGTAGGAAAATGCTACTGTATATATATATATACTATGTAGGAAAATGCTACAATATAGATATATACTATGTAGGAAAATGCTACAATATAGAAATATACTATGTAGTAAAATGCTTCAAAATAGATATAAACTCTGTAGGAAAATGCTACAATATAGATATATACTATGTAGGAAAATGCTACAGTATAGATATATACTATGTAGGAAAATGCTACAGTACATATATATACTATGTAGGAAAATGCTACAATATAGATATATACTATGTAGGAAAATGCTACAATATAGATATATACTATGTAGGAAAATGCTACAGTATAGATATATACTATGTAGGAAAATGCTACAGTATAGATATATACTATGTAGGAAAATGCTACAATATAGATATATACTATGTAGGAAAATGCTACAGTATAGATATATACTATGTAGGAAAATGCTACAGTATAGATATATACTATGTAGGAAAATGCAACAGTATAGATATATACTATGTAGGAAATGCTACAGTATAGATATATACTATGTAGGAAAATGCTACAGTATAGATATATACTATGTAGGAAAATGCTACAGTATAGATATATACTATGTAGGAAATGCTACAGTATAGATATATACTATGTAGGAAAATGCTACAGTATATATATATATACTATGTAGGAAATGCTACAGTATAGATATATACTATGTAGGAAAATGCCACAGTATATATATATACTATGTAGGAAAATGCTACAGTATAGATATATACTATGTAGGAAATGCTACAATATAAATATATACAATGTAGGAAATGGAGATGAGGTGCTACAGAAGACTTCTGGGCATTTTCTATGCCGACAGACTATCACGCAAGCCATTGGACAACACGATGACCTGCTCACAGTGGTGAAAAAACGGAAACTCCGATGGTATGGCCACGTCACCAGATCATCAGGTCTTGCAAAGACCACCCTGCAAGGCACAGTGCAAGGAGGTAGAAGAAGAGGAGGACCGAGAAAGAGGTGGACCGAAAAAGAGGTAGGACGACAACATTCGAGAATGGACTGGTTTGACACTGAGCGAAACCATCAGGGTTGCTGAGTACAGGGAAAGATGGAGTACTCTGGTTAAACGATCATCTGTGGTGTCCCAACGACCTCCGAATTACGGGATAGGATTGGATAAGATAGAATATGAAAATGTTATAATATAGATATGTATTATGTAGAAAAATAGTACAATACAGATATACCAAATAGGAAGGCCAATAATAATAATAATAATAATAATAATAATAATAATAATAATAATAATAATAATAATAATAATAATAATAATAATAATAATAATAACATTTGTATAGCGCAGTTTCCCGAGATATGCTGAGGCTCAATGCATTTTTAACATTTAAAAACATACTTTAAGAACATGTAAAAATCAAACTTAAAAACGAAGTCATAAACAATGATGCTAGACAAAAATACCAAGACAATCCTATTCTACAATAAAAGCAACTCTGACATACCACAGACATAAAACCTTTTACATAGATAAAAAGTAATAAATTAACAATCAATTTGTAAACAAGTAGTCTATAAGAATGATCAAGGGATACAAATGTAAAGTAGACACTAACATTAAAAACAAATAATCTTCCTCCACTCCATACAACCACCATGCACAATCTCATCAATCACTTAGGTACACCCCGCCCCAACACTGCTGATAACTTTTTCCCCTACACACGCGGAATGCGTAAGAACGTATGTGCAGTACACTGATGCTCCACTTGCCAAATAATTCATAAATTGTAGTGGGAAGACAAAAGGTTGGTAATGTTCAAAACACAAGTAGTAGGTGTCTGGCCTAAGGAAACATTACATTACATTACATTACATTACATTACATTACATTACATGATTATTGCTTTAGGTCCAGCGGACTCTTCTGAGCCAAATAAGGACAACCCCTAATCCGCATAAAAGATCTGCTGAAACAGCCCTAGTGGTAAAACTGAAAGCTCTCCACCAGCCATCACTTTACAATAAAGACATCCCACGCAGGGGACGCTGAGGCTTCTCTAATTTATCGAACCCCCGTTTACAAAAACAAAATAGAATACAAACATCATTATAAATTATCAACAAAACACATACACATAAAATGCCTACATTGCTAAATAATAACATCATAGGAAGCCCTAGCGACCACCTGGCGGAAAGCGTCCAATATTCCCAAGCTGATCCAACAGACCTCATACACAAATAAGGAGTCTTGTCCCGGAAGAGTTTTCAAGAAAAAATGTAGTTGACTGGTCCAGCGAAGAAGAAGATAGTATAGCAGATTGATAGAACAGAGCAGGAATGAGAAAGAGCAAATGAGAAAGACAGCGACAGTGGGAATTTAAAGCACTAAATTTCCAGAAAGTGGGGATACTATTTATACTGAAACCCCCGGCACCCCAACGGGGGTTGGTTTGCTATAGATACAGATGGTGTGTCATAGCTACAGATGGTGTGCTATAGATACAGTACAGGTGGTGTGCCATAGATGCAGATGGTGTGCCATAAATACAGATGGTGTGCCATAGATACCATTTCACTGTGTTCTCAACTCGTCAGTGTTTCAGCTGGGCTTGCTGAAAATAAAAGGGACTGATTTCCCAACAGTAGAGGCCTACGAAGACGCCTGAATACAGTTTTGAGGACAAACATCATGCGGAAAAACGTATCCACAATGTGGCTGCTGGGCAGAAGAAACGAGGAAGGAGCCTAACCTTTTGTAAGATAATTTATAGCCAAACTATTGATACCACCAAAGGTTGCAGAGTCTTAGGGAGTTTTGAACAAGGTTTTGTTCCAAAGGTGACTGGCTGCGAATTGAACAGGGGTTAAATAAAACAATATTATGAGTGTTTACAACCCACCACCACCTTTCCCCAAAATGTCTGCTCGACAATAACTAAGAAAACTAACAATGTTGCGGTAGTAGGGAAGAGAAGCTTTAATTAGCAGGGCCTCCCTTTTCTGGGCCTTCTTCGTCATACTGACCATGGAGACTGGGGTGATGAAGAAGGGAGATTGCAGAGAAAGAGTGTAGGCCAGCAGAGTGAGAGGTTGAGTCAGAAATACGCCGTAACTCAGCCTGCCCAACACCATCCAGCCTGGCCATGACAGCACTCTCCACACCACGCCTGCATTATTATATCAAACCATTCAATCAAGATTATCCATTCATTCAGTGGCCAGTCTGATCTGCTGATATACACAAAAACAATCTATCAATGTTATGTATTTTTTTAAATATCAATCATTCATTTTTACAATGACAGCTCTATCCAAAAGCACCTGTTCCATTCCCAAACATTTCAGTGCACATCATCCTTTCAATGTTAGTCAATGATGATGATAGTAATAATAATAATAATAATAATAATAATAATAATAATAATAATAATAATAATAATAATAATAATAATAACAATAACGTTGATGATGATGATGTTGTTGTTGATGAGGATGTTAATGATGACGACGACGAGGAGGATGATAAAAATACTGACGTTGATGACGACGACGACGTCGTCGTCGTCGTCATCAACGTCAGTATTTTTATTATCACGATAATGATGATGATGATGACGACGATAATGAGGATGACGACGATAATGATGATGATGATGATGATGATGATGATGATTACGACGACGATATTGATGATGATGATCCCCTCATCACCGCCGTGCACCTTACCTTCATTTTTCGTGCAGCACAAAATAGATATCCAGGCCACGCCCACTGCCCAGATCACGTGCCTCGTTGCCAAATAGAACGACACCGCTGATTGGGTGATTTCTGCGCCGTTTGCCACGAACACAGTTCCGAAAATGACCAAAGGGCAGACCACCGTCAACATCAGTGTTAGTACGAGTTTTGTCACCTAAATAAATAAATACACAATAATTTTCATCGCTTGCCTAAATAACTACACCAATAAAAATATAAAACAATTTTGATACTAAATATAAAACAATCACACTTTAGAAAATACATATGCCTAAATGTCTAATATAAAAATGTAGAAAGTGGGTATGGGTGTGAGTGTGTGTGTGTGAGTGGCTAGGTAGAAACGCCTTTATTCTGACATACACTTGAACCTCTATGTACTTTCTGATGACAGACCCCGTTATTTTGACGTCAAAACAGTGTTCCTTAAGGGTTAGGGCTGTGTTAGGGTTAGGTTAAGGGTTTGGGTTAGAGTAAGGGTTAGGGTTAGCTTCAAAAAATGGACAAATTTGTAAAAATGTCAAAGTAACGTATGTAGAGTTTTATGAAAGTCATCACAACGGTGTGTCTACACGGTTGTGTGTGTGTGACGACGTTACAGTGACACACTCATGGAACTCCACATGGTTTCTTTTGACTTTTTTGGAAGGCTGCCCTATTTTCACGTCAAAATAGGGTTCCGGTAGAGTTACATCTGTTTTAGGGTTTGGGTTAGGGTTAGGGATAGGTTCAAAAATGTGAAAATGTCAAAATAATGTCACGAAAATGAAAAGTGTTTAAAAAAATCCCTGTTTTTTTTTCACAATAGTCATCAGAATGTCGTTTTTACAAAAATGTGTGTGTGGGTGTGTGTGTGCGGGTGGGTGTGTGTGGGTGTGTGTGTGTGTGAAAGAAAAGAACAGTAAATGGAAATTCAATAATAAAATAGCGAGAGAGATAGAGGGAGAAAAAAGAAAGAGAGAGAGTGAGAGAGAGAGAGAGAGAGAGAGAGAGAGAGAGAGAGAGAGAGAGAGAGAGAGAGAGGGTACTGACGATGTTGATGCGGATGACACAGTTGGTTCTGTGTAGCAAATAGCCCACAGTCAGTCCCATCACGTAGGGGGCGGCACGACAGTATGGTCTGATCAAGTAGTCCTCAACGTAGGCACTGCTACTGCTGAATCTTGCACATCATCATCATCATCATCATCATCATCATCATCATCATCATCATCATCATCATCACCCATGGCACCAAGGTACCAGCGCACTGAAGATACACCTCTAATCTTCGCTGCGTAGCGTGAACAGGATATATCGTAATATCGCCAAGATACGCATTCTACCCGCTTCAAGCGCTATAGTGACGGAAAAAGCGCAATTTCACTGTAAATATATACAGAATGTTGCTCTACAACATTCCGCTCTTTCCGTCTCAAAAACCCAATTGCCTTGTTGGATTCTTAAATTGCATGAAACCAAGTGTAGACACTATCCGGCGTCAACAAACGGTTCAAAAACATTCTCAAACGGTTCGTAAAAGACAGTTGACCTAGAAACTAATACAGTTTGACCTAATTCGTCCCCTAGAGGAGACGAAACTTACATTTTTCTATTTTCAAGAGTTCACTGCAGTCAAATTGCGCTTTTTCCGTGATTTCGCAGGTAGCCTCGTCCGCTCATAGCGGACTCAAGTTATTATCTTGAGGATGTTAGGATACTATCCTGAAGCGCTACTCAGCGGTACTTTCAACTGTATCTTGAAAGCGCTGGTAGCCATGCGCATTACCTCCATCATCATCATCATCATCATCATCATCATCATCATCATCATCATCATCATCATCATCATCATCATCATCATCATCATCATCACCATCATCATCAATCATCATCCTCAATCATCACCATCATCATCTTCTTCATCGTCGTCATCACCACCACCTCACCAGCAGCAGCAACAACAAAGGCGTAGCTTACTGTTGGGGTGAGTCAGGAGAGAGGGTGAAGTGGTGTTGTGTTGCCAAGAAACCAGTGACCACACCACACACCACCAACACCGACACCACCATCAACAGCCCCACAATCGCTGAGCTGAAATAACAAACAATAATTGCGCTGTACCAAGACATCGTAGTTGATCATTTAGGTTTTCACACGCACCTATCGACGGCAAGGACTGCAGCGACAACGACGAGGACGGTACGAGGACGACGATGATGCTGAGGTTGTTTATTTAATCATTGTAATTTAATCACTTTTATATTGCGCTTTTCCAGCTCCAGAGCAGCTTATGACGCTGGCAGGTTTGATTGATTGATTGATTGATTGTTGCTTTAGGTCCAGCGGACTCTTCCGAGCCAAATCAGGACCGGACAACCCCCGATCCGCAAAAAAGATCTGCTGAAACAACCCTAGTGGGAAAATTGAACGCCCTCCACCGGCCAGTCACTTTACAATAAAGACATCCCACGCAGGGGACGGCTGAGGCTTTACCCCAACTACTCGAACCCCCGGTTACAAAAACAAAATAGAATACAAACATTATAAATCATCAACAAAACACATACATATAAAATGCCTACATTGCTAAATAATAACATCATAGGAAGCTCTAGTGACCACCCGGCAGAAAGCGTCCAACACTCCCAAGCTGATCCAACAGACCTCATACACAAACAAGGAGTCTTGTCCAGGAAGAGTTTTCAAGAAAAAGGGTAGGTCATTGATCTAGCGAAGAAGAAGATAGTATAGCAGAGTGATAGGACAGATCAGGAATGGGAAAGAGCAAATGAGGAAGACAGCGACAGTGGGAATTTAAAGCACTAAATTTCCAGAAAGTGGGGATACTATTTATACTGAAACCCCCGGCACTCCAACGGGGGTACTGTTGCCGCAGTGAATCAGTCATGCCTACAAAGTCAAGACAGGTTTTCAACTGGGGCTTTCACTTTTCCCTTTATAGGTTAGAACAATCTACAGTGGCAAGATTGCTCATGACCCCAAGGGGTACGCTGGCAGGTACAGGATCTAACTCAAGCTCACTGAGACGCCCGCTTGCAACCTTTGAGCGCACAGTCTGACGTCAAGCCGACTTAGCACAATGGTTGGCGACCGGGGATGGGGATAAGGAACCATTATGCGCGCTGGATTTATTTTGTAGTTGGTACTCACCCATATAGGACATGAGCGTCAGGATCTTTAAAGTCTGTGCGATGGAATGCGTGCGTGCACAGACTAGACCTCGGTTTATACTCTCATCCGAAAGAGTATAATGTTGTTGTTGTTGTTGATGATGATGATGATGATGATGATGATGATGATAATATCTTACTAGTGGAAGGCGATGATGAAGAAAGGAGAGATGAGGATAAACTGGACGTCGTTGGCGAGGTACCGCGTCCAGTCCAAACACTGAAATACAGTCAACGATAATCCCGAATGTCATATACACATGTTATTAGTATTAGCTATCTCGTGTTTTAATGGTCATATTCATGTATCCATATGACTGACATTTTTTTTAAATGAATAAAATCTTGACTTGACTTGACTTGACTTGCCACATAGTGACAAAACACGAAATTTTGAAAGATTTTTTTATTCAACGGTGTAATATTAACCTGAGAATATTCTTTTTTTCTATAACAGAGTTGCCAACTTCTGGAACTAATTAACTATTGCAATTTTATTAAAATCCCCCCCCCCCTCTCCCTTACCCCCCCAAAAAAAAAAAAAAAGAAAAAAAAAGAAGAAAACTTTAAAAAATCAGTTGTACGTGCTCCCAGAATGTTACTGTTGTCAAATGACACAAATACACAGGTATAGAAACTCCAAAACATTACATTACATTACATTTATATTGCTTTAGGTCCAGCGGACTCTTCCGAGCCAAATAGAAACTCCAAAAGCGTTATGACAACAATGGCGAACTGTGCATATCATGGACGCATACAAAATGACCAATAAACAAACATTAACATTGAAATGTGCTAAAAGCCTGTTATTTGATATGACGTGTAATTTTGACGCTTATGATTATATTTACTTCAGTGTTGACAACATGTGTTAAAACAGTGAAGAATGTGGTTTCCGACACTATGCTCAGAGTAACACTTGGAGTGGGGGGAAGGAGGGGAGAGAGTAGGGAGGTAGGGCAGGAGGGGGTGGGGGTAGGACAACCAACAGGTCATAATTATTTACTCATACAAAATACATCAAAGGACATACAAATAGTACAGTATCCTCGTCATAAAAACCTTTTAGTTTTATTCTCAACACATACACTCACGCACAAACAAATGCATAATCACACACGCAGACACAAACACGCACGACCGGACTCTCGCACATCTTCTCTCAGTCTTCATCATCATCGCCGCCACCGCTGTCACAACAGGGTGGTACAACCACAACCACCGTCCTCTTTATATTCCTACTCATCATCATCATCATCATCATCATCATCATCATCATCATCATCATCATCATCATCATCATCATCATCATCATCGTCGTCGTCGTCGTCGTCGTTGCCGTCCTTGTCACAAGAGGCTAGTTTGGACACTGCAATAAGGCTTCACGCCTCTAAAAGTTCATCCTTCTTTGGCCTTTGTAACTTAAATTCGAGGACTAGAAGTCATGATGTATATATAGGAATTATGTTGGAGATATCGATTCCAGTGGACCACGGACTTAGATGTTTATAAGTGGAGGCGATCTCGCTGAGGGCTGTTTCTGCCAACAGTGAGACGCTCTGCACCCCTTTTGTAAGCAAGGCACTGCAGAAACTCGTCTTATGTTTTGCAGACGAGCAGGCTTGGTCCGCAGCTGGAGATGGACCCCATTAAGAGTCAACCCGGACACGCGGCCTGCAACTGAGCAGCGAGCACTGAGCTCCAATAGCTCAGTAGTCAACAAACGAGAAGAGGAGAAAGCAGCACTGCACCTCGACGTTCCAGTTAAGTGCCATAGAAAAAGTGCACGAACACTGATTTATAGGGACTGTGCGGTAGTCCACTCTTCCAGTAAAAGAACATTAGGCCAAAAAGAACACAGCCCAGAAATGGCACAGTAGCAAGTATCGAGAACAGTAGCAGAATAGATCCGTCAAAGATCTACCCATTCTCCGAACTACTCGAAGTGAACTTTGGACTGTTAAGTTAATCCTAGTTATATTACGTTTTGGACACTTAAGTTAGTATAGTGCTTAGATAATTAGGTATAGAGTAGAGGAAATGAATGTGTGGTATGTACTGTTAACAAGTGGCTGGACTACCTATTTTTCATAGCCGTGCGAGAGCTAGTGTGTCAGTGAATCTTTTACACTTTTCTCCCTATCTCTGTAACCCCATCCTCACACAGACCGGCCCAAAAATATACAAGTATTAAGATTAGTCATAGGGCGATCTAACTAGCCGATCCCCGCCGACGAACGACGAGTGGGTAATACCATTCCATTGTGCAGAGCCCAGCAACAATATAACCCACCACCACAGTTTTCCTCCTCCTCAATGATGATAATGAATCATCATCATCATCATCATCATCATCATCATCATCATCATCATCATCATCATCATCATCATCATCATCATCACCGCCGGCAACTTGCCGTGTTGTTAGTGTGGAAGAAGTTGTTGATGTAGAGGATGTTTGACCACCAGTAATTTTGGCACTGGTCACTGTAACTGCTCATTTCGGACCACAGTGCGCCGCTACCCAGGGCAGGAAGGACGTAGGCCGTCACGAGCAGCACAAACACGTACAAGGGCGTCAGCCTGCAGTGACATCGCCAATAAATAAATTAAATAATTAATGTTTAAACACATTTATGAATTGTTGTGTGAATAAATCAATGAAAGTGTTTGAATGGAAAAATTACTGACTGACTGACTGAATTGTCACGAAGAGAGTTTACATTTGTGTATTCATCACGTGTTTATAAAGTTAGGACACAAGCGATGGCTGTTGACATAGGCACGTGGCGTATGTATTCGCTTTGCGTGGATACTATATTCCCTAGTTCATCAATATTTTGGTGACGAGACTCGGCTATATAAAGACTGTTTGGAGAACTGAAGGATGAGTCCCCTATATGCATACGTGTCTGGGGACTTACATCATCTACCAAAGCATGCAAGCAGAAGGCTGTTTTCATATGCATCTGATAGTGTCTGTGATTGGATGGATGAAATAGGGCTAGTATAGAGTATTGGTGGAATGAAATATGGATTGTGAAAAAAGAGTGAATGCTATTTTGTGTCACTTGAAAATATTATTACCCTGTAGGCTACTGTGGTGATTCTGGACTCTGTTCACGACAGACACAGTAATTTGAATATTTATATTTTATGATTTACTTGTTGGGAACATAATATTGAATCTAGGTAAATGCATAACATATTTTTATAATTTGATAAATGTATTTGTCTGTCAGTCTGGGAATGGGATTGCTTCAGAGAGAGATAAAATCATAATTGTTCAGCTATTTCTTATTTTATTACTCTATGTGATGACACGAGTTTTGACGCACGCTAAGATTATGCTGTGTCGGATTGTATATAGTGTATAGTTTCATAGCTCTGATAGTGTGATGTGCAAAGTTTGAATCAGCATTTTGTATTGCTAGGTTATGATAGGAAGTTAGGTTTTTCGTGTGCAATACCATAGCTCGGTGACTGTTATGGGCTGAGCGGGGTTCTATGCCGTGTACTGTGGACGGGAAGCGGCGATAAAAGGGTTAAAGGGTTAGAGTCTAGCCGATATTTGTTGAGGTCTGACATGACTGGGTAGAGTGTGATTGCCACTATCAGAGGATAGGTGTAGGGTCCTTCTACAAGGGTTGTGTTTTGTGTTTGGAACCACCCAAGGTCTTGTTTTCTTTAGTAAGAGCAAGAATGTCTTGTATACTGTCAACGCTGTGGTAATAAAGTAAATTTGTCACAGTGAGGAGGAATATCACTGCCACCACTTCTTTGTGATAGGTATAGGGTGTGTTCCTAAGGGGGTGTGTTCATATTTTAGAGACCGCCCAAGACCTGTGCACTACGCCAGTGCCAGGGTGCCCGGGGACCAGTCACAGAAGAATGAACCATCTACTCTCTACAGATAGTGTTGTGTTGTGTTGTGTTGTATTGTGGTGTTTATGTGTCTGTGACCTCACAGGCCAAGGACTTGAAGGTGAGAGGGTGCCCAGTATGTGGATGAATGATGAAGAATGAGGGGGAAATTGGTATTTTGATAAATAGTATTTTTATATGATTTTCTTGTTTGATTATGTAAAAGGAATAATGTTATAAAATTGTTGAAGTTGTTGCAAAAACGAGGTCATGAGTGACGATGTATTATAGTATGCCAGAGGGGTGATGAATGTGAGAGAGGGGTGATGAAAATGAGGTCATGGGTGATGATGTATTATATATTATGATATGAAAGAGGGGTGATGAATAAGAGAGAGAATGAATCAGGATTGTTGACTAGAAATTGAAGTATAATATGCATTTGTATTTGTATTTGTATAAATAATCATGTTCATAAGAAGGGATATAAATTATACAAAAATTATGAATTGTTGTAATGCATAAATAAACAGGTCAAGATGACGGATGGCGGAAGGAGTTATTTCCCATATATTGTTTACATTGTTGAGGTAGCTTAGTAAGACGGTTTATTTGTTGACCAGATTGGGCCTACTTCTGCTACTTTTGCTGCTACTGCTGTTGTTACTGTTGCTGTTGCTACTTCTGTCTGTGTTGCTACTACTGTTGCTGTTGCTATTGCTACTACTACTACTGTTTTTCCTTGTACTGTTGCCGACCGGGGATTGGCTGCTGTTGCCCTGTTCTGGCGTCGTGGGTGCCGTGCTGAGACGGTTGCACGATCATCGCCGCCTGGGCGCTACGAGACCCCTACGACCGGGAGACGACCACCTGGGTTTTCCACATGCAGGACGATACACCTTCACAGTCATACATACATACATTACACGCAATTAAACATACTACACATCCAGTGAATTTTCAAGCAGTGTCTCTTTATTATAAGTGTGCTAGTTATATCAGTTTGGTGATTTTCTGGGAATAGTGGTGAAGAGACATTGAACTCATGAAGTATCCAGTTCAGACAATTTAACTAAATACATTTCTTCAAGTCTTGGTGACTGAACATTTAAACCCTCAGTTGTATTATTTCAGCTTTATTTTTATATTGTTATATCTTGGTCGTG
Source organism: Oncomelania hupensis (assembly GCA_036898135.1). NCBI lineage: Eukaryota > Metazoa > Mollusca > Gastropoda > Littorinimorpha > Pomatiopsidae > Oncomelania > Oncomelania hupensis. The sequence continues at coordinate 27,675,698 of CM072527.1, read as the reverse complement.
TGGGCATCTTGTGTACAGTGCCAGGGGTCTTGGGTTAGACAAGGGAGGTAATTGTTTGTTAATTGTTGGGGTTGTGGGTCCGGATAAGGGTTGGGGTTGGTTTAGATTTCCTATTCTCCTGTATGTTTGTGTGTTGAATAAAAGAGTGTAAATGTTCATCTGGCATTTGTGTTAGTTTTTTTTTAGTTGAGTTCGATTCCTAACACCCGTTGTTTGAGCTGAAGTTCACTGAGCCCGTGACACTCTAGGATTCATAGTTTCTTGAATTCCGTTTTAATTATTATTTTACTACCTTGAGTGAGAAAGAAGAGAACCATAAAATTAGCAAAACCTATATTGGTGTTGTGTTCCCACTGTTGTGCATTTTACGTCTTCAGTGTTTGAAGGTTATCTCTCTGTCTCAACTTGTGTAATTGTATTTAAAAAATGTCTTTTGATGAATACGTGTCAACGTAAAATTGGAACAATAAAAACTGTTTACAAACTAATATCAAGTTTGTAGGAATCTTCTGAGAATAAAGCTAATTATTATATCAAGGAACAAGGAAACTAATTATTATAACAAGGAAGTTTAAGATATGATTGAATAATTGGCCACCTGTTGAATATAGACATATACCTAAAGTAAAAGAACTGTACTAAAGTGAACTAGTTTCAATGTATTTAAATCAACAATGCTGCTTGCTGCATGTGTGGAAGGTGGCATGTGACTGACCGACACAATCGCTTCACAATCAGTCTGATCACGTTGGCCGCTACCCCTCGTCCTGCCCTGTGTCGGAGGCTGTGATAGCACACCAGTAGCCCACTGCAACAGCATCATCATCCTCATCATGATCATCATCATGATCAATATCAACAACAATTAAAACCACACAAAAAAGACATCTACCGGCCTCCTCTACAGTGCCACATCTAAAGTCTACCCTAAACAATCCAATATAATAAACATGCTATATGTGTTACACTCCGTTTGATGGTGGTGTTTTCAATCAGTAGTAGATTCAGCCCCAATGCGTGAATGCTCCTGATGAGTGTAATCTCGGATTCGATTATCCACGTAACCCGTTCAATCAGCATACAAGTCACTGAGTCTTCGTATGAAATTTTTCACTTTTATTCAGCACACATCAACATCTGCATACAATTCTCAACTCAACTCAACTCGACTCGACCACAACACAAAACAGTGCGGCACACATATAGCCTCTTTCTTCTCCCGAACACCCTGGATCAATCGCGTATGACGCAATTTAACCAATCGCTTCTAACTTCGTCATCACTGACTTACGTCATACATCTTTCCTTTCTGTCCAAGCATGTTCTCAAATTTTCTAAGCTTTCTCGCAAAGCTTCTATTGACAGCAAACAGGGAAATCTAGAGAATTCTCCAACAATATTGACCAACTAAAATTACCAACGTTATACAAAGCCTCCTCTAACCACAACGCAAACTCAAATCAAAGGTAAATAAACTCTATTATTGAATACTTTGCAAAACGAAACGATTAGATCTATCGTGCGCGCTTCAGACATACTATCCTTCGCGTTTCAACGTAACAATATGTAAATACAGTAATTAATTAATATATTAATTAATTTATCATAATGTGTTTATAGATGTTGCAATTACCTAATGAAGAAGAAGCCATCAGCGGCCAGAGCACTGTTGATGACTGCTTGAAATAAAAATCCTTTCCTGTAGCGAGTCCACGCTTCCGATAAATTGACCGCTGATGCACATAAAACAGTCAATTGTAACAATGGAGATTACTACACAGATATTTGTTTTATTCAACAAATAAATAAATAAATAAATAAATAAATAAATAAATAAATAATGTTGGTATTGAGCCAACGTATAAGCTAAAAGAGCTGCTCATGACTAATGGCGAAATCAGAATACGACGTCAACATATAGTATTAAGCGCATGATGACTGAACTCCCCCAAATCGATCTGCTTATGACCGGATTCATTAACCTGTCTTTGCAGCGACACTGGAAGGGAAAAAGTAACCCATTCAAGTCATTACACTCCAGATGACTCCTATATTTGTACAACGCTTTCGTCATCGTTTAGATTTGATTCTATTTATTTATTTATATTGAATTGTTCGTATAGAGCGCTTTTCCAGCTCACGAGCTGCTCAAGGCGCTGGCAGACACAGGATCTTACTCAAACCGCCCGAAGCGCCCACCTGCAACGATTATTGGACTCATGTTTAAACGCCCAGACGAATGAGCACACTCCTGGGCGACTGGGGCATTCTATCATTGTGACGTCTACTGTCCACAAACACACACCCCTCCCCCCTTACACACACACACACACACACACGCGCGCGCGCGCGAACACACACACACACACACACGCGCGCACCCACACAATACAACAACAGTCTTCACTTACTTGGAACCTTGGAGATGATTAGGTGACTTTGACCTACGATAGCCCATAGCATGCTGAGCGCGCGCATGCCGTGTAGCCATGGCAACACTTCAGGATTCTCGAATGTCTGACCTTGAACTTGACCTTCAGTGTAACCTTGAGGCTGCTTAGCGAACAAGCGAGCCAGACTGGATTGGAGGGAGCAGCAAAGGATTGTGGTCTTGAAGCGAGCTGTGCTCAGACCGCAGGCACATGACATTATTATTATTATTATTATTATTATTATTATTATTATTATTATTATTATTATTATTATTATTATTGTTGTTGTTGTTGTTGTTAGTGGTGGTGGTGGTCTTCTTCTTCTTCTTTTTCTTATTTTACGCATTTTTCTTCTAGATGTAGATCTATTAGCAGTAGTCTTTATCATCATCATCATCACCATCATCATCATCATCATCATCATCATCATCATCATCATCATCATCATCATCATCATCATCATCATCGAGGTAATACACATTGCTGCGATCGGTAGAAAGTATCGCCAAAACTCCCGCTAGCAGCAGGTGAAAGTATTCTCTCCATCTCTTCAAAGTATACTTTGGGCTCGCTGCTAGCCGCGGATACGAACCGTAGTACTGTTTAAAAGTGACGGAAAGAGCGGAATATTGCTACAAGGGTTCGGGTAATGGTTAGTTGTAGATCTATCCCTAGCCCTTCCCCTAACCCTTTTGTCTACAAAAATGCTCTTTTTCTGTCCCAAAACCCATTTGCCTTCTTGGATTCTTAAATTGTATGAAACCAAGTGAGGACACTTTCCGGCGTCAATAAACGGTTCGAAAAGATTCTGAAACGGTTCGTAAAAGACAGTTGACCTACAAACAAATACAGCGTGACCTACTTCGTCGCCTAGAGGAGACGAACCTTTTCCGTTTAAACTCTTTCACCGACTGTAACTGAGCACGCTGCTAACCACCTCTATCGCTTCAAAGTATACTTTGGGCTCGCTGTTTAAAAGTGACGGAAAGAGCGGAATATTGCTACTAGGGTTCGGGTAAGGGTTAGTTGTAGATCTATCCCTAGTCCTTGCCCTAACCTTTTTCTGTACAAAAATGTAACTGAGCGGGCTGCTAACCTCGCCAAAGTATCACTTCAAGGGACAAGGGACATACTTTGGTCTGCTGCGCAGCGTGTGCCTGGAGTATACTTTCTTTCGATAGTAGCTATGTGCAATGGGTGCATCATCATCATCATCATCGTCTCGTCGTCGTCGTCGTCGTCATCATCATCATCATCATCATCATCATCATCATCATCATCATCATCATCATCATCATCATCATTCCCCCAGATAACCTAACCACCATCCTCATTCTCCTCCTCTTCTTGCTCGCCCCCTTCATCATGATTGTAACCATCGTCATCATCACAATCCTCCTACCCCTCTGGTTCCTCTTTATCATCTCACATTGTGTTATCTCAACGCCCTCCAGCAGACTGCTGCTTTCTGAACAGTCTGTGGACGGAGACTGGTGTTTGAGCAAACGCTTTGCCAGGTCGTGGTGGCTGTAAGGTCGTAGCACAGTCATCCAGTGGTATAACGTTGACAGTAAGGTCACAGCCAGAATGAGGGTCATCAATACTCTAAACAAGATCATAATAATAATAATAATAATAATAATAATAATAATAATAATAATAATAATAATAATATTAATAATAATAATAATACGTACCTTAAAAACAAAACAAACAAAAAAAAAGCACCAGGAAATACACAAACATACTTACAATTTTGAAAAAAAAACATTAAAGGGATAATAATTATAAACTCACACACATGTCAAACATTAGAGAGTGTGAGCGAGAGAGAGAGAGAGAGAGAGAGAGAGAGAGATCGCCTGATAATTTTAGGCCTACATTTGACATGTGTAGAAACTTTGCTCCACAAGATCAAAGCGATCGAGATGAGTTGTAGTTTTCCAATTTGGATAAAAGATATGGCGGAAAGTTCCATCAAAATGCAGAAAGCGAGCGTGCATACAAACAGATACACACCCACACACACGCACGTATACACACGCACGCACACACGCACACAAACACGCACGCACACACACTTCTTGACTTCGGTCATTAACTTAATTAATTAATTAATTAATTAATTAATTAAAATTTAGAAAACCATAAAATGTTTTAAACTTACGTCACAAGAATGCCGCCAACACTCCATGTGACGCTCTTGCTGTCACACGTCACGCTGTCAATGGATTGGATAACAAGGCCCAGCTCATCCAAACCTGCTATTCCCGCATCTGCACAGTGTATCCACATCACATTTCTATTTATTTCCCATTTGTTTATTTCTTCTTATATAGCGCTGTTCCCAGCTCAAGACCATCGTACTCTTCATTCTCCTCCTCCTTCTCGTCATCATTATCAACAACAGGAGTAGCAGCATCTTCCCAGCTCCTGATCACATCACATCGCTATCCTGTCATATCCTATTCTATCCCGTAACTCGAAAGTTCTCTGTTCCGGGGATATGCTATAACTGATGGGTCTCCGTTTGGTGTGTGGATGTAAAGGTCAGCGCAGTACTCTGTCCATCTATCCAAGACTTCTTGTTCTTCTGTGATGCATATGCCAGACTTGCTTTTGGATCGTGCAGACCTTGGGCTGGCTAACACTTGTCAGCCGCTTCACAGTCTGGTAGGTCTTCTTGCTGTTGTTCTTGGTCAGATTGTTCTCTATTTCCTGGCATTGATCTTATATTCAGTTCTCCTTTGCTGAGCGCATGCCTTTTCGGATGTCACTGTTGATTTTTTGGTAGGTATCAGCTCCCCGTGAGGTGTTCTTTTGCCTTTTTATCTCTTCGTTTGTCACACAGGTCCCAAAGTTCAGGTGTGATCCACGGTTTCTTCTCTGACGGTGCTTGCCAGGGATCTCGGTGGCGGCATCTGTGACTGCTGAGTAGAAGGTGGTGTGGTCATGGTATTGACATCTACTTCACTAGCTCCCAAAATGAGCGTTGGTGCAAATGTTCCTCCAACTACAGCTTGTAATATTTCTGCCCCTGCGAGTTTTTCAGTTTGTTCAGGTCAAACTTCAGCCTGGAGCACTTTGCTTTGTTTAGTCTCTTAAAGTGGAACCGGAAACACATCATCGTCACTTCCGATGTCTGCTCCTGTACAAGTGCGTGTCTTGCCAATGTTGATGCTTGATCGGAAGTGTTTCTTGACCATGATGTAGCCAATCTGGTTGTGATGCTCCCCGCTAGGACTGTGCCAGGTCCATCGTCTGGATTTTTTGTGGGGACCAAGCGTATATGTCAGCATTAGATTGTTGTATCTGTCAAGCTCCAAGAGTCTTAGACCTCTGTCATTTGTTTGGTTGTTGCAGTGGGGTTCGCGTGTGTCTATCCAGTTGTGGTACGCATCTTGGCCAACTTGGCATTCCAGTTGCCTCGCACTATGACTATATCCTTTCTCGGTACTTGGTCAAGGACAGTCTGCAGATGTTCATAGAAATCATCGACTTCGCCGTCGTCATAGTCTGATGTTGGGGCGTAGGCCTGGATGATGGTGATGTAGATAGGGACTGCTCTCAGACAGATGGTAATGAGTCTACTGGTGACTGGGAGGCAACTCATGACAGTAGCCAGAATGTCTTTGTGGACCAAGAATCCAACGCCGTGTTCGTGCCTGTCAAATCGCTAAGTGTAGCCTACTATCCTTAATGATGATGATGATGATGACGATGATTATGATGATGACGACGACGATGATGATGATGATGATGATGATGATGATGATGATGATGATGATGATGATGATGATGATGATGATGATGATGACAATAGGACGAGGAAAAGAAGTAGGAAGATGAAGATAAAGTGCAGGAGTGAGAGAAAGATGGAAAAGTAGAGGACGAAGGAGAGGTGGAGGAGGAATAAAAAGATAAATAGATTTCTCACCTTCAATATTCTGCAAAAAGATTTCAGCATCTGGGTTGCTGCAGCCCTCAGGCAAACACACGCCCACCACAGTTCTGTATGTGGGAAACTAACACACACACACACGCACACACATGCAATTATTATTATTATTATTATTATTATTATTATTATTATTATTATTATTATTATTATTATTATTATTTTTATTTTTATTTTTATTATTATTATTATTATTATTATTATTATTATTATTATTATTATTATTATTATACAGAAACTTAATCAATTAAGGAAATAAGTAATTAATTAAAATGCAACATGGTGCGATAACATTGTAATTAAATAGCTAAATGATTTAAGTCTCAGTTTTATAAAAGCTAAAATGTAAGTCTTCCTGTAACTGTTGAAATATGAATCTTCCTATACCAGCTGAAATGTGAATCTTCATAAAACAGATGAAATCTGAATTTTTCTGTAACAGCTAAAATGTGAATCTTCCTGTAACAGCTAAAATGTGAATCTTCCTATAACAGCTAAAATGTGAATCTTCCTATAACAGCTGAAATGTGAATCTTCCTATAACAGCTAAAATGTGAATCTTCCTGTAACAGCTAAAATGTGAATCTTCCTGTAACAGCTAAAATGTGAATCTTCCTATAACAGCTGAAATGTGCATCTTCCTAAAACAGCTGAAATGTGAATCTTCCTAAACAGATATATGAAATATGAATTTTCATGTAAATTTGTAAATCTTCCTATAACAGCTGAAATGTGAATCATCCTATACCAGCTGAAATACAAATCATCCTATAACAGCTGAAATACAAATCATCCTATACCAGCTGAAATACAAATCATCCTATAACAGCTGAAATACAAATCATCCTATAACAGCTGAAATACAAATCATCCTATAACAGCTGAAATACAAATCATCCTATAACAGCTGAAATACAAATCATCCTATACCAGCTGAAATACAAATCATCCTATAACAGCTGAAATACAAATCATCCTATACCATCTGAAATACAAATCATCCTATACCAGCTGAAATACAAATCATCCTATACCAGCTGAAATACAAATCATCCTATAACAGCGGAAATACAAATCATCCTATACCAGCTGAAATACAAATCATCCTATAACAGCTGAAATACAAATCATCCTATAACAGCTGAAATACAAATCATCCTATAACAGCTGAAATACAAATCATCCTATAACAGCTGAAATACAAATCATCCTATAACAGCTGAAATACAAATCATCCTATACCAGCTGAAATACAAATCATCCTATACCAGCTGAAATACAAATCATCCTATACCAGCTGAAATACAAATCATCCTATAACAGCTGAAATACAAATCATCCTATAACAGCTGAAATACAAATCATCCTATAACAGCTGAAATACAAATCATCCTATAACAGCTGAAATACAAATCATCCTATAACAGCTGAAATACAAATCATCCTATAACAGCTGAAATACAAATCATCCTATACCAGCTGAAATACAAATCATCCTATAACAGCTGAAATACAAATCATCCTATACCAGCTGAAATACAAATCATCCTATACCAGATGAAATACAAATCATTCTATACCATCTGAAATACAAATCATCCTATAACAGCTGAAATACAAATCATCCTATACCAGCTGAAATACAAATCATCCTATAACAGCTGAAATACAAATCATCCTATAACAGGTGAAATACAAATCATCCTATACCAGCTGAAATACAAATCATCCTATAACAGCTGAAATACAAATCATCCTATAACAGCTGAAATACAAATCATCCTATAACAGCTGAAATACAAATAATCCTATAACAGCTGAAATACAAATCATCCTATAACAGCTGAAATACAAATCATCCTATAACAGCTGAAATACAAATCATCCTATAACAGCTGAAATACAAATCATCCTATACCAGCTGAAATACAAATCATCCTATAACAGCTGAAATACAAATCATCCTATACCAGCTGAAATACAAATCATCCTATACCAGATGAAATACAAATCATCCTATACCATCTGAAATACAAATCATCCTATAACAGCTGAAATACAAATCATCCTATACCAGCTGAAATACAAATCATCCTATAACAGCTGAAATACAAATCATCCTATAACAGGTGCAATGTGAGTCATCCTATAACGGTTGAAATGTAAATCTTCACATAACAGCTGAAGTATGAATCCTATAACGGTTGAAATGCAATTCTTCCTATAACGGTGGTTGTGTAAATTTATATAACGACTGAAAATGTGAATCTTTTATAACAGGTGCAGTGTGAATCTTCCTATAACGGTTGAACTACCTGCTGCAGCGTGAGGGACGCCAGGCAGTAGTGTGTTCGCCAGTCAGGCGGGGTGTCCGGCGTGCCGTGGTCAATGGAGCTGACCAGTGGGTTAAGGAAGTTTTGGCACTGGCCGTAAGACCCAAGCCACGTCAGTCTCTTCCTCAGCACTCCTGGGCCCGGGCGTCCGTTGGCGTCCTGAACTTGACGACACAATGATTAATTTACTGAAGTAAGAGTTGACCATTTGACAAGGCCTTGCAGAAGACTACTGTACATGTCTAATCTCGCCATGTACAACTCTTCAAACGCCGGTAGCAAATGGGACTGAGTCAAGGACTATTAAATGCTTGATTTATCCTGGGGAGGGGGGGGGGGGGCGGGGGGAAGAAAGAGAGAGAGAAAAAAAAGAGAAATAGAGAGAGAAGAAGAGAGAGAATTCATGCTCAGTTTAAGCTGATAGTTTACTTTTACAAACCTTGCGTCTTCCACTTCACACACATTTTAAATTAAAGTATACCTTTTGAGAGAGAGAGAAAGAGAGAGACAAACAGCCAGTGATTAACTGACATATACGTGAAAAGACATCACAATAAAACCTGGATTGATGTGCAAATGAAAACCTGAACACAACTCACTCCTCAACGCCCAGTCCACCTTGCGTCGGATTCCCAAAGCCATCTGCAGCGTCTGGTTCAAGCACTTGTCAGACAAACCTTCGCGGCCCTCGGCAGACTCAGGGTTAACATCCATCGCCCCCGTTACCATGGATACCGCGGTGGCCACCTTAATCATCCACAGCGCCCCAGCACGGCCGCAAACTCTCTTCTCCGCCATTGGAATGACTGGCTGATTTGATATTTGATGGTAAGACTGTTTCACTGATTGAACTGTTGGCTGGTAAGTTGGTTCACCTCACGATTTCACGCGTTGCCCGTAAATGACGTCAATACAAACCACACGGCACAATCCAATGACGTCAGTCCCACTTCTTGTGTCGTAATCATCAAGTTTAGTCAACTTCAGCTTCAGTAGGCTGTAGACATCAGCGCCACGATAAACAAATATTACCATTGCATGTCGACACAACACAACCTGAGTCTAGGCGTACTGGCATGTCTTTGCACGCAAGCATTCCATCACACCGACTTTAAAGATCCTGACGCTCATATCCTAGGCGGGTGAGTTCCGGCTACACAAATACACCCATCAAGCAGCAGGCCCCTTTTCCGTCATACCTAGTCGCCCAGGATAGCGCTCAGTTGTCTGGGCGTCATACGATGCGCGCATAGGCTGTAAGTGAGCGCCTCCAGCGGTTGAGTTAGATTTTGTATTGGACAGCGCCTTGAGCAGCTCTTGAGCTGGAAAAGCGCTACAGTACACTGCGATTTCTCTGACGCCAAGCACAACCTGTGTGCTTCACCAGTCTCACTGTGTCATAACAAGCAAAGGTAATGTGATTGCTACAGCACAGAGATGACCTTTGCAATGCAAGCAAGAAGATTAAGGAATTAATACGGAAATATTTAAAGTGACCCTGACGTCGTTATAATTTTCAAACTTTGACACAAGGTAGAATGATGATATTGATAAAACAACCATTTAGTAATCTACATCATAGCGCTTTGAACTCATCTGTCATTAGGAAAAAGTACTATAGAAATACCTTTATGTATGTATGTATGTATGTATGTATGTATGACGTCATGACATGGCGGCAGTAGCAGGGTCTGTCATAGTTCTCTGTTGTACGTTACTGCTACCTGGCGTCACCCCCGTCGTGGCTGTCGTCGAAAATACAGCGACGAGTAGAAGACAGAACCAGCTCATCATGGGACTGCCTGAAGATTTGAAATCTGCCTTCAAGGAAGCGCTTCAGGTCGGCAAAGTTCGAGAAACCACCACTCCACTTAAAACGTCAACAAACATGGCGGCCAGCGATCAACACACAATGAACAGAGGTATGTTGATGCCCTCATTTGATGTGTTCAACGCCGATCACTGGAGTAATTTCGCGAAAGTCTGTAGTGAGAATGAGTGGACATTATTCGTGCATTATGAGAACATTTTCCGACAAGCTATTTCAACTAAACCCCTACATGTCAAACGATCGTACCATCACCCTGCCCCAAAGAAATGGATCGAACTGACATCACTACTAACACGAACTTTTTATGAAGAGGGGGTTTTCCGACCCACCAAACCCAACGGTACACCCTTCAGTACACAGTTTCTGAAGTATGTTCTACGTGTCGTCCACTCCTTCCCTGTTGCTGTGCCAGAGAGTCTACTGGCCAGCTGTGACAGCGAGTATGATGCCTACATTACAGAAATAGACTACACGTTATCTGTCATTCGTGATGAAGTTTGCCCCTGCCTTTCAGCCAATCGCCGCGATGCTGGAGTGCCCAAACGTCAGCAGGAAGCTCCCATTATCGGAAAGGGGGAGTTGACTCGCCTTTGGCAAGAAAAAAAGAGTGAAGCTGTAAACATCATTAACAACGACAGCAAGAAGCCTTCTTCCACTCGCTGCGGCATCGACAGAGACATTGTATTCCAACACTTCCACACACGCTGTCAGAGAGTTCTAGTTGACACACCACCACACCCCCATGGCGAGGCGAAATCAACATCCCTCCTCCACAGTGGACTCCGCCGCCTGTAACGTTTAGCATGAAAGAGGTCACAGCTATTATTAGCTCACTGCCTGCTCGTCGCTCGCCGGGGTTTGACGGGGTTACCTACGACCACGTGAAGCGATGTAAACAAACACTCGCCCCCTTGTTTACCGCGATCATGAATATTTGCGCCATCAACAAGCGTGTACCCTCTGACTGGAAGCACTCCATCATCACGCTGGTGCCTAAGAAGAATGGCGATCCCAAAAACATTGAAGACTGGCGACCGATCTCTCTCCTCTGTACAAGCTACAAGATCTACATGAAGTTGATCCAACAGAGAATGGTGCCTTGGATCGTGGAGACGGGCAGGCTATCCAGTCGACAAAAGGGGTCCATGCCACGCAATGGTCTGCAGGAGCATGTCTTTACACTGAAGGCTGACATCACCGACTTCCTCCATACATCCTCCAAGCTGTATGTCACCTTCATTGACATCAAAGATGCCTTTGGCAGCATCGACCACCAGGTGATGCTGAACGAGCTCAGTGAGATGGGCTACCCTGAGCAGGTGATCAGCATCACGAGAGACATTTACACGGGATCTACCTTTCAGGTGAAAACAGCCAGCGGTCTTACCAAGCCTATCACAAGGGGCAAAGGCATCATCCAGGGCTGCCCGTGGTCCGTGCTTATCTTTGAGCAAGGCATCGACAAGTGGCTGAGATGGATTGAGCAGGGATCATCAGCGACCAGCTCTCCAAATCCAGTCCAAGGCTATGTTGATGATGTGGACATGACGGCTACCAACGAAGAGGATATCAGGGCAGCGGCTGAAAAGACCGATCTCTTCATGACCTACTCAGGCATGGAGGTAAAGCATCGAAAGTGTGCAGTTCTGCATGGGCAACGCACCGGTAACAACTGGAGTAAAAGTGACAATACAGCCTCTACCCAGCTTGTGGTGCAGGGATCCCCCATCCCCATGTTAGACCGAGAGCATCCATACACGTACCTAGGCTACAACATCAACCTTGCTGCTACGGCTGAAGACGAACAGGTGGAAAGCATCGTCAGTGACTTTAAAATCACCTTGGCCAAGATCGACGTTGCCCCTCTCGCGGTAGCCGCGAAACTCCAGGCTGTCAACACCATGGCCACTTCCAGGCTGCACTTTTATTTCCCCAACATTCAGTTCACAGAGAAAGTGCTAGACGGCCTGGAAGACAGCATCGTATCCAACGTGAGACACTGGCTTGGCTTGAACAAGTCGTCGACACGCTCTTTCATGTTTTGCGCACGAAGCGAGGGTGGTCTGGGTCTGTTCCATCCACGGACCATGTACTACGCCAAGAAGCTGTCCTTCATGCTGAGCGTATTGAACAGCGATGACGAGCAGACCAGACACTCGGCCAGAACATCACTTGCGCTCCATCTCACTAAACGCAAGTGTGCAGCAGCACCCGAAGATGACGATGACCACAACTTCGCTGGCTACCAGACCGATGCCAAATACCGGCTGATCAAGGCATCTAAGGTCACCTGGCGTAAGTCACCGTGGGTGCACCTCAACGACATCTGCGGTAGACTGGGGATCCAGCTCCACCTGAATGACAGCGAGCAGTACATCCTCAGAGTCAGCCCAGAAGAGGAGATCCAACTGTCCTTCGTGGAGCCCAAGGCTTTCTTCACGTCATTCAAACGCCAACAACTACAGGGCAAGCTGGCAGAGTGGAGAGACAAAGAATGTCAGGGGCGCCTGGCGCGTACCAACAACGTCGACTTCTCACTGTCCTCCTCCCACCTGACCAACCTACATCTAAGTGACCGACTGCTGAAGTTCGAGGTGAAGGCCAGATTACAGCTGCTGGAGTGTAACGTCAGGCTCCACACCTACTATCCAGAGACTTTCTCGCAGCAGTGCGGTAGGTGTGGATTTTACATAGAGTCTGTCAGCCACTTGCTGAATGGCTGTAGGGAAAGCAAGAACTCTATTCAGAACCACCACAACAGAGTGTTAGATATTGTGGCCAGGGCGGTGAAAGATGCTAATCCCAGAGCAGAAATCCTGGCAGACTGTATTGTAAAGCCTTCTCACTTCCAGATCGATAGTAGTGCAGTGTTTGCCAACCTGCCCCACACTAGGCCTGATATGTGTGTCATAGACCATCTTAATAAAACCTCTACCATTATTGAAATAGCTGTACCTTTTGATGACTTTGTAACTGATTCCTACAATAACAAATTTAACAGATACCTCCCGTTGTGCCAGACGATTAGCGATCTTGGTTATAGCTGCAAAGTTGTGGTTCTGATAGTTGGCTCGCTAGGCCTAGTCCACGGAAGGTTTGTT
>CM072527.1:27622043-27657043 GCA_036898135.1 Oncomelania hupensis | reverse complement strand
TTTAACGATTTATTATTAGGTAAAATATTATTTGGGTGTGCGTGGTGTTGTTTAGATGCTAGGTAACTTGGAGGCATAGCTCTCTCTGTCTCGCGAGAATGCCCAAGCCCATTTGTCGTACTTCCGGTTCACCCACCACGCTTGCGCGCTGCTGCAGCTTCCCGCTTCTGCACTTCCAGACGTGCCGCGCGGCGACTGATCGGAATGGAGCGCGGAGGGCGAGCGATAGCGAGGGCTTTTGTAAGGATAGTTACCTTCCAGCCTGCCAGCTGCCGAACGGACGTCGCGAGACCGACCTTGATCTTGCCCTTGACCGTGACCTTGAGTATGACCTAGAGCTTGAGCGCGCTCTTTGTTGACGATGTCCTTGGCTTTTTCAGTTTCGACGACGTATTTGACGTAGGTCTGACGTTCGGCTACGTCATCTTTGCGTGCTAAGGAGGCAGTGGTGGGTCGTGTGAGTCGGCTGACGATGTAGTTCAATTCATCTGTGTCAGCCACGCGCCACGTGCCAGGGTAGTGCTTGCCCAGTTCCGGGTACTGGCCAACATAACGCCAACAACGCCAATATAAGCCATTAGCTTGACAGGATATATTCACCAACATAAGGCAACACAACGCCAAAATAATATTAGCTTGATAGGGTATTGACCAACCTAAGGCAACATCACACCAATATAATATTAGCTTGATAGGATATTGACTAACATAACGCAACACAATCTTCGTCATCTGCTGTATATAATATTAGCCATTGGTTTTATCATATTGGTTTTTAAAAAAAAAAGATGTTAATTTAAAAAAAAAAGAACAACCAGCCATAATATTAGCTTGATAGGAGTTCAGGACTGAATGTTTGATTGTATGGTTGATTTCATTAAATAAATATTTATCTCTATACGGTTACTCTTTCTCTTTCTGTCTCTCTCTCTCTCTCTCTCTCTCTCTCTCTCTCTCTCTCTCTCTCTCTCTCTCTCTCTCTCTCTCTCTCTCTCTCTCTCTCTCTCTCTCTCTCTCTCTCTCTCTCTCTCCCTCTCTTTCATTAAACCTTATCTCCCCTACTCACACCTTCACCGGTTTTACCTTTGTCCCCTCCCTCTTCCTCCCCTCCATCTTCCTCCATTCCCTCTTTCTCTTCTCCCTCTTTCTCTTCTCCCTCTTTCTCCCTTTTCTCTTTGTCCCCTCCCTCCTTCTCCTCTCCCTCTTTCTCCCCTACCTCTTTTTCCCCTCCCTCTTTCTCCCCTCCCTCTTTCTCCCCTCCCTCTTTCTCCCCTCCCTCTTTCTCCCCTCCTCCTTTCTCCCACCCTCTTTCTCCCCTCCCTCCTTTTCCCCTCCCTTTTTTTCCCTCCCTCTTTCTCCCCTCCCTCTTACTCCCCTCCCTCCTATTCTCCCCCTCCCTCTTTCTCCCCTCCCTCTTTCTCCCCTCCCTATTTTCCCCTCCCTCTTTCTCCCATCCCTCTTTCTCCCCTCCTCTTTCTCCCCTCCCTCTTCCTCCCCTCCCTCTTTCTTCCCTCCCTCCTTTTCCACTCCCTCTTTTCCCCTCCCTCTTTCTCCCATCCCTCTCCCTCTTCCTCCCTTCCCTCTTTCTCACCTTTCTGTGCAGGTATGGTCGTGATTGGAACTGTCGCATGTTGCTGCTGCGCTCGTCCTCGTAGAACTGTCTCTCCCTCGACCACAGCTTGCAGCCTCGAGCAAAGGCCGTCGTGGGCCTGGTCAGCTGTTGGTCACCCCACAGTACGCAGCGAGAAACACTAGGCGACGCAGCTTCAGGCATTGTTTGTCGTTGCTGTGGCTGAAAGGACATCATAGAATGATAACAGAAGAAGGAAGTTAGTTTGAAAAGAGAAAGCAACGAGGCAAGACACGGCAAGGAAATACAAGACACGGCAAGGACAGACAAGGAAAGACACGGCAAGGCGAGCAATAAAAGACAAGGCAAGGCAAGGCAATACAAGGCAAGGCATGGCATGGCAAATCAAGGCAATACAAGATCAGACAATACAAGCAAAGGCATGACAAGACAAGTCAAGACAAGTCAAAGCAATACAAGACAAGTAAAGGCAAGACAAAACAAACAAAGGCAAGACAATACAAGGAAGGACAAGACAAGACAAGGAAGGACAAGACAAGGAAAGGAAAGACAATACAAGGCAAGACCAGAAACGACAAGGCAAGACAATACAAGGAAAGGCAAGGCAATACAAGATAATACAAGACAAGGAAAGGCATGACAAGACAAGATAAGACATGACAAGACAAAGCAAGACAATACAAGACAAGGCAATGAAATACAAGGCAAGGCACTGAAAGATAAGACAAGGAAAGACAAGGCAATACAAGACAAGGCAAAGCGATGAAAGACAATGCAAGACAAGACAAGGCAATACAAAACAAGGCAAGATAAGACAATACAAGGCAAGGAAAGACAAGACAAGAAGGCACGGCAAGGCAAGAAAAGAAAACAGAAAAATATTGTAAAGAAAGATAAAGTAATAAAAACCCCATTGATAAAAAAAATAAAAATAATATAAAGGGAAATAATCATGCGCCCGAGCTCCACACAATGGGTTACTATCGTAGGATTTACCTCCCCTAACATTGTTGTCTGCTATCTATTGTTAAGCCAACAAAAAGGACATAGAGATTATATGTAATACCAACGAATGAACGAACAAAGCGATCTACGAATACTTATTCGGGTATATTATCAGTTCATAACGAAACTGCCTTATAGTAAATCTAATAATGAAGGTCCTCAAGGCTGGCTTGAGTCTATGATAAGATCGTCACCGGACTAAATGGTCCACTTCGCTCAGTTATCCCCTTTCCCTACTCCTCCCCCTTCCCAGTCCATCAAGCTTGGGCGCTTGCTACTTTAGTGTTAAAGTTTTAAAGGATTATGTCCCGTTCCAATGTCGCTCAATATTGGTTATGTCCTCTCTCTCTCTCTCTCTCTCTCTCTCTCTCTCTCTCTCTCTCTCTCTCTCTCTCTCTCTCTCTCTCTCTCTCTCTCTCTCTCTCTCTCTCTCTCTCTCTGACTCTCCACTGTCTATCCTGTCTATGTATCTGTGTGTCTTTGTCTACGTCTCTCTATATCCACTGTCTGTCTCTCATCCCCCACCCCTCTCTCTCATTTTCTCTTTACCTACCTCTCTTTCCTTCTCGCTCTTTCTCTTTCTCTCTCTCTCTCTCTCTCTCTCTCTCTCTCTCTCTCTCTCTCTCTCTCCCCCATCTCTCGCTCGCAAATGTTTACGCAACCGGAACAGCATAAGCAGCATTCAGGCCAATCCGGGATTACCCAAGAGGGACTCCCGACTCAAGGCATCTCTAGGAACATGAAAATGAACAAAACGATACCTTTAAAAGCTTGTACAGTACGTGAGGTGACAAAAGAAGCCTGGGAACAACGTCCGGAGCAAAACTCCTGCAATGGCGTAAGATGTCCACAACAGGTTGGCAGGATGACAAACGCTCCAACACTACAGACGACACGAGCAAAACTGCCTTCACTTTAATAAACCAAGGCGCTACATCGTGGCTACCGCTGTTAAAGGGAATGTACCATTACTTCTGTACCACATACATGCCACCTCCCCCCTTCCCTCCCCCCTTCCCTCCCCACCCAGCCTTCCAACCACCGACACCCCGTTTACCTTTTCCCCATCCTAGCTCTCGCCTTCTCCTTGTAGCAAACAAAGTGCATCTATCCTATCCTATCCTATCCTATCCTATCCTATCCTATCCTATCCTATCCTATCCCGTAACTCGCAAGTCTTTGGGGCGCCACAGATAATCGTTTTACATTACATTACATGATTATTGCTTTAGGTCCAGCGGGCTCTTCCGAGCCAAATCAGGACCGGACAACCCCTGATCCGCATAAAAGATCTGCTGAAACAACCTTAGTGGTAAAACAGAAAGCTATCCACAGCCAGTCACTTTACAATAAAGACATCCCACGCAGGGGACGCTGAGGCTGTACTCTAATTTATCGAACCTCCGTTTACAAAAACAAAATAGAATACAAACATCATTATAAATAATCAACAAAACACATAGGCCTACATATAAAATGCCTACATTTCTAAATAATAACATCACAGGAAGCCCTAGTGACCACCTGGCAGAAAGCTTCCAATATTCCCAAGCTGATTCAACAGACCCCAAATAATACACAAATAAGGAGTCTTGTCACTGAAGAGTTTTCAAGAAGAAAGGTAGGTGATTGGTCTAGCGAAGAAGAAGATAGTATAGCAGATTGATAGAACAGAGCAGGAATGAGAAAGAGCAAATGAGAAAGACAGCGACAGTGGGAATTTAAAGCACTAACTTTCCAGAAAGTGGGGATACTGTTTATACTGAAACCCCCGGCACCCTAACGGGGGTAAGGTGATCGTTTAACCAGCGTACTCTATCTTTCTCTGTTCTCAGCAGTCTTCATGGCTTCACTCAGTATCAAGCCAGTCCATTCTCGAATGTTGCCTTCCCACTTCTTTTTCTGTCTCCCCCTTTTTATGCCTCCTTGCACCGTGCCTCGCAGGATGGTCTTTGCAAGGCTTGATGCTCTGGTGATGTGGCCATATCATCGGAGTATCCGTTTTTTAACCACCGTGAGCATGTCATCGTGTTGTCCAATGGCTTGTGTGATGGTCTGTCGGACTTCGTTGTTGGTGATGTGCTGGGTATAGGAAATGCCCAGAAGTCTTCTGTAGCACCTCATCTCCGTGCTTTGTATTCTTCGTTGTAGATCTGCTGTGATGGTCCATGTTTCGCAAGCGTATAGGAAGATGGAGATGACAAGGGAGCGCAGCGTCCTTACCTTGGAGTGTAGACTAATTGTCATATTTTTCCAAATGGGCTTCAACCTTGTCAGAGCAGCAGTTGTTCGTGCTATCCTGGAGAGGACTTCCTGTCGGGACCCATTGTCTGATACAATTGCTCCTAAATGTTTGAAGCTGTGCATCGTATTGAGGCCAAAGCGCTACATCAGAGTGCATATCCTATCCTATCCTATCCTATCCTATCCTATCCTGTAACTCGAATGTCGTTGGTTCACCACAGATGATCGTTTAACCAGCGTTCTCCATCTTTCTCTTTCCTCAGCAACCCGCATGGCTTCGCTCAGTGTCAAGCCAGTCCATTCTCGAATGTTGTCCTCCAATTACCTTTGTGAAAATTCTTCTTTTTTTTAAAATCAGTCTAATATACAAAATATAATGTAACTTTGAGGAGTTAGGGTTTGGGTTAGGATATCACGGGTATAAGAATATCTTGACCTCAAGTTGAGAAAGAGAAACATCTGCAAAATAATTTAATATGCTTTCATTGTTGTGATATCCTGTGCATTACTACAAAACAAATTAGTAAGGTAATTAAATCTAATAACTGTTAAATGTCGCTGTTTGTTAAGTATCATTGTGTTTTTTTAGTGTCATCATTTGTTAAGTGTCACCGTTGTTCAGTATTACCATTGTTACGCTCAACCCTTGTTAAGTATCAACATTGTTAGGTATTAAAGTTGATTTCTTTCAAAGTTATTGATTTATAACAATTTGGAACCATTAGAAACCAAACGGATTTTTTATTCATTATTTTTTTAATATTGAAGAAAATAACCATGTACATAACAGGTGTTTAATTTTGGTCGTTGATATAAATGTTTTCAAAATCTTATTCGAAGACATTTGCAAAGTTATTAGCAGAGTGGCAAGTGGCAGGTGTGTCTTTGAATCGTGACTGACTTGAGACATAGGCGATATACTTTGTGCGTATGTGTGTGCTTGGATGTGTGTGTGTGTGTGTGTGTGTATGAGATAGAAAGAAAGAAAGAAAGAGAGAGAGAGAGAGAGAGAGAGAGAGAGAGAGAGAGAGAGAGAGAGAGAGAGAGAGAGAGAAAGAGAGAGCGAGGTTAGCTGGATGATGGACAGACCGCTTTTTGACGTTGTACAGACAAGTAATTAAGTTTTGAAATAGTTAGAAAACGTTGCTATATTACTTTTAAAGTTTTTAATAGCGAGGACGATAATTCTATTGGCAAAAGCCTAGGCAGCTTTGAGGCAGTGTCCTTGTGTAATATGAGAACTCCCCTATCGTCACACAATGTTGTCGCGGTATCAATAACCATTTGAAATTCTGTCACGCCGGTGCTGTATAGATCAAAATGCATTTATAGAAAACTTGCCGTGAAATTCCGTTGTCCTCAGACGAACTTTAAAGGCCCTGACGCTCATGTTATCGATGAGGGAGTGCCAGAAAAAAAACAACCTTTAAGCACTAGACCCGGTTCCCTTTCG
This sequence comes from Oncomelania hupensis, assembly GCA_036898135.1. Lineage (NCBI taxonomy): Eukaryota > Metazoa > Mollusca > Gastropoda > Littorinimorpha > Pomatiopsidae > Oncomelania > Oncomelania hupensis. Next base: position 27,650,750 of record CM072527.1, on the reverse strand, counting down.
TCCTGGGTGGCGCTGTTTATAAGAGTTCTGTCGTGTTAAAATTTTGCCGAGAGATTCTACAACCATTAGTAGTACTACTACTACCTTTAGTACTACTATTACTACTACTACTACTACTACTACTACTACTACTACTACTACTACTACTACTTCTAAGTCTGTTTTTATACAGACTTTTTTCCTAAGTAAATCAGATCAAAGCGTAGTTTTTACGCTTTGGTACATAAACACTAGAATAATAAGGATATTTACGAAGGTACTTTTCCAAGAGAAGTGTGACAACAAATAGCGGCAATTATATTTTTATGGCTGCGGTGACAAGATTTTGGAGCGGTGGCCTTGAATACGACAGCTGGTTTGGCAATGGGCGGGAAGACGCGGCGCTTGATCTTAGCATAGTAAAGGATTAATTGCTAGTTGGATCATCCAACGCGTGTCAATTTTTCATGGTCTGTTTGAAACGCCTCGGCCTAAGAAATGTAAATAAATACGTATCAAAGATATTGAGATTGAGACCGTAGCATTACCACCTAACATCCGGGTGCCTCACCCCATGCCCCTACTCATCCCCCCTCCCCATAAAGAAAATTAAAAGAAAAAGAAAAATAGTAATATTAAAAAAAATCAAAATTGGAACAAATTAATAAATAATAAAATCACTCATCCCATCAAAAAATAAATGAATAAATAATACATATTTAATTAAACTTGAAAGATGACGAAGAAGAAGAAGAAGAAGAAGAAGAAGAAGAAGAAGAAGAACAACAACAACAACAACAACAACAACAACAACAACAACAACAATAATTACAATAGACGAAGAAAAAAGGAACGAAGAAATCAAGAAATGAAAAGAAAATAAACAAAATCATAGAGAAGAAAAAGAAATAAGAACTTTACCAACAACAACAACAACAATAGCAACAACAACAACAACGACAACAACATCCCCCTCCACTTGCAGTACACAATGACCTATTTGGAAGTGCGGACTCTCTAAACAAGCATGCACAGATAAACTGCATGAGGTACATGAATACTCGCTATTATATTCATTGACCTTAAGACCGGAGAAAGGTTAAAGTTCACAGGTGTGTCTTTGACTCTATATTTACTTCAAACATAGGCGTGTGTGTATATATGTGTGTGTTTGTGTGTGTGTGAGAGAGAGAGAGAGAGAGAGAGAGAGAGAGAGCGAGAGTGTGTGCGTGCTTGTGCATGTTTGTCTGTGGGCGTTTCTTTTCATCTTTTCATTAATTTTTTAAAAGATTTTTTTAATAGGTGGGGTTTAAATCTTTCTAATTTCCCTCTCTTTCTCTCCCTCTCTCTCTAACTTACCTCTCTCTCTCTCTTATCTACATCTTCACCCCCTCTCTTCCTCTATCAATATTTTCCCGCTCATTAATCCGTCCATCCTCTCACATTCTCTGTCACCTCCCCCTATCCTTTCACCCCTTCCCTCCCTTCCTCTACACACCTATCCCGATTCATTTTTGTGTAAATGTTAGAGATAACTGCCACTAAACAGCTATTATTGAAAAGGACTGGTGACAGTAATAATGGATTATTGTGGACTCGTATTTGGGGGCCTAGACCGGGATTTTGTCTTGGTTGTTGTGGCTGCTCGATACAGATTGCATTATCTGCGCTGTCGCAAGACCTTTATTATGAGCACGTAACGGCGTTCCAGTAGCTTTGTCATTGTATTTCCAGATAATACTTTGAAATAGTCAGGAATCAGGACTAGCCAAATGCCTGTCTGTCTGTCTGTCTGTCGGTCGGTCGATCTCCTTAGTCGGTCGCGCGTCATATATCAAGAAAACAACTTAACTAATTTTAACCAACCTCTTAGGAATATTAACTAGGTTAGCGGCCAGCTTCCCGTGCCGTCTTATTTGCAAAAGTCAAGGTCGATGGGGTCACATTGATGCTAAACACATTATTCAACATTTAAAAAAAAAAACCACTGGACCTACGCTCTACTTTGCTTTGCTTTGCATTGCTCTGCTCTGCTCTATGCTATGCCATGCTATGGTACGTTACGCTAAGATGCGTACCTACTGTAACATCAGATGAACGGGGGTGCCTGTAGGACGTGGATAGGGCTCAAGACTTCAATGCCAAAGGTTACGGGTTCAATTCCCTGCCGTGAACAATCTATTTAGCTATTTTATTCTCTCCACACCCCTCCCCCCTCCCCCCTCCCCGCCAAATTTAAACATTTCAGGTCCTCTAGATTTTTGTTGTGGGGAATGCGCGCATCATCCCTTCTGTAATAATGCATTAGATTAAGAAAACCTTAATTTCGTTCCAGCAAATTTAAATTTCCAAATAATACAAATTGATTTCCTTTCTGGTATCTTAATTATTAGCGATCTAAGTTCGTCGAACTTTGAGCTTGACTCGAGGCAAAAACGGCGCGTATATAGTATCCCGTAGACTTCTTCTTCTTCTTCTTCTTCTTCTTCTTCTTCTTCTTCTTCTTCTTCTTCTTCTTCTTCTTCTTCTTCTTCTTCTTCTTCCTCTCACTTATTCTTCTTGTTCTTCTTCTTTGTTCTTCTTCTTTTTCTTCTTCTTCTTCCTTGTTCTTGTTCTTGTTCTTCTTGTTCTTCTTGTTCTTCTTGTTCTTCTTGTTCTTGTTCTTGTTCTTGTTCTTCTTCTTGTTCTTGTTCTTCTTCTTCTTCTTCTTCTTCTTCTTCTTCTTCTTCTTCTTCTTCTTCTTCTTCTTCTTCTTCTTCTTCTTCTTCTCCTCCTCCTTTTTCTTCTTCCCCCTCCTCCTCCTAATCCTCATTGGGGATAGCTGGCTCCAAGCCTAAACCATCGATCGAGGGATTACTTCTAATTACTATGAGAGCATTCAATTCGGGATCGTCGTCTAGTCAGATCGTTTAGACTTGATGCAGGTCTTTAATACCCAAAACCCTCAAATCACACCTTTCCCCCGCCCCCTTCACCCACGTAATCCTCTGCTTAAGTTAAACCTCCTCCTAATCTCCCCACCCCTCTACCACTTCCCAATCACCACAGACCTACGTCATCTATACCCCCCTCTCCTCCCCTCACCCCGCCTTTTTCTACCTGCCCACCCCTTCAGTCTGTCTGGAATGGAAAACAAACAATTCCAAAGAATACCGAATACAGAGTGTATTCCACCAATTAGTGGCGTTACACAAGGAATTTGCTCCGAATTTGGCAAGCACTCTCCACAGGCACCGGATCTGTATTCGTCTGACCACGCCTGTGTAAAGTTATCTACATAGCCTTTGAAAGAAAGATAGTCATGCACATTCGCTCAACTGTATCCATCTATTGTTGTTAGTTGACGCAGGCACGCACACACAGACAAACCGACAATACAATACAATACCATTCCATACAATGCGATACGATACGAAACGATAAAGTACTCTTTTTTTTAATTCATCTCAAAGTAAGTACAGTGACAGCTTTAGCTAGTAAAAAACTAACAATAATAATAAAACATACGACTAAAGTGCATTCAGGACACAAAAGGCATGAAGTAAGCTTACAGACAAGCATGAAGACAAGAAAACGTACACACACCAAATGTAACACAGTGCAGTACACACACACACACACACACACACCCACACACACACACACACGCGCGCGCACACACACACACACACACAAATAGTTTCACACTCTCTCTCTCTCTCTCTCTCTCTCTCTCTCTGTCCCTCTGTCTCTGTCTCTCTCTATCTCTCCCGCTCTCTCTCTCTCTCTCTCTCTCTCTTATTGATTATTCCTCGACTTTTTTTAGGATTCTGCTAGTGGCAATACAATGAAACCTTTAAATAGAATTCACAAACGTGCAATTAAACAAGTTATTCTTAAACAAAAAAATCTCTAAATATGACTATGAAAGGATCAGTATTCTACCTCTTACCGACAGACTAAAATTTAATAAAGTTTTTTTTATGGACAAGGTCCTTTATAGCAATGCACCTTCCTATCTTTCTTCTCTTAAAAAAAAACAACAAAACTGCCAGATCGTCCACAAAATTAAATGTTCGAATTCCAAGAATTCTTCAAAACTAGTCTAGCTTATTCCGGTTCCACTTTGTGAAATAACTTTCCTGAAGATCTCCGCACTCCAGCATCTACATTTACATCATTTAGAACACGTCTCCTAAAACACATTTAAAATTAAATACACATTAACTGTTAATGTTGTTGATTGATATTAACAAGATTAATTTGATTTCAATTGTTTGAAAATGATTTTTTTATCTAATGATGACTTTGTTTATTTGTTATTGTTCCATGATGTGAATGTTATAACATTGAGTTGTATTTAATAGTTATTGTTAAAGCCCCAAGGGCAAGATGTAAAAAAGCGCATCCAGCGCTTTCTATTTTACCCTTGCAAAATAAAATTGTTATCTCATCTTATCTCTAATCTCTTATCTCTAACTCATACTCCCCAGTACAATACACTGGCTTTGTTCTGTTACACCTCCCCACTGTTATCTTGGAGTCCTCCCAAATTGGTGTTAGAGGGCCATAGAACCTTTGGCAAACGCTGCCACTGCATATAATGAAACCCTGCTCCAGTACTGCCAGTGTCTTGAAGAGGTTCCGGCCACGCACGTTTAACAATGGTTTGTCTGAAGTGGCTCGAGCGGCGACCTACTCCGCGACTTTAGGGAACCAAAACCATTGTACTGTCACAGGAGGCCTATTCTATCCATTTGAAGACGCTCAGATAACGCACCTTTTGACTGTGCTTTTGTCTTTTGAGTGACGGTTCTCAAGCATTTAACCTCAGAGCCAGTAAGACGCACTCTGCTGCCAAATTGGAATCACGAAAACAACTGCGTGTCCTCACAAGGACCCGAACCGATACCCTTCACGTCACTCGCATGATGTCACAGTAGCGACCCCAGGAATCTTTCACACCTTCTTCAAAGGACTTCTAACTGTTTCACTGACATACAAAACTGGATGGCTGCCAACAAACCTCAACTCAACGCTGACAAGACCGAAGTCATTCTCACTGAAACCAAACATAAGCTTTCTTCTGTCTCTACTGATTCAATGTTTTGTGGACATAGCACAATCCTCCTTTCTTCTTCCGTCAAAAATCTTGGTGTCACCATTGACGAAACCCTTTCAATGCAGAAAACCTGTCAGCCCTGTTTCTTTCATCGTCGCCGTATTGTCCTTATTCGTAGTACCTCATCACTGATGCCACGAAAAAAAAAGCTAATTACATCTCTCATCCTTTTACGTCTAGGCCTACTGCAACTTCCTTCTTTCTGGCTTGCCTGAATAATCCATCCACCTCCTTCAACGCGTCCAAAATTCTGCAGCTCGCCTAATCTTGAAAAAGAAAAGGTCTGATGACATCATCTCACTGCTCTCCTCCCAGCACTAGCTCCCTGTCTCACACAGAATACTTTACAAAGTTAACCTTCTTTGCTTCAAGTGCAATAACGGTTTTGCTTCTTCCGACCTTTCAGTCAGCATCCATCTGTACACACCATGCATCACCCAACCTCCGCTCAGCTTCTGATCCTCTGACTCTTCCAGTTCCTCGAACCAAACTTGTTTCTGCCCGATTCCCCTCTTTCTCGTCCTGGTTTGGAATCAACTCCCACGTTCTCTACGCAGCAAACCCTCAATATTCTCCTTCAAACAGAATTCAAAAAATCTTTTTGTCTTCTTTTGCTCATTAACCATCGTCTACAACAATGGTATGTTCCGCATGGTCTCTGTGTATCTGACAGCGCATACATACATACACACACACATACATACATATATTCTCTCTTCATTGTCTATTTGATGTATCTTTTTAAATTTTTTTTTGTAAAAATCGTAATGATTTTCTTGTTTGGTGTGCAAATGCGTGAGAATTGCGATTTGAACCCATTTTTTAAAAGAAAAAAGCGCTATATAAATATCCTTATTATTATTTATTATTATTACAACCTAACCTGGTTCTGCTTCTAGTGGACTGCCAGAAGACCCTGATAAAAAAATAAAAAAAATAAATTCCTGGTGGGTTTACAGATGTGTACAGTGTGAAATCAAAACAACTCCACATTCTGCTTCTATTTACTCTTAAAAACTGGACAAAGGATTACTTGATCTAAAGTCAGTTTTGCATTTTGCTAATTCAAGCCTAAACGTTGTCGGTCATTTTTCACCCATCCTGAACGCAAAAAGATATAATCTAATACAATGGGATGGAAGCGGGCATGATCGAGGGTGATATCAGAATACATCCTCTGAAAGTAAAAGATCAATGTCAGCCATAGCGAGCCTACATTACTGGTCAATAGGCTAACTTGGTACCAAAGCTACGCTAAGCTTCTCCAAATCCAAATTAATACAGAATTTGACGTCATTGAAAGCATACAAATGTGCAAGGGACAGAACCATGGCGTACTCGAAAGCATACAAATGTGCAAGGGACAGAACCACGCTATGGACAGAACCCTAATATCCTAAAGTTTTACCGCAATTTTGTTCAAAACATGAAGACTCTGACCAATAAAAATATTAATTTAAAGGGTATATGCCATAATGGCATTGAAGGAATATGGTGAGTAGGAAAGAAGGGATATGTGTGTGTGGGTGTGTGTGGGTGGGTGTGTGTGTGTGTGTGTGTGTGTGTGCGCATGTTTACACGGCGTTATTTGGACAAACTAGTGCACATCTACATACGTTCTTTGGACAGACCTCCTTGTTTGGACGTCCATTTAATGATCTGTTAGGGTTAGGGCTAGGGTTAGGGTTAGGGTCTAGCATAAGAACAAATATAAAAGAAAAGACATAAGAACTAATTGGTCCGAAAGATGACATTAAAAAAGAAATAGGAACCCGATAATGTCAACGTATTTCCAGATCATAAGTGCAACAATGAAGAAAAGGAAGAAATAGTACTAGAGAAAGTCGTTTACCTGGTTGTTTAAGTAAAAGCCTGTGAATGAACTAATCCCTTTTGAATTGTAAATAGCTCTGGTCCGATCACCTCTCCAGCTGTTCTCCAGCTGCCGACTTCACCTTTCCGTGCTCAAATGGGTAATATAGATAACTGCAGAAGTTAAACGCCGGGGTGCGACCTCAGTGAGTTATGAATATAGTGTCGGGTCAGGGAAATCCTCGCGTGAAAATACGCCGCCCTGCATTGACAAAACCGAAGTGGAGTCAAGCGACAGTCGATTTCAAGAAAAATCTACAGTTTGCATTTCGGTATGCTGAGTTAATCTTTTTTTTTTATATATATGTATAACGCTTTTCCGGCTCAACAACAGCTCAAGGCACTGGCCCATACAGGATCTAACTCAACCCGCTCAAAGCGCCCACTTGCTGACGTAGACGCATTGTCTGAGAAACAATCCTGGGCGACAGGTTATAGGAGAGAAGGGACCTAGTGCCTGCTTGTGTATTTGTGTAGCCGGCACCCACTCGTCTTTGACATAAGCACCAGGATATTTAAATGCGTGCATATGCAGACTAGACCTTGGTTTATATTCTCATCCGAAGGAGTAAGTGCCAAGTCAGACATGAGGTGAAATGTGATATATTTTCGCTATGCAAAATAAAAAAAAATTAGTTAGTAATAATTGTATTTTCATCTGCCAAAGTCATGAACACCATTGGCATCAACACGGACATCAAAGTCCAATGCCAATCACTCAACACAGCACATAGCTTCAAATATTTATGAGCCATTGTATCAGACAATGGGTCCCGACAGGAAGTCTTCTCCAGGATCGCACAAACCACTGCTGCCTTTTTGAAGCCCATTTGGAAAGTCTACATTCCAAGGTAAGGCTGCTGCGCTTCCTTGTCATCTCTATCTTCCTATACGCTTGCGAAAAATGTACCCTCAAGGCAGATCTACAACGAAGAATACAAAGCAGGGAGATAAGGTGCTACAGAAGACTTCTGGACATTTCCTATACCCAGCACATCACCAACAACGAAGTCCGACAGACCATCACACAAGCCATTGGACAACACGACGACATGTTCACAGTGGTGAAGAAACGGAAACTCCGATGATATGCCCACCTCACCAGAGCATCAGGCCTTGCAAAGACCAACCTGCAAGCCACGGTGCTTGGAGGCAGAAGAAAAGGGAGACAGAAAAAGAGGTGGAAGGACAACATTCGAGAATGGACTGGCTTGACACTGAGCGAAGTCATTAGTGTTGCTGAGGACAGAGAAAGATGCAGTACGCTGGTTAAACGGTCATCTGTGTTGTCCCAACGATCTCCGAATTACGGGATAGGATAGGATAGGATAGGAAAGTTATAAACTATTTAGGCAGTAAAAGCCTATAAATTGTACATAAGTTAACAAACGACTTTAAAATTGTAATAAAAGAGCAAGGAAATGTACAGTATATACATATGGTCAGATAAAATACATTAGCACTAAAAATTGAATATGATAAGACTTAACAAAAGAGATAATTTTACCACACGCTCCAAACACCTCCATTCACCCACACTTACACGCCATTACAGAAATTACCACTAGTAGAAACATGGTAAAATATACGTTAACAATCCTTTCACTGCTGATGTCGCAATAATATGGAAAGCGTCAAATGCGCGTACAATTGCACGCGTAAATGCACATGAAAATGCACTCGCGATTGCACGCCCATCTAGTAGCTGATTGGTTGAAAACTTACACACCAAACTGCCCAAGCATAAATGCACGCGCAATTGCACACGCATTTACATACCCCTTGGGGTCATGAGCAATCTTGCCACTGTAGATTGTTCTAACCTATAAAGGGTACAGTGAAAGCCCCAGTTGAAAACCTGTCTTGCCTTTGTAGGCATGACAAATTAACTGCGGCAACAGTTCCCCCCGTTGGAGTGCCGGGGGTTTCAGTATAAATAGTATCCCCACTTTCTGGAAATTTAGTGCTTTAAATTCCCACTGTCGCTGTCTTCCTCATTTGCTCTTTCCCATTCCCGATCTGTCCTACCACTCTGCTATACTATATTCTTCTTCGCTAGATCAATGACCTACCTTTTTTCTTGAAAACTCTTCCTGGACAAGACTCCTTGTTTGTGTATGAGGTCTGTTGGATCAGCTTGGGAATGTTGGACGCTTTCTGCCGGGTGGTCACTAGGGCTTCCTATGAATGTACTATTTAGCACTATAGGCATTTTATATGTATGTTTTTTTGTTGATGATTTATAATGATGTTTGTATTCTATTTTGTTTTTGTAATCGGGGAGTTCGCGTAGTTGAGGTCAACCCTCAGCCGTCCCTCGCGTGGGATGTCTTTATTGTAAAGTGACTGGCCGGTGGAGGGCATTCAATTTTCCCACTGGGGTTGTTTCAACAGATCTTTTATGCGGATCGGGGGTTGTCCGGTCCTGATTTGGCTCGGAAGAGTCCGCTGGACCTAAAGCAATAATAAATCAATCAATCAATCACGCATTTACATACGACTCACATTAAAACTAGGAATGAGAAATGTCCGGAAGTACGTTCTATGTGCCAAAATAGTTTTACTGAAATTGACAAATAATTTACAAAGAAACCTTCGCCATCCACACCTCCACCTGCTCCCAACCCTACAAATTAAATGTTATAATAAGTTATTTATAGACTTTGGGAAGGGAAAAAGTATGGGAAACCCCGGGTAGCTATCGTAGGATTTATCTTTATGTTAGCCTTCATCTTGTTAGATCTTAGATGTTCTGAAAATGCCAATTTGAGTAGCGGAATAGGTTTATTGATCATTTTAGACCACGTTTGATCGTTTTTCTAAAGAAAATGTAGTTCGGATTGTATGTTTAGTTATCTGGAAGTCTGGAACTATTTTTTGTAAGATTTAGTTTACATCACTGAACAATACGTAATAACTGACTTTTCGTGATCTAGAACTCTTTAGGCCTAGATCTTCACTACAGCTGTGTTTTGTTTCTTTTCACATTTTTTCATCCCTATGATACGCTAAGTTTTTATTGCCATGCTAAGTTTTTATCACCGCGAATAAAAACTTTTGATAACACTATCTGTACATTTGTTGTTGTTCTATTGGACACAAGGTAAAGACAGAATAGTACATATAAATTATTATAACATTTAATTTGAGGATTGGAGACACGTTGGCGAAGATTGCATTGTAATTTATTTGTCAATTTATAATGAAATTATTTTGGAACATAGAACGTATTTCCGGACATTTCTCATTCCTAGTTTTGCTGTGACTCGTAGGTAAATGCGCGCGCATTTACGCTTGCGCAGTTTGGCGTGTAAGTGTTCGACCTATCAGCTACTAGATGGGCGTGCAATTGCGTGTGCAATTGCGCATTTGACGCTTTCCGCGTTCTATACAATAACGCCACTGACGGGCAGAGCGGTGATGATAATGAAGCTGCTTGTAACCGACCTCCTGCACACAGAGGAATACAGTCATGCTCCTACAATCGCACATAGACGTATTAGAGTAGGAAAGTCGGGATTCTGATTCTCAAAGTGTAGTTACCTTAAAGAGACCCACTTTAAACACGCCACCGCGATGGATAATATTTATAATAAGTGTTGCATCACTGAAAAAAATAAGCTTACAACAACAGCAACAAAAACAACAACAATAATAGCAACAACAACTCTTTCGAAACTATAGTAATTTTTAAATCAATAAATTCCGTATTTTTTGTGCCTATTATCCTTAGCGACCGTTGTGACTGAGTGGTCTAGGTCGGGACTAGCTTTCCTTGTCCACAGGCTAGAAACCAAGGGCGCCTGACAGGTGTGGGAGCGATCCAGCGTATGAGCGTTATGTTTCTCCGAACATTATTTACTTTCGACTCGGACAACGTCTCAGGGGTTTTCTCCGGGTGCTCAGATTTGCTCCACCAGCAAAATTTCAAAAACACAACTAATATTACATGGAGGTAGGTTGGGTTTGGGCGCGCCATAGGCTGCGACAAAGCCTTCCCCAGGGGAGGCGGCCCATGATTTTCCGATATAAAGGGAGAATAAAGTGTTAAAAATGAAAAAAAAAGATAAACTAAAAATGTCATCTACCAAAGCCCTAAGAGGTAGAACATATAACAGAGTTGTTGGGAATGAAGATGAAGTGTTTTCTGTTTAGGTTAATACTAAAGATCCTTCTATACCCCAGACACGCGCTCTTGAAGCCATGTGGTTCATTCACAAACAGGGTCAAGGGTTCCACGGCTATGGCATTGGTGTATGGTTAAACAGGGGAAATCCCTTCCTGTCAGAATAGAAATGGAAAATTGTAACTTTTTTTAGCGGTTGGTTTGAACAACGAAAGACCACTTTAATGTAATAACAAGACCAACTTTAGGGCCGCTGATGACTTGTCCCTTTGATGACTTTCTGTGATTTGATGATTTGTTTGTGTTTTGATGACTTTCTGTGATTTGATGACTTGTTTGTGTTTTGATGACTTTCTGTGATTTGATGACTTGTCCGTTTGTGTTTTGATGACTTTCTGTGATTTGATGACTTGTTTGTGTTTTGATGACTTTCTGTGATATGATGACTTGTTTCTGTTTTGATAACTTTCTGTGATTTGATGACTTGTCCGTTTGTGTTTTGATGACTTTCTGTGATTTGATGACTTGTTTGTGTTTCGATGACTTGTTTGTGTTTTGATGACTTGCCCGTTTGTGTTTTGATGACTTTTTTGTGTTTTGATGACTTGTTTGTGTTCTGATGACTTGTTTGTGTTTTGATGACTTTTTGTGATGACTTTTTGTGATGACTTTTTGTGACGACTTTTAGTGTTGTGATGATTTTTTGTGTTTTGACGACTTTTTGTATTTTGATTACTTTTTGTGTTCTGCACTAATGATTTATTTGTCTAATTGTGACTTGATGACTTACTTGTCTGTATTTAATAATCATTCCTCCTACTACTTCTCCTTCCTCCTACTACTTCTCCTTCCTCCTACTTATTCTCCTTCCTCCTACTTCTTCTCCTTCCTCCTCCTACTTCTCCTTCCTCCTACTACTTATCCTTCCTCCTACTTCTTTTCCTTCCTCCTCCTACTTCTCCTTCCTCCTACTACTTATCCTTCCTCCTACTACTTCTCCTTCCTCCTTCTTCTTCTCCTTTCTCCTACTACTTCTCCTTCCTCCTACTACTTCTCCTTCCTCCTACTTCTTCTCCTTTCTCCTACTACTTCTCCTTTCTCCTACTTCTTCTCCTTTCTCCTACTACTTCTCCTTCCTCCTACTACTTCTCCTTCATCCTACTACTTCTCCTTCCTCCTACTTCTTCTCCTTCCTCCTACTACTTCTCCTTCCTCCTACTTCTTCTCCTTTCTCCTACTACTTCTCCTTCCTCCTACTTCTTTCCTTTCTTATCCTAATCTTCTTGTTGTTTCAGTGAGAAACTGTCACTGTGTACAAAGTTGTTAGCGACGGCCTGTGACTGGCCGTGGGCCGTATACGGTTCACTGCATGGCATACAGCAGCAAACATAGTGTGAGCAACAACTGGCACGCACTCTGCCGTGACCTGACAAAACGCAGCAAGCCCAGACATTATACAGTTGTCCTAGTGTTCTTGAATAGCGTTTTTCCGCTACAAGAGCTGCTCAAGGCGCTGGCCAATACAAGATTTAACTGAAGCCGCCGTCCTAGGCACCAACTTGTTTCTCATTGTCCAAACACTTTGCTTTTGCTTTTAATGTTTCTAGCCGTTTATTATAGTAGTAGTGGTGGTATATATAGTTGTAGCAGTAATGGTGGTTGTGTTTTTTGTTTCGTAATTTTTTTTTTGTATTTGTTGTAATAAACGGTTTTTTTTTTCCTAAATGTAATTATTTTTAAATTGCCTAGTACATTTTGATGTTGTCGTTGTTATCTTATTATCTTATTACAAAAGGTCTGATTGTAAGAATAGGCTCATGCCTAAAATCTTAACCTTTTAAAATAAAGTTCTGAAGTCTGAAGTCTGAAGTCTGAACACCTCAGACCACTGAGCCATCGTGAACGACCGAGAAGGAAATGGGACCTAGTGCGCGCTGGGCGTGTCCATGGAACTGTCACTCACCGGTCTAGGTTAGGACATGAACGTCATGATCTTTAACAGTATCAGAGCGTTTTCATTTCAATTTCGAAATTTATATGAGTTTTGCGAGTATAAACCGAGGTCTAGTCTGTGAATCTGAGGGCCGTAGAGATCATGACACTCCTGTCCTAGATGGTCGAGCGTCGTACAGATCATGACACTCCTGTCCTAGGTGGTCGAGCGTCGTACTCAGCAAACTGCCCTGCCAGCACTACCCTCTCTTCCACCTGTCCTGGGTGGCGCTGTTTTGCCGCTGTATGCTTCTACTGAGAAGATAACCCGAATTCCACCCGTCCGATTAACGAATAAAGTCCAAAATCCAAATCCAGTAAAATCCAAATCCAATAAAATCTAAACTCCAAAATACTAGTATTGTTTTGACAGGTTATGGTCCAGCGTGATTTTGGCAGCACATGGCAGAACTACCCATTGTAGGTTTGTGGCCACTGCATTATACTCAACTCACCCTAGGTCTCTGGCGGACCACATACCTCACGGTCACCCGGACTATGCGTGACAGGCCCATCAAAGTACGGCTGGACATCATACATTGGGCCAGTTCCATCCTCCTCTAGGTCTATAGTCTTTCTAGGCATTTGAGGTCTATGTAGTCTAAGGTAGGCGCGCGTGGATCTGTGCGCATACATGCGTGCGAATGTAAAAATAACACGAGGTCGAATGGAAGGTGTGTGCAAACTGGATGGTTAGAATTTTAGCAATAGAGGCACGCGCGTGCGTCAGTTCAGTTCAGTATTTTAATGTAACGTCTGTTCACTCTAGGTGATATTAGACAACAAAAGAAAAATACAATAAATAACCTGAAATAACATAAAGTAAATTAAAATTATAACAAACTACCAACTGGTCATTTTAAAATAACATGAACAATATTATCAATGTCTGTATGATATAAAATGTCTTCCTTTGATTGGCCGTATTTCTTGGTATTCTTCTTCTTCTTTTGCACCCGATACACATTGGTCGAACGCTACCAGAAGCATGCGTTATTAGTCGCCTCAACAGGCAATAAAGCATGCTCCCATGCTTCAGAGCACTGCTTTCTATACGCTTCAAGCTCTATAGTGACGGAAAAAGCGCAATTTCACTGTACACATATACAGAATGTTGCTCTACAACATTCCGCTCTTTCCGTCTCAAAAACCCAATTGCCTTGTTGGATTCTTAAATTGCATAAAACCAAGTGAGGACACTATCCGGCGTCAACAAACGGTTCAAAAACATTGTCAAACGGTTCGTAAAAGACAGTTGACCTAGAAACTAATACAGTTTGACCTAATTCGTCCCCTAGAGGAGACGAAACTTACATTTTTCTATTTTCATGAGTTCACTGCAGTGAAATTGCGCTTTTTCCGTGACTATAGAGCTTGAAGCGTATAGAAAGCAGTGCTCTGAAGCATGGGAGCATGCTTTATAGCCTGTTGAGGCGACTAATAACGCATGCTTCTCGTAGCGTTCGACCGTGGTGTATCGGGTGACCGGGTGCACTCTTCTTCTTCTTCTTCTTCTGACATAATAATTGGGCATTCAAACAAAATATGTTGTACAGACATTTTTCCTCAAGACGGGCAATTAAAATCCGAAGAACAAGCGCGTGCTTGTGTGTGTGTATGCGTGTGTGTGCGTGTGTGTAGGTGTGCGTGTGTGTAGGTGTGCGTGTGTGTGTGTCTGTATGTGTGTGTATTGACAGGCAATTATTTGCCCTTTTGTACAATTCACCTGTTTTATCGTTGTATTCTTCTTATCTTTTTATTGTGATTTGCTGTCAGCTTGTTCACTATGTTTTAGGTGTGCTTTTGTGTGTGGTGTTGCAGCGTTGACCAAATGCATTCCTCGTGTACACTTGGCAATAAAATATCTTGTATCTTGTATCTATGTTACTTCAGGTCCATATTACCCCGGGTCTATATTTCCTCAGCTTGTAAACCGGCAGAGGCAGGTTTCCTGCAAAAGGTTGCTCTTGTGTGCTGCTACGCCACTTTTCCATCACAGGAGAACGTGGCATTTTTGGACCTCTCTTTTTTTAAGGCCAGCTATTTAAGGTGCCCATCTGCTCTCCATCGCTGCCTAAGACTTTTCCTTGTTCCCAGAGAACCATGCACATATTTACCGCTGGATGTTCTGTCCAAAACCTTTTTATAATAATAATAATAATAAAAATAATAATAATAATAATAATAATAATAATAATAATAATAATAATAATAATAATAATAATAATAATGATACTGGATGCTATACACGCCTTATTTCTAAATACACTTAAAACGCGGCGATCTGTAACCAACGTACACCCTTACATGTTACAGACACTCCTACATAAACAACAATCACACATTCTTCACTCAAACATGTGGTCTAAAGACATCTCGCTATTAAAAAAACGGAAATGAAATATACTTTTATTTTGAAATTTTAGACAGACAGCATCCAATACCATTCTTGAAGGAAGGGAAGAAACCGGAGTACGTGGAAAAAAACCTCGGTGACCTGAAAATCTCGTACTTAAGTCACATAAGTTCGCCTCCTTCGGGATTCGAACCCTCGATCTTCCGCCTAGAAAACCAACTTCCTGTCAACAGGGCTTTCTCAGCTTGCTAAACTAAAACCTTACATTGAAAAATGTTCTTTTTAAATCCCACTGTCTATGACGTATCAACTATACCTCTGGTGTGTGGCCTAATGCTTCGGCAAATAAACTAAAAAAGATCAAACCAGCTGCATAGAAAGGTGGGTGTTAATCTCAGATAATCGAGAATTAACAACAAAAAAAAAATGTAAAAGTAAAAAAAATATTGCATCGCCATTCATTCATTTTGAGTGCACTCTTCCAAATTAACATAATGCGAAAGTGGCGAAACGTTTTTTTTTTACTTAAGTGATCAACTAATGTCTTTTGTTACTTAAGTGATCAACTAATGTCTTTTCTTACTTAAGTGATCAACTAAAGTCTTGTCTTACTTAAGTGATCAACTAATGTCTTTTCTTACTTAAGTGATCAAGTCTTTTCTTACTTAAGTGATCAACTAATGTATGTTCTTACTTAAGTGATCAACTAATGTCTTTTCTTACTTAAGTGATCAACTAATGTCTGTTCTTACTTAAGTGATCAACTAATGTCTGTTCTTACTTAAGTGATCAACTAATGTCTTTTCTTACTTAAGTGATCAACTAATGTCTGTTCTTACTTAAGTGATCAACTAATGTCTTTTCTTACTTAAGTGATCAACTAATGTCTGTTCTTACTTAAGTGATCAACTAATGTCTTTTCTTACGCAACATCATTCTGAAAACTACAGACTTTCAACACCACGAATAGACATTCTCAAATCTAGCTTCTCTTTTAAAGGGCCATTGTTATGGAACACTCTTTCTTTGGAACTATAAAAAGCACATCAAGTACACAGTTTGAAGTACAAAATGTACAACATATTGCTTAATAATGTAAAACATTACACATTATAGCGTGCATCAATTGATTTTTCTCTTTCACCCCCTCCTCCCTTACCGCCAAGTCCCACAAGCCCCCCTCTCTTTAATAAATGAAGTGGTTCCTGTGAAAGGTTTCATATTAATTAAATTCCTTGTTACGATGTTAGTTATTTAATTTGTTTCCTTTAATTTGAAATCTATGTTTGTCTATGCATGAATACGGATGTATGATTAAACTACATATGTGAGTAACTGAAAAAAAGGACTGATTGTAAAATTTGCAAATTAATTCTAAAATTATTTTCTTTTCGTAATAAATACATCACCAACGACGAAGTCCGACAGACCATCACACAAGCCATTGGACAACAAGATGACATGCTCACAGTGGTGAAGAAACGGAAACGTTGATGGTATGGCCACATCACCATTGCAAATACCATCCTGCAAGACACGGTGCTCTCTTCCCCAATTGTTTGTAGTGATGGAAAAGTGACAATACAAATCGTACCTCCATCACCCCAACCACTACCATCACCCTTCCCTCTTTATTTGTTAAAAAAAAGGGAAAAAAGAGAAGGTATTATTCGTTGATTCATGAATCTTAACAACAGAGAGAGAGAGAGAGAGAGAGAGAGAGAGAGAGAGAGAGAGAGAAAGAGAGAGAGAGAGAGAGAGAGAGAGAGAGAGAGAGAGATGGAGAGAGAAAGAGAGTGAGAGAGAGAGTTGCCTCCATGACTAAACATGTACACTTCTGATCTGTGAGTGTTGACGGTGGAAATTGCGCGGTATTTCAGGAGGGCTTAAGAAGGGGCCTTCATTCCACGCAAGCTGAACAACTGAATTTAAATTATATACCTTGACCCATTAGGTTGTTTGCTCCGATCGTCCGTACACCTAGTCGCCGAACTGCTCTTGTTCCGCGCTCTTCCCAGCTTAACACAGGATCCAACTAAAGCCGCAGAAGACGCCAGCTTGCTGCTTGATACTGCACTGTCTGGCGTCTGGGACAACTGGGCGATCCTGGTCGAACTAAATGGTCTTCATTCTTGTCCAGATTCCTTTACCTTTTCACTGTCTTTTTTTCTTTTCGTTCGGGCTTTTTCTTTGAAAAAAAATTAAGCAAAGCAGTCACACACACACACAAACACACACACACCCCCGCGCAAACACACACACACATACTTGCGGAGACACCGTTATTTGGACTTTCCTCTATCGCCACATACGTTCTGTGGACAATGGGTCGTGCTACGACCCCGTTTTTAAGTACTTTAAAGTGTTCTAACCCTAACCCTAACCATAACCCTAACACTAGCCCTAACCCTAGCCCTAACCCTAACCCTAACCCTAACCCTCACGGATCATTAAATGGACGTCCCAACAAGGAGGTCTGTCCAAAGAACGTATGCAAACTTGCACTAATTTGTCCCAATAACGCCGTGTAAACATCCTCACACAAACAAACACACACACAAACACACACACACACAAACAAACACACACACACACGCAGAATTAATTTTTCATTTATTTTTACGCAGCAACTCATTTATCGATGTAATTGTCATTGCTAAATTTTCCTTAATTTTTAGCCTTTGCGACGTCATCTCCCGGATCAGTGGCTTTGCTGACGTCGTTTTTGCTCTGACGTGTTGTTGACGTCACTTTCGCTACGGAGCAGGAAAACAGTTGAGCCAGGGTCTCCCGAAACTTGCTTCCCGCACAGTAATAGACAACCACGTTACTGGCAGAGTTGACGCACGCACTGATCTGTTATACAAACACAAGATGACCTCGCGGTAATATTACTGCATTAGGTAATCGTAATCTATTTAAATCTAATTTAAAAAAACAAGTTGGCCTATTGAAAAAGCCTACAGAAGGAGCAAAACATAATTGTCATTCATCGCCTACCTTACCTCTTTGATCGTCTGCTCCTTCTTTCTCTCCAAAACCTAATCCTCATTCTTCTGACCTTCCTCTTGGTAATTTGTTGGTAATTTGGGTTAAATCAGGGGCTACCCAATATTTTGCCTTCTGCTTCAGTTTTTAAGTGTACAATTAAACAACGCCTTCATGATCAGTTTATTCAAGGCTGGTTCGAGGAAATAAACAATAATGAATTTTACAATAATTATCGAATGTTTAAGCTACATTATGAATTTGAAAAAAATATTTGCATGTTCTACCAACATATCTTGCAATATCTGTTCTAAAGTTTAGGACACTTAACCACAGAATGCCAGTGCAAAGAGGCAAATATTTTAACATTCCTAGACACGAACGTGTTTGTCAAAAATGTAATAGTGGCAGTCTTGGTGACGCGTTTCATTATTTATTTGTTTGTTTTTTTTTTTTTTTAAACTCGAGAAGAGAATTATTTAAATCATATTATTATAAATATCCCAATGCCAAGAATTATTGTCATCTAATAAAAAGTCAGTATTATTATAGCTTGTAAGTCTAATGAAATTAATAATTAAACAATTGTAACGTTGTTATTCCATGTCAAAAACTAATCTAGTTCTGATATTTACAGGTTGTGTGTAACAAAAAACAATTTGAGTAGTTTGTCATTGATGTGTTTAGATTGAATTGTATTGTTAGTTACATGTATGATTCATAGTTGCTACCCCCAATCAATTTCTTTTTTCTTCTTTTCCCCTCTCAATCGCTCCCACCCACCGCAATCTCTCTGTGTACATAAATAGTTTTAATTTAAAACATTTAAAATGTTATATAATTAATTATTTTGCATGTTTGTGTAAATCATTTTAACCATGTCCATGTGCCCTTAATGGTTTTTTTTTCTGGAATAAACATGCCTTGCCTCTTCTACCTCATCCTCTTCTTCTTCTCCTTATCGTTATCCGTCTCCTCTTCTTCCTCCCTCTTTCTCCTCTCTTTTCCTCCTCCTCATTCTTCTTCATCTCCTCCTTCTCATCGCTCATTACCCTCTTCGCTCAACCTCTGACCCTCTTCTCCTTCAGACCCCTCGCCTTCTAGCCTTGTCTTCAAACGGTCCTTCCCTCTGGAACAAGCTTCCTCTCTCCTTGCGGCAAAAGCCAGCCTTCGCTTCTTTGTGCTCTTTATATATATTTTTAAGCGTTCTTATATAGCGCTTTTCCAGCTCAAGAGCTGCTCAAGGCGCTGGCCGATACAGTATTCTAACACAACTTGCATCCTTTGGGCGCATCGTAATAACGCTCCAGACAACTGAGCACAATCCTGGGCAGCCATGGCATTATAGTCCCCTATTCGCTATTGTGACGCGGGACTTTAATTTATCTAACAAACAAACAGCCATGGATGGGGGTGAAGGACCTAGGTGCATGCTGGGTGTGTTCTTGTCACCGGCACTCACCCGTCTAGGACATGAGCGTCAGGATCTTTAAAGTCCGATATAATGGAATGAATGCGACACAGACTAGACCTCGGTTTATACTCTCATCCGAAGGAGTAGGAAACGGGAGTAAAATGTCTTTAACAAGGACACAACACAATGCCCCAGCCTGGGCTCGAACCCGGGACCTTCAGATCCGCAAGCCAAAGCTCTACCATTAGGCCATCGTGCCTCCAACTAAGCTGATTACATCAATTGCCAATTGCTCTTTACACCTACCTCCTTACCCCCACCCACCCCTGCATATCTTACATCTCTCACCTCAACCTCATACTTTCAAAATATTTATGTATTTAATTATGTATTTGTTCATTTATTTGTTCCCGCAAGGGGCGAACGTATGTGACTTAGGTACGAAACTATTGAGGTCACCGAGGGTTTTCTCCGGGCGCTCCGGTTTCCTCCCTCCATTTAATATTGATACTGGATGCAGTCAATATAACAATTTCAAAAATAAAGATTCGATTTTCTTTCCGTCTTCCAATAGCGATCTCCCTGCCTTTACACCACCTGTTTGAGTGATGGATGTGTATTTGTTGTGTGTGTGTGTGTGTGTGCGTGTGTGAGTGGATGAAACAAGTGAGCGTGTATGTTGGTACAGATCGCCGCGCTTTGAGTCTGATTGGAGATTTGGGGACAGGGGCGTATATAGCCCAGTATTATTATTTATTTATTGTGTATTTTTAAAATTATTAACAGTGCGCGGGCGCGCGCGCGCGTGTGTGTGTGTGTGTGTGTGTGTGAGTGTGTGCGCGCGCTTTGAATTATTCTTTAATAAGATCAGGCGCCTTATAACTATTATTATTATTATTATTATTATTATTATTATTATTATTATTATTATTATTATTATTATTATTATTATTATTATTATTATCATTATCATTTTTTGTATCAATACCCTCACCCTTCGTTCCCCTCCCTTACTCTCCCCCCTTCTCCTCCTCCCCACCCCGCACTCACTGAACTCCTCACCTACCTCTGCGACATTGATGAGGAAGATGTATAGGTTGGATAGCGCGCCAGAGTAGGACAGCTGAGGCAGCAGGAAGATCAGGCACCGGAACATCACGTTGGGAATGTTCAGGCACACAAACCGCACCGACAACACCACCAGCATCCGCGTCAGCGCCAACTCAGCCACAGTCAGGCCCGAAGAGGAAGAAGCAGGGACGGTTGAGGAGGAGGATTTTCTTCTCCATAAGGCTGCTTTGCGGAGCTGCACGGCCGTGATGACAGTGCTGATAATGACGACAATGTTGATGGCGCCAGGGATGATTAAGCCGTACAGTAGCCCATCCACCACGTCCAGGGCCTGTCCTCATCCCAACCGCAGGTACAGGACGGGAATTAGTTGTGTACACTTACAGCTTTGAGTAAGATCACTAACCTTCTACACGAAGAATTAATTGTTTTTAATTAAAACGTTAGTAACTTCTGTAAAACAGGCGAAATATAACATGTTTTGTAATTGTTGTTGTTGCTCTACTTCTTCTTCTTCTTCTTCTTCTTCTTCTTCTTCTTCTTCTTCTTCTTCTTCTTCTTCTTCTTCTTCTTCTTCTTCTTCTTCTTGACTTTGCTATTTCCTGGGTAAATGGTTAGTAGCCTAAGTTCCTTTGATAGCAGTAATTGACCGAGACGGTAAGTTAATTAGAGAGTGTGTCAGTTAGAGAGTGAGTTAGAGAGTGAGTTATCTAATTAGGAAGAAATGAGTAAGTAGAAAGAGCGAGCGAGTTAGAATTATGGATTACTTCTCTGGTTGGTTGGTTGGTTGGTTGGATTGTTAAGTAGGTATAGCTAGTAACTTTCTTGGTTTTTCTTTTCGGCTAGCAATGCTGGTTGTTTGGATAGTTAGTTAGGTAGTTAGTTAGGTAAAGGTAGAAAGAGTAAATAGGTAGATAGGTAGGTAGATAGGTGGGTAGGTAAGGAGGTAGGTAGATAGATAGATAAGTAAATAGGTAGTAGGTAGGTAGATGGATAGGTAGGTACATGTAGATATGTTTATAGGTTGATAGATAGGTAGGTAGGTACATGTAGGTCGTAGGTAGATCTATATAGGTAGATAGATAGATAGGTAGGTAGGTACATGTAGGTAGGTATATATGTATAGGTAGGTAGGTAGTTAAGATAAGGAGTGAATGAAGCAGTAGATTAACTCCTTCCTTACTAACTTTAGTTAGTTAGATTGGTAATTAGTAGACTAGCTAGGCGGTCAGTCAACCAAATGGAATACGACTGGTCCTCTGATCTGTAGGATTCCAAGCCCAAACACGTTTAATCCTATCAAACCTGTCAAAATCAATCAATAATTAATTAATAACTTAACTATGTATTTACTATTATTGTTATTTATTTATTTATTTATTTATTTATTTATTTATTTATTTATTTATTTATTTATTTATTTTCTTGTTGACTAACTTGCATGCTGACTAACTGACTGACCTACTTGTGTATTTAGCTAGGTACTTGCACTAACTGTTTAAATTACTTGTCACGTACTTAAATAAGGACTGATTTAACGTACGTATTTATTTCATTATCTGATACAAATGTTGAGTCGTTTATTTACTTCTTCATTGAAAACACATCGTTATTTCCTTGCTAATTCTCTCTCTCTCTCTGTCTCTCTCTCTTTCTCCCTCTCTCTCTCTCTCTCTCTCTCTCTCTCTCTCTCTCTCTCTCTCTCTCTCTCTCTAATAACCCCTCCCCCACCATCAACCCACTCTCACTTCTTTGACCACATCACCAATCTTTCCCCCCCCCCTCTCACTCTCTCTCTCTCACTCCCTCCTTTCCGCCTTCCCTTACACAGACCTGTTTGTGCGTCCTGTAGAAAGGTGTGTCCCAGCGGATGCGCATGGTGAGCCCCGTATCGACATCTAGAATGCACACGGTGCTGTATTTAAATGACACGAATACCCTCCCTCCCACCAGCACCGCTGAGCCTGCGCATCATCATCATCATCATCATCATCATCATCATCATCATCATCATCATCATCATCATCATCATCATCATCATCATCATCATCATCATCATTATCGTCATCGTCGTCGTCACCATCATCATCACCACCATCATCATTATCATCATCATCATCATTATGATGATCATCATCATCATTATCATCATCATCATCTTCGTCATCATCATCATCATCATCATCATCATCATCATCATTACCGTCGTCATCGCCGGAGTCGTCTTTTCGTCCTCCTCCTCTTCCCGCAAGGGGCGAACGTATGTGAACGTATCGGGTGTGTTCTTCTTCTTCTTCTTCTTCTTCTTCTTCTTCTTCTTCTTCTTCTTCTTCTTCTTCTGCTTTCTTCCTCTTTCTTCTTCTTCTTCTTCTTCTTCTTCTTCTTCTTCTTCTTCTTCTTCTTCTTCTTCTTCTTCTTCTTCTTCTTCTTCTTCTTCTTCTTCTTTACTTCTTTACTTTATCTATCTACCTCTTCGTCCTCCTCCTCTTCGTCCTCCTCCTCTTCGTTCTCCAACTCTTCCTCCTCCTCCTCTTCCTCCCCCTCCTCCTCCTCCTCCTCCTCCTCATCATCATCATCATCATCATCATCACTGTCGTTGTCGTCGTCATCGTCCTCCTCCTCTTCGTCCTCCTCCACCTCTTCCTCTTCATCATCATCGTCATCATCATCATCATCCTCGTCATCATCATCATCATCATCATCATCATCATCATCATCATCATCATCATCGTCGTCGTCGTCGTTGTCGTCGTCATCGTCGTGGTGGTCAATGTCGTCGCCATAGTAATTTTGTCATCCCTTTTACAATGTATCAACATAGGCCCACATCACAAACATGCAGATCTATCTATGCACGCACACACACGTACACATAAACACACATACGCATAGACACACACACGCACATACACACGCACATACACGTACACACAAACACACACACGCACACACCCACAAACAGGTACACACAAACACACATACACATACACACACACGCACACACACAAACACACGTACACACACGTACACACAAATACACACAATTACACGCAGATACACAGACATACAAGATGCAAGATGATTTATTGTCTCCATGTTTATACAAGGGCATGTGACATTAGGGAAACATAACTCACGGACATGTGACACGCGGGTAAACATTACACACGGAGATGTGACATGAGGGCAACATAACACACGGACATGTGACATGTGGGCAACATAACACACGGATATGTGACATGTGGGCAACATAATACGAGAACATGTGACATTAGAGCAACATAACACAAGGGCATGTGACATGCTGGCAACATAACACACCGGCATTGGACATGGGGACAATATAACACACGGAATGTGACATTAGGGGCAACATAACACAAGGACATGTGACATTAGGGCAACGCTACCCATGGACATGTGACATCAGGACAACATAACACATGGGCATGGGACATTAAGGCAACACAACACATGGACCTGTGATTTTGGGAACAACATAACACAAGGACATGTGGCATTAGGGCAACATAAAACACGGACATGTAACATTAGGGGCGACATAACACAAGGACATGTGACATGCGGGCAGCATAACACAAGCAGGCAACATGACAAGAACAATACGATAGTCAATGAATAAAACGCCAGATATTACCATCATTCACATCAACATTATGAGCAACCCAGCAATCAAACTAAATACAATTATTGCGACAGTAAAATATGTAAAGTAATATAAGCATGCGGTTAACGCATGACTGAAAAGGAATTTTTAGATTTAGCTATTTAATACCCGGGAGGGGTGTGGGCGGCAAAGATTGTATAACAATTTGAAGCACACGCCACACACATAGGCTCAGTCAGTAAACGCGCGTATTCCATCGCGCAAACTTTAAAGAAACTGACGCTCATGTCCTAGACGAATGAGTGCCAGTTACACAAATACTACACCCAGCACGCACTAGGTCCATTCTCCCCCATTCCTGGTGGCCCAGAATTGTATGTAGTCTTCTTGACTTCAGACGATGCGCCAAGGGAGTGCCTCGGGCGGTTTGAGTTAGATTCTGTATCAGTCAGGCTTCTTGAGCAGCTCGTCAGCCGGAAAAAAAGAACTATTCAATAATAAAATAAAATAAAGGCGCTATAAATATCGACTGTAATAATAAATATAATACCAGACGCGAGCAGCAGCCCCATGGAGCGAGCGCTAATTAGGTGTACCGCCCTGAGAGGCCACAGCACGCACACACTACGCTCCACCGCTATCACGGCCGACACCAACCACGACGACCACGTCAACCCCGTGCACACCACCATCTTCTTGTCCAGCATCAACTCGATCAGAGGTCCTGCTCGCAGCACCTGCGTCCATACACATGTGTCCATATACATGATCAGTACAACTGTTTCAGTACACATGATAAGTACAAGTGTGTCCATACACATGATAAGTATAACTGTGTCAGTTCACCTGATCAGTACAACTGTGTCCATACACATGATCAGTATAAGTGTGTCAAGTACACATGATCAGTACAACTGTTTCAAGTACACATGACCAGCACAGCTGTTTCAAGTACACGTGATCAGTACAGCAGTGTCAGTATACATGATCAGTACAACTTTGTCCATACACATGATCAGTATAAGTGTGTCAAGTACACATGACAATTACAATTGTGTCAAGTACACATGATCAGTACAGCTGTGTCAATACACATGATCAGTACAGCGTTGTCAGTACACATGATCAGTACAGCTGTGTCAGTGCACATGAACAGTACAGCTGTGTCAGTACACATGATCAGTACAGCTGTGTCAGTACACATGATCAGTACAGCTGTGTCAGTACACATGATCAGTACAGCTGTGTCAATACACATGATCAGTACAGCTGTGTCAATACACATGATCAGTACAGCTGTGTCAATACACATGATCAGTACAGCTGTGTCAGTACACGTGATCAGTACAGCTGTGTCAAGTACAATTGCCAGCATTATGATCAATACAAATGTGTCGGATTAACTTAGTACGACTGTACCGGTACATTCATTTACCAGTACAATTTCTCTGTCTGTCAGCACAAAGAATTAATGAGTTGTCAGTATATGCACTACAGTGTCTGTCATTATTATCCAACCTATCCAACCCTTCATCTATTCAAGAATCCATTCAGCTATCCATTTAACCAAACATTCAACCATCCATATAGTGATCTATCCAACCAGTTAACTATCCAACCCTCCATATATCCATCCATCCACTACACCTGCAGGGCACCAGCAGCTTGGAACTCGCCGCTGCGACTGAGGCTGTCAGCATTACCGAGGAAGAAGGTCAGCAATGTCAGCATGTCCAGCGTGGCCAGTGTCAGCAGACAGACGTTGATGCGCTGCCTCAAACCCTGCCTGATACACAGTGGCTTAATAATAATAATAATAATAATAATAATAATAATAATAATAATAATAATAATAATAATAATAATAATAATAATAATAATAATAATAATAATAATAACAATAATAATAATAATAATAACAATAATAATAATAATAGAAGAAGAAGAAGAAGAAGAAGAAGAAGAAGAAGAAGAAGAAGAAGAAGAAGAAGAAAGAAAGAAAGAAAGAAAGAAAGAAAGAAAGAAAGAAAGAAAGAAAGAAAGAAAGAAAGAAAGAAAGAAAGAAAGAAAGAAAGAAAAATAAAAAATACCCTGAGACACGTATCCTAAATTGGTGAGCGCCGGTCACACACATACACCCAGCACGCACTAGGTCCCTTCTCCCCATTCTTAGTCGTCAAGGATTGTACTCAGTCGTCTGGCCATCAGATTATGAGTCCAGGCTGTCAACGGTGTTTAAACGACTGCCTGAATAGGCAGCAATGTTATCGCCTGACATTGGAGCACACTCTGCGAACACCACTGAGCCAAATGAGCTCATGAAACAGGCGCCTTTGTGCGCTCCTTACTAATTAAGGAAGTGATCAAAAGGAGGACAAAGGAGCGAGACAGACCACACACCTGTAGAAGACCACCACGCACAGCAGGTTGGCCGGTACACCGAGCACCAATAGTACAGGAAGCACAACCGTGTTCTTCACCGCGGTGAACAGGGCCAGCTGACGGTTGCTGATAACGTCATTGCTGTCGTCACGACCGGACAATGACGTCACATTCAGCGGCAAGCAGTTCGATAAATAGGCTGGCGTGTAATTCCCTCGTGTCACGTCAGCTCCTCCTTCCGCGGTTGAAAGTTTTGTGACGTCATTATCGGTCCATTTTGTAGTGACGTCCTCAACTTTCCACACCCAAGTGACTTTACTGCTGACAGGAACATTACTCCACGCAGGTTCAATAGCGATGACGTGGTTGGCAATGGTGACGTCAGCAACATAAGCTGTCACGATGAAATAAAATTACATGAATTCTTTTAAATAGCTCTTCCCCACCTCAAAGAAGAGCTCAAAGCGCTAAGTGATACTGTGGAGACCGGTGCTGTATACATCATCATCATCATCATCATCATCATCATCATCATCATATCATCATCATCATCATCATCATCATCATCATCATCATCATCATTATCATCATCATCATCATCGTCATCATTAGTAAGATGTTAAAGTACTGCAATAATTGTTTTTATTTTTTACGTGGATATTAACACTACAGTTGCATAAGCAGGATGCTACTACTACTACTACTACTACTACTACTACTACTACTACTACTACTACTACTACTACTACTACTACTACTGCTGCTGCTGCTACTGCAACTGCTAGTAATACTAAAAAGCTTACTACTACTACTACTATTACTACTACTACTAAGCCAACTACTTAAATGTTTCTTTTGTAGCTGGTCTGGTACTGGTCACGCTGCTAACGGAACCTCTTTTCGTGCCATCCAGAACACTGTATTCTGTCCGTCTGCGCTGAGACACAAAACGCAGAACAGTAGAACCCAGATACTCTGAATAACAATTTGTTTACCCAAGCCAATGAGATAGTTGTGTTCGCAAAGAAGAAGAAGAAGCAGAAGAAGAAGAAGAAGAAGAAGAAGAAGAAGAAGAAGAAGAAGAAGACCACCACCGCCACCAACAACAGCAAACTCCACAACAACAACAAGAGCGCCAAATTGGAAGCCTTTCAATGGGTATGAAATGGGACGATCAACGCTGTTGAAGAGTATTGAAAGGATACAGAACGCTCAATTATTTGCGGGATGTTTATAAGGAGAAAATGCGTCAACGATGTTCCCCTTTCATCCCCGCAAAATGAACCTTAAACCCGAAACCTAAAACTAAACCAATGAACCCTAAAATGGCCTCAGTCTGGGTTTAGTAGGTTTGGAACTAAAATTTGCTTTGCTGGAGCATTTTGTCAGCGTAGGGCCAGATGGGCACATTAGTGGAGTGCTTTGTCCACAGGCTAGCCATGTTTCATGTTAACCAACGTCGGGAAGAGTTAGTACTTGGATGGGTCACCATGGTGGAAAGACCACCAAACGACACACAAAGATCGAAACAAGCGCACCACACACCCCAGTTCCACCCAGCTGTGAACGGGTATCTGGCTCTGTTTAGAAAGCAGCGAAAAAGAGGAGACAGACGTCGCCCTCATCGAGCTGGCCTAGAAAAAAGGAAGGTCCCAAACGCCTCTCTCCCCAACGACCTAAAGGTTAGGGGGACAACTTTACCACCTTTAGAAGTCGGGGCTCCGATATGTTTATTTGCGTTTTGCCAGCATGTTTTAATTAATGACGCTCGTGTCGCCTTCTCTCTCTCTCTCTC
>CM072527.1:27594543-27619543 GCA_036898135.1 Oncomelania hupensis | reverse complement strand
CACAGGTGTTGAAAACCAGATGCTGCCTCCTAAACACCGCTTGGTACCACTTTGCACGGCGTACGGTAGATGTGGTCCGTGGGAAATTGTGTCCAGCAAGGCAAACCAATCTGTATGGCAAAATGCTGCACAACTCGTATTGCCAGACAGACGGGACATACCCCACCACCACAGGCTGACTTTGGTATCGCCCTTAAGCTGGCACAGGGAATAGCGCTGTCTCAAAAATGTATAGGGAAAAAGCCCCCAAAACACGGGAACATCTTTAACTACCGATAAAACGGAAGACATTAGCACAAAAAGAGCTGAGAAACATTCGAGAACCCTCAGAGAAGACGAATAATAATAATAATAATAATAATAATAATAATAATAATAATAATAATAATAATAATAATAATAATAATAATAATAATAATAATAACAAACGAAAGAAAGAAAAAAGAAAGAAACGTCAAAATAACGTCCATGACGCAAAGAATGGCATGACGTCATTTCCAACGTTCTGACCGTGGAGAGAAAGTTGTATAATAGTAAACCACTCTTCAATTTTGAAATGACGCATCAAAATGCCGCTGAGCAACGTCAGATCGGACTGTAAACTTGCTATGCATACTTATTTACTGTTGTTGCAACATGTGGTGGAGAAGCGTTTCAGGATTTGTGGTCCATTTTTTTAACGCACTCTCCCCTTTAGCGTGATAGGCCATTGGCACAACCCACATGGGGATTATATTACTCAAGTTGGGCGCCTATGTAGCAGATCAACACAGCCTTTTCATTACCCTACATTACCCTTTATAGAAGGGGGCTAACAGCTTTGGCCAAACGAACGTGCCGCACTGCGGGACTAATGATAATATAATAACATTGTAGATCCTTGTGACAGCACGAAGCTGCACTGACCACAGTGTTGCTACAGCTTAAAAGTATGACGTAATAATAAGTATATCTTACCAGTGATTTCATCCTGGAAGTTCAAAAGCAAAAGGGAGGTAGGCTTACTCTACATTCGGTCTTGCTGCGAGACTGTTATTTTAGGTCTTATTATATATATTATATATATTCACACGAGTCATACTATACCACGTATTACCAATACAATAAATAACAAGCAAATAAACTTATAACTTGGTTTGAAAGGGGAGCTTCATTGGTTTATTTTCGATCGGTGTAAGGATGTTTCAAGGCCAAGTAGAGTAGTTTTGGCGTATATATTGATTTCGTCGATAAAAAAAATCCTCCTTGTTGTGGTACTTTAGTGGTGGAAAAAGTGTAATTTGGTGCTAAGAAATCTTATTTTTATGCCAGTGTTGTCACATTTGTTTGCATAAGTTTCTTGTGGCGGTATGCAAATGGCTACTCGTAAGACACAGGACATAAGAAATGTTATTGGTTCAAAGGATTATATTGGAAGAAATACTCTAAACACGGAAGCGACACAACTATATACAAAACTAGGCACTCCTCAGACATATTAACTAATTAATGGCTGAAAACAGACGTGTCTCTAGGCGACGGCGAAATAGCTGTCAGCCTCTTTTAATTCTTGAGGAAGTGCGTTCCAGAGGGTAGGAGCAGAATTTGAAAATGACCCACAGCCAATACCATTTTTGTGTATTCCCACGACCTTAGATTTGTTGTTGTTGTAATCACTCTATATATAGCTCTTTTTAAGCTCAAAAGCTGCTCAAGGCGCTGGAAATATACAAGATCTAACTCAAACCGCTGGAGGCGCCCACATGCAAGCTTTAAACGCATAGTCTGACGTCCAGAGGATTGAGAACAATCACACAGTTGGCACGCGGAACTGTGTTGTTGAACGCAAGAGGTCAATTGTGGATTATAGTCACACGACACCGGAGCGTGTAGGCGACTACTGGTCACATTATTCTGACACCAATGAACCAGTTGATGGTAAGGGAAATATAATATGGTCACACGTTGGCCAATCCGGAATTCCAACCAGGGACCTTTCGGTTACTAGTAAGGCGCTCAACCAACTGCGCTACCCGGCCCCACATGCTGGAGGCCGCGCCGGGCTGGCTTATATGCTGAGTGACAGTGCCGTTCAAACACTAAAAAATGAGTATAATATAACGTGATTTAATATAACTCGGTTTAATATAACCGGGTTTCTTTCGTTAAGGTAACGGCCTTTTGTACACGTTACACAGTAGCTTGGCGGTATACAGTTAGGATATGTCAACTATCGACTACTGGAAACAAGCTATCAGTCGCCTCTGTTACCTAGGGCTGATCAATCTTCACTTGACATCATGATAACCTTATATACAATTACAATCAATTGACACCTTGTAATGCGTGTATGTGCGCGAGTTGGTGTGTATTTTGGGGTGCGTGTATTGTGTGTATGTATTTACGCATGTGTGTGTGTGTGTGTGTGCGGTGTAGGTGTGTGTGTGTTTGTGGTGTGTGTGTGTTTGTGGTGTGTGTGTGTTTGTGTGTGTAAGAATGGGTTTGAATATATTTTGTATAAGTGTATGGTTGTATACTCCTGTGTGTGTGTGTGTGTGTGTGCATTGTAAAAGTATGTGTATGTGTGTGTGAGAGTGTGTATTAGGGCAGTTTGTGTATATACGTGTGGTTATGCGTATGTTCCTCTGTGCATGCGAAGTGTGTGTGTGTTATATAACAATGATAAAATAATAATAAAATAAATAATATGTGCGTGTGTGTGAGAGAGAGCGCGCGCGCGCGCGTTGGTGTGTGTGCGTGTGTATTTATGTCTTCATTTGAGTGTGAGTGAGAGCACGTGCGACTGTTTGACACAGATGACGTGTTGTCAATTTTCCGTTTCCTTGTCGCCACGCATCCTTTGATGTTTGTTTTTTGTTGTTGTGTATTTTCAAACTTTAAATAGTTGGCAATCACAACGTTAAATAGTTGGGAAATTTTATGACGACGACGACGACGAAAACTACGACGAAAACGACAACGAAAATGATGATGATGAGATGATGATGATGATGATAACGATGATAATGCCTATCCAATACCGTAAATCTGAGGTTGTTGATCGTTTAACCAGCGTACTCAGTCTTATATGATAATGATGATGATGATAATGATGATGATGATGATGATGATGATGATGATGATGATGATGATGATGATGATGATGATGATGATGACGCAGTCCTCTACAACAGCGCCATCGGGAACTGGTTCAGAACAACAATCGGTGTGCGTCAAGGATGCGTCCTCTCTCCAACACTCTTCAACATCTCCCTAGAGCGCATCATGGCAGATGCCCTTGCAGATTTCGAAGGCACAGTCAGCATAGGGGTTAGAGCAATCCAACTCCGTTTTGCGGATGACATTGATGGATTGGTTGGAGAGGAACAAGAATTTGAACAGCTGGTACAGAGGCTTGACACCACCTTCAGAGCTTATTAAATGGAAATAAGTACAGAAAAGACCAAAAGGATGACCAACAACACCAAAGGCATCAACATGGACTTCAAAGTCCAAGGCCAATCCCTCAACACAGTGCATAGCTTCAAATATCTAGGAGACCATCATGCAAGGAACGGTGCAAGGAGGCAGAAAAAGAGGGAGACAGAAAAAGATGTGGGAGGACAACATTTAAGAATGGACTGACACTGAGCGAAGCCTGAGGGTTGCTGAGGACACAGAGTAAGCTGGTTAAACGATCATCTGTGATGCCCCAATGACCTTCGAGTTACGGGATTGGATAGGAGGATAGGAAGGAAAATGATGACGACGACGACGACGACGATGATGATGATGATGATGACGATGACGATGATGATGATGATGATGATGATGATGATGATGATGATGATGATGATGATGATGATGATGATGATGATGATGATGATGATGATTAGGAGGAAGAGGAGGAGGACGAGGATGTCAGCGAACACTATTTTTTGTTGTTGTGAATGATTTTAAATTTATTAGTTGTAATAATGAAACAAGATAGCAAGCCATTGAAATGTATTTCCAAACACTCACACACACACACACACACAAACACAGACCCACCCACACATACACACACACACACACACACACACACACACCCACACACACACACACACACACACCCACACCCACACCCATACTTGCAATACATCAGAAATGGGTTCATTTAAGAATGTAGGAATCGGAAAGTCATTTTTTGATGGAAAAGGGTTAGCCCAAAAATACGCATTTTTCAAAAGTGTTACATACTTTGGCGTTGTTGTGATTAGGCTTTATCATAAGGAAGTCCCCCACTCCCCTCCCTACCTCACATGCACACACAAAAACAAACAAAGGACGAAATGATAGGCCACTACCTGAACTACCTTCAACCCAGAAATGATCAAAATCGCTTGACACAACCTTTAGATACAGCGCAACATATGTTTACAACATGCTAAAGTAAAATGAAATTGACCTTTAATAAAGTATACCAATGACATAACATGCTGAAGTAAAATGAAATTGACCTTTAATAAAGTATACCAATGACATAACATGCTGAAGTAAAATGAAATTGATCTTTAATAAAGTATACCAATGACATAACATGCTGAAGTAAAATGAAATAGACAACTCGACAGACCGACATTTGGTTCATTCTGATTCTAGATCATTTGAAAGTATTTATTTTAAGGGATAAGTTTTTAACTATTTAAAAAAAGGAGTGCAGTAAAGTACGACACAATTGAAGTAGGCCTATTCAATGTCAAGTGATAACATTGCACATCCTTCAGCAGCAGTGTGTTTATCGGTCAGTTAGGCAGTCTGTCGGTCCATCGCTAATAATTAATTTGACTTTTGTGTACAAGTCACACGTTTTTCCTTATCTCAATGATAATTGAACCGAAATTCTTCATTTTTACTTTTGGCATACTGTGTTGTATTAGTATTTTCTCAAAGGTCAAGTCATCGTGCTTCACCGTTGTGTAAATACGTTTTGCGCTGCATCTAAAAAACTGGGTCCGCAATTTTTAGTTTTTGCTGGCATGCAGTTCACATAATGCCCTATCATTCCATGTTTTCAGTTTTCTTTGCTAGGATAAAGCCAATTGACAACACCGCCAAGTAAAATCATTTGAAAACACCGCCAAGTAAAGCCAATTCACAACACCAACAGGTAAAGCCAATTGACAACACCGCCAAGTAAAACCAATTGACAACACCGCCAAGTAAAGCCAATTAACAACACCAACAAGTAAAGCCAATTCACAACACCGCCAATTGACAAAACCAGCAAGTGAAGCCAATTGACAACACCGCCAATTGACAGCATCGCCAATTGACAATACCAGCAAGTAAAGCCAATTGACAACACCGCCAGTTGAAAACACCAGCAGGTAAAGCCAATTGACAACACCGCCAATTGACACCACCGCCAATTGACAAAACCAGCAAGTGAAGCCAATTGACAACACCGCCAATTGACAGCATCGCCAATTGACAATACCAGCAAGTAAAGCCAATTGACAACACCGCCAGTTGACAACACCAGCAAGTAAAGCCGATTGACAACACCAGCAAGTAAAGCCAATGGACAACACAGCCAAGTAAAGTCAATTGACATCACCACCAAGTAAAGCCAATTGACAACATCGCCAAGTAATGCCAATTGACAACACCACCAAGTAAAGCCAATTGACAACATCGCCAAGTAAAGCCAATTGACAACACCAACAAGTAAAGCCAATTGACAACACCAGCAAGTAAAGCCAATTGACAACACCGCCAATTGACAACATCGCCAATTGACAATACCAGCAAGTAAAGCCAATTGACAACACCGTCAAGTAAAGCCAATTGACAACACGGTCAAGTAAAGTCAATTGACAACACAGTCAAGTAAAGTCAATTGACAACACAACAAGTAAAGCCAATTGACAACACCAGCAAGTAAAGCCAATTGACAACACCGCCAATTGACAACATCGCCAATTGACAATACCAGCAAGTAAATTGACAACACCAACAAGTAAAGCCAATTGACAACACCGTCAAGTAAAGCCAATTGACAACACAGTCAAGTAAAGTCAATTGACAACACACTCAAGTAAGGTCAATTGACAACACCACCAAGTCAAGCCAATTCACAACACCGGTAAGAAAACTGAAAATAATCACTTTTGAAATTGCGTATTTTTTTTGTCAATGTGTGTGTCTAGAAATACATTTGAATGGCTTGCCATCTTGTTCCACATAAAGAGATGGCGGGGCGAGAGAGAGAGAGAGAGAGAGAGAGAGAGAGAGAGAGACAGACAGACAGACAGAGACAGAGACAGAGAGAGAGAATAGGTGTTTGATAGATGTGAACAAGTTGACAGTTTGTCAATTTTCCAATCTCTGTTATTCGTGCACGTAGCCATTTCTTTGATACACACACCCATGTGCACACACACTTAAATACACCACACACACAAACACAAGCACACGCACACACACAAAACACACAAACACGCGCACAGACTCACGTGCACGCACATATATACGCGTTCCCACATCACACATGCACACACAGACCCACACAAAAATATACACTAACAGACACACGCACGTACACACACCCACGCACAGAGAAGGGGGAAGGGTCTAGAATGATGTTTACACATAGAGCAGACAACTGACAATTTATACCGTCCTTATACACAGAGCACTGACAATTCATACCGTCCTTATACACAGAGCACTGACAATTCATACCGTCCTTATACACAGAGCGAACAACTGGGGGTTGATACCGTTCCTACACACAGTCGCTGCGCTGCAGCATAATTCAGGCCCGGACTAGGGGGGGGGGGGTTTACAGGGGTTACGTAACCCCCCCCCCCCCCCCCCCCCCCCCCCCCCCCCTGGCCTGACTATGTACCTTTTTTTTTTTTTTTTTTTTTTTTTTTTTTTTTAGGGGGCTACGTTACAATCATAAGTAAATCCGGGGAGAAATTTCAACCCTCTCCCCTAGGCACTATAAAAAAATAAATCCTCTTCCACTCTACTCAATTTCAACCACTGATTCTTTTATCACAAGTAACTACATTCTGTTACCTGAGACACTGTGCTTCCCATAGCTTGAGTCTCTGCATTGTAAAAGCATGCGGCTTGCCTGCAGTGAAGAACATGATGGGAGCACTGAGGGAACTGTCACTGTTTTTCTAAAACTCTCCAAAGAGACAAAGAAAACTTGAAGATACCATCGAATCATCTCAGCCTGACACGACAAAAACAAAGTTTGTTGATCTGTGCAGAACAAGATGGGTAGAAAAACATGAAGCACTGGAGGTTTATACATCTCTCTTTCTGGTTGTTCACGACTGTTTGGGACAAATGTGTGAAGACAGTGACAATTGGGACAGTGAGACTCTGACCGAGGCAACTGGCTTTCTCCACACCTTGAGCAGCAGTGCTTTCCTCGTTGCATTCGTTGTCGTCCGCAATTGTTTGCGTTACTTAAAACCCTTGACAGTGAAGCTGCAGAAAAGGACAAAAGATGTTGTCGATGCCTACAGGGAAATCAAAGCGGTCAGTAACTGCATGTCTTCTATTAGAAGAGATGTCGACACAGCGTTCGTTGCCTGGTTCGGTGAAGTCAGCAAAATGGCGAATGCTTTGACAACTGATGTTATTGTTCCTCGTCAAGCATCCCGACAGACTCTCCGCGACAACCAACCTGCGGCCACTCCAGAAGAATATTTCAAGATTAGCATTGCCATTCCTTTCTTGGAACACCTGTCAATCGAATTGGACTCGAGGTTCAAAAATGCTGACCTAGCAGTTGATGGTCTCTGTCTGGTGCCAAGCACTTTAATAGACAACCAGGATGGTTTCATGCAGGTTCCAGAAGGGGTGAAGACACTGGCAATGTTGTGGGAGTCTGATCTACCAGACAACGCTACCCTTGATGCAGAATACCAAAGGTGGGTTTGCAAATGGCGAAGTGCTGCTGAGAATGCGACAGCTATCATCCCATCCACGGCATCAGAAGCACTGAAACATCGTGACAGGGATTTTTATCCCAACCTGTTCATCATGCTAAAGAACCTTTGCACCCTGCCTGTCACTACTGCCGAGTGTGAGCGTTCAAACAGTCAGTTGCGCAACCTGAAAAACTACCTGCGCTCTACAATGGGGCAACATAGACTCAATGGACTTGCTTTACTGAAAGTGCACAGGGATGTTGATATTGACTTCAAAGAGGCAGTGAACTGTTTTGCCAGAAGATACAATTCACAAAAGGTACTAATGCCGAGAAACCAAGTGCAGCAAGACTGAAAGTGAAAGCAGGGCGGTGATGTTCATAAATTACAAGGTAAAGCTTTATACTGTTAACGATCAACAAAATGTAGTGAATAATAATAGTATGCAAAACATCTCTGCTGATAAATAAATGTTCGTGTGTGTTTTTTTGTTGTTGTTTTTTTAAGGGACGGGCAGATGATTATTTTTGTACCCCAGAGTTTGTCATTTCAATTTGTTTAAAAAGCTCAAAGTCCCAGACCATCAAAAATGGCTTTTTCAAGGTTCAGATTGCACCAGATTGCACCATTTTGCATCCTTGAAAAAAAAAATTTACGGGGGGGCATGCCCCCGGACCCCCCTAGAAGGCTCGGCGCTTCGCGCCTTCGCTGAATCTGTAACCCCCCCCCCCCCTCAACTTTACCAGGTCCGGTTCTGCACCCTGCCTGTCACTACTGCCGAGTGTGAGCGTTAAAACAGTCAGTTGCGCAACCTGAAAAACTACCTGAGCTCCACAATGGGGCAACAGAGGCTCAATGGACTTGCTTTACTGAAAGTGCACAGGGATGTTGATATTGACTTCAAAGAGGCAGTGAACTGTTTTGCAGGAAGATACAATTCACAAATGGTACTAATGCCGAGGAACCTAGTGCAGCAAGACTGAAAATGAAAGCAGGGCTGTGATGTTCATAAACTACAAGGTAAAGCTTTATACCGTTAACGATCGACAAAAAGTAGTGAATAATAATAGTATACAAAACATCTCTGCTGGTAAATAAATGTTTGTGTGTGTTGTTGTTTTTTTAAGAGGGGGGGGCGGGGGGGGACAGAGGATTATTTTTGTACCCTAGAGTTTGTCAGTTCAATTGTTAAAAAAGCTCGAAGTCCCAGACCATCACAAATGGCTTTTTCAAGGTTCAGATTGCACCAGATTGCACCATTTTGCATCCTTGAAAAAAAAAATTTCCCGGGGGAGCATGCACCCGGACCCCCCTAGAAGGCTCGGCGCTTCGCGCCTTCGCTGAATCTGTAACCCCCCCTTCGACTTTTCCCAGGTCCGGCCCTGGCATTAAGCTACGAAGTAAAGACAGCAAAGCAATATATGATGGCAAAACATTCAAATGTCAATGTGCCCCAGAATGATGCAGGTAAAAGTTCTTGGTCTTTCATCAGATCAGTATATTAGTGTAGGCCTACGTGATAACCATTACTTGATTTCATGAGATCCGGATAATAATAAAGGACTAAGTATTCATGACCTTGTACAAAATCCATACACGCAGCTTGTTGATCTAGTAGAGAAAGCATGAAGTCAGTCAGTGTGGTTGGGCGTCTGACAGAGGAAGAATCGAACCCAAATCATGTAGCAGGAACAGCCTTGTCATATTATATAGTTGCACTCCCGTCTGTGCAGGAATTTTTAACCGCCAATGAATGGTCAAAGGGAAGCAACAGAATATTTCAAGATGTCGATGGATCATTCATTGTTACGTTGTTGCTTCCCTTTAACTGTCCCGTTCTTTGTTTAGTCGTTAATTTAGTTTATCGCGTGGGCGTCGAAAAAAATAATTAGTCTATACACGATACTATCACTCACACTTTCTTCATTTCAACTCAAAGCGCGGCGGCCTGAAGAGATTTATTGAAATGTGTGTCATTGTAGGCCTACATTGGGTGAGAATTAATTGCGCTTCATGTTTGGTCTTGTGCGTTATAAAATAAATGATGATGATGAAAATGATGATGATGATGATTATGATTATTATGATTATTATGATTATTATTGTTATTGTTATTGTTATTGTTATTGTTATTGTTATTATTATTATTATTATTATTATTATTATTATTAGTAGTAGTAGTAGTAGTAGTAGTAGTAGTAGTAGTAGTAGTAGTAGTAGTAGTAGTAGTAGTAGTAGTAGTAGTAGTAGTACAGAGACTTGACACCACCTCCAGAGCCTATGGAATGGAAATAAGTGCAGAGAAGACCAAAATGATGACCAACAACACCAATGGTATCAACACGGACATCAAAGTCCAAGGCCAATCCCTCAACACAGTGCATAGCTTCAAATATTTTGGAGCCATTGTATCAGACAATGGGTCCCGACAGGAAGTCCTCTCCAGGATCGCACAAACAACTGCTGCCCTGACAAGGTTGAAGCCCATTTGGAAAGACAGGACCATCAGTCTACATTCCAAAGTAAGACTGCTGCGCTCCCTTGTCATCTCCATCTTCCTATATGCTTGCGAAGCATGGACCTCACAGCAGATCTACAACGAAGAATACAAAGCATGGAGATGAGGTGCTACAGAAGACTTCTGGGCATTTCCTATACCCAACACATCACCAACAACGAAGTCCGACAGACCATCACACAAGCCATTGGACAACACGATGACCTGCTCACAGTGGTAAAGAAACGGAAACTCCGATGGTATGGTCACGTCACCAGATCATCAGGCCTTGCAAAGACTATTCTGCAAGGTACAGTGCAAGGAGGTAGACGAAGAGGGAGACCGAAAAAGAGGTGGGAGGACAACATTCGAGAATGGACTGGTTTAACACTGAGCGAAGCCATCAGGGCTGCTGAGGACAGAGAAAGATGGAATATACTGGTTAAACGATCATCTGTGGTGCCCCTACGACCTCCGGGTTACGGGACAGGATAGGATAGGATTATTATTATTATTATTATTATTATTATTATTATTATTATTATTATTATTATTATTATTATTATTATTATTATTATCATCATCGCTATTATAGAAGTGGGAATTGAAATCAATTTTTTTTGTGGAAATGTTAGCTAGATTAACTGCATCCAATAGCAAAAGAGATTTTGAAAGATCTGCACCACCTTCCTCTTTATTCCCCTCTTTTGCCCTTTGTGAGAAAATCCCCACACTCCCCTTCACTTTCTCATCACCTACCCTATTTCTTTAAAGTGTGTTCATAGATTAAATGGGTTCTAACACAAGTTGTATGTAATTTTTTTTAAAGTGGTATACTTTTTTTGGGGTGTGAGCTGAGCAATAAATAATATTTGTTGGATAATTTGTATTTAACGCAAATTTATTTCTTTAAGAAACAAAAATGTATTTCTTTAATTTTCGAAATAAAAATTAAGAAAATTTATTTCTTTAACGTTTTACCCAAAATAAAGAAAATTTATTTCTTTAAAGAAAAAAAGTAAAGACTATCAACCCTGAGCACTACATACCTGCATGTGA
Source organism: Oncomelania hupensis (assembly GCA_036898135.1). Lineage (NCBI taxonomy): Eukaryota > Metazoa > Mollusca > Gastropoda > Littorinimorpha > Pomatiopsidae > Oncomelania > Oncomelania hupensis. The sequence goes on along the minus strand of CM072527.1, from coordinate 27,608,068 downwards.
AACTAACATTACTAAATGTGCAAGGTTTGAGCTTTCCACAAATATCATCTATAGCTCTTTAGAATAATATTTCAAAATTTTTATACCTTTACAGGGAATAGTTGAGCTGATAGTGACGCGTCTGCAAAGAGTTAAGAAGGACAAGAAGAAAGGAAGAAGAAGAAGAAGTAGAAGAAGAAGAAGAAGAATAAGAAGAAGAAAAAGAAGAAGAAGAAGAGAGGTATTATAGATTATGATGTAATTTTGTAAAGCAACATCTGTTTGGGTACCCTGAGCTCCCAAACATGTTAACACCAATCCATGTTCACCTGCCCTCTGATTATTATGTATACCTTGACAAGCTAATAGCGTCAGGTCGATTTTACTAGATCGATTTTTTACCGTCGTAGCACGCGCAAAAGATGTGTGGTTTAACTGGATTTTTGTTTGTTTTCCTTTCTGTGTGTAATTTCCCTCTTGTATTCCTTTGTGTGTGTCATTTCCCCCTTGTATTCCTTTGTGTGTGTCATTTCCCCCCTTGTATTCCTGTGTGTGTGTCATTTCCCCCTTGTATTCCTTTGTGTGTGTCATGTCCCCCTTGTATTCCTTTGTGTGTGTCATTTCCCCCTTGTATTCCTTTGTGTGTGTCATTTCCCCCTTGTATTCCTTTGTGTATGTCATGTCCCCCTTGTATTCCTTTGTGTGTGTCATGCCCCCCTTGTATTCCTGTGTGTATGTCACTTCCCCCTTGTATTCCTTTGTGTGTGTCATGTCCCCCTTGTATTCCTTTGTGTATGTCATTTCCCCCTTGTATTCCTTTGTGTATGTCAATTCCCCCTTGTATTCCTTTGTGTATGTCAATTCCCCCTTGTATTCCTTTGTGTATGTCATTTCGCCCTTGTATTCCTTTGTGTATGTCATTTCGCCCTTGTATTCCTTTGTGTATGTCAATTCCCCCTTGTATTCCTTTGTGTATGTCATTTCGCCCTTGTATTCCTTTGTGTATGTCATTTCGCCCTTGTATTCCTTTGTGTATGTCATTTCTCCCTTGTATTCCTTTGTGTATGTCAATTCCCACTTGTATTCCTTTGTGTATGTCATTTCGCCCTTGTATTCCTTTGTGTATGTCATTTCGCCCTTGTATTCCTTTGTGTATGTCATTTCGCCCTTGTATTCCTTTGTGTATGTCATTTCGCCCTTGTATTCCTTTGTGTATGTCATTTCGCCCTTGTATTCCTTTGTGTATGTCAATTCCCCCTTGTATTCCTTTGTGTGTGTCATGCCCCCCTTGTATTCCTTTGTGTATGTCAATTCGCCCTTGTATTCCTTTGTGTATGTCATTTCGCCCTTGTATTCCTTTGTGTATGTCAATTCCCCCTTGTATTCCTTTGTGTGTGTCATGTCCCCCTTGTATTCCTTTGTGTATGTCAATTCGCCCTTGTATTCCTTTGTGTATGTCATTTCGCCCTTGTATTCCTTTGTGTATGTCATTTCGCCCATGTATTCCTTTGTGTATGTCATTTCTCACTTGTATTCCTTTGTGTATGTCATTTCTCACTTGTATTCCTTTGTGTATGTCATTTCGCCCTTGTATTCCTTTGTGTATGTCATTTCGCCCTTGTATTCCTTTGTGTATGTCATTTTGCCCTTGTATTCCTTTGTGTATGTCATTTCTCACTTGTATTCCTTTGTGTATGTCATTTCGCCCTTGTATTCCTTTGTGTATGTCATTTCGCCCTTGTATTCCTTTGTGTATGTCATTTCGCCCTTGTATTCCTTTGTGTATGTCATTTCTCACTTGTATTCCTTTGTGTATGTCATTTCGCCCTTGTATTCCTTTGTGTATGTCATTTCTCACTTGTATTCCTTTGTGTATGTCATTTCGCCCTTGTATTCCTTTGTGTATGTCATTTCTCACTTGTATTCCTTTGTGTATGTCATTTCTCACTTGTATTCCTTTGTGTATGTCATTTCTCACTTGTATTCCTTTGTGTATGTCATTTCGCCCTTGTATTCCTTTGTGTATGTCATTTCTCACTTTTGTGTATATCATTTCTTCCCATTTTCTCACATTACTGTTTTGTCAGCTTTTGTAAATAAATTATTATGTATTCTTTGCGTGGACTTTAGTTCAGTTGTCCGCTTTTGACACTTTAATTGTTGCATTTACTTTTGAAGGGTAGCACTTGGATAAACGTTGCTTTTGTATGTGCTTTGTGTGCCCTGTGTAATGCCTTATTTGTTGTTCTTGAATTAAACTATGTTTATACCAAAGAGAGGAACACACAGATCTATACACGTGGATAGACAGAGATGCAGACAGACAGAGAGATGCAGACAGAGATACCGACAGACAGAAATACAGACAGACAGATATGCAGACAGACAGGAAGGCAGTACATCTTTGGGCAGGACTTTATTGGGGTCACAGGAAAATCTTCAAGAACGATAACTGCAACCGGAACGTTGCCAATCATGGGCAATAACCAAGTTACTTCAGTCACTCAGGGACGTCAACTTCAGAAAAAGGATCAACACATCACGTGACATGGGTGATACAAACATGACAGTAACGGGCATCGTACGGTTAACATTAACACATCTATCAGCAACGTCATTGGAGACTGCAATTCTCTTCAAACCAGAAATAGTTATCACATATGTATGATGAACAGCGTTTCAATGGACAGCCATGATCAACCGCCATGATGAATCATATGACCAATAACCATGATCAGTAATTATAGTGATTAACCTATCTACGACATCATGCAGACTCCGGTGAGAGATGTTATAATTATTCCCAGGTAACGTGTCCCCGAAAACTTTCCGTAGTTGGTGAGGGAAGCGTTTGGGACCTCTCTTTTATCTAGGTCAGCTTTATGAGGGCGGTGCCCATCTCTTCTCCATCGCTGCTTTACCTTCCCCGGTTCTTAACAGAACCAGGTACCCGTTCACAACTGGGTGGACTGGAGGTGAGTTGTGCGGTTGATTTATCCTGTGTCTTTCTGTAATTGTCATCCAAGCATGGAGACCCATCCAAGCTTGACGTTGCTTCACCAAGCATTTCTTAGCGCATGCCATTTCCAATTCAGAAGTATACCATTTGAGGACCATTTACAGCAGGACCATTCCAGAAATATACAATTATAGGAGAACCAATTACAAGAAAACCATTTCAGAATTTACGATTCGAGAACCATTTCCAGCAAAATAATTCCAGAATGTACAATATGAGAATCAGGTACACAAGACCCAGTTAGAATTTACACAACGATTGACATCACATGTAATTTTAAAAACAAAACTTAAATAACGTAAACGATGACGTACACAACGCCGATGGAAAAGGTTTGCATCATACTGACGTAATAATTGGTCCAGTGGTGCTCTTAACAGAACAACCCAGACATAATTTTCCCTTTGCATTTGCTTGAGGAGAACACAAAGAACTACAAACTGCTAACAACATCAAGCAAACAATACTGAAAAAGAAGTGTAAAACAAAACATTTGAAAAGATATTGGGCCCTAACCTCTAACTACCCACAGGACGAGATAACCTGTAAGATTCTTTTAAACGTCCACGACAGTTTGGGCGATGGCAGACAACATGTCACTCGCTATTCAAACACCACTCACGACGTTCACTTCTAAACACGCCGAGGACATAGATACATACAATACACTCAGGAAATTAATCAGTTATTCATTGCTTACAGGATCTAATGGACTGCGAAGAACCGAACCAGGACCACAAAATCAGGACCACAATTTGGTTGAAAGAGGACTCACACATGATCCGTATAAAAGATCTGACGAAACAATCCTAGTGGTAACCCTGAAGGCACTCCACCAGCCGGTCACTTTACAATAAAGGCATCCCACGCAGGAGACGCTGAGGCTTATTCTAATTTATCGAACCATCGTTTACAAAAAACAAAATAAAGTATAAACATCATTATAAAATATCAACAAAACACATACATATAAAATGCCTACATTGATAAATAATAACAACATAGGAAGCCCTAGTGACCATTTGGCAGAAAGCCTCCAATAGCCCCAAGCTGACCCAACAGACCTCATACACAAATGGGGAGTTTTGGAAGAGTTTTAAATAAAAAGGTAGGTGACTATTCTAGCAAAAAAGATAGTATAGTAGATTGATAGAACAGAGTAGGAATGAGAAAGAACAAAAGGAGAAAGACAGCGACAGTGAGAATTTAAAGCACTAAATTGTCAGAAAGTGGGGATATTATTTATACAGAAACCCACGGAAGCCCCAAAGGGGGAGGAGGTTGGGGAGGGGGGGAGGGGGAACTCAATGACACTGCATTATAGCACACTCAGACTGTATTAAAATACATTCAGGAAATGATGCTTTATTAAAATACACTCAAGAAATAACACTGCATAATAATACATTCAGACTGTATTAAATTACATTCAGGAAATGACGCTTTATTAAAATACACTCATGAAATAAAATTGTATAATAATACACTCAGGACATGTTACTGCATTATAATAGACTCAGGAAATGACCATGTAATGCATTCAGGATATGACGCGGTTTTAAAATACATTCAGGATATGACGCTGTTTTAAAATACATTCAGGAAAGGGTTCTGCATTATGATACACTCAGGAACTGACGCTGTATTATATAATATACTCAGAAAATTTGTAAGTTAGTTAGTCATTGTTACAGGGTCCAGCGGACTGCAAAAAGCCGAGTCAGGACCACAACTTTGTTAAAAGAGGACTCACCCCCGATCCGTATAAAAGATCTGCTGAAACAACTCTCATGGTAACACTGAAGGCACTCTACCAGCCGGCCACTTTACAATAAAGGCATCCCATGTAGGGGACGCTGAGGCTGTACTCTAATTTATCAAACCCCCGTTTACAAAAACAAAAAAAGAATATACACATCATCTTAACATATTAACAAATCATACACATATATAATGCCTAAATTGCCAAATAATAATACCATACAAAACCCTAGTGACCATTTGGCAGAAAGCGTCCAATAGCCACAAGCTGATCCAACAGACCCCATACACAAACGAAAGGTGCTGAGAGTTTTCAAGAAAAAAGATAGGGGGGGAGAGGGTGTCTAAAGAACAAGGTAGTAGATTGTAAAAATAGAGTAAGAAAGAACAAAAAAGAAAGACAGCAACAATGGGAATTTAAAGCACTAAATATCCACAAAGTGAGGATACTATTTATACAGAAACGCACGGCACCCCAACGGGGATCATGCTCATGAAATGATTTTTTTTATTAAAATACACTCAAGAAAAGACAATGTTTTAAAATACACTCAGGAAATAAAATTGCATTATAATACACTGATGATTAGGGCACTATATTAAATTAGTCAGGATATGACACATATACCTAAATATTCTTAGGGCATGGCAGTCTGAATTGAAATTCACTCAGGACATTAACACATCTGTATTGATTATACTTCGGACATAGCAGTCACCCAGTATATGCCACTCAACCTTAAATGTTTAAACCAACACACAACACTCACTATTATATTATGTCAGGACAAGCCAATGAGCGTTAAAATACACCCTTGACACACTGTATTATATATAATCAGGACATGACATTCAGTGTTTAAAATACACTCACGGCAAAAAGAATCGGTTTACAAGACTTGACACTCAGCAAAAATGACAATTAGGATACACACAAAAATATACTTAGCATTAAATATCATTCAGGACATGACACTCAATACTACTTACTCATAGAATATGTCCTTAGTAGTGAATATTAAATACAACTCCGGACACTCATGGCTAAATACAGAGGACACAACTTGACACTGTGAAAATAATGTTGCCATTAACATTTGCCGTGCATCGTATTCATAAAGCTCGTGACAGTCACTTCTCAATACACCCAGGACATGATCCTCTCGAGATTGTGTCGGTATAAAAATACACTTTGTAGTATAATACTCAGAGGGCATGGCACTCATTATTAAATACACCGAGCACATCACTCTCTGTATGAAATACATACTCTCAAAACTCTGTGGATATAAAAATACACTTGGTAGTATAATACACTTAGGAAGGACGTGAAAATGTGAACAGTCAGGACATACAATCGAGGACTATCTACACAGTCAGGACATACTGTCAGCCACTACCCACATACAGTCAGGACGTACAGTCAAGGACTACCCACACAGTCAAGAAGCATGCATTGTGCCAAGGACAGCCTGAGAAAAATTTGGCGGGAAAGGATAGCCACAGCTATCTGCATCAGCTTGGTCAAATCACGGAAAAAGTATACTAATTATCACAATCAACGTTGGTCTTTCGGGTTGGGAATGGGGATGGTGTTAGTGGGTTAGAGTGGTGGTGGTGGGTGAGGGATGTACCAGCATGGAGTACCAAACAGGGCACATGTTAAGGACAGCTCCATCAGTAGAGCTAGGGTTCGCGTTGCCTCGCCGGAACACAACAATGTACTTGGCAAAACGTCACCTGGGCCAAAAGCCTTTAAGAAATTAAAAACTCCTAGTTCGCACCACGCTGGAGGCGACTGGCTCAATCGGTAGAGTGCTAGCCTTTCAGCAGTCAGGATTCAGAATGATGTCGGAAAGTGCTAGTTCATGCCCAGAAGGGAAGCCATCTCTGCAAGTCCATCTTGCTGCAGCAACGATTCTCGATGTTGGTGTGAAGGTCGGCGCCTGCTGGAAAAAGTTAATCACCTGTCATTGCAGGATCCTGTTTCTCCTTGCCCTGTTTAGGATCGTGTCAGATCTGTGCGCTGAACTCATTATCACTCATGTATGCTTACATTGAATCACCATTCTGTAAACGCGCGATCTGTGTGCAAAAACGAAAGCACAATCTTTGTGTAAACTGATCACCAGTAGGCCTATGTGTAAAATAAACAACAGTTTATGTGTAAACTAGTCACCAGTATGTAGAATTCACCAGTGTTGTGTAAACTACATCATTACTTTGTGTACACTACGTCACGGTTCTGTGTAAACTACATACATCAGCTCTCTGCGTGTAAACTATATCATCGTTCTGTGTAAACTACATCACCACACTGTGTAAACTACATCACCACTCATTGTAAACTACATCACCACTCTTGTGTAAACTACATCACCACTCTGTGTGTAAATTACATCACCACTCTGTGTAAACTACATCACCGCTCTGTGTAAACTACATCTCTGCTCTGTGCAAACTAGTCACCAGTCTCTGTAAATTGAACGCCAGTTTTGTATAAATTTATTTTCACATAAGTGATTTTAGACCAATGCAATTACTAGTCTTCTTGTGCATTAAACACCAGTTTAAACAAAACACCAGTACACTATAAACACAAACACACACACACACATCCACACACACACACATACGCACCCACACACACAATCGGGAATGTTACCAAAACAGGTTACAATTAGGGAATTGTCTTATTCTCAGTGATATTTACAAATCAAATGTTGTATTTTATGAAATTAGGTAGATTTATGAATGACGTACAGGGTTGAGGAGTAATCTGCCCTTTAAACTTGATTTTGTTCGTAGCGCAGCTTGCTGTACAGGTGTTTATAATTTACACACGTCTACCCCAGTTTTCGACAAATTGGAAAGATGCGATTTCTCGATATTTAAGGTTGTGCTATAATGTTTTCGAGTGGAAAAATATGTTTTTAAAAATGCGAAAAATGTTTTAATTCCCAATTTTTTTCAACTACCCCATTTGTTACCACATTTATATTTTACAAAACCCTCCAGTTGTGCGGTTATACAAATACACACACACACACACAAACCAACACACACGCACACACACACCAGTATTATGTGTAAGGTGACCACCAGTCTATCTGTAAACTTGAAGACCAAATATATAAAGCAGACATCAGTATTTTATAAACTATACACCAGAATCTGTAAAAGCAAAGCGCAAGGATACACGTATAACTTGCTACACACTGTACCAGCTGAGCTCTTCCGCAAAACCCTCGCTTTAACGAAACGCTGACAATGAAGTGTGTACAACACGTTACCCAGCAATGTGCATTAGCACAGTCCAGCATTTCAGATGAGTGTTTGCAGTGAGGTCAACTGTACAGTATTTCGTATTAGCCATGCACTACAGTGCGCAAAATTAATAGCTAGTTAGTTATTTAGTCATTGTTTATATGGTCCCGCGGACTGCAAAAAGCCGAATCAGGACCACAACTTGGTTGAAAGAGGACTCATCCCTGTTCTGTATAAAAGATCTGCCGAAACAACCCTAATGGTAACACCGAAAGCGCTCCACCAGACGGTCTTTTACAATAAAGGAATCCCATTCAGGGGACGCTGAGGCTGTTCTCTAATTTACCGAACCCCCGATTACAAAAACAAAATAGAATATAAACATTATTATACAATATTTTAAAAAAATCATTATAACATATTAACAAAATACACACATATAAAATGCCTAAACTTGCTAAATAATAATACTATAGGAAGCCCTAGTGACCATTTGGCAGAAAGCGTCCAACATCCCGAAAGTGACCCAACTGACCCCATACACAAATAAGAAGTTTGGGGAGAGTTTTCAAGAAAAAAGGTAGGTGACTGGCCTAGCGAAGAAGATAGTAGATTGATAGAACAGAGTAGGAACGAAAGAGAACAAATGAGAATGACAGAAACAGTGGTAATTTAAAGCACTAAATTTCCACAAAGTGGGAATACTATGTATACAGGAAACATCGGCACCCCAGCGAGGAGTGAAGGGGGAGGGGGTGGGGGCTAAAAATAATAATAATAATAATAATAATAATAATAATAATAATAATAATAATAATAATAATAATAATAATAATAATGTACACGAGATGAAGTAGCCTAAAAGTGCAATAATCTAAGGAGATCGCTTACAGAAGCTTGAAATGTTTTAATTGTAAAAATTATGATTATTATATATTGACTGCATCCATTATTAATAGCAGGAGGAAATCAGTGCACCCGCAATAACTTATCGTTCCCGACATTCATTCCAGAGAAACAGTTTCTGGTCCTGACAAAATGAACGGTCTCTGACCCAGTCATTAATTGGAGAACAATATTATTTCTGACCGCGTGGATTGACTTACCACAGTGGCGACCCAGTGACATAGTGAAATAGAGAAAGCAGCAGCTGTGATGACTTGCATCTGCCGTCCTTGATCATTTGCTATTACGTCCCCAGCAACACTACAACGTGACGTGGCGCTGACGTGGGGATATGATGGCGTGGCGTGGCGTGGCGTGGTGATGACGTAACATGACGTGGACGTGGTGTAGTGATGTCGTGGTGTGATGATGACGTAGGGAGGTGATGGATCGAGTGTCGTGGAGATGAAGTGACGTGGTGATGAAGTGACGTGGTGATGAAGTGACGTGGTGATGAAGTGAGGTGTTGTGGTGACGAGGACGCGTAGTGATGACATGGTTATGACGTGCCGGCGGCTAGTGGTGGCTGCTCCTGGCTAACCCACTCTTGGTCCTGGTGACAGCGTGCGGCTTGCGACTGAAGCATCCCGTGGATACAGACCCGTGCTTGGGGCTTCCGCCTTCGCTGGCGTGACCTCCCTTCTCCGGCTGACCTTTCCCGTCCTTATCCTCCAGGTCCAGAGATCTTGACACCGACATGGCCAGCAATCCTCGTAGGACGGCGGCACCCAGATATCCGGCGGCTGACTGCGCATGCCCGGCGCCCCCTGGCGGGGAACCGGAAGTCAAGGCGGCTAGTGACGTCACTGCCGCCTCTCGACGCCGTCAGGTGAGTTTGTGCCAACGGGCGGAGGCGGACTGCTCTCGCACTAAGTCCTGCCAGTGCGCTTTCTCTTCCCCGCTAGAATCGCTCGCAAGCCGCACCTTGCCCAGCCGTTCATCGTTCCCCAGCGTGTTGTCGTGCAGCACCGTCACCTGCAGCAAGCAGTCAGTCAGCAGTCAGCTTCACAGTCAGCCAAACTTTACCAGCATTCAGCGAGCAATTTTACATTTATTCGATTTTCAGGTTTACGGTCAGTCAGCTGTCACCTTTGTGCTGACCAAATCGTCTAGGGAAGACAATATAGCATCACACCACCACCGTCCTTTACCACCTCCTCTTCCTCCTCCTCCTCCTCCTCCTCATCATCATCATCATCATCATCATCATCATCATCATCATCATCATCATCATCATCATCATTCTCCTACCCGATCCTTTCCCCTAACTCATAGATCGTTGGGGCACCACAGATGATCGTTTAACCAGCTTACTTCAGTTTTCTCTGACCTCAGCAACTGACATGGCTTCGCTCATTGTTAAACCAGTCCATTCTCGAATGTTGTCATCCACCTTCTTTTATGTATCCCTCTTCTTCTTCCTCCTTGCACCGGACCTTGCAGGATGGTCTTTGCAAGGCCTGGTGCTACGGTGACGTGGCCATACCATCGAAGCTTCCATTTCTTCACCACTGTGAGCATGTCATCGTGTTTTCCAATGGCTTGTGTGAGGGTTCGGGCACTGAATAGAATAGACCCAACGTTTCCCGGCGTGTCGTAAGAGGCGCCTAACAGGGGTGATTTCAGCACGGCATCACTGGGCAAAAGTCTTCTACACCGGCCAGAACGGAGGAACCTCATGTTACTACAGGTTCAACGACCACATGCTCATGGCCAAGGCGAGGAGAGGATTGGGCCCTGCCAGGTCTTTCTTGCCCAATACACACTGCGTGATGAATAGAACCCTTTACTCCATAGCGGATCGGTCGTCGCCCGGGTCACCAAGGACCGCGTCTTCCGTTGGCCACCAGGACGGTGGTGATGAGTGTGCTACTGGTGGACAACTTAGCAAGATCCGAACCAGAACAACATCGTCATAGGAACCTGGAATGTCAGGACCCTAACCGTGGAGGGAAAATTATAAGAACTGGCCCACGAGCTTGACCACTATCGATGGAACGTTTTAGGTATCAGCGAACTGCTGACAAAGGCCACAAGCTGTATTTCAGCGGTAGAGATGACAGGCACGACCACGGCGTTGGATTCTTGGTCCACAAGAACATTCTAGCCACTGTCATGGGTTGCCGCCCAGTCTCCAACAGACTCATTACCATCCTACTAAGAGCAGCCCCTTTCAACATCACCATCATCCAGGCCTATGCCCCAACATCAGACTAGGACGACAGCGAAGTGGAGGATTTCTATGAAAATCTACAGGCTATCCTTGACCAAGTGCCGAAGAAGGACAAAGACATAGGGGAAGGCGACTGGCATGCCCAGGTTGGCCAAGATGCGCACCACAACTGGGGAGACACATGTGGACCCCACTGCAAAAACGAGACAAAAGACAGGGGTCTGAGACTGTTGGAGATTGCCAGATACAACAATCTGATACTGGCAAACACGCTTGGTCTCCACAAAAACTCCAGAGGATGGACCTGGCACATTCCCGGCGGGGAGCATCACAACTAGATCGACATCATGGTCAAGAAACGCTTTAGATCAAGCATCAACATTGGCAGGAACCGCACTTTTCAAGGAGCAGACATTGGAGCGAAATGACCACGATCTCGTGATCATGTCTTTCCGGCTCCACTTGAAGAGAGTAAACACAGCAAAGTGCACTAGACTGAAGTTCGACCTGGACAAACTGCAAGACCCGGAAGTGGCAGAAATATTTTAGGCCACAATTGGAAGGAAATTTGCACCGCTGCTCATTTTGGAAGCTGGTGTAGTAGATGTCAACACCATGACCACCACCTTCAACTCAGCTGTGACAGATGCCGCCACGGAGATCCTTGGAAAGCACCAGCCAAAGAAGAAGCTGTAGATCATACCTGAACTTTTGGACGTGTGTGATAAACGAAGAGAGATCTAAAAAAAAAAAAAAAAAACAAAAAAAACTTCGTAGCTGATGCCAACCGAAAAATCAACAATGACATCCGAAAAGGCATGCGCTCAGCAAAGGATAACTGGATAGAAGATCAATGCCAGAAAATAGAGAACAGTCTGAACAAGAACAACAGCAAGAAGACTGTGAAGCGGCTGACAAGTGTTAAACAGCCCAAAGTCTCCACGATCTAAAGCTAGTCTGGCATATGCCTTACAGAAGAACAAGAAATCTTGGACAGATGTTCAGAGTACTGCTCTGACCTGTACAACCACACTCCAAACGGAGACTCATCAGTTCTAGCATGTCCTGAGAACAGAGAAGAAGAAGAAATCCTCCCAATTCTCCAAGAAGAAGTTGAAGCAGCAGTGCAATCGCTGAAGAAATGGAAGTCAGCGGGAGTGGACAACGTAACCGCGGAACTGCTTCAAGCAGGAGAAGCAATGATTGGCGCACTCACCATAATCTGTAACAAGATCTGGCAGAGTGGGGAGTGGCCTACACCATGGACTCGGTCGCTTGTCATCACTCTTACCAAGAAAGGTAACCTTCAGCCATCCCAGCAAGATCCTCCTGAAAATAATACATAACAGATTGAATCCCCATGCTGAACAAATCTTAGCTGGAGAACAAGCAGGATTCAGGGCAGGGCGAAGTGCCACAGAACAGATTTTCAACTTCAAAATAATCTGCGAGAAATACCTACAGCACCAACAACATCTATATCATGTGTTCGTAGACTTCAAAACGGCGTTTGACCGAGTCTGGCATGCAGCTCTGTGGGCCACCATGGGAGTGTACAACATCAGCCCTAAAATTATTGTAGTCACCAAAAGCCTGTATGACAAGGCTACCAGTGCAGTCGTCCACACCGGCGCCATCTGAAACCGGTTCAGAACAACAATCGGTGTGCGTCAGGGATGCCTACTCTCTCCAACACTCTTCTTAGAGCGCATCATGTCAGATGCCCTTGCAGATCACAAAGGCAAAGTCAGCACAGGGAGTAGAGCAATCTCCAACCTTCGTTTTGTGGATGACATTGATGGATTGACTAGAGAGAAATAAGAACTTGAACAGCTGGTACAGAGGCTTGACACCACCTTCAGAACCTATGGAATGAAAATAAGTGCAGAGAAGACCAAAATGATTACCAACAACACCAATGGCATCAACATGGACATCAAATTCCAAGGCCAATCCCTCAATACAGTGCACAGCTTTAAATATTTAGGAGCCATTGTACCAGACAATGGGTCCCGACCACGGCTGAAACTTGCACTATGATTATGTCCTTCTTCTCGGTCAAGGACAACCTGTAGATGTTCAAAGAAATCATTTACTTCGCTGTCGTCATAGTTTGTTGTTGGGGCATAGACCTGAATGATCGTGATGTTGAAAGGGGCTGCTCTCAGACGGATGGTAACGAGTGTACTGGAGACTGGGCGGCAACCCCCGACAGTTGCTAGGATGTCTTTTTGGACCAAGAATCCAACGCCGTGTTTGTGCTTGTCATCTCTCCCGCTGAAATAAAGCGTGTGGCCTTTGTCGGTCATTGTTTCACCTAAGCCTTTCCAGGGCCGTTCGCTGGTACCTAAAATGTTCCATCGAAAGTGGTCCAGCTATCT
>CM072527.1:27582043-27592043 GCA_036898135.1 Oncomelania hupensis | reverse complement strand
TGCATATTGCTGTGCTACGTTGCATTTTGTTGATGTGTTGCATATTGCTGCGGTACGTTACATATTGCTGCGGTACGTTACATATTGCTGCGGTACGTTACATATTGCTGTGGTACGTTGCATTTTGTTGATGTGTTGCATATTGCTGCGGTACGTTACATATTGCTGCGGTACGTTACATATTGCTGCGGTACGTTACATATTGCTGCGGTACGTTACATATTGCTGTGCTACGTTGCATTTTGTTGATGTGGTGCATATTGCTGCGGTACGTTACATATTGCTCAGGTACGTTACATATTGCTGCGGTACGTTACATATTGCTGTGGTACGTTGCATTTTGTTGATGTGGTGCATATTGCTGCGGTACGTTACATATTGCTGCGGTACGTTACATATTGCTGTGCTACGTTGCATTTTGTTGATGTGGTGCATATTGCTGCGGTACGTTACATATTGCTGAGGTACGTTACATTTTGCTGCGGTACGTTACATATTGCTGCGGTACGTTACATATTGCTGTGCTACGTTGCATTTTGTTGATGTGGTGCATATTGCTGCGGTACGTTACATATTGCTGCGGTACGTTACATATTGCTGTGCTACGTTGCATTTTGTTGATGTGGTGCATATTGCTGCGGTACGTTACATATTGCTGAGGTACGTTACATTTTGCTGCGGTACGTTACATATTGCTGCGGTACGTTACATATTGCTGTGCTACGTTGCATTTTGTTGATGTGGTGCATATTGCTGCGGTACGTTACATATTGCTGCGGTACGTTACATATTGCTGCGGTACGTTGCATTTTGTTGATGTGGTGCATATTGCTGCGGTACGTTACATATTGCTGAGGTACGTTACATATTGCTGCGGTACGTTACATATTGCTGTGGTACGTTGCATTTTGTTGATGTGGTGCATATTGCTGCGGTACGTTACATATTGCTGCGGTACGTTACATATTGCTGTGGTACGTTGCATTTTGTTGATGTGGTGCATATTGCTGTGATACGTTACATATTGCTGTGGTACGTTGCATTTTGTTGATGTGGTGCATATTGCTGTGGTACGTTACATATTGCTGTAGTACGTTGCATTTTGTTGATGTGGTGCATATTGCTGCGGTACGTTACATATTGCTGCGGTACGTTACATATTGCTGTGGTACGTTGCATTTTGTTGATGTGGTGCATATTGTTGTGATACGTTACATGTTGCTGTGGTACGTTACATATTGCTGTGGTACGTTGCGTTTTGTTCATGTGGCGCATATTGCTGTGGTACGTTACATATTGCTGTGGTACGTTACATATTGCTGTGGTACGTTGCATTTTGTTGATGTGGTGCATATTGCTGTGATACGTTATATATTGCTGTGGTACGTTACATATTGCTGTGGTACGTTGCATTTTGTTGACGTTTTGCATTGTATGGATGTTTTGCATTGTATTGATGTGTTGTATTGATGTGTTGCAATGTTTTGGCAGTCGCCTGACGCCCGGACAAGGGACCACAACTCTGTGGGACCGATTGTAGGGGAGAAAGGACCTATTGCTTGCTGGGAGTATCGGTATAGCCGGTACTATCTCATCTAGGTAGGACATAAGCGTCAGGATCTTTAATGTCCGTGCGATGGAATGCGTGCATGCACAAACATGACCTTGGTTTATACTCTTATCGGAAGGAGTATTGTAAAGCATTGTACTGTATTGTACTGTATTGTATAGCATTGCATTGTACTGTATTATATTGCATTGTAGTGTATTGTAATGCATTGTAGTGTATTGTACTGCATTTCGAACTTCGTCGTTGGTGATGTGCTGGGTATAGGAAATGCCCAGATGTCTTCTGTAGCACCTCATCTCCATGCTTTGTATTCTTCGTTGGAGATCTGCTGTGAGGGTCCATGTTTCGCAAGCATTATAGGAAGATGGAGATGACAAGGGAGCGCAGCAGCTTTACCTTGGAATGTAGACTGATGGTCCTGTCTTTCCAAATTGGCTTCAACCTCGCCAGGGCACCAGTTGTTTGTGCGATCCTGGAGAGGACTTCCTGTCGGGACCCATTATCTGATACAATGGCTCCTAAATATTTGAAGCTATGCACTGTGTTGAGGGATTGGCCTTGGACTTTGATGTCCGCGTTGATGCCATTGGTGTTGGTCATCACTTTGGTCTTCTCTGCACTTATTTCCATTCCTTAGGCTCTGGAGGTGGTGTCAAGCCTCTGTACCAGCTGTTCAAGTTCTTGTTCCTCTCCAGCCAATCCATCAATGTCATCCGCAAAACTAAGGTTGGAGATTGGTCTTCCCCCTATGCTGACTGTGCCTTCGTGATCTGCAAGAGCATCTGACACGATGCGCTCTAGGAAGATGTTGAAGAGTGTTGGAGAGAGTAGGCATCCCTGACGCACACCGATTTTTGTTCTGAACCAGTACTGTATTGTTTTGTACTGCATTGTATAGTACTGTATTGTATTGTACTGTATTGCATTGTAGTGTATTGTACTGCATTGCATTGTAGTGTATTGTATTGCATTTTTCTGCATTGCATTGTACTACATTGTATTGTATTGTATTACATAAAAAGCATGAAAGAAGAAACGGAAGGCTGGAGATGATTTGTGCAGTAAGGCGGAGTGATGGGAAATAGAAATAAGTTGTTGCTCAATAATCACTCATCAACGAGCTTAGCCGGCTTGCCGGATGCTTTAACGTGCGATAAGAGCCAGCAGAAAGACTGTTTCCCTTAATCATACAGCCAGCAATCACGCCGCATCGCGCATGGCTCCATGGAACAACGGGCATCTAATTAGTCATTAGGCCCTCAATCAATGGTCATTTGCACACCAAGCAAACAGCAGAAGTTCAACCATAACCATATCTAGAGATATTGAGATATCACCCTAACGACCTTTTCGCCAAGGCTAACGAACATACTAGTTAATAATAATAATAATAATAATAATAATAATAATAATAATAATAATAATAATAATAATAATAATAATAATAATAATAATAATAATAATAATATTAATAATAATAATAATAATAATAATAAGGATATTTATAAGACGCGTTTTCTAGTAAGGAACAGTTCAAAGCGCTCCCTCACGCATTCACACACTCATTACAAATTAATACAGAATGGCTTAGAGGAGAAGAAATCAAAGCGGACTTGGGGAGTGGCAGTAAGAAACAAAGTGATTTACCACGAATGCACTCACAAACAGACACACACACACGCACACACGCACACACCTACACACACACACACTCACAAACACATGCACAAAATGGATGAGGCAATATGGAAGAAGCAGTTTAAAGACAGAACAGTTCAGGAGAAGACTTTAGAGAAGAAACGAGCTTAGAGGTTTTCTTTGAAGGTGTTGATATTGGATAGGCTGCGGGGACAGAAAGTGGTAATGAATTCCAGGCAGTTGGTCCAAAGACAGAAACAGGGTGTTGGATAAAGAGCGCAAGTTGCAAGAGGGAGTGTTGCGTTGGACATCATCGGCAAGGTATGAAGGAGCGGAGCCATGGAGACACTTGTAAGAGAAAGACAGATTTTATAAATATTTCTTTGCGGTATAAGAAGCCAGTGGAGTGAGGCGGTCAGATTTTTTTTTTTTTTTGGAGAATGGGGCGAAAAACAGTAAAAATAAGAATATGGGTTGTGTCCCTTGGTGTTATTCAATTATATGGAGATGAAGGAAAAGGAAGAAAAAGAAGAAGACGATATGGCCAAGCTACTGTACAAACAAATACACATGCACATGATTAGCATTGCACTATACCTTAGCAGAATTAGGGGAGAGAGAAAGAGAGAGTGAGAGAGAGAGAGAGAGAGAGAGAGAGAGAGAGAGAGACAGAGACAGAGACAGAGACAGAGAGAGGAAAGGGGGGGGGGGTAATAGTGGTCGTCGTATCCCTCAACCCAAAGGACGTTTTGATGAAACCCTCACACACCCAACAAAGGGCAGGCCAGGTTGTACGTTGGTTTCATGCCGTGTAAGACTTCACGGTCTACTTCAAGGAGTAAAATCGCCATGTGCAACCAGGCTTTATGACGGGAAACGTCGTTATGGCGTAGGCAGTGAAGGAAAAGGACACTCCCTCCCTCCACCCACAAATAGGGGCTTACATACACATACACCCAAACGCACACACACACACACCGACACACCGACACACACACCGACACACACACATACCTACACACACTGACACACACACACACACACGCACACACACCTACACACACACACACACACACACACACACACACACACGTGGTAACAGCGTCTGTAACGAAATTTGCCACTGTTCTATATCCCACTCCCACATCAAGAAGAAGAAGAAGAGGCAGTATCATCATCATTATGATGATGATCATCATCATCATCATCATCATCATCATCATCATCATCATCATCATCATCATCATCATCATCATCATCATCATCATCATCGTCATCATCATCATCATTAATAATAATAATAATAATAATAATAATAATAATAATAATAATAATAATAATAATAATAATAATAATAATAATAATAATATATCATCATTATCATCATTACTACCTCCACCAACATCCTCCTCCTCATCCTCCTCCTCATCATCATCATCATCATCATCATCATCATCATCATTATCATCATCATCATCATCATCATCATCATCATAATCACCATCATCATCAATCATCATCATCATCAATCATCATCATCATCATCATGCGTAGTTTCATAGATATGACCGGGGTCATTTACGCACTGTTGAAGCGACAAGATTTAGTGAGACCATCAAGTGTACCAGTCATTACAGAAAATTGACTGGTGTGAAAAGGTCTCCTCTGGAGATTTGTTAACGTGGTGCTGAGGAAACACGAGGTAGAAAAAAGAAACAAGTCGTTAAACTAAAAGCCTTACTGCTGTGAGAAAAATAGGCCTCGAGCTGGGGATTGCACTTGGGATCCCCTCGCTACACGAACCAGTCCGCAGACGTTAAGACAAAACTCGCACACCAAGGAGGGCAAAAGGGGGCGGAGAGGAGGAGAAATGGAGAAGGATGGGAGTGCGGGCAGGGAGAGGGGAAGAGGAGACGCGAGAGCGATGAAAGGAGAGGGGACAGCAGAGGAGATAATGAATGAAAGAAGAAGGGAGACACTTCGGGAGAAGACGTAGGTGCAAGAAGAGGTAATGATGGGCAAGGAGAGAAGGAGGGTGAAATAGGAAGAGAATAAATGGTAGAAGAAGCAGAGAGAGAATGAAGGAAGAGAAGCTGAGAGAGAAAAAGAGAGAGAGAGTGAAGGGAGAGAAGTAGAGAGAGAATAAATGGGAGAGAAACACAGAGAGAATAAATGGGAGAGAAGCAGAGAGAGAATGAAGGGAGAGAAGCAGAGAGAGAATAAATGGGAGAGAAGCAGAGAGAGAATGAAGGGAGAGAAGCAGAGAGAGAATGAAGGGAGAGAAGCAGAGAGGGAAAAATGGGAGAGAAGCATAGAGAGAGAATGAAGGGAGAGAAGCAGAGAGGGAAAAATGGGAGAGAAGCATAGAGAGAGAATGAAGGGAGAGAAGCAGAGAGAGAATAAATGGGAGAGAAGCAGAGAGATTAAAAAATGGGAGAGAAGCAGAGAGAGAATGAAGGGAGAGAAGCAGGGAGAGAATGAAGGGAGAGAAGCACAGAGAGAGAATGAAGGGAGAGAAACAGAGAGAGAGAATGAAGGGAGAGAAGCAGAGAGAGAGAGAATGAAGGGAGAGAAGCAGAGAGAGAGAATGAAGGGAGAGAAGCAGAGAGGGGAAAATGGGAGAGAAGCATAGAGAGAGAATGAAGGGAGAGAAGCAGAGAGAGAATAAATGGGAGAGAAGCAGAGAGATAATAAATGGGAGAGAAGCAGAGAGAGAATGAAGGGAGAGAAGCACAGAGAGAGAATGAAGGAGAGAAGCACAGAGAGAGAATGAAGGGAGAGAAGCAGAGAGAGAGAGAGAGAGAATGAAGGGAAAGAAGCAGAGAGAGAGAATGAAGGGAGAGAAGCACAGAGAGAGAATGAAGGGAGAGAAGCAGAGAGAGAATGAAGGGAGAGAAGCACAGAGAGAGAATGAAGGGATAGAAGCAGAGAGAGAGAATGAAGGGAGAGAAGCACAGAGAGAGAATGAAGGGAGAGAAGCAGAGAGAGATTGAAGGGAGAGAAGCACAGAGAGAGAATGAAGGGAGAGAAGCAGAGAGAGAGAATGAAGGGAGAGGAGCAGGGAGAGACTAAAAGATAGAAGGGAAGAGAATAAATTTGAAGTGGGGAGACAATTTAGGAGAGAAGGGGGAGCATAAATGGAAGAAGATATGAAATGGAAGAAAGTAACGAAAGAGGGACATGGAAAAGGTTTGTCAGACGGTACAACAAAGAGAGGAGACTGAAGACAGCACCACAGTGAGGAGACTGAAGACAGCACCACAGTGAGGAGACTGAAGACAGCACCACAGTGAGGAGACTGAAGACAGCACCACAGTGAGGAGACCGAAGACAGCACCACAGTGAGGAGACTAAAGACAGCACCACAGTGAGAAAGAGAGGGTAAGGAGTCCCAGAAGAAGTAAAGGGAGAAGGAAGACTACAGGGAAGGAAAGAGCAAAGAAAGGGAGGATATATGAGGGGACATGGGTAAAGATATATGAGAAGAAAGTAAGGACGAGGGAAGATTAAAAGAAAGAAAAGAGAGAAAATGAATGGATATTTGAGGGAAGCAGGGCAGATGGCAAGCCTAGTGAACATTAGAGAGGGCTGTACTGTAAAGAAAACCGGCTGTTGTGGCCAGAGGACTCCATGGTTGTTGCCTAGTGTCTAACGAGAGGCGGCCTTACTACATCACCTGAACAGTAGTGCATGCACGCCATCAAGGGTTCCTTGTCCAGTCACGGCTTGTCACAATAAAAGAAAGAAAGAAAGAAAATGAATAGAAAAAAACAATATAAAGAAAGAAAGAAAAACAGGAAGAATGGAAGAAAGAAAATTTTAAAAAAGTAAATGAAGCAAATGCGAAAAGCATATAAGTGAAAAGAAAGAAAGAATGAATGAAAGTGAATAGAAATAAATTTAAAAAAATGAATATAAACAAATAAATAAATAAATACATAAATAAATAAAGTGAATAGAAATAAATAAATAAAGTGAATAGAAGGAAAGAAAAAAAAGAATGAAAGAAAGAAAGTGAAAAGAAAGAATCAAAGTAAATAAAAAGAAAGAAAGGAAGTAAGAAAGAAAGAAAGAACGTAAATAGCAAGAAATAAGAAATGAAAAAAAGAACGGAAGAAAGAAGGAAAGAAAGAAAGAAAGAAAGAAAGAAAGAAAGAAAGGAAGAAAGAAAGAAAGAAAGAAAGTGCATAGAAAGATAAATAATAAGAGCGAAAGAGTGTAGGGGAAAGAAGGGAGAGGAGAGAGAGGAAAAGGAGTGGAATGAGTAGGAGGGGAAGGGGGAGGGGCAAGGAGCAGCACGTGACCACTGGTCAAAGGATTCGAACGAAATACACCTGTCTACTGTTCGGTGCATCCTATAACAGGCTAACAACAGGTCTAATCCTATTTCAAAGGTAAGAACCCACTGCTGTTGCTTTACCATTTCTTGCCGGTCTGTGTGTGCATCAGTCTGCCTCTCATTCTCTCTGTCTCTCTGTCTCTGTCTCTCTGCCTCTCTCTCTGTATCTGTTTCTTTATCTCTTTGTCTCTCTCTCTCTGTCTCTAGCCAATTTGCCTTTTTTTTTCTCCCGATGACAGCCTCGCTTCCCGTCTTTGGTTTGAAGAGTATGTTGGTTGGCATGGCAACGAGTTGATTGTTTGTTTGTCTTTTCTTTGTCTGAGCGTCTTGAGGACAACCGTCACTACCGCAGCCGTCGTGTAACCCCTACAACGTCGTGAAATAATGTCACGACGACTGTAACAATATAATATGTTTTCAAAATGTTCAAAATTAAAAATTGTATTCTGTTGTGTTTAGACCCTGCAATGCATTCCCTGCATTGTGACTTTGACCCTTAAAATTCGCAAAGCCGTATGGAAAAGCTGCTTAGTAACAAAATGGCTTCCATTGTTTTTGATAGAAAACGCAAGCTATCTGCAGCAGTAGCTGCTGTTACCATTGTTGTTGATTGTAACTGTTGTTCACTTAATAGGTGTTCAACCAATTTGGATTTCCAGAGGGTGGCTGGGTTTAGGGGGGAGGATTTATTTTATTTTAGAGAGAGGGAGGGCTGGGGGTTGGGCTTGAGGGTATAGGTGGAATCTATAAACCTGACAAAGTTTCACATACAGAGATCCTTGTGACGATATTTGACAAATGGAAAGTATTTCATGTAGCGGTATAAGGGTTACAGTAGGGTGGCTGAGTGACCTCCCTGTCTACCTTCATACTCTTCATCCATCTTATTCTCCATCAACCTTATTTTCCATCTATCGTATTCTCCACACATCTTATTCCTCATCCATTTATTCTTCGTCCTTCTTATTCTTCATCCATCTTATTATTCTTCATCCATCTTATTATTCTTCATCCATCTTATTATTCCATCTTATTATTCTTCATCCATCTTATTATTCTTCATCCGTCTTATTCTTCATCCGTCTTATTCCTATTCCTCATCCATCTTATTCTTCATCCATCTTATTCTTCTTCATCCATCTTATTATTCTTCATCCATCTTATTCTTCATCCATCTTATTATTCTTCATCCATCTTATTCTTTATCCGTCCTATTCTTCATCTATCTTATTCTTCATCCGTCTTATTCTCCATCATTCTCCGTCCATCTTATTCTCCATCCATCTCAGTTATCATCCCTGTTATTTTCTATCCATCGTATTCTCCAGCTGAATCCTATATCCTATCCTATTCCTTAACTCAAAAGTCGTTGGGGCTGATACAATGGCTCCTACATGTTTGAAGCTATGCAGCGTGTCGAGGGGTTGGCCTTGGACTTTGATGTCCGTGTTGATGCCATTGGTGTTGTTGGTCATCATTTTGGTATTCTCTGCACTTATTTCCATTCCATAGACTCTGGAGGTGGTGTCAAGCCTCTGTAACACCTGTTCAAATTCTTGTTCCTCTTCGGCCACTCTATCAATGTCATCCGCAAAACGCAGGTTGGAAATTAAAAGAAGAAAAAGTGAAGAAAAAAATAAGAGGAAGAAGAGGAAGAAGAAGAAGAAGAAGAAGAAGAAGAAGAAGAAGAAGAAGAAGAAGAAGAAGAAGAAGAAGAAGAAGAAGAAGAAGAAGAAGAAGAAGAACTATGAGCAGAAGAAGAAGAAAATCTATGAGCAGAAGAAGGAAGAAGAAGAAGAAGAAGAAGAACAACAACAACAACAACAACAACAACAACAACAACAACAACAACAACAACAACAACAACAACAACAACAAAAAGGCAGAACTATGAGCAGAAAAAGAAAAAAAAGAAGAAGAAGTAACAGAGAAGGAAGGAAGAGATGAGTGGAGGGGGTGGGGGTGAAGAAAAAGAGAAGACATATTAAGATGGAGAGTCAGGGACAGCGATGTTTTTCAATCTCGTTCAGTTTGCTTTTAATTCTGTTCCTTTATCTGCCTGCCTTGTCCATTTCTCGCCAAACCTCCTTTACCCTCCTTTACCCCTCTTTACCTTCCTTACCCCCTTTGCCCTCCTTTACCTTCTTTATCCCTTTGACCTCCTTTACCTTCTTTACCCTCCTTTACCTTCTTTACCCTCCTTTACCCGCCTTTACCTTCTTTACCCGCCTTTACCTCCTTTACTTCCATTACCCTCCTTTACTTCCATTACCCTCCTTTACCTTCTTTACCCTCCTTTACTTCCTTTACCCTCCTTTACTTCCATTACCCTCCTTTACCTTCTTTACCCTCCTTTACTTCCTT
The DNA here is from genome assembly GCA_036898135.1 of Oncomelania hupensis. Taxonomy (NCBI): domain Eukaryota; kingdom Metazoa; phylum Mollusca; class Gastropoda; order Littorinimorpha; family Pomatiopsidae; genus Oncomelania; species Oncomelania hupensis. The sequence continues at coordinate 27,582,132 of CM072527.1, read as the reverse complement.
TACCCTCCTTTACTTCCATTACCCTCCTTTACCTTCTTTACCCTCCTTTACTTCCTTTACCCTCCTTTACTTCCTGTACCCTCCTTTAC
>CM072527.1:27569543-27574543 GCA_036898135.1 Oncomelania hupensis | reverse complement strand
CTTTTCTTGACCTCTTCTGGTAGAGGATTCCACACGCTTGGACCAGAATAGGACAGAGATGTTTTAAATATGTCTAAGCGTGGTCTTGGAAATGTTAAATTATGTCGTGAAGATGAATAACGAGATGATGACTTGCTAAAAAGTGCTTTCAAATAAGCAGGAGCTCTATTGTTAATTATTTTATACATTAAAACGGCTTTATTGTAATGTAGATGTTTGTTAAGGGGGAGCATGCCAGCTATTTTTAGTTTTGAATCAGTTGTGATGGAAGCGTTGGGGATAACTAATTTTGCAGCTCTGCGGTGAATAGAATTAATTTTTTTGAACAAGGCTTCACTGCAGCCGTCCCATATTGTTGATGCATAATCAATGTGAGGTTTGATATGAGCATTATAAAAAAGTTTTTTAGCATCTGCAGTTATGATAGATTGAAGCTTAGACAACATAAATAATTTTGTTGAGAGAGTTTTACAAAGATGTTCAATTTGTGAATGCCAACTGAGTTTGTTATCTATGATTACGCCTAAAAGTTTATGACTTTCAACCTGTTTGATATTTTTTCCATTCACTACCAAATCAAGAGAAAGCGGAGCCCGCTGATGCTTTTGTCTAGTTGTTATTAACATAGCTTTTGATTTAGCTGGATTCAGTGACATATGGTTTAAACTGCACCAGTCAGCAACACTGTTAAGGGCACATTGTAGAGATTGCTGAATTTCAGCTATGTTACTGCCTTGAGTTTGTAATGTTGAATCGTCGGCTAACATATGACACTCAACAGAATTATCTGCGAGATGTAAAGGTAAGTCGTTAATATAAACACAAAATAAAACAGGACCTAAAACAGATCCTTGAGGAACCCCATGCTTGATTTGGCCTACAGAGGAATTTTTACCATGGACATGTACGAACTGCGTTCGTTGACTAAGATATGAATGAAAAAAATCCAAGGAAACAGAGCCATTGAGATACAGTTCAAGCTTTTGGAGCAGTATGTAGTGATTAACGAGATCAAACGCTTTGGAAAGATCTAGAAAAACAGCTCCTGACAACGTAGAGTTATTCATAGCAGAAAGCCATTTGTTAGTTAAAAGAGCTAATGCAGTGGAGCAAGAATGGTGACTACGGAAACCAGATTGTAAGGAATGAAAAAGATCAAGATCCTCTATATATTTTGTAAGGTGAGTGTGAATGTGATGCTCTAGTATCTTAGAAAGTGTAGACAGCAGAGATATCGGACGATAGTTATTAAGATCAGAACTTACTTTTGACTTAGGAAGGGGAATAACCTTAGCTTGTTTCCATGTGGTTGGAAATGTATTTTTACTAATGCATAAGTTGAAGATGTAAGAAATGGAATTCACAATATAAGGCAAAGAAAGTTTTAGGACTTTATTACTAATATCATCAGGACCTGCCGACTTTGTATTTTTAAGTTTTAATATATATTTTACAACTTCATTTATGGTAATGGGTGGTATTTTAAATGGTGAAGAGGTACTTGTTCTCTGCTTACAAAATGTAATGAGACAATCTGAACAAGTGTATTGTGAATATTTTGAGCAATCCGATGTCAGTACAGAAGTAGCGACTGAAAGAAAATGGTTATTGAAGGCATTAGCAGATAAATTGGATGGAATTTCATGATGATTTGAAGATGAGCCCTTAATAAAAGAATTTAGGGCATGCCATAGGTGAGAAATGTCACTGTTATTTTCTATTAGTTTATTAAAATAATTTCTAATAATAATTAGAGAGAGAGAGAGAGAGAGAGAGAGAGAGAGAGCGAGAGAGAGAGAGAGAGAGAGAGAGAGAGAGAGAGAGATGCGCATAAGCACCGTGGTTTTGGGATGGAGAGAGTATGAAGAGGGTGGGGTTAGTGGGGTGGGGAGTTGACAGTAGGTACAAGGACTACACAAATATGATAGGATAAAGACTGCAGAATGCTGGGGACCGCTGAAAAGTTAGGGAAATGGATCTAGGATGTGTAGCGATATGAGATTTTCCGCCAAGAGCAGGGAGCGAATCGAGGCACCATTAAGATAAGAATTGTTTTGGAGATTTTTTTTAAGTTTCTTACCAAAATAACCATCCCAGTGAGACACATCCCTACCTGTGAGTGCGTCCATTCATTGCCGCTCCGCTCGTTTTGCCGTCCTATGGATACACAGCCACACAGAATAGCCGAAGATGTGCGTGTTTTGCGAAATTGAAATATTGAGTTTCCCGCAGGAAAGAGCAGTAGGATGTTGAACGATGGGGCAGAGCTGGGGGTTCGGAAACCTCAAGGGGTCTGATGGAGTGAGAGGTCGGGGGTGCAGGCCTGGGAGTGGGGTGGGGGTGGGGGGTGGTAGAGTGGGAGGAAGAGGTAGTACAAATCAAAGGATAATCCACGATGACAGCGAAAGAGAAGAGTGGAGAAGGCTGATCTGGGTAGTTGCGGGATTGGGGCCAGATCGGACCGAGGGGTTGGGTGTGTCAAGCCTTAGAGGTCGGTGTAAGGGAAGAGAGATGGGCTGAGGGGTGGGTAGCCAAATTTAAAGGAAAACCCGCGAGGTTTGGGATGGGGGGATGGGGGGAGGAAGGAGGGAAGAATAAGAATGGGGAGGAGCTGGACTGCAGTGGGATGTAGGGGGGGGGAGGAGGATGGGAAATAAGTGGAAAGCTTGTGTTGACCATAATTATGAGAAAGGGGTAGTAGAGAGCTACAAAAGGTGATCGTCAAACCTCAACAGCGGTGATGAGGGTGGGGTTGTGAGAAAGGACATTCAAAGAATAAGCCAAGGAAGAGAGGGGTGCTATTAGTTTAGGAGGGGGGGGGGGGGGGTTGTGTACAGAAACCTGAGGGATCGGGATAAGGGTGGTGGTGGTAGTGGGGAGGGGGTGTGCGAATTTGAAAAGGTAAGGAAAGACAGCTTGAGAGAAATGGACGAATGTTAGAGAGCGGTGTGTGTGGGCGCGGGGGTGGGGGGAGAGGTGAGGCAAGGAGGAGGGGAAGAGAGGAAGGAAATTGAAAGAAAACAAAGAAAGAGAGATGAGAGGGTAGGTAAGGGATAGGGTGATGGTAGGAAGGGGGTAGAAAGTGGGTGGAGGGGTAGTGTAGGCTTTTTCTAGTCAACTGTATAAATTGGAATTTGGTGGCAGTGCTGATATTGATTTTCAGCAGACTTCGGTCGCTGGTAACGCCAGATCTGTTTCCTCACCATATCTTTCTCTAGGCCTAGTCGCGTTGTTGTTGGTGGTGTTGTTGATGTTGTTGTTGGTGGTGATGGTGATGTTGTTAGGGTAGTTGGTGGTGGTGGTGATAGTGATGATGATGATGATGATGATAATGGTGATGATAATGATAATGATGATGATGATGATGATGGTGATGATGATGATGATGATGATGATGATGGTGGTGGTGGTGGTGGTGGTGGTGGAGGTGTTGTTTTAGTTCGCGGTGGTAGTCGTGGAAGAAATATTGGTCGTGTATTTTTTTATGGTTGTATTGCTGTTTTTGTTATTGTTGTTGATGGTGGTGGTGGTGGTAATGTTGTTGTAATTGCTGCTGTCGATGGTGGTTGTGGTGGTGGAGCGGCGGTGTTGAAAAACTGGGGTAGCGCGAACTTTGCTTCTCTCTCTCTCTCTCTTTCTCTCTCTCTCTCTCTCTCTCTCTCTCTCTCTCTCTCTCTCTCTCTCTCTCTCTCTCTCTCTCTCTCTCTCTCTCTCTCTCTCTCTCTCTCTAGGCATAGATTGTTGTTGTTGTTGCTTTTGTTGTTGTTGCTGTTGTTGTTGACGGTTGTATTTTTGCTGCTTTTACCAACAACGATGAAAAACAATTTATCCGCATGGCAATAATTATTTTAACAATCACAGTGTTGAGACGGTTCCATTTAGATTTGGTTCGTAGCAGCAATACCCATTTGGTATCTGTGGTGTTGCACGCTACCAGGATGACAGACGACTAAATTGAAGATGAGATAAAACGCAGCAAACTAAATTAAGTACGGTCCAGAAAACATTCACGGGTAAGCTAATATCAGGCGAGTAACAATGATGCATAGGCCGACAAAGACAGAGATAGACAGAAACCTATGGAGACTGAGACAGAGATAGACAGGGACCTATGGAGACAGAGACAGAGATAGACAGGAACCTATGGAGACTGAGACAGAGATAGACAGGGACCTATGGAGACAGGGACAGAGATAGAAAGGAACCTATGGAGACTAAGACACAGATAGATATGAACCTACGGAGACTGAGACAGAGATAGACAGGGACCTATGGAGACAGAGACAAAGAGAGACACAGACAGACAAGGACTGCGTATATTGGTGAACACGCTCACTCAAGTCACCGGCAGACGAAAAGAAAAGTGCCTTTTCTGTGAGTGTGTCCCCTGCAGCACGTCATAGTTCCTGTAGGTAATCTCTTGGCACAAACTACTTTAGCCTTTCCCTTCTGTCCTCAGCAATCAGGTCTATTTCAGGCCGTCCATCATCATCTCCTTGGTCCTCCATCTTGTCTGTGTACAGCATGTACCCCTAGGGGGCATGCAGACGTGCCGTAACGCCTTTTGCCCAGTTAGATGGGCCGCTGATACAATACTACCTCCCCTACTACCAACAATCCTCTAACCTTCCTCACTACATCTCTCTAACTGACTCTCTCTACCTTTCACAACACCTGTCTCTCTGTCTTTCTCTATATGTTTGTCTCTATCTGTCTGTCTCTTTCCCTCTCCCCCTCTCTCTCTCTCTCCCCCTCTCCAACGTTCTGTACCTATCTCACACTATACTACTAGACCTCGGTTTATACTCCGAAACGGCAACGAAATTATTGTGGACGTAGCGGATTAAAAAAAAAAAAAGGCTGAAACAAGAAGTGACAAGAGTGAGGTCCCTTTCCTCATTCCGGATGAATTGTTTTGGAATGGGTGACAGACATGGCGGACAGAGTTACAGCACTTGTGGAGAGAGTACCTTACACGTTTAACACTGCATTGATATAAT
>CM072527.1:27544543-27564543 GCA_036898135.1 Oncomelania hupensis | reverse complement strand
AGATTGAGTCAGGGTATTATGACGTCACACACATTGCCAATATAATTCACTTCCAGGTTCCATCAGATTTTGTTGCTGTTGTTGATGCTGTTGCTGTTGTTGCTGTTGTTGGTGTTGTTGGTGTTGTACCTTTCTGCTGTTGTTGTTGGCCATTGTTGGTGGTGCTTTTATTATTGAACTGTTTTTATATAGCGCCGTTACGGATTAAGATCTGCTCAAGGCACTTTCCCAAAACATGGTCCAACCCAAACCTTCCAACACGCCAACTTGATGTATGATGCGTACCGTCCACCGCCCTAGACAATAGGAGTATTTACTAAATAGCTGTCAACATGTATTTTGACCGCTTTTCAGGGGAAGCAACTCTCATTGACCTACTTTACCTACTTTCGGTTTATGCTGTCAACATGTATTGTGTAACCGCATTTCAGGGGAAGCAACCTACTTTCGGTTTATTTAGGGATAATGCCTATTGAGCCATCCTAAGGGATGCGTGAATAAGTGTGTGTGTATGTGTTTGTGTGCGTGTGTGTGCGTGTGTGTGCGTGTATGTGATCATTCAAATGTTGAATTTTTTGAAAATGTTTATATTTCTGTATAACAATATTTATTTTGTGGTATGTAAATATAGTGTCATGTATGCGCGCTTGTGTGTGTGTGTGTGTGTGTGTGTGTGTGTGTGTGTTGGTGTTTGCCTCCCTTGGACTGGTCTGCGTTTTATAATGAGTTGTTTACTAATGCAGTAGTTGCGCTATTTTATTTATTGACTTTTTTAATTTTTGCAATAATTCATGTATTTGTAATAGAGAATTTTAATGAATTTATTAACAAAGGAGTTTGTTTTAATGGTTTTTTTCAATTACGGCCTACAGGTGTGACAAGAAAATGTCTAAGCTGTATGTGGGTAAGAACAAGGAAAGAAGCTCTAAACGTAATATATTTTGGATTGTTAGTTTTTTAAAGGATGGTCGTTTAGTTTGCATGCTTTTATTTAGTCCAATGCGGCACAGATGGCTGTGCAGAATTACTTTGATAGGAATAAACAGTTATTGAATGTTACCAAATTGATTTGAATTGAGGACATAGGGAGCAATAAAACCTAGGGCACGCTGGGTGTTTCTAAATAGACGGCACTTAACCGTCGAGGGCATAAGCGTCAGGATCTTTAAAGTCCTTGCGATAGAATGCATGCTTTGACAGAATAGACGTCGATTTATAAGTTGGCCTATACTACTACTACTACTACTACTACTACTACTACTACTACTACTACTACTACTACTACTACTACTACTACTACTACTACTACTGCTGCTGCTGCTGCTGCTGTTCCCACTGCTGCTTTCAAAGAATAGAGGTTGATTTATAAGGTTGCCTATACTACTACTGCCACTACTACTACAACTACTACTACAACTACTACTACAACTACTACTACTGCTGCTGCTGCAGGATGGCGCAATAATGTATTGGTGTGGGCACACGCTAGCCATGTTTGATGTTACACAACTGGAGGACAGGTAGTCCCGTTTACGGGTGGCTACACATGGAAGACAACCACTAAACGCGGACAAAAAGGCAATGAAGTATCGGACAAAAAGGGCTATGAAGTATCGGACAAAAAGGCAATAAAGTATCGGACAAAAAGGCAATGAAGAATCGGACAAAAAGGCAATGAAGTATCGGACAAAAAGGCAATAAAGTATCGGACAAAAAGGCAATGAAGAATCGGACAAAAAGGCAATGAAGTATCGGACAAAAGGGCAATGAAGTATCGGACAAAAAGGCAATGAAGTATCGGACAAAAAGGGCTATAAAGAATCGGACAAAAAGGCAATGAAGTATCGGACAAAAAGGCAATGAAGTATCGGACAAAAAGGCAATGAAGTATCGGACAAAAAGGCAACGAAGTATCGGACAAAAAGGCAATGAAGTATCGGACAAAAAGGCAATGAAGTATCGGACAAAAAGGCAACGAAGTATCGGACAAAAGGGGCTATAAAGAGCGAATATTCAGTAATAAATTTTAATTTAAAATGGGCTCAATTTAAATTCTATTCGCTATTGGAAAGACACATAAACTGTTTTCAAAATAAAATATGTATTGTTAATTGCTCAAGAACGTTTGCTAGATTAATTTATAAACTGCGGTTAAATTCGTTCCGCACAAAGTATTTTTAAAAAAAAACGTCAACTGCATTTGCTCAAAACATATTTCAGTTCATCACAAACTTTTGGATTGTACAATTTTAAAAAGCAACGTACAAATATAAAGGAATTATTATATCAGAAAACAACCTTCAAAACATTTTGTATAGTCCTATTATAGTTGACATTGTTAGCATTATTATGAAAACCGATTTGTACAAATTGTTATGATTTTTGTATTTTATTCCTTTGTTTAAGTTTTTAGTTGTTTATTAATATCCCTTTGGGTTGTTTTTTTTTTCAAAAATAAAAATTCGATTTTCTTTCCGTCTTTCAATAGCGATCTTCCTGCCTTTACACCACCTGTTTGAGTGATAGATGTGCATTTGTTGTCTGTGTGTGTGAGTGGATAAGACAGGCGAGCGTGTATGTTGGCATAGATCGCCGCGCTTTGGGAAAAGGCGCGTATATAGCATCCATCATCATCATTATTATTATTATTATTATTATTATTATTATTATTATTATTATTATTATTATTATTATTATTATGACTATTATTATGACTATTATTATTATTATTATTATTATCATCATCATCATCATCATCATCATCATCATCATCATCATCATCATCATCATCATCATCATCACCATCATCATCATCATCATCATCATCATCATCATCATCATCATCATCATTATTATTATTATTATTATTATTATTATTATTATTATTATTATTATTATAGTGAATATACGTAAACAGTATACAATTGAATTAAATTTCATTAAATTTAATTACCCGAAAGGTTACGTGAACACCTCTACCTTTTTTTTTTTTGAATCAATACTAATTGCTTGTTATTGCTGTTGCTGTTGTTGTTGTTGTTTGTGGTGGCGTTGTTGTTTGTTGCTGTCGTTGAAGGGAAAACAGTGAAAGGACGCCTGTGGATGGAGAGAATACAGCAGAGAGTGAACGGAACAGGGAGGGAGGAGAGCGAGGGGAACAAATAATGGGAGAGATAGTAGTAGAGGTGTGGGGGTGGGGGTGGGGGTGGGGTGGAGCAAAGAGTCAATATATTACAAAGTGTGTGTGCGGGAGGGGGAAGGTGGAGGAACATATGTGAGGAGAGAAAAGGGAGGGGGGGAGGGGGTCCAACAGCAACTGAATTACGTCGCTTCTATGGAACCAAAACGACGTTGCTGCTGCAGAGATTTGGGGAAATATGAAAAGGGACAGGACGGTGAGAGCATTTGAGTGGGCGATATTGGTGGTGAAGGAAGAGAAGGAGAGAGAGAGAGAGAGAGAGAGAGAGAGAGAGAGAGAGAGAGAGAGAGAGAGAGAGAGAGAGAGAGAGAGAGAGAGAGAGAGAGTAGGGGTGTGAAGAAATAGCAATCGGGCAGCAATCATGTCGAAAGGTGTCGGGGACTGGATTACCGCTCTTGGCTGGTGAAAAAGGGGAGGTAATTTCAAGGCAAGGCCTGGGTGGCCAACAGGACGATGTGATCACAGGGCTGATAGATCCCCTCTCTCTCATTGTCTGTCCCGTCTCTTTGATTGTCTGCCCGTCTGTCTCTTTTCTTGTTTTAGTGTCTGTCTCAGTGATTGTCTGATTGTCTTTCTGCTTGAGTGCATGATCACTGTCCCACTATCTGATTTATCAGACTGTATCTTTTTCTTATAGAGTGCTAGTATCTTTGTCTGTGTAACCGTGCACTTGTCTATTTCAGTACCCCCGTTGGGGTGCCGTGGGTTTCAGTATAAATAGTATCCCCACTTTCTGGAAATTTAGTGCCTTAAATTCCCACTGTCGCTCTCTTTCTTATTTGCTCTTTCTCATTCCTGCTCTGTTCTATCAATCTGCTATACTATATTCTTCTTCGCTAGACCAGTCACCTACCTTTTTTCTTGAAAACTCTTCCGGGACAAGACTCCTTATTTGTGTACGAGGTCTGTTGGATCAGCTTGGGAATATTGGACGCTTTCTGCCAGGTGGTCACTAGAGCTTCCTATGATGTTATTATTTAGCAATGTAGACATTTTATTTGTATGTGTTTTGTTGATAATTTTAAATGGTGTTTGTATTCTATTTTGTTTTTGTAAACGGGGGTTCGATAAATTAGAGTACAGCCTCAGCGTCCCCTGCGTGGGATGTCTTTATTGTAAAGTGACTGGCTGGTGGAAAGCTTTCAGTTTTACCACTAGGGTTGTTTCAGCAGATCTTTTATGCGTATCAGGGGTTTTCCGGTCCTGATTTGGCTCGGAAGAGTCCGCTGGACCTAAAGCAATAACGATGTAATGATGTAATCTATTTCAGTGATATGGATGACAGACGAAGAAACAAAGGAAGGGAGACAACAAGCTGTGGACACCACACGTGATAAAGGCGTCTCACCTACAGAGTAGGGACTGGAGTTTCATGACAGCGTGTTGGATATGCTCCTTGTTAGAGGTTAGCCTCCGTGGAATGAGATCATGGTAGGAAAGAGCGATCTCCACTTTTCTGCTGCCTATGTTTTGCGTTTGTGGATTTGTGCCATAGCTACAGATGGTGTGTCATAGCTACATATGGTGTGTCATAGCTACAGATGGTGTGCCATAGCTACAGATGGTGTGCCATAGCTACAGATGGTGTGCCATAGCTATATATGGTGTGCCATAGATACAGATGGTGTGCCATAGATATAGATGGTGTGCCATAGCTACAGATGGTGTGCCATAGCTACAGATGGTGTGCCATAGCTACAGATGGTGTGCCATAGCTACAGATGGTGTGCCATAGCTACAGATGGTGTGCCATAGATACAGATGGTGTGCCATAGCTACAGATGGTGTGCCATAGCTACAGATGGTGTGCCATAGCTATAGATGGTGTGCCATAGCTACAGATGGTGTGCCATAGATACAGATGGACGTTTCGCTTTGTTCGCAGCTCGCTAATGATATCAGATGGGCTTGCTGAAATCACGTGACCGCACAAGACGACGCTTGGATGAAGTTCTCATGGAAAAGCGTCCGTATGCAACAAAACAAAAGTTTACAAATTGACTGCCTGGCAACAGAAATGGGAAAGGACCTAGAAAGAAAGTTACAATATTTTATTCTGCAGCGTACCATCCCTTTAGATGCTTTTAGTCAGTCTACTAATGGGCGTAGAGGGTGACAGAGGAGCGAAGAACGACTGTACAGGCGCTAACCAGCACATCCGCGCTTGCTTTTTATTTCCCGCCATGCACCGGCCATCGACAAGGCGGCCAAAGCGCCATAACAAGCTGCCGCCAGGGGAGGCAACTCAATGGCGTGTAAGTGGCGGAGACAGAATTATTGAACTTGGATAGAGGGATGATCAGACGAAGACGTTGCTTACTCGGCACAGAGAAAGGTACAGAACTGTGGTGTGTGCTGTGTCTCGCACAATTACAGGGTGCAAGTTGTAGCATCTTTGCAGGCCTCTGATCACGTGGGCTAACACCACTGTACCGCCACTATGCAGACTTCCCAATAGTGGATCCCGAACACCAGTGGTGTTTAATTGCTCGTTTCTGAAGAAACCAAGCTAAGATGACTCTTTACACGGTGCTGTCCTCTTCTTCCTCCTTTTTGTTAGCCATTCCTCTTCCTTCACAACCCGCCCCCCCCCCTCCTCCTTTTCCTCAACATCAAAGTCTCCTTGTTGTCGTCAATCGTCCTTCACTCTTTTCCTCCTTTTCTTAATAGCATTCTTCTTCATCCCAACCTCTTTCTCTTATCATCATCATCATCATCATCATCATCATCATCATCATCATCATCATCATCATCATCATCATCATCATCATCATCATCATTATCATCATCATCATCATCATCATCACCATCATCATCAGGTACGAACCATATCGATCAGCATAGACAGCTAGAGAGAGAGAGAGAGAGAGAGAGAGAGAGAGAGAGAGAGAGAGAGAGAGAGAGAAAGAGAGAGAGAGAGAGAGAGAGAGAGAGAGAGAGAGAGAGAGAGTGCATGCCGAAGGTGCTTTATCTGACGTCCATTGCACAAAACATGTGTGTTTAAGAAAGGAATGGTGTCCGACGTCATGTGACAGGGCCACGTGACCGCTGTCTCACCTGCCCACCATCACTGTACATATCTTCACCTGTCACAGCACCATAAGCCCCTAGCCAAATTATGTCACAGGACCATCACCCCATAGCCAAATTCCGTCAAAGGACCATTAATTATGCTAAAGAAAAAGGCAAAGTTTTAAATCAGGAAGCGACATTATTTTCATCGTGTTTTAATCTCACTAATGAACAGAGTTATAGAGGCAAACTGCACCCATCTCGACCTGTGTAATCAATCACAATCAATGCTCCCTCGATAAAATAATGTGGCAGCGACCATAATTATATACTTATAATTATGGAAAAATGTCAAGCTTTTAAGAGAAAAAGAGAGACTATGCAACTGCACCTCCCTCAGCAGATGGTGATGAGGCCTAACAGCATTAAGAACTTCAGGGTTTCTTGAAGTTAGTCAAGTGATCGCATACGCATTGCCTTCCCTGATAGTCATGTTTGGAACTGCTAGCCATGTATGGAACTAGCGGGAACTGCTAGTCATGTTGGAAACTACTAGTCATTTTGGGGAATTCATAATCATGTTTTGGAACTGCTAGTCTTAGCCATATTGGGAACTGCTACTCAGTTTGGGAACTGCTAGTCTTAGCCATGTTTGGAACTGCTAGTCTTAGCCATGTAGGGAATGGCTAGTAATGTTGGGAACTGCTAGTCATGTTGGGAACTGCTAGTCATAGCCATAGTGGGAACTGCTAGTCATGTTGGGAACTGCTAGTCATAGCCATATTGGGAACTGCTAGTCATGTTGGGTACTGCTAGTCATAGCCATATTGGGAACTGCTAGTCATGTTGGGAACTGCTAGTCTTAGACATGTTGGAAATTGCTAGTCATGTTGGGAACTGCTAGTCATGTTGGGAACTGCTAGTCATGATGGGAACTGCTAGTCATGTTGGCAGCTGCTAGTAATGTTGGTAACTGCTAGCCATGTTGGTAACTGCTAGTCATATTGGGAACTGCTAGCCATGTTGGGAACTGCTAGTCATATAGGGAACTGCTAGTCATGTTGGGAACAGCATGTTGGGAACTGCTAGTCATGTTGGGAACTGCTAGTCATGTTGGGAACTGCTAGTCATAGCCGTGTTGGGAACTGCTAGTCATGTTGGAAACTTCTAGTCATGTTGGGAACTGCTAGCCATGTTGGGAACTGCTATTCATGTTGGGAACTGCTAGCAATGTTGGAAACTACAAGCCAAGTTTTCGTGACATAGTGTCACAGCGAGAGAGTTGTTAGCCACACAATTTCACTCAACGTTGATGGAAGTTTAAGGCGAGAATCGTGTCTGGTCTAGTTGTGGCCCGGGCAAGGCTCACATCTTTAAAGTGTAACCTGCCATGCTGATAGCGCCACCTATCGCAGAACGGAAGTGCTGGTTAATCACCGGCTGTTTGTGTAAAAAAATGCGGGGAGATGGGGGTCAGTGAACGATGTGGGCGTGTGTGTGGGTGTGTGTGGGTGTGTGTGTGTGTGTGTGCGTGTGTGTAATGATGTGCTGAGATTGGTAATGTTAGATTGCTGTATAATCACTACATATGCCTTGATTGCATGGGTATTTTATCCCACACAATTTCATTTCGCATGACGGTTCTTCTTTTCAACTGAATAAAATGTTAGTCTTGAGCTTTGAGAGAGAGAGAGAGAGAGAGAGAGAGAGAGAGACAGAGAGAGAGACAGAGACAGGGAGAGACAGACTGACAGACAGACAGACACAGAGACAGAAAGGCATAGACAGAAAGACATAGATAGATAGATAGAGAGAGAGAGAGAGAGAGAGAGAGAGAGAGAGAGAGAGAGAGAGAGAGAGAGAGAGAGAAAGTGAGAGAGAGACAGCCAGCCAACCAGCCACAGACAGAGATAGAGAGAGAGCGAAAATCAGATAGCGAGAAAAAGACAGAGAAAGACAGAAGACAGAGATTATGCTTGAGTATTCCAAAGTCTTTTCTTACTTGAAATAAAGAGACAGACACACATAGAGAAACAGAGAGACGGAGAATATGACGGCCTACTAGCGCCAAAACCTGATAATTACAAATATCATGAGATAATTCCAAAATCATGGGATAATTACAATTATCAATGGATAATTACAATTATCCTTGAACAATTATAAATATCTCCGCGTGATCATGTTTAATTTTTGTTAAGTGATCATGCTTAATTCTGACTAAGGCGGTTTACTAGCGTCAAAATGTGCATTTACAGGTATCAGTGATAATAGTAATTAACACGTGTTCTATGTAATTCACATTATGACGGCCTATTAGCGCCAAAACCTGATAATTACAAATTTCAGGTGATAATTACAAATAACAACGACATATTTATAATGAACACGTAACATTTTAATTATCAAGTGAAAATTACAATTTTTGGTTTTGGCCCTTTGCCAGGCAAATTGCAAGAGTCCAAACTAAAAATTAAACATGATCACGCAAAGATATTTGTAATTTTTCAATGATAATTGTAATTATCCCTTGATAATTGTAATTGTCCTATAATAAGTGTAATTATCTCCTGATATTTGTAATTATCACCTGCTATTTGTAATTATAAAGTTTTATCGCTAAGAAGGCGTGGCAAATACTGACAATTATTAATTAACACTGTGGGTTACCGATGTCTCTGTAAATTACACAGAACCCATGTTAATTTCAATTATCTAGTGATAATGGTAACTCTCGGGTTTGGCGCTAGTAGACCATCTTATCCTAGCCTATCCTATCTCGTAACCCGAAAGTCGTTGGGGCACCACAGATGATCGTTTAACTAGCGTACTTAATCTTTTTCTGTCCTCAGCAACCCTCATGGCTTCGCTCAGTGTCAAGCCAGTCCATTCTCGAATGTTGTCTTCTTACCACTTTTTCGGTCTCCCTCTTCTTCTGCCTCCTTGCACCGTGCCTTAATTTAGCGGTATAACGAGTTACAAAAATAAAGTAAATGAATTACATGTAACTTACACGTACAAGGGAGAAGGCGAAAAATCAACAAATCAACAAATAAATAAACCTGTAGATAAAAAAGAAGATAAGAAAAATAAATAAATAATAAATAAATAAATTTAAAATAAATAAATAAATAAAATAATAAATAAATAAATAAATAAATAAATAAATAAATAAATAAATAAATAAATAAATAAGCCGAGACTGACCTTTTTTTCATAAAGTCTGGCGTCAATTTTGGTGAAGTCGATGGCGTCGTGCATAGATGCTCTTCTCCTGGGCACGTAGCCACTAGGTGGCGTGGAGGGCAGGTCACTGACAGACCCTTGGGCCGTCACCTTCTCGTTGGAGAATGAGAATGACAATTCTCGCAGCGCTGGAGGAATGGAGGCAGGAGTTGCAGCCCCTGAGCTGGCCGCTTCTGCAAAAGAGAGAGGAAAAAAGAATTGTAAGCATCATTTTATTCTTAAATTTCCTTTGTTTTATTGTAAAATGTATTTTTGCTTGCATCATCATCATCATCATCATCATCATCATCATCATCATCATCATCATCATCGTCGTCGTCGTCGTCGTCGTCGTCGTCGGTATCGGCCTCGTTATTGTTTCTTTTTATTCGTCTAACTATTTTTTTTATCTTCCTCCTTTTTCTCGTTCACTTCTTCTTCTTCTTCTTCTTCTTCTTCTTCTTCTTCTTCCTTGACCTCGAAACAACCAAAGCACATGGTCAACCATTTTTTTCACTTTTCCCGCTGAACTGGTATCTCAGCATGATACATTTGATTGGAGAGAAGGAGGTGGGGCGGGCAAGAAAGGTATAAATCAGTACGATGGCCCACAAAACAACCGATTTCGATCAAGAGTCTGGTTGAACAGAGGGACCCACAGGACCCTTGTAGCAACAGCTTGGGAAACACATCCTGCGGTGTAGTATCAATCTCATCACGCGTGTCAAACTAGAGCGGTGTAGTATCAATCACAACACGTGTGTCAAACTACAGCGATGTAGTATCAATCTCAGCACGTATGTCATACTACAGCAGGAATAAGCTTTGTGAAACTCTGTGCAACACAGTTGTATTACTTATCTGCTTACACCATTACCACCCGCCTACTATCCCTTACGCATTCTAAAGCACCCAACTGTAATATACTCATATACTCTCTGTGAGTGCTTAGATTGTCTACCATTTGAGGACTCCAGACTATGTTTTTTTCAGGCTTTTCACAAAGTAGGAAACCTTGTTCTTTAACCTGCACTGCACGCTCCAGCAAATCACGTTTCTCGGTCCTCCATCAGCCTCTCTCTTGACACTCAATGGCTGATGGCTGACCTGGCCACGTGACTGGCATGCAGTGAAAGTCATGGCGCCTTGTGATTGGTTGAAATACGTCAATGCTTCACTGAGTGGTGGATAGGACAATTACGCTTTACCATTGTCATTACCGTTATTGAGATTGGACACGTATTATCGGTCGAGCATCGTAAACATTTCAACGGGTATGAAAATGGATGATAAACGATGAATGATGCCTTCCGCGCTGGAAATGGAAAATAGAGCGCAGATCTATTTGCAAACAGTGTACAGTTAACAAGGCCGTTCACTGTTTATCGCGGCTTCATCGTTAAAACGTAAAAAGCAGTGCCCGACCGGCACAACAAGCGGCTGTTCCTTTGTAACAAGAGCCGAGATTTAAACACAGCCCAGTTAAGCTTTGGCCTTGTTTAGTCAGTGTAACACAGTTGTGTAGCTTGACGATAGCCCAGTAGGCAATGACATCATCGCAGCTTACTTAGGGCGCTTCGATTTTACAACCAATCAGAATTTCCGGCCAATGAGAACACAGCTAGAGTAGGTAGAACCAGTTCTGCCTGATTCAAGCAGAGAGGTAGGAGAGTCATTCGTGTTGAAAGCGCCGAGCAGTACACAGTTACGCTCAGCTAGAAAATCTCTTCACTGACAGATTCGGGAAGCAGGGCTTGTTGAAAATTCGAATTCAATCAAGTTAGCCACGGCCTGACATTGTCAAAAAGGTAAATGAACATACTTTTGTTTCATCGTGATGTATTTATATAATTGTTGAATTATGTTTGTGAAATTTGCTATGCTTAGAATGGAATTGTTAAGTCCAACGTTGCGTGACCACGTGTCGAACACGACCTGTCGACGCCATGTTGTATACCTGATGGAACCACTGTTGTTTAACCTATATGTATGCTTGCAGACCAGTGGCTGTACCAGAGAATGTGTATAAAATTAATTCTTTCTCTATGTGTATAGTTAGCCATGATTTATATTTATGTATATATAGGAACTTAGAGTGGAGATTCCAGTGGACCACGGACTTAGCAGAATGTTCGTCGCTTATATATAGAGATGTGTAGCTTCAGTGAGACGCTCTGCACACACCTATTATACAGGGTTGTGCAGAATTTCGTCTCATATGTTACAGACGAGCAGGCATTGTATCGTGAGCCCAACTAGGCGAACAACAAAAACAAATCATCGCTGAACGTTGGCTGCCGAGGCATCGAAAGCACTGCGCGAAGATAGCCCACCCGTCTAGCCACAAGGAGAAGACGCCACGACAACACAGCTTGTCACGGAATCAACCACAACACAGCTCTTCGGACACTGAGCTAAGTACATAGCCTTCAGTGCACTAAAACTAGTATCACAGGACCACAGCAGTCCACTCTTCAAGAACTCTGACCATTGGGGCAGAAAGTATCCAGTGTCCGATGAAGATAAAGTAGCTGCCTAGAACTCTCGAGGGCGAACCATTCGCATTGACAATTGAACTTTTAAGTTAGTTTCGTACTTCGAAGATCGTGTATAGAGTAGAGGAAATAAATGTGTGATATTTACTGTTATCAAGTGGCTGGACTACATATGTTTCGTAGCCGTGTGAAAGCTAGTGTGACAGTGATCTTTTACCATTTTTCTATCTATCTCTGTACCCCAGCCTAAACACAGACCGAGCTAAACAAATAAATGTATTAAGTTAAGTTACAGGGAGATTACTAGTGATCCCCAAAGACTGAAGACAGTGGGTAATATCATTCCATTGTGCAGAGCCCAGCAACAATAAAACCCTACGTCACATCCTTCTAGGTGTCACTCTACTACTATCATTTCTTGCCCCTTTCTGGGGTGTGCCGGATGCAAAGTCATAGGTAAGCATAACAATCATAATTCAGTGTGACAAATCCTTGCAACAATCACAGTGAGTGTCGTCCCACTACTAAAAAATAAGATTAAACCAAACACAAAAACTAATTCTAACGTATGGGTTTGGTATACATAGGTATATGAACTTGATTATGTGGCTAGTATAACAGTGGCAAGTTGTCCACAATAGGGCTAAAAATAGCCGCACTGAGCGCGATAGTCAGGCCACTCCACTGCTTCCCCTAGCTTGAGTAAGCATGCTCTGTGTGTATTTAAAAACATGGCTCACGCACAGCGAACAACAAACAAACAAACAACGCGTAGTGGTCAGTTTGAGCAAGGAAAGCAAACTGCATCATTATTGTTAGTGTACAAAAGGTGTGTATTTCGGAACCTCGGGAAACCTTCGTGGGGAAACTGACTTCAGTTTCCTTTTTGTATTTTCAGACTTATTTCCAAATGCTTTAAAATAGGGGGAGAGGGGAGGAAGGAATCACAACGAGCCACATGTTGGTCTGTCAATCTGTTGGAAGCATTATCTCAAGAACTCCTGAACGGATTTGAACCAAACTTCATAGAAACATTACTTAGGTTAGTGGTCTGACTCCTGTGCATTCATATTTGCTCTTCTGCAAAAGGCCAAGGTCACTGGAGTCATTTAGCTCACTACCTCCAAGGCGGCTGAAGCGATTTTGTTGATTTGGGGGCTCATCAAATCATGGGCTATACTTAATCAGCAGTCCGGTTGTCGGACAGATGGTTAGTGGGCCAGCCCGTCGCTCCCAATTCCACTTTCTTGTTCAAAACACACTGCCCTATTTCAAGTGTAACCCAGCGGAGTATTTGACTCCCGTCTCTCGGCCACGACCATGAGAACATTGCTCCACCCGAGCTGTTATTTTCATTTTATCCCTCAAAAGAGGGACACAAAAATATGTGCCCTGCAAGGCGGTGAAGCGTGGTTTGGAAAAAAAAACGATGCTTAACGTCCTATTGCATGAGCGTTAAGGACGATCACCACGTCGCCACCCTGACAACAATGACCATCATCTTCATATCAAAAATGAGATCCAACGGATCTTCTTCGCGTGGTTTGGAGTACCGGGTTGCCGGCTACTAGTGCCACGCACTCTACTGCAAGGTCGCTGCCACCGTCCTGCATAAAATGCCTGCCGACAATGTGGTCCCGCTCGCCACCAAACGCAGCAGGCGAATGGTCAGCCGGGGAGAACAAATGTCGTGTCGCCTTGTCCTGCGTAACCCAATGGCATACCCAAAGGATTCTGCAAAGCAGGAGCCACCCGAGGCTAGTCTAACCAAGAAAGTCAAGGTAGACAATTTCTCTCCCAAGCCTCAACCAGTCGCCTCCCTTTCCGCTACACAAGAATAACTCAGCCGAAATTAATCATGTTTACCTTGTGCATACTTCAACAACCGCTACGTATGTTGGACCGTTGGTATTTTCTCAAAGGTAATTGAACTCGTTTTGCGCTGTATCTCAAATTTAGCTCAACCGATTTTGATCATGTTTGGCTTGCTGATAGTTCAACTCGTGGCCTATCATTCATTGTTTTGTGTTTACTTCTTTACGATAAAGCCCAGTCACATCACCGAGAACATCAACACTTTTGAAAGGCTTATTTTATCCATGTATTTGAGTGTCTGGAAAAAAATACATTTGAATGTCTTGCCATCTTGCATATACTTTAAAAAGAAAAAGTAATTAGGTGGTAAAGATGTTCCCGTAACTTTGGGTCGTTGGAGAGAGAAGCCTTTGAGTCCTCTCTTTTATCTAGGCCAGCTTAAAGAGGGCGGTGCCCATTCTCCTCTCCCTCGCTGCTTTTACCTTTCCCGGTTCTATACAGAGCCAGGTACCCATTCACAGCTGGGAGTGCTAAAGTGTGTAAGTTGTGCGCTTGTTTCATTCTTTGTGTCGTTCGATGGTTGCCATCCATCCAAGTACTAACCTGGCTCGACGTTGCTTCGAGAGACATTATCTAGCATATGTCCAAACTACTGTACTTCTGCATCACCCAGAACTAAATGTAAATTTTAAAAAAGCTCATTATTTTTAGGGTGAACTCATTATTCGGTATAATTAAACACCTCATTGGCAGTGGACAACTATAACACGATTGTACGTGGTTGCAACCACAACGTCGTTTCCATCGGCGCTAATATCAATCCAGAAATAGTTGTCATGCTGACCGTGAAGCTTGCCATTTGTTTGTCGACGCACACAGTAGTAAAGTGGTTTTGTGAATGCCGCAATTTGTGTCCACGGGCACGTGTATTCAATCACTGACATGGCTTTCACGACAGCTTGTAAATGAAAGCGCGGGTATCGGGATATGAATCATCATAAAATGGAACCACGGGCACTCTGCCGCACTTTATAGTTACAATACAGGCGCCTGTATAAATGATGATGTAGGCGCACGCAAAATCCGCAGTACACGTGCGAGGTCTAATCTAAAGAAGAGTTCAAATGGGAAGGGCAGTGAAGGTGAGGGGAGGGAGGAGAAAAGAATATGGACCACAGTAAGAGGACTAATTAAGGAAAGCCAATTCCTGTTACGAAACCAACATTGTTCGTCACCACATATTACGATGCGAATCCGGTTTCTTCTGCACTTAAGTAAACCTTCTACGAAATGCCGTAAACTGACCTCACTCTAAGACCGTCTCCCACGTTAAAGGAGGATCTTGGATGCGTACAATATCTACATACGACAAAATATAACCACATCAATACCTAAAATAGACCCAAATAAAACACTACAAATTCGGGTAATTTTTAACACTTTCGAGTATAAACACTTTACAACACGGACTTCGAATAACTACAGTCAGTGCTGCGACGTTCCGTGTCTGCAACAAGCAGCGATCAGTCACTGTAACGGCAAATGTTGGTGTTGAATTGTCGCACCTCCGCTTCTGTCGCTAGCCGCGCATGTCGTTCTAATGATTGATCGCAGTTGTCTGACATAACTTAAGCTATGCGCACACCAGTCAACGCTCGGGCATTGGAAGTGTGGTTAGGAAGTGGTTTGGTCAACGATGAACAACGCTGCAATGGCTGTGGGAAAAGTGTTGAATGTTAACCTAACGATTAAGTCGTGGCGCAAAGCTTAGAGGCGCCAGCCTTCAACAAAGCGCTCGTCGTTGCTCCTCGCCTGACCGTTGATAAGTGTAAGTTAGCAATTAACCCGCTAGCCCACACTTAAAGGAATCATTATTATCGTTAGAGTGAACACTCGTCATGCTGTAACACGTTACAGTGGTGACTATCGGGTTAAAGCCTGGCATCAGACAATAGTTCCGGACAGGAAGACCTCTCCAGGATCGCACTGGCGGCTGTTGCCCTGACAAGGTTGAAGCCCATCTGGAAAGACAGGACCATCTGTTTACATTCCAAGGTAAGGCTGCTGCGCTCCCTTGTCATCTCCATCTTCCTATACGCTTGCGAAACATGGACCCTCACAGCAGACTTGCAACAAGGAATGCAGAGCATGGGGATGGAGTACTGTTTCAGACTTCTGGGCATTCCATATGGCCAGCACGTCGCCAGCGGCGCGGTCCGACAGACCATCACACAAGCCATTGGACAACACGATGACATGCTCACAGTGGTGAAAAAACATAAATTCCGATGGTATATGGCCACGTCACCAGAGCATCAGGCCTTGCAAAGACCCTCCTGTGGGCACGTTGCAAGGGGGCATAGGAGGAGGGATGTCGCGATAGGCAAGTTCAACCCAGCACTAAAGCTTCATGCTTACACGGTCAGTCTGCTTTGACCTGTGTACAGTTAATTCGCTGACTAGCAGACGACAGAAGAAGGTTGTGTCAAGCATAAGTAGGCTACAGCTTCATAAGAAAATCCGTGACGTCACCCAGCTGACCAATCACCCGCCACCACAGCAGTGGCGCTACTAGTCTTGAGATCTCGCGCGCTTGGGCTGACCACAGCGTGACGATAGTTAGTCTTTGTCCGTACATCATCGTAGCAAGACGCATGTTGATAGATCTTTCTAGCGGAAGACTAAGCAGGTGACGGATCAAAATCATTAATCGACAGTATAGCCAGAGCCTGACTTGTCAAGAAAGTAAATGATCAATCGTTTGTTTCATTGCGATTATTTGATATGATTATTGGATTATGTTTGTTAAGATTTGCCATGTTTTAGAATTGTGACTGTTAGTGAAACTTTGCTTGACCACGTGGCGAACCCAACCGGTTTCGCAACCACGAGGTAGACCCACTGACCAACGATTGTTTTTCCTATTTGTATTATTGCAGACCAGGGGCTGCACCGGAGAATGGGCATATTATTAATTACTGTTCCCTGTGTTTATTCTAGCCATGATGTATGTATATATGTATAGGAATTATGTTGGAGATTCCAGTGGACCTCGGACTTAGAAAACTGTTGGAACTTTGGAACTTTGTCCTTTTATTAAACAAACAAATGATAAAACAGCAAATATCAGTTAGGCTCCTAGCCCAGGGGGGCCGTATAGCCAGACAAGGGGGGAAGATGGGGGGATAGGGATACACAATATATACATAGTGATAACAAGAACGGCACTATATTACAGACACAGCAGCCTCTAACTACATACAATAACATATGCACTAAATGAAAAAGCAACAACAATGTTCAAACATTTGTGACACCTCTTTAAAAAAAAAAATAATACATTGATATGCACTCAAAAGAACAATCGCATAAAGATACAAAATAAAACAAAAAACAACAGTCATCAGAGAAGTGAAAGAACAAGGGAAAAAATGCCAGAACAGTGAAGCACACATGCATGACCACCAAATAGTACTCAAATATTGGAGGAAAAGAAAAAAAAAAATAACCAATGCTGTACTACTTAAAAAGTGAAAGTATTATTCCAATAAGACGACTTAAATTTATCAGTGTGCTTTTTGATTTCGAGTTTATTAGCTGATTTAATTTGAAGACATTTGGGTGATTCCTAAAATACCGTGGCAATAGGGAAAATCTGTTGTCTTTTAGAAGGGGATTAGTACAATTAAACAAATAATGGAATTCATCACCTATTTCATTTAAATCACACAAAGGACACAATCTTTCTTCTCTGGGAATATTTATATATCTTTGTTCGTTTCTTAACTATATAAGTGGAGATGATCTCACTGAGAGCTATTTCTGCCAACAGTGAGACGCTCTGCACAACCTTTGTAAACAAGGCGTTGCAGAAAATCGTCTCATATTTTGCAGATGAGCATTTATCTTGGTCCACGGTTGGGTACAAACTCCACAGAGAGGCAAGCCTGACACGTGGCCTGCAACCTTGAGCAGCGATAGCAGTGTGCTCCACGGGTTCACTGGTCTACTACCCAGAAGACGAGACCACAACACCACTTAACGACGAGACAGTTAAGTCACTAGAAACCGTGCACCGAAACTGCTCTAGAAGGATTGTGCGACAGTCCACTCTTCCAGAAAACTGAACAATAGGACAGAAAGCACTATTAGCCCAATAATGAGACAGTAGCTGCATAGACCTACCAAGGAGCGAACTACTCGAAGTGAAATTTGGATATTTAAGTTAGTATAGTGATTACAATAGAAGATTTTGTATAGAGTAGAGGAAATAAATGTGTGATATTTACTGTTAACAAGTGGCTGGACTACCTATGTTTCATAGCCGTATGAGAGCTAGTGTGTCAGTGAATCTTTACACTTTTCTTCCTATCTCTGTAACCTCCATCCTAACACAGACCGGGCCAAACTTATAAATGTATTAAGATTAGTCACAGGGTGATTTACTAGCCGATTCCCGCAGACGAACGACGAGTGGGTAATAGCAATCCATTGTGCAGAGCCCAGCAACAATAGACCCACCGTCACATGGAGACAGAAAAAGAGGTGGGAGGACAATGTTCGAGGGTGGATTGGCTTGACACTGAGCAAGGCCATGACGGTTGCTGAAGACAGGGAAAGATGGAGTACGCTGGTTGGTGCCCCAACGATTTCTGAGTTACGGAATAAGAATATGATAAGATAGGATAGGATAGGATCGACTGTGTGCTAACAGACCTACATGTACTTATATGCCAGACATTCCACGCTGCAAGGATCGAGCCTGCATCCTTTAGGATCTGTACATGAAAGGCTCCCACCCAAATCTCCCCCCACTCTCTCTCTCTGTCTCTCTCTCTCTGTCTCTCTCTCTCTCTCTCCCTCTCGTGGCACAGTGGGTTGTCCGCCGGTTTCCTATGCCGAAGGTCGCGGGTTCGATTCCCGCGAGGGGCGAACTAAATATCCGACTTATGTACAAGACTATTGAGGTCACCGAGGGTTTTCTACGGTTACTCCGTTTTACTCCCACTCTTCTATAATGGTATAGAATGCAGTCAATCAAAAATAGCAAAAATAAAAATTTGATTTCCTTTTCGTCTTTTAATAGCGATGTCCATGCCTTTACACCAAATGTTTGAGTGTTTTTTGTGTGTGTTTGAATGGGTGAAACATGTGAGCGTGTATGTTGGTACAGACCGCCGCGCTTTGAACCTGACTAGTGACTTGGATTAAAGCGCGTAAGTTTACATACCATCCGGTATTATTATTATTATTATTATTATTATTATTATTATTATTATTATTATTATTATTATTATTATTATTATTATTATTATTATTATTATTATTATTATTATTACTATTATCCTCTCTCTCTCTCTCTCTCTCTCTCTCTCTCTCTCTCTCTCTCTCTCTCTCTCTCTGGACTGACCCCCACCTCTACGCACCCCACACCCCCCATTGGCCATGAAAGAGGAGTGGAAACATGAACTGTGACAAGCGCCGCCAGCCATAGAGCGAACCACGCTAACACGTAACAAGAGGACAGACAACTCTGCCTTACGTTGCCTACGTTTCCATCTCGCCAGTTCTAAGCCAACAGGGTTTGGTTTTCCATAATAGCGCGCAAACGAAAGAAAGAAAAAAGTTGTCGGGTGATATCAAAGACCATGGACAACCAAGCCCGTCTGATCTCTGTCCTGCTCGAAGAGTTGCTCTAGGAAATGGCTGAAAGCAGGATTGGGCCCAGTAGTCTGGGGCGTGACGATGCTCATAAAAGCTGCAAGTGGGCTCGTTGAGCGGCTGGGGTTAGATCTTGCTTTGGCTAGCGCAGTCAGCATTGTTGAACTGATAATGCGCGCTATATACACATGAATAGCAACAACAACAACAGCAGTACTACTACTACTACTTCTACTAAATGGGGAGGCACGGTGGTCTAAAGGTAGTGCTTTGGCTTGCGGATCTGAAGGTCCCGGGTTCGAGCCCTGGCCGGGCCATTGTGTTGTGTCCCTGGGAAAGACACTTTACTCCTTTACTCCCGTTTCCTACATCCTTCGGATGAGAGTATAAACCGAGGTCTAGTCTGTGTGTCGCATACATTCCATCATAACGGACTTTAAAGATCCTGACGCTCATGTCCTAGACGGGTGAGTGCCGGTGACAAGAACAAACCCAGCATGCACCTAGGTCCTTCTTCCCCATCCCTGGGCCCAGGATTGTGCTCAGTTGTCCGGGCGTCAGACCATGCGCCCAAAGGCTGCGGGTTGGCGTCT
>CM072527.1:27459543-27542043 GCA_036898135.1 Oncomelania hupensis | reverse complement strand
TCCATCCCTCAAACAGGTGGTGTAAAGGCAGGGAAATCGCTATTGGAAGACGGAAAGAACATCGAATTTTTATTTTTTAAATTTAATATTGACTGCGTCCAGTACCATTATTGAAGGGATGGAGGAAACCGGAGTGCCCGGAGATAACCCTGTTATGAGGAAACATATTTTTTTATTTAAACTGGTACGAAACTTTCTGACACTTACTTCCGCACCATATTTATTTAATGTTCGACTCCAGCCATATATATGTGCAGGATAACGTCCCAGCGTGTGTCTGATGATTACCTGTAAAGGTCTGAACAGCGGTCTCCACAATTTACTGTTAACCAAAAGTGGTTATTCTTTAAAGAGTTGAGGAAAGTATTGCAGAAAGATTTTCGCTTCGCTTTACCTTCCATGGACAAGGCAGTGTCATATTGTCAACTTTACTTCAGCATTGGAAACGCTGAGTTTTCAGTTATATATATATATATATATACACATACACATGCAAGGAGGTAGAAGAAAAGGGAGACCGAAAAAGAGGTGGGAGGACAACATTCGAGAATGGACTGGTTTGACACTGAGCGAAGCCATCAGGGCTGCTGAGGACAGAGAAAGATGGAGTATGCTGGTTAAACGATCATCTGTGGTGCCCCTACGACCTTCGGGTTACGGGACAGGATAGGATAGGATATATATACATACATACATATATATATATATATATATATATATATATATATATATATATAGATATATAGATATATAGATAGATAGATAGATAGATAGATAGATAGATAGATAGATAGATAGATAGATAGATAGATAGATAGATAGATAGATAGATAGATAGATAGATAGATAGATAGATAGATAGATAGATAGATAGATAGATAGATAGATAGATAGGCACGGTGGCCTAATGGTAGAGCTTCGGCTTGCGGATCTGAAGGTCCCGGGTTCGAGCCCAGGCCGGGGCATTGTGTTGTGTCCTTGGGAAAGACACTTTACTCCCGTTTCCTACTCCTTCGGATGAGAGTATAAACCGAGGTCTAGTCTGTGTCGCATGCATTCCATCATAACGGACTTTAAAGATCCTGACGCTCATGTCCTAGACGGGTGAGTGCCGGTGACAAGAACACACCCAGCATGCACTTAGGTCCTTCTCCCCCATCCCTGGCTGCCCAGGATTGTGCTCAGTTGTACGGGCGTCAGACCATGCGCCCAAAGGCTGCGGGTGGGCGTCTCGGGCGACTTGAGTTAGATCCTGTATCGGCCAGCGCCTTGAGCAGCTCTTGAGCTGGTAAAGCGCTATATAAGAACGATTATCTAAATAAATAAATAGATAGATAGATAGATAGATAGATATCAAACAGAAAGTACAGCGGAAATGGCAAAAAGTGGTTTGATTGTCTCCCTTTGGGCCTCACTTACTCGAAAAGACCCCATTTATTAAAAAGATAACCTCCTACATATTATTAATACAAATTTGCTCAGAATGCAGGAGCACGATGTTTTTTCTCTCTTCTATCGAAAAATAATTTTATTGATGTTGTCGTATAATTAGAAAATGTGGTACCCAGATACAGTGCCTCATAACAAAGACCCCCGGTCCTGATTTGGCTCGGAGGAGTCCGCTGGACCTAAAGCAACAATAAATCAATCAATCAATCAATAACAAAGACCCCAAATAAGCCCGTTTACAACTGTGTGTGTGTGTAGGTGTGTGTGTGTGTGGGCGTGTGTGCGGGTGTGTGTGTGTGTATAAAAAAAATTAAACTATACAACTGGTTGAAGTGGAATGACAACCATTTTCACACTGCGTGGCTGAGTCATATGTTCGCCACTCGTCTCGGCTAATCTCGGCTACGCAGTGTGTGCGTGTGACGCAAGCATTCGTCTGCCCTACGCTATAGTTGGCCAGTGAGGTTTCATTCATCTGAAGATAAAAACTCCATAGATGTAAAATGACGATTACGCGACTGATGATACACAAGAAATAGGGAGAAAAAGAAGAAGAAGAAGAAGAAGAAGAAGAAGAAGAAGAAGAAGAAGAAGAAGAAGAAGAAGAAGAAGAAGAAGAAGAAGAAGAGAGAGAGAGAGAGAGAGAGAGAGAGAGAGAGAGAGAGAGAGAGAGAGAGAGAGAGAGAGAGAGAGAGAAGTTAATGTTGAAAATTGTAATCAAATGGGATTAAGGTTTTAAGCATAGTCTTACAAAACGTCATTTAACTTTGTATACTTAACAATAACATTAACGTTAAGAATTAAAACTTGCTCCAAAATTGATACATCAAACTATTCGCACTCACTCACACTCACATTCATACTATTAACAAACCACAAACCACATGAGAGAGAGAGAGAGAGAGAGAGAGTGAGAAAGAGAGAGAGAGAGAGAGAGAGAGAGCGACAGAGAAAGAGAAAGAGAGTTAGCAACAGAGAGAGAGAGAGAGAGAGAGAGAGAGAGAGAAGATACAGCTAGAGAGACAGAGAAGGTTCAGAGACATAGAGTGACAAAGAAAGACAGAGAATAAGAGAGACAGAGAGAGAAAGAGAGAGAGAGAGAGAGAGAGAGAGAAAGAGAGAGAGAGAGAGCGACAAAGAGGGAGATTGAGAAGATACAGAGACAGAGAGCGGCAGACAGACAGACAGACAGACAGATAGACAGAGCGTTCATTTCATTCACTACGACCCCGTGCGAGTATGGCTGTGCGTGTAATAGTGGAGGGGGAAGGGGGATGAGGAAGGGAGAGACAATAAAAAAAAGAGTGGAAAGAGAAAGACTTAGGCTACCATCCCGTTCATGTTTTAAGTCAACATAGGCCTACTTCATTGCCAAAATGAATCATATGACGGCCTACTATCGTCAAAACCGAGAATTACCATTAGCACGAGATAATTGAAATTAACACGTGTTCTGTGTAAATTACAGAGATGCCGGTAATCTATAGTGTTAATTAATTATTATCAGTATATGCCACGCCTTCCTATCGCCAAAACTTGATAATTACACATATTATGAGATAAATACAAATATCATATGAAAATTACAATTATCAAGGGTTAATTACAATTATCATTCAAACATTACAAATATCTTTGCGTGATCATGTGTATTTTTTTCAATTTTGGCTCTAGCAATCCGTCTGGAAATAGGCCAAAACCGAAAATTGTAATTTTCACTTGATAATTACAATTTTTACGCGCGTGAATTGTAAATATGTCGTTTGTATTTGTAATTATCACATGATATTTGCAATTATCAGGTTTTGGCGCTAGCAGGCCGTCATAATGTGAATTATACAAAACACGTGTTAATTACTGTTATTACTGATACCTGTAAATACACGTTTTAGCGCTAGTAAGCCGCCTTAGTCAGAATTAAGCATGATCACGTAAAAAATGTAATTATGAACTGAACATTGTAATTAATATGTGATAATTACAATTTTCTGTTTTGGCGCATTTCCAGGCGGATTGCTAGAGCCAAAACTGAATATTAAACATGATTAAGCGAAGATTTTATAATTTTTCAATGATAATTGTAGTTATCCATTGATAATTGTAAATATTTCATGATATTTGTAATAATCTCATGACATTTGTAATTAGCAGGTTTTGGCGCTAGTAGGCCGTCATAGACTCAAATACATAGGATTTTGCCTTGGAATTGCATTTCTCCTGACAAAAAGCATTGCAACTTTTTGTTTTTCAGTGCTTTCTGCAAAATGAAGTCGTTATCTATTTACTGTTCTGATCTGCCATGCGGTGATAAAACAGTGTAAGTCCATTTTGTCATATTTGTTTATATGCTCAAAGATCATACGGCGAGACGGGTGCATAGTGCATGATCCAGACCAAAAAAAAGTCATAAAAACACAAAGAAAGTAACTGATTGGCCTACTAAAAATGTCAGTTTCTCAACATTGAGTCACTGATCTTACTTTATTTTGTCATCACACAACAGTGGTAGTTACAACAACTTTGTGTTTAGTGAGATCGAGTTCACACTTTTTCCCATAATGCCACAGTGTACACTGTAGGCTACGTGAACTGTGTTTTTTTTCCGTCATTCGGTCAGCGCTCAGGAGTCAACACAGCCGAGAGGGACAGCGACGGCGACGCGACAACCGCTCAGGACTTCAGTGGAAAAAAAAATGTCGGTTTAGTATTTTCCTTTCATAGTATCTTATGAAAATGGTGTGGTGTTGGTAAATGGTGTAGTGTTAGGGTAACTCCCTGTAAGGGTTGACATCAAAGTTCACTTAGGACTTGCGATGTTAGTTCTTACAAACCAGGAATAAAGGGCCAGGGTAGGCCTCACCCTACTCGGGCTCTTGATTCCTCCCATTCCCTAGAAATTAGCGGGCAGTGGGCAGATACTCACGTATCTGTGACAGGAATAGGCGTCCTGGCCCCCACGAGTCGCTAATTCTGCCTTTCCACTTTTCAGTAGGCCCCGAGGACCACAGCACCACGAAGAGAACAGCCAGCCGAGGACGGAACGCCGCGGCCGCGGAGGAAGGGACGGGAAGGGAGGGAGGAAGGGGAAAGGGTTGGGTGCGTGAGAGAGAGTCATCAATGTTTTGATTTCGCGTAAAGTAGGTGCACCTACTTTGAGATCTCTACATTGATGTGGCTATGAACGAGGGAGAGAATGATGTTATGCTATATGCACCTCCTAATCTTCTGTTCTAAGTTCCAGCACCACCACCGGACCGACGGAGCTGGGGGCCAAGTCAAGGACATCACCACGGGTCAGCACCATCAGCGAAGAGGACCAAGGCATTGAGGGAAGGAGTGAGTGTTTGATTTGTATTTATAGCAATCTTTTGTCTTCTTCATTGTTTTGAATGTCTTTCTGTCTTTCCTTCTTTTTGATAATAATCTCTCTCTCTCTGTCCCTCTCTGTCTCTCTCTCTGTTCCTCTCTGTCTCTCTCTGTCTCTCTATCTCTGTCCCTCTCTGTCTGTCTGTCTGTCTGTCTGTCTCTCTCTCTCTCTCTCTCTCTCTCTCCCTCTCTCTCTCTCTCTCTCTCTCTCCCTCTCTCTAAAGCTTTTGTTTGCGACGGCATTCAATGTGAAATGTTGAAGTGTGGTGGAGACGTTGTGTTTCACGTTTTGGTCGAACTCTTCAATTAAATATTCCCTAGTGGTCATTATCCTGAGGTATGTACTAAACGTATCATAGTACCTATCTAAAAGAAATGTGACCTAGAAATACCAGACATTTACAGAGATATACCACTGCTGAGTTTTTTTAGGGAAGTGTTATACACCAATTTTAAACCACTTTATACATGGCTCGAAGCAATTAATAAAATTAACAAAACACAGGGTTTTGAAGATGGTACTCCATCGTAAACCATGTATTTACACTATATGCTGCTACTCAGAAGTATCTGACCAAAAAGGGAGGCAAACTATATGTAGCTTTATTCGATTTGAAGAAGGCGTTTGAAACAATTGAGAAAGAAACTTGTATTGCAATGTAGAAGTGGTGCTTTCTCCAAATTCGTAAAGGGAATCCGATCAATGTACCAATCAGTTCTCGCGCTTGTGTTTGTGTAATTCATGAACTTACGGAGACATTTGAGTGCCCTCGGGGGTTAAAGCAAGGCTGTATGTTAAGCCCCACAATGTTATAGGTGACAAATAACGAGCTAGCATCCAGAGTTGCTGACCAGAGCAGGCTTGGAGACTCGTGCCTGGTCTTGTTGAGCTTTCATATTGCTCTTTGCTGACTTGGCTTTGCTGTCTTGTTCAAACACACACCCCCACCACCAACAACAACCCAACAAATAAATAGTTTCCCCACTTTTTGAAAATTTAGTGTTTTACATTCTCACTGTCGCTGTCATTCTCCTTTGTTCTTTCTCATTCTTACTATGTTATATCAATCTACTATACTATCTTCTTCTTCCTTCCAGACCCTTATCTTTTTTCTTGAAAACTCTTCCAAAACTCCTCATTTGTGTATGAAGTCTGTTGGGTCATCTTGGGAATATTGGTCACTATGGTTTCCTATGATGTTGTTATTTAGCAATGTAGGCATTGCTCTTTGCAATATGTGAATATTGGACGCTTTCTGCCAAATGGTCACTAGGGTTTCCTATGATGTTGTTATTTAGCAATGTAGGCATTGCTCTTTGCATATATATGTGTTTTGTTGATATTTTATTATGTTTATATTCTATTTTGTTTTTGTAAACGGGGGTTCGATAAATTAGAGGATAGCCTTAGCGTCCCCTGCATGGAATGCCGTTATTGTAAAGTGACCGGCACCTGGAGTGCCATCAGTGTCACCACTAGATTTGTTTCAGCAGATCTTTTATACGGATCATGGGTGAGTCCTCTTTGAACCAAGTTGTGGTCCCGATTTTGTATTTCATTTTTTGGCTCTTAGCAGTCCGCTGGACCCTGTAAGCAAAATTGAAAACTCAACTAGACATAGTTAACCAAATGTGCCAGGAATTAGGGCTGACTATCAACATTGATAAGAGAAAAGTCGTGGTTTTCAGACATAGGTGATTTCTTGGGAAGAGTTTAAAATGGTTTGTCCAAGGAAATGAACTAGAGATTGTAAACTTCTACGTGTAGTTAGGTTTTACATTTACAACTGCTATGAGCCTCAATGGAATTGCAAATCAGCTGGCAATAAAAGGAAAAGGCCTTGTTTGAAGTGCTCAGAGTTTGGAAAGAACTGGCTTTACCTTTGTATGGCTGTTTCAGGGTGTAGGTAATGCGAATTAGCTTATTTATCAATTTAAACAGACTCGTTGACATCAACAAACAAGACTGGGATGCAGCCTTAAATAATAGTAACAATTCAGTCAGTACAGATAGATTAAGACCAATTTGTAAACATACATTTATTTGGATTGTATTAAGCAGAAGTGTTTTATAGACTCGTTTGTAAAATTGAGATTAAGCATTAGTAACATGAAAGTACACAAGAATAGCTACGTTACACAGTGTGTTGAATGGCTGTCTTTTCTGCCCAGGCGCTGAAGTAACGGAGCTGCACATGTTGTATGTTTATCATATGTGTAACAGATTTCGTCCAAATATACTTAAAGAGGTGATTGTTTTCAATCAGGAAAGACAGTTTGTTCAGATGATGGGCTGCAGGGATAAAAGAATGATTAGGCAGGAGGCTGTACACATTGAATATTTTGTTGTGTCTGGAAGTCGTGAGTGGATGAGCCAATATGTGAGTGTAGGTTTGGCAAATGCGTGAATTCAAATAATTGATAATTAGAATAATATATATTGAGTTTGGGTCTGCATAGTAATGTAAATTTTAAATATCAGACTGTATAAATCATAATCTGCATGTAAAATATATGGTTTTATTGGTTTTTTTTATGATTGATATATTTATTCTTAATTTTTCCATTACATGCCCCATCTTCTTTAAAGTCATAAAAGTCTCTCTTTCCTTCCCCCCCCCCCCAACCCCACTCATCTCTCTCTCTCTCTCTCTCTTCTCGCTCTCTTTCTCCTGGTCCTGATTTGGCTCGGAAGAGTCCGCTGGATCTCAAGCAACAACCATGTCTCTGTTTCTCTGATTATACACATGCATTCTTTATTGAATTACTTCAGAAAGGAATATAACAACTGAATAAATACAATTTTTATCGATTTTTAAGCAAACTGAAAAAAGTTACGTCACTTAGTAACTTAAATGTTTTCCATTTCCATTGGTAGTAAAAGGTCAGACATCACAGTTAAAAAGAATGTGAACCACTGAAAAGCACAATTACATGAGCGGGAAATATTTTTACAAAATTTTGTTCCCAATGAATTTAATAATTGTATGGTGATGTTACAACAGGTCTTGAACCCCCGTTGGGGTGCCGGGGGTTTCAGTATAAATAGTATCCCCACTTTCTGGAAATTTAGTGCTTTAAATTCCCACTGTCGCTGTCTTTCCCATTTGCTCTTTCTCATTCCTGCTCTGTCCTATCAATCTGATATACTATCTTCTTCTTCGCTAGACCAGTTATCTACCTTTTTTCTTGAATACTCTTCCGGGACAAGACTCCTTATTTGTTGTTTGAGGTCTGTTGGATCAGCTTGGGAATATTGGACGCTTTCTGCCAGGTGGTCACTTGGGCTTCCTATGATGTTATTATTTAGCAATGTAGGCATTTTATATGTATCTGTTTAGTTGATAATTTATAATGATGTTTGTATTCTATTTTGTTTTTGTAAACGGGGGTTCGATAAATTAGAGTATAGCCTCAGCGTCCCCTGCGTGGGATGTCTTTATTGTAAAGTGACTGGCTGGTGGAGAGCTTTCAGTTTTACCACTAGGGTTGTTTGAGCAAATCTTTTATGCGGATCAGGGGTTGTCCGGTCCTGATTTGGCTCGGAAGAGTCCGCTGGACCTAAAGCAATAATTATGTAATGTAATGTAATGTAACAGGTCTTGAAAAACGAACATTTAATTTAAATTTCGTTGAGTAATTATATTTTCTTAAAATATAGTTATTTTTATTTTGCTATTTGCTTCTGTAGTAATCTATCCTATCGTATCCTATCCCGTAACTCGAAAGCCCTTTAGGGCATCAGAGATGATCGTTTAACCAGCATGCTCCATCTTTCTCTGTCCTCAGCAGTCATCGTGGCTTCACTCAGTGTCAAGCCAGTCCATTCTCGAATGTTGTCTAACGACATCTTTTTCTGTCTCCATTTTCTTCTGCATCCTTGCACCGTGCCTTGCAGGATAGTTTTTGCAAGACTGAAGCTCTGATGATGTAGCCATAACATCGGAGTTTCAATTTCTTCACCACTGTGAGCAAGCAATCGTGTTGTCCTGTGTGATGGTCTGTCGGACGTCGTCATTAGTGATGTGCTGGGTATAAGGAATGCCCCGGAAATCTTTTCTAGCATCTCATCTCCATGCTTTATATTTTTCGTTGTAGGACTGCTGTGAGAGTCCATGTTTTCCACTTTAGTAGATACAAATATGTAAACAATGACTGACTTCAAATTCAAAGCACATTTTCTTGCCTCTGCTTCTGCCCAGTCATTAAAGATAAAACCAGAATGCGATGGTAACCATCAGAAATTCAATTAATAGTCTATACTATTAACAACGTGTTTGATCTCATAAATTATTTCAATTGCCATTCCTTGCGATTTATAGAATTTAAAGCCTGTATGACAGACTGTGAATCCACACATTACTATAGAAAACAGTAGGCAAGCTAGCAATTTATTTAAAGCCATTGAAATAGCTATCAGTTATGCTGTTGAAACATTATAACCTTTCCTAGATGAAATGATTTTATTTTCAAATCCGCAAATACGAAAGCAGATCCTGCATATTCTGAATCTTTAACAGCCACAGATGCACGATTTTGAAAAGGATTAATGATTTTAAAATAGCAGCGCATCATAATGGAGTTATTTGGCGCTTAAGCCACACTTAACAAGTTTGTAATTTCTATAAATATTTCATTGAAATTGTCACAAATTCCTTTAAGTCATTAGTAAACCAGATACCGAGAATATAAAATCTTTCTGGGTTCCATTGCATGTGCAGATGGGGCATGTAGCGGACTTAGAATTTTTCATTCTACCCAACCAAATATCACTACTCTTATCTGTATTAAGAAACAACCCTGATTTTTTCCCCAAAACATTGAATAGTAGAAATTGTTTCTTCGAAAGAATGTCTGTCCCCTTCTAGAATTAATTCTTTATCGGCTGCATACTGAGATATTTTGCTTTCAACTGTCTAATTCGAAGCTCATTAATGTTTTATTTTCTCTATCATTAAACACAAAATTTCAACACGCATTATGAATAAATACGGCGAGATCGGATCCCCCTGCCTACTTCCCATCTGTACCTCGAACTAAGAAGATAAAATGCTATTTACGTTTACTGCTGATTTCAAGTCAAGTCAAGACACTTTATTACCCAATGAATTCAAAATACATAGGATTTTGTTTTGGTGATGCGGTAAAACATTCAGTCCCTCTACAACAACAAACAACCTTCCACTGGACATTAAAACATTAAAATACTCTAATAGAGGAAGTTATTTTAAGGAGTAAAGCACAGGCACACGCCCACTCGCAACCCCCCCACGCACACGCATACTCACGCATACCCACATGGGTATCTAAATTAAAACGTAATAAAATAAAATACATTAAAGAATCAGAATTGCACCACTAACACCTTATCGCAACTAATAAGTTGGCGTTTAAGTATAACACCTAGCTCATGCTATGTGGATAACTGAGGACACTGGTACTGAGAGGGCAGCCTCGGGGAAGAAGCTGCGTCTAAACCGGCTAGTTCTAACTTTTAGTGCTCTGAAGCGTTTGCCTGACGGGAGGAGCTCGAACAGATGGTTGGCTGGATGGGATGGGTCGCCAGTAATGTTGCTGACCCTTCTTGCGAAACGCGTGCAGTATAAGGACGCGAGGGATAATAAATCGCAACCTATGATTTTTGCCGCGCGTTTCACAATTCTTTCGAGTTGAAACTTCTCGCCCGAAGTGGCGCCTCCAAACTAGACTGTGATACTGAAGCACATGATACTCTCAATCACGGCGCGATAGAAATGCGCGAGTATTGTCTGGTTAAGTCCGAGCCTCTTGAGCTGTCTCAAGAAGTGGAGGCGCTGCTGACACTTCTTGATAATGGACATGCTGTTATTGTCCCAAGACAGGTTGCTGGAAATGACCGTTCCAAGAACTTTAAATGAATCAACCTGTTCTACGCATTCACTGTTAATCGTAAGAGGTGAGATTGTGCTTTTATTCCTGCGGAAGTCGATGACCATTTCTTTTGTTGTTACAAAATGTACAAATCCACTGACATTTTTCATATATTGTAATGACTTACTAGCTTCTTGTAAAGTAATTTCAGTTTCTAGTGAAAGTTTCACTGTTCATTTAAAGTTGATATTTGCTCAACTAAATCTAAGATTTCACAACTCTCAGCCTCCATTTTTGAATACAAGTATTTATAGAAATTGTTAACTTCTTGAGCAACTTCCTTCCTATTAGTAATATATAATCCATCTGCTTTAGTCAGTTTTAAGATATGCTTACGTTGTGTATGTAATTATATATATATATATATATATATATATATATATATATATATATATATATATATATATATATATATATATATATATATATATATATATATATATTGCCAGAAAGTATTTATTTTACATCTAGTACAACACCCTAGAGCGACATTCATTTGCTTAATTATCACCTTCACCACCCTAGAGTGACATCATTTGCTTAATTATCACCTTCATCACGTACGTTTTCTTCCCTCCTCTTCCCACCTACCTACCCCTCCCCCATTTATAATCTCAATGGCGATTATTGCGTATGTTCCAAACTATTTCTGTTTAGAATATTATGGCACAGCATCACACGCTAATATAAAGAGCATGTTCTAGAATATGACAATGGGCTCCTCGGGCGACTGGGGTTCTAGATCCCGTATCGGTCAGCGTCTTGAACTGCTCTTGAGCTGAAAAAGAGCTATATAAGAATAATAACAATAATAAATAATACTTCACAAGATGATGACATAATATTTTATATTGCTCACATTTTATTTAAATCTAGGGAAGGAAATTTGTTAAAATTATGATAGCGATAGTTATTATTATTTGTATGTTGTTCTACTTTCAATGTTTCGTCTTCTTACAGCAGGACCGGACAGGACCCAAGCACAGGACCCACCGCAGGACAAGACTTCACCGCAGATGAGGACCCCACCGCAAGACAAGACCCACCGCAGGACAGGACCCACCGCAGGACAAGACCCCAACCCACCGCAGGACCCAAGACCCCACCGCAGGACAGGACCCCACGGCAGGACAAGACTTCACCGCAGGACAAGACCCCACCGCAGGACAAGACCCCACCGCAGGACAGGACATCAGCGCAGAGGGGAGGCAGGAGCAGACAACGAGGGATCAACGACAGAGGTGGCCACCTCAAAAGACAGTTTGACTGTGGGCGTGCATGTGTGTGTTTAGTGAAATTGTACAGCATTGCAATGCAATTTATCAGAAATTGAAATCTACTTAGATTTAGCAGCTGTCCATGCTGGCATTGCAGCAGTTACCAGGAGAGGCTAGCAATATAATACAATGCTCCTGTTGACATGTCGGCGGTACTCGCTGCAGGCTCTGTCTGGATATTATTGGCTCCAATTTTGACTCCAGAGTAACTAGATCTTGTTAGTTAGTGGGGACTTGGTGTCCACAGTGCCACGAATAGCGTTGAGCACTGAAAAAGAAATGATCAAGGTCAGATTTAGAAAATGAATCAAGGTCGGTGTTAGAAAATGTCGCAATCAAAGCACAGGCTTTGTGTCGACATACACCAAGCCAGTGCAACATCACAGAACTGGCAGCTGCATTAAGCACAGCAGCTACAAGGTGTTGCAAGCTGTTGAAGGTTGATGGGAATGGTCATGTTGTGGTTCTATCGGGGAAATGTTTCTGTGGGGAAACGAGAGAGTGTGGTTGTGGACATTAGTGTCATGGGGGAAAGGGACAATGGATGTGGAGTGGAAGTGTGTGGCGAGCAGTCAAAATGTAAATAAACATGAGACGACCGATGTCTCTTTTTTTTTCGTTAGGTTAAAAAGTAAACTGTAAATAAAAATGAGACAACGAACCGACTGGTGAGGCAGTCGGGACACATGTCTCTTTTCTATTTTGTTAAGGATAAATAATAATTGGAAATGAACACGAGACAGCAACCTGGTTATGTCTCGGTCCCTCTTTCCCTTTTTGACATTTGTTAGCTCTGCTTGCTCAGACTCTGCTCTCCAACAGCTGTCCCTTACTTTGTGATAATAATAGTCACATCTGCATGATCCGGCCTGGTGGAATTGCAGTGTGGTCAGTTTCTGATACTGGAGATGGTTGCATACTTTGTGAAAAGTTCCACCTTGCCAGCATAGAAAATGTCGCAATCAAAGCACAGGTTTTGTGTCGACATACACCAAGCCAGTGCAATATCACAGAACTGGCAGCTGCATTAAGCACAGCAGCTACAAGGTGTTGTAAGCTGTTGAAGGTTGAGGGGAATGGTCATGTTGTGGTTCTATCGGAGAAATGTTTCTGTGGGGAAACAACGAGAGAGTGTGGTTGTGGACATTAGTGTCATGGGGGAAAGGGGCAGTGGACGTGGAGTGGAAGTGTGTGGCGAGCAGTCAAAATGTAAATAAACATGAGACGACCGATGTCTCTTTTTCTTTTGTTAGGTTAGAAAGTAAACTGTAAATAAACATGAGACAACGACACGACTGTGGTGAGGCAGTCGGGACACAGGTCTCTTTTCTTTTTTGTTAAGAATAAATAATAATGGGAAATGAACATGAGACAGCAACCTGGTTCTGTCAAGGTGTCCCTCTTTCCCTTTTTGACATTTGTTAGCTCTACTTGCTCAGACTCTGCTCTCCAACAGCTGTCCCTTACTTTGTGATATTAATGGCCACATCTGCATGATCCGCTCTGGTGGAATTTGCAGTGTGGTCAGTTTCTGATATTAGAGACGATTGCATACTTTGTGAAAAATTCTACCTTGCCAGCATTGAGACGGCAGCGGGAAAAAAAAACACCGTGAAAAATGTCACAAAATTGTATCGAGGTCAGGAAAGAAAGGAAACAATTTATCAAGGTCAAGAAGAAAAGTGTATCAAGGTTAAAAGAAAAGTGTATCAAGGTCCCAAAAAAATATCAAGGTCAAAAGAAAAATATCAAGGTCAAAAGAAAAGTGTATCAAGGTCAAAAAGAAAAATGTATCAAGGTCAAAAAGTGTATCAAGGTCAAGAAGAAAAGTGTATCAAGGTCAAAAGAAAAATATCAAGGTCAAAAGAAAAGTGTATCAAGGTCAAAAGAAAAATGTTTCAAGGTCAAAAAAGTGTATCAAGGTCAAGAAGAAAAGTGTATCAAGGTCAAAAGAAAGTGAAAGAAAACAAACATCAACGTCGAGGGAATGTTTTGCCTTGCGTTGTCACAAAACTGTATCAAGGTCAAAACCACGGAAAAGGAAGGGGCGATGGGGAAAAGGGCGCCAGTCCTTGTTTATTAGCAAGGTCCAAGTGCTCTAGAGTTTTGAAAGCGAAGTTAGTATTGTTTAGGTGGGGTCAGTAGTGATTGTCTTCGGCAAATTGATGGAAGCGCTGTGTTATGTTGTTTCCTGCTCTGGATTTCTACTTCAGTGTTGGTGTGCTGTTTTTAGATTCAGGTTGACTTTCAATTGCTCTTAATATTGCAAGTGCAATGTTTTAGTTAACTCCGCCAAGGACGGTCCCAAGCCCGGCTGCAAAAGGAGGAGGGTTGGGCATGGGGTTAGCACCCCCACCCCTTAAAAAAGACTACGCTATAATAATACTTTTTAATATAATAATACTTTCTGTAAATTTAGTGCTTTAAATTCCCACTGTGGCTGTCTTTCTCATTTGTTCTTTCTCATTCCAACTCTGTTCTATTAATCTACTATACTTATCTTCTTCTTCGCTTGACCAGTCGCCTACAGTTTTTTTTTAAACTCTTCCGGGACAAAACTCCTCATTTGTGTGTGAGGTCTGTTGTATCGGCTTAGGAAAATTGGACGCTCTCTGCAAAATGGTCACTAAAGCTTCCTATTATATTATTATTTGGCTATGTAGGCATTTTATATGTATGTTTTTGTTGATATTTTATAATGATGTTTGTATTCTATTTTGTTTTTGTAAACGGGCGTTCATTAGATTACAGTATAGCCTCAGCATCCCATGCGTGGGATGCCTTTTTTTGTACAATGACTGGGGTTGTTTAAGCAGATTTTTTTATGCGGATCAGGGGTGTGTCCTCTTTCAACCAAGTTGTGGCAAAAAGCCGGAATATGAAAATAATTAGAACACTTTTAAGTGACAAAACTTATGTAAGTGAAATTAATGATATTATTAATAAAGTTAAGGAACAGTATGCTGTGTTGGTATACGATGGAGAAAAAATTGCTAATATTTCTGTAGATTGTCTGGAATTAACCCTTTCAGACCAGTTATTTTTGGACACTCTCATAATGGAAATTAGAAGTAAAACAATGGAATTTAGTTTTAAAAAGAAACATATAGAAGTGCATTTAGAAAAACAACTTGAACAAGAAATACAAACAATAGACAGTAAAGTACAAAAATATGAATATGATCAACAAGAATTACAGGTAAAAATAGTCTCGTACAATTAAGGAGAAAGAAAATAGAAGGAATAATGATTCGCAGCAAAGCTCGCTGGGCAGCCAAAGGAGAAAAAGTAACAAAATATTTGTGTAATTTAGAAAAAAGACATTTTGTAAGTAAACAAATGTTTTAACTAGTCTCCAAAATTGAACAATATTTAGAAAACCCTGATGATTAAAAAAAAGAATTTTGTGAAAAATTTTTATTCAGAAAAAGAAGTAATAGA
The DNA here is from genome assembly GCA_036898135.1 of Oncomelania hupensis. Lineage (NCBI taxonomy): Eukaryota > Metazoa > Mollusca > Gastropoda > Littorinimorpha > Pomatiopsidae > Oncomelania > Oncomelania hupensis. The sequence goes on along the minus strand of CM072527.1, from coordinate 27,526,600 downwards.
TACAGATTTAGAAACATATACGTCTTTTCCCAAGTTATCAGTCGAGGAAGCAACTTCATTGGAAGGTTTAATAACTCTTCAAGAAGCCAATTATGCACTAAAAAGTATGTGTAATGGTAAAAGTCCAGGGAAAGATGGAATGATTGTTGACTTTTTAAATTTTTTCTTAAAACAATTAGGTGAATTTCTAGTACGCTCTCTGAAGTAAGGGTTTGTCAATAATAAAATGAGAGAAGGTATTATAATTTGCCTACCAAATGGAGATTAACCTCGGGATTTTCTTAAAAATTGGCGTCCCATCTCATTATTAAATGTTATGTATAAGACAGGCTCTTCTTGTATAGCAAATAGAATTTTAAAAAATGCTACCGAAACTTATTAATGAAGATTAAAAAGGTTTCGTGGCTGGTAGGTACATAGGAGACAATTTAAGATTTTTGTATATATTAATCCACTACTTAAATGAAAAAAAACATCCATGGTCGTCTCAATTGATTTTGAAAAAGCGTTTGGCTCTGTGAATTGGAATTACATGCACAAGGTCTTAAAATTGTTTGGCTTTGGAGAAGACATATGTCGTTGGATATCAGCCTTCTATAATATCATAAAATCCTTTGTGTTGGTAAATGGTAAAGCTTCTGATAGTTCCATAATTAAACAAGGATGTAGACAAGGTGATACAATTTCTCTATATATATTTATTTTGTGTGCAGAATTATTGGCTATATAACATAAGGGAAAACAAAGAAATTAAAGGAATAAATATTTCAGAGACAGAATGTAAAGTGAGTCAATTTGCCGACGATACTTCATTACTTTTAGAAGGTGACAAAAATTCTTATGAAAATCTATTTCAGACGTTAAATGATTTTGAGAAAATCTCCGGTTTAAAGATGAATTATGAAAAAACCTGTAAAATATGGCTTGGTAGTAAACAGAATAGTGACATTACATTTTTGCCTAACATAAAAATGACTTGGAATCCAGCACAGTTTAAAATCCTAGGGCTCTGGTTTACAAGCGATCTTACTAAAATGGCAGAAATAAATTTAACAAACAAATTTAACAAGACTAAAAAAATTATTTAATACTTGGTCAAAAAGATCTATCAATCCATTGGGAAAAGTTGCAGCACTAAAATCTTTAATATTATCCAAACTCACTTATTTATGGATTTTATTACCTAATCCTCCCTACGAGGTAGAACGGGTACAGAAAATGTGCTATGACTTTGTATGGGACAAAAACAGAGATAAAATTAAACGGGCAATAGCAATTCATAGTGTCCGGAACGGAGGTATAAATTTGCCAAATATAGAAAGACAAATTACATCTTTAAAACTTAGTTGGTTGAAAAAATATATCCAAGGGAGTAATCCTAAATGGAAAGTAATCTTGAAAGAAATATGTCCAGAGATACAAATGCTAAAAGAATATGGTGCAGGTGTGTTAAAACTGAAGAATAATTTTGTAAATCAGTTTTGAAAGGATGTATTTAATAGTTATAATATTCTGTACAATAAAGTGGACATTTGCACTGACCAAGAGATGTTAATAGAACCATTACCCCTTGGGATCATGAGCAATCTTGCCACTGTAGATTGTTCTAACCTATAAAGGGTACAGTGAAAGCCCCAGTTGAAAACCTGTCTTGCCTTTGTAGGCATGACAAATTAACTGCGGCAACAGTTCCCCCCGTTGGAGTGCCGGGGGTTTCAGTATAAATAGTATCCCCACTTTCTGGAAATTTAGTGCTTTAAATTCCCACTGTCGCTGTCTTCCTCATTTGCTCTTTCCCATTCCCGATCTGTCCTACCACTCTGCTATACTATATTCTTCTTCGCTAGATCAATGACCTACCTTTTTTCTTGAAAACTCTTCCTGGACAAGACTCCTTGTTTGTGTATGAGGTCTGTTGGATCAGCTTGGGAATGTTGGACGCTTTCTGCCGGGTGGTCACTAGGGCTTCCTATGAATGTACTATTTAGCACTATAGGCATTTTATATGTATGTTTTTTTGTTGATGATTTATAATGATGTTTGTATTCTATTTTGTTTTTGTAATCGGGGAGTTCGCGTAGTTGAGGTCAACCCTCAGCCGTCCCTCGCGTGGGATGTCTTTATTGTAAAGTGACTGGCCGGTGGAGGGCATTCAATTTTCCCACTGGGGTTGTTTCAACAGATCTTTTATGCGGATCGGGGGTTGTCCGGTCCTGATTTGGCTCGGAAGAGTCCGCTGGACCTAAAGCAATAATAAATCAATCAATCAATCAATAGAACCATTAATTTTTAATGAAAAGCTTAAAACTGATGGTGAGATGTTATATTTTGATGACTGGACCAAAAACGACATATTTTTTGTAAAGGATTTGGTGACAGATAACGGCGCTTTTTTAATGTACCAGCATTTAAAAGCAAATGTAATATTGATGTGCCTTTTTGACGTATTTTGGATATGTTGGGCGTCTCGGGCGGCTTGAGTTAGATCCTGTATCGGCCAGCGCCTTGAGCAGCTCTTGAGCTAGAAAAAGCGCTATATAAGAACGATTAAATAAATAAATGTTTGTTCCATTAGAAAGTGAATGAAGGAAAATAATATTCAGTTAATAAATAATGATTGTAATGACATAAGTTATAGTAAAACCTATGGTGCATTATTTAGGGCTCCAACAGGAGCAAAATATTTTTATGAAATACTTTTGGGTAAACCATTGCAGTTTAGAAACTGGAGAAAATTTTGGAAAGTGATATTGAATGGTCGGAAGTATTCATGACAACAAAACAAATTAAAGAATTAAAACTGCAGTGGCTTCAGATGAAAATCAACTATCGAATTATTGTAACTAACTGTTTTGAAACAGATGGGAGTGATATCAAACAATTTGTGTAATTTTTGTAATGAAGAAAAAGATTCAGCAATTCATTATTTGTGGAACTGCGTGCATGTTCACATGTTTTGGGATGACTTTGTAAGAATTCTGAAGGACAAATGTTGTAATTGTGACAGACTTGCACTGAATCTGATCTTAGTACTTTTTGGACAGGATGGCAAAACGAAAGTTGAAGGTTTTTCACTGCAGATGTTTCACATATTTCATTGCTTGCAAACTTTTTTTTATACATATGCAGAATAAACAAAACAAAAACATTATTGCAAGTATTTTTTAGATTTATTATTATTCAAACATATAAAGTAGATACATATGTTTTTCAGATTAACATGAATTATGACAAGTTCACACAAAAATGGGCAGCTTACAAACAATTTATAGAAGAGAATAGACCATGGAACATGAACAGAGTGTACAATTGAACGTAAGACAAAGAAGGAATGTGCATCATGCTTTGGAACTATTCGCATATGTTTTTGTATAATCGATTCAATGCTTTATTTTGTTATCTTTAAATTTACTGTATGTTAAAGTTCTGCCAATGTGTGAAACACATTTTTTCAATACTACATGCTTGCTAAAATTGTACTTTCTGATGCAACATAACACTATGTAACCTTTGAATAAAAACATTTTCCAAAAAAAATTACAACTAAATTCAGTCATAAAAAAATGCAACAAAAGCACTTTAGTTGACTTTATTGCCAAGTATACATTATGAATACTATAGGAGTATGTTTTGGTACATAGGTCAATTGAACATACAAGTTGAATATTACAACGCCCGAACACGCACACTGTATGATTTTATATGAGATAAAAGAGGTGCTATACGTGCGTGTGTCTATATATATATATATATATATATATATATATATATATATATATATATATATATATTATATATATATATATATATATATATATAAAATAACATTGATAAATGAAACTATATATATATATATATATATAATAACATTAATAAATGAAACTATAGTCTACGTCAAGACTAAAATGTCTCGAAATGTCAGAATTTCTTTACCGAAAATTTCTTTGCCGATAAACACTCATCAGTGAGCAACACTCTCCAAACATGACGCGTGTGAGCTGGCGTTAAGGTCAAGACAGGGACCAGTTAAAATGTCAAAATGTCACAGCCGGGCACTTCGCAGACGTATTCAGCAACAAGGCTTTGAACATTTCAATTAGTTGTACGTACACGACTTAGAGACCGCGATAGCCAAGTGGGCCAGGTATGCAAGAGGCAAGAACTTACTGTGCCAACAGAAACACAATGGGGGGGGGGGGAAGGTGGTAGCAAAAAGAGAGAGAGGGGGGAGAGAGAGTACCAGATCGATAGACAGAGAGACGTAAACAGAGCATGTTCAGAGAGAAAGAGAGGGAGACAGAGAGGTAGACATGGACACAGAGGCCGGGTGTGTTAATAGAGAGAAAGAGAGAGAGAGAGAGAAAGAGATGGAGAGAGAGAGAGAGACAGAGAGACAGAGAGACAGGCATGGAGTTTTCACAGAGACAGAGAGACATGGTGTGTTCAGAGAGAGAGACAGCATCAGAGAGTCAAGAATGTTCAGAGAGAGAGAGAATAAGAGAGAGTAAGAGAGAGAGAGAGAGAGAGAGAGAGAGAGGGGGGGGGGAAAGGAGGAAAAAACAGACAGACAAAACTAAAGCAGAGACAGGCATAGATATAGAGGGTGTGTTCCGACAGTGGTTGCTATGGTGTAGCTGATGCCATGACCCTGCTGCTCAGGCAAGCGAAGTGCCCATACTTTTTTTTTTTTATTGACATGATCATTATACCGCGGTCTAGAATGTACCTGTATATGTTCTATCTCATGGACTTTAAAAACGATCCTGACGCTCATGTCTTAAACGGGTTATGGCTAGTTGAAAAAAAAAAAACTTCCGGCACGTATTAGGTCACTTAACATGCCATGCCCATTGTCTGCGGCAGACCGTGCGCATCCGCCAGCAAGTGGGAGCTTAGTGGTTTTGAGTTTGATCCTGTTGTCTGCCAGCGCCTTGAGCAGTTCTTAGTTAGTAATGCACTATACAAGAACACAAATGAGGATGAGAATAAAGAAGAAAAAGAAAAAGAAGAAGTTATGATGATTATGATGACTACGATGATGATGATGATGATGGTGATGATGATTAGTTAGTTAGTTATTCATTGCTTACAGGGTCAAGCGGAATGCAAAGAGCCAAATCAGGACCACAAAAACAAGACCACAACTTCGCTAAACGAAGACTCCCCCCTGATCCGCGTAAAAGATCTGCTGAAACAACCCTAGTGGTAACACTGAAGGCACTCCACCAGCCGGTCACTTTACAATAAAGAAATTCCACGCAGGGGACGCTGATGCTATATTCTAATTTATCGAACCCCCGTATACAAAAACAAAACAGAATATAAACAATAGGGCGGATTATGGGGGGTTTCCCAGTTGCACGGAAACCCCCCCTCGGCTGTAAAAAAACAAAAAAAAACAAAAAAAAAAAACGACTTTCTCTCTTTCTCTCTCTCTCTCTCTCTCTCTCTCTCTCTCTCTCTCTCTCTCTCTGTCTGTCTGTCTGTCTGTCTGTCTGTCTCTCTCTCTCTCTCTCTCTCTCTCTCTCTCTCTCTCTCTCTCTCTCTCTCTCTCTCTCTCTCTCTCTCTCTCTCTCTCTCTCTCTCTCTCTCTCTCTAAACCTTGAACAAGAATGTGCCGTTGGTAAAACGAGCGATGCAAAATCTCTCTGAATTTGTCATGGATGAAGAAAATCGCAGCAACTTCAACGCCCTCATCCGCTTTCGCATCGAATCTCGTGATACAGTTGTTCAGCAACATTTAGAATCCTCTCATTCTGGCACAGGTCATACATTACATTACATGGTTATTGCTTTAGGTCCAGCGGACTCTTCCGAACCAAATCAGGACCAGAAGGCACAGGTCATGCTACATACATCAACAAGACCACAAAAAACAACATCATAGAGTTGATTGGTGACTACATCAGGGACAAGTTGCTGGCAGAAGTCAAAAAGGCATAACATTTCTCTCTCCTTGCTGATGAAGTATGTGACACAGCCAACTGGGAGCAGCTTGCGATTGTCTTGCGCTTTGTGGAGTTTCTAGCTTTTGTTCCTTGTGAACGAATCACAGGTGAACCACTCACAGAAAATATCCTTGGTTGCCTTGAAGAATGGGGTCTGCACCTTGAAGATATCAGGGGGCAGGGGTATGATGGTGGTTCAAACATAGCTGCCAAATTCAAAGGGGTACAGGCTAGGATCACTCAGCTGAATAAAAAGGCTATTTACTTTCATTGTGCCGCACATTGCCTCAATTTGTGCATCGTAAAAGCATGTGGTGTGCAGAGCATCCACAACATGTTCGGGACAATGAAGGAACTCTCACACTACTTTTCATTGTCTCCCAAAAGGCAGCGCTACTTGGAGCAAATCTTGGAAGCTTGTGACATCACCAACAAGCGAAAACTTGTAGACTTATGTCGGACCCGATGGATTGAAACGCACAATGCGTTTGAAACCCTGACTAACCTGTTCACATACGTGTACCGTTGCTTGGGTGACATGGAGAACAAAAGCGAGGACTGGGACAGTGACACTCTGACTAAGTGCCGAGGACTAAGAGCAGCATCCACAAGCAGTGCTTTCATGGTGTCTTTTGTGGTCACAAGAAACTGTCTCAGATACCTTAAACCTCTCTCAGTGAACCTGCAGAAGAAAACGCGGGACATCGTCGAAGCGTATGCTGCTATTGAAGGGACAGCCAGTGCTCTTGCTGATCTTCAAGGCAACCTGGATGACGTCTTTACAACTTGGTTAACTCAGGCAGTGGAGCTTGCAGAAAGTGTCCATGAAAATGTGACAATGCCGAGGACAGCATGTGGACAGACACTCAGACAAAATCAGCCAGCAGACACACCAGAACAGTACTTCAGACGCAGCATAGCAGCGCCTTTTTTGGACCACCTTATGTCCGAATTCAGCAGTCGCTTCAAAAATACTGAGTTAGTCCAAGATGGACTAGCTCGTCGCAGACCAAGCTGCTGGTGTTGAGAATGCATGAAAGGTTCCTGAGGGCATTACATGTCTAGCAGACATGTGGGCATCTGACCTGCCAGATCCTCTAGAAGTTCCAGCAGAGTTCCACCGCTGGTGCGTCAAGTGAAAAGGACAAACATCACAACCACGCCCTAAAACAGTTGCTGCCTCTCTACTGCACTGCAACATAAACTTCTTCCCTAACCTCCATGTCATACTTCGACTGCATGCAACGCTTCCCGTCACCACTGCTGAGTGTGAGAGGTCGATCAGTGGGCTCAAACTCCTAAAAACCAGCCTGAGGTCAACCATGACAAAAGAGCGCTTGAATGGTCTGGCACTGATGAGACTCCACAGGAAACTTGAAGTGGACGCAATGGCCATAGTAGACACATTTACAAGGAAATTCAAGACCCGAATGACCAGAGATACCTCGTCACCTCTTGCAGCTTGACTGCTGATTAACTGGAAACTGGTAGGATTATCATTTTCATGTACTCACTAGTCAATGGGTCAACAGTTTTTCTTTGACTCCTGTCAATACGGTGCATTACTAATCTCCTTTAGTTATTTAAAGTGACATGGAAACCCCCCCTTATCAACGCCATAATCCGCCCCTGAACATCACTATAAAATATCAACAAAACACATACATATACAATGCCTATGTTGCCAATTAATAACATCATAGGAAGCCCCAGTGACCACCTGGCAGAAAGCGTCCAATATTCCCAAGCCGATCCAACAGTCTTCACACACAAATGAGGAGTTTTGTCCCGGAAGAGTTTTCAAGAAAAAAGGTAGGTGACTGGTCTAGCGAAGAAGAAGAAGATAGTATAGTAGCTTGATAGAACAGAGCAGGAATGAGAAAGAACAAAGGAGAAAGACAGCGACAGTGGGAATTTAAAACACTAAATTTCCAGAAAGACTAGTGGGGATACTATTTATACAGAAAGCCCCGGCACCCCCACGGGGGAGATGATGATGATGATGATGGCGATGATGATGATGATGATACTATTACTACTACTACTACTACTACTACTACTACTACTACTACTACTACTACTACTACTACTACTGCTACTGCTAGGGAGAATAGGGGGGGTCCAAAAGTTCCGACCCCTCCCTCCTCCTTTTCCTCCTCACAAAAAAAGAAATAAAAAAAATTAAATTAAAAAAAAGAAGAAAAATAGACCAATTGTGTTGCGATGTCTACCACAAACATCCAAAATCTATGGATTCTTGCAGTCGGAAGACTTATTACTACGGTATGGTTACTTCCCTTGGCGTTGAATTCACTTCCGTATACCAGTGCAAAGTGCATTACCGATCTTTTTTTTTTTAATATATTTTTTTATATTATTAAGTGGCTACGGGCAGCAGAAGGCAATGCCGAAGCGACCCCATCTCTTAAATTTGCGGATGCAGCGGGCACTAAGAAACTGAAAGCTTATTTTGTCACCACTGCCTATGGGTGGTAAATAGTCGTAATATTATTATTATTATTATTATTATTATTATTATTATTATTATTATTATTATTATTATTATTATTATATTGCGCTATTTCAGCAGATACGTACTAACAGTACGTACTCCAAACTGGCATCATTTGTGCAATAAAACTCAGTTTTTCACTCGTTTTAACTTTTTGCATGATTTTTCGAATGACAGAATTTTGCTATTTTTTCGGCTGTACAGGAATAATATTTAGTCCTGCATAAACATAGTTCTGTCATCTCGACAAATATTTTAGACGTCAGCGTATGTAAAGCACTGTAGAATTACGTCACGATTTTGTTTGTTTGTTTGTTTGTTAAGTGTCAGATGAGCTTAGATCTGACCCGCTTTAAACACACTTCACAATCAAAAATGAAGTCCTACTTTTGATATTAGATCTGAAGAACTACACCACCCCAAGAAGAAGACTACCGGCATATAAAAATATGTTCTGATTCAAAGTATACGCACTTATAACTGAAATGTTGGTATATTACACAGAAAGATAAATTAATGAATCCGTCAAACTAACATATAAAGAATTGTAGATAAATGTTGGATTGTGTACTTTGACTTGTGTACACAAGTATGTGTCTATGTATAGCTTATATAGAAAATAAAGGAATACATAAATGGTCAGACTATAGGTTTTGGTTATGTACGCAAAATGATAATGCTATATTTATTCAGGTCGCTTTTGCCCGATTCCAATGATACTCGTCCTATCCCGTAACTCGGAGGTCGTGGGGGCACCATAGATGATCGTTTAACCAGCGTACTCCATCTTTCTCTGTCCTCAGCAACCCTGATGGTTTCGCTCAGTGTCAAACCAGTCCATTCTCGATTATTGTCCTCCCACCTCTTTTTCGGTCTCCCTCGTCTTCTACCTCCTTGCACTGTGCCTTGCAGGATGGTCTTTGCAAGGCCCGATGATCACGTGGCCATACCATCGGAGTTTCCGTTTCTTCACCACTGTGAGCAGGTCATCGTGTGGCTTGTGTGATGGTCTGTCGGACATCGTCGTTGGTGATGTGCTGGGGAAGTCTTCTGTAGCACCTCATCTCCATGCTTTGTATTCTTCGTTGTAGATCTGCTGTTAGGGTCCATGTTTCGCAAGCGTATAGGAAGATGGAGATGACAAGGGAGCGCAGCAGTCTTACTTTGGATTCCAATGATACCAAACCCATTTCTGAATCGTTATTAGAAGCCGAGATATTAGCAAAGCTGACCCAAGTTTTCATTTGAAATTGCAACTTAAACCAACGTTGACACTGGACTGGAAGAAGGGAACTATTTCTGAGAGCTGAAATAAATCAGACACTATATTTTGTAATAAGAGGAATAAAATAAAACACGCAATGCGTGTTTGTGTGACATTGGGCCTGCGCATTACCCTTGCAAAAATGCTCCGACTTCTCTCTCTCTCTCTCTCTCTCTCTCTCTCTCTCTCTCTCTCTCTCTCTCTCTCTCTCTCTCTCTCTCCTCTCTCTCTCTCTCTCTCTCTCTCTCTCTCTCTCTCTCTCTCTCTCTCTCCCTCTCTTTATCTATAAGTTGTATATATGGTTTCTTTTTCATTTGTCCCTCAGCAATGTTGCACTATGATTGTGCGTGTATGTTTTTTTTTTTTAAAATAATGACAGCGCCATACTCATATTTAGCCGCAAATTGCCGTCTCAAAGATACCAGCGTATAGAAAGGAAATAGAAATAGATTTACGCTAGTGATGAACCACATTATCTTCCAGAAGAGGACTACAATGCACCTCATAAAGTTACATTAGTTTCCGGTTCCCCCTCCCACCCCCACACCCTCCCCATTCTATTACCCCCCCCCCCCCCCCCAAGGCCCACACCATCCCCATTCTCCCCCTTCCCCCCCCCCCCGGCAAAGCCTTCGCCCCTGAACTCCACTATGGTCTGGACTCTGGCCACAAATTGGAACCCCCCCACCTCCACCCCCTTATCTTATCCTTAATCCGCCCTTGCTGCTGCTACTACTACTACTACTACTACTACTACTACTACTACTACTACTACTACTACTAGATACCCTCCTTATAAGTTACATTACAATCGCTATTTTCGTGTTTCTACTTCCCAGATTCCCCTATCCCATCATCAACAACCACATACCCCACCCCACCCCATCCCTAAACCCACCCCCTCCCACTCACCACCATTCAGCACATTCTTCGCCTTCGACCTGTTCCCAACTTCGATTTTCTCATCTCTACTGATTTTAACTCATTTAGTTCTCCACACGCAAGGAGTTTTACAAGAAGACGGTGCTTTACAAGAAGACACTGTTCATATATAGCACGCTTGTCAGCTCAAAGGGTTTCACTGGGTGCTGTCCGCACAGGTTTTAAAAGCACGCAAAAAGCAATTGTTTGCTGAAGTCATGGTTATGATGTTAATAGCGTGTATTATCCTCTCTCTCTCCTTCTTTCTCTGTCTCTGTCTCTGTCTGTCTGTCTGTCTGTCTGTCTGTCTGTCTCTCTCTCTCTTTCTCTCTCTGTGCTCGACGTTTTCCTAAGAAATACAATTTTTTGCCCTTCCATCAAAGGGAACTTCTCTCTCTCTCTCTCTCTCTCTCTCTCTCTCTCTCTCTCTCTCTCTCTCTCTCTGTCTCTCTCTCTCTCTCTCTCTCTCTCTCTCTCTCTCTCTCTCTCTCTCTCTGTGCTCGACGTTTTCCTAAGAAATAGATTCCCCCTCCCCCCCCTTCCATCAAAGAGAACTTAATCTCCGACCTCGTGTGGCAAAGGGAAATTACTCTGGATTTATCTACGGGAGGAAGGTCAATATTTGACCTTGGGCGGAGGAAGGAACTCGCTGTCAAAGGGAGACCAATCTGGACGTGGCAAGGGAGGTTACCTACTGGGCACATCCGGAGGGGTGGGAGGGAGGTGGGAGGGGGGATGGGGCGGTGGAGGATCTTAGAAGATTACGTAGCCATGTTGAAATGATAGTCACACTTGTAAATGGTTAAACTCGTTCTATGTTTACACGTAGCTGACGAACCCAACTGACGCCCAGTCGTTTGCGACCTGATTGATCGGGCGAAAGGGTAAACTGAGGACTAGTAGACGCACGTTAGCATTCCATGGCACGGACATTTAAAGATCCTGACGCTCAAGTCGTAAACGGGTGAGTGCCAGCTACATAAATACGGCCATCAAGAACTAGGTCACTCCTCCCCTTTTTATCAAGCATTACCACCAAACAAATCTGTACGTCTGTTTCAATATCAAACTAAATGTTTGCCTACATAGGGGAGACAACAAATGTGTGTACAACACAAGTGATAAAGGGGTCTCGGCTAAAGGGAAGGGACTGGAGTGTATTGAAAACAAGTTGGATGAAATCCTTATAAGACGTTGTCCTCCATGGAAAGAGGGATTGATAGGAAATGTCTATCTCTCCTTATCTGCTGACAATGGTAGGCATGGGTGGATGTGTGCCATAGATACAGATGGTGTGCCATAGATACATAATTATGGTGTGCCATAGATATAGATGGTGTGTCATAGATACAGATGATGTGCCATAGATATAGATGGTGTGCCATAGATATAGATGGTGTGCCATAGATACAGATGGTGTGCCATAGGTACAGATGGTGTGCCATAGATATAGATGGGTTGCCATAGATACAGATGGTGTGCCATAGATACAGATGGTGTGCCATAGATATAGATGGGTTGCCATAGATACAGATGGTGTGCCATAGATACAGATGGTGTGACATAGATACAGATGGTGTGCCATAGATACAGATGGGTTGCCATAGATATAGATGGGTTGCCATAGATACAGATGGTGTGCCATAGATACAGATGGTGTGACATAGATACAGATGGTGTGCCATAGATACAGATGGTGTCTGTTTTCTCAGCTCGCCAGCGTATTGGCTGTGCTTGGTTAAAATCAAGAGTATCTGATTTTGGAAGCGTAGGAAGACATCTTAATGAAGTCCCCAGGGAAAACATCTTCATGTAAAAAAAAGTATCCACGATTTGGCTGGTTGGCCACAGACATAGGAAGGAACCCAGCCTTTTGAAAAACATCTCCCTTTCCCCCCTATTCCCAGTCCCCTATTCGCTAATGTGACGTGGGACTTTAATCTATATAACTAACTAACTAACTTTGAAAGGCAAGTCATTGCCAACATTGGTTCTAAAATCTAGAGCTGCAGACTTGGTAGTTTTGAACAGGGTTATTATTAGAAAGTGACTTAGATACATAAACTGCGCATGGCACTAAAAAGGGCAAACGTTCTTTCCGTCAAATGATTTTGAATCCCATTATTTGGTATGTGTGCGACAATTTCAAAAATATTGAACGAGTCCGAAAATAGACTGCGCGTATTCATGACTTGGGTTATTTGTTGGAATGTCTGCTGAATGGACTGAGCCGTCCTCTTTCGGGAGAGGAGAGATTGCTCAGACGGATTGAAAAAAGACGGTGACCTGCCAGTTGCAGAACCCTTACATTGTTGCCTTGATACTAAGTATACTCCACTCCGCACACATCCCGATATACGAGCGCCTGTGGTCCTACATGATTGGACCAGACTAGTATTAAACCTTTGTCTGGTCACGATCACTAAAATATACAACAATACAATAGAGACATAGATTCCAAACCGCAGTGCAAGCTCTAAAGAGGTGCACTGTGAAAGTTATAGTTGTCAATGCTGCTGTCCTGCTGCTGTCCTGCTGTCCTGCTGCTGACAATCCTCAACTCTACACTACAATTGTTCTGCCCAAAACCTTATTAAAGGTTGGCAGCTTTAGGGCCACATTTCAACACCGGTTGTCCTCCGTTCACGCTTTATTTTAAATATCAAACGATCTAAATTTGCCCAACAGTGAAAATGGTAACTTTCAGGAATGTGAAAATTACCGCACCATCATCCTCATCAGTCATCCCAGCAAATTCCTCTTCAAAATAACACTCAACAGGTTGAAACCCCAAGCTGAACAAGTCATAGCTGAAGAACAAGCAGGATCCAGGTCAGGGCGATGTTCCACTGAACAGATTTTCAACCTCGGAATATTCTGCGAGAAATACCTACAGCACCAACAACATCTATATTATGTGCTTGTAGACTTCAAGAAAGCGTTTGACCGAGTCTGGCATGCATCTCTATGGGCAGCCATGAGAGTGTACATCATCAGCTTTATTATCAGCATTATTAAAGTCACCAAAAGCCTGTTTTACAAGGCTACCCGTACAGTCCTACATAACAGCGCCATCGAGAATTTGTTCAGGACAACGATCGGCGTGCATCAAGGATGCCTACACTCTCCAACACTCTTCAACATCTTCCTAGAGCGTATCATGCCAGATGCCCATGCAGATCACCAAGGCAAAGTCAGCATAGGGGGTAGAGCAGTTCCAACCTCCGTTTTGCGGAAAGAAAGGACCATCAGTCTACTCTCCAAGGTAAGGCTGCTGCGCTCCCTTGTCATCTCCATCTTCCAATACGTTTGCGAAACATAGACCCTCACATCTGACCTACAACGAAGAATACAAAGCATGGAGATGAAGTGCTACAGTAGACTTTTGGGCATTTCCTATACCCAGCACATCACCAACGACGAAGTCCGACAGACCATCACACAAGCCATTTGACACCACGATGACATGCTCACAGTTGTGAAGAAACGGAAACGTCAATGGTATGGCCATGTCACCAGAGCATCAGGCCTTGCAAGGACCATCCTGTGGAGTTGCTAAGAACAGAGAAAGATGGAGTACGCTGGTTAAACGATCATCTGAGGTGCCTCAACTACCTTCGGCTTATGTAATGTGATGAAACTATATCAATATTATTAACTTCAAATGATTGGCAATTCAAGAAATGACCACTGACTGCTTTCCAGTTGTCTGCAACTTTGTCCGAAAGCTTATTTTTTGATAGTAACTGTGGAAAGTCAGTTTCCACATTCATACGTTTGAAAAGTGTAAATACTCTTCTTTCTACACGGAGGAACAGTAAAAATCGATGCTAGGGTTCTATAGCACCTTATGCCAAAGTGGAAACAGCAGCAAGGTCAAGATTTGTTGTAAGAAAGGCGTTAGATCTATAGAGGCGAGGTGGTGGCGCTACTCACCGCACACAGCTGAGGATCACGACCTAAAATCAGGTTACCGGGGGGATTGTGACCTTTTTTTATGGGTTTCTTCACCGTATTCGTTGCGGTGTTTGAGAGTCCAGACCTATTCTCCCTACTATCAGACAAAGCGAACTACCCGACACTACCACAGCGGACCAAAACATTGGCCTATAAATAGAGAGAGAGAGAGGAGGAGGAGGAGGAGGAGGAGGAAGAAGAAGAAGAAGTAGTAGTAGTAGTAGTAGTAGTAGTAGTAGTAGTAGTAGTAGTAGTAGTAGTAGTAGTAGTAGTAGTAGTAGTAGTAGTAGTAGCAGTCTAATGACGGGGTCGCCACAGTGGGTTTTATTAAGGAGGTTGAGCGCACAAGGCAATTAATTACCTCCATGTCTAAAGCAGTCTCTCCAATAACGATCAATGACAGCAATGCCATCTGGTCCGCAGGACCACTGGCGCCAACTGTTCAACCTTTCTTTACAATTGACATACGTCCTGAACTGGCGCCGATGAATTTAATTTATTTTATTTTGATTGATCGTTTTTATATATAGCGCATTCTCCAGCCTTAGAGCTGTTCAAGGGTAAGGCTAAAACATGGATTTAACTCAGACAACTTCGCTCAATCCTTGGAGAACCGGGATGGGAGATAAGTGAACTAGTGGCTGCTGGGTGTATAGCTGGCACTCACAAATAAGCGTCAGGATCTTTAAAGTCAGCTCATGGAACGCATACGTGCACGGAGTAGACCACAGTTTTATATTCTCCTCCGAAAGAGTCAGCCTTACTGAACTACGCTCAACCTCGACTTCCTGTAACGACTCAGTCCACTTCTTTATTGCTGTTTCAGCGGCAAGTTAAAGATATTGAATATTCTGTCAAAAAAAGCTGATGACGGGTTCACGCGTTATGCAGATTGCATGGTTCAGTTGTGTGAGGCGCCACACGGTGCGCATTATGCAGCAAGTTGGCGTCCTTAGCGGCTTGAGTTAAATCCTATTTTAACCTGCGTCTT
Source organism: Oncomelania hupensis (assembly GCA_036898135.1). Lineage (NCBI taxonomy): Eukaryota > Metazoa > Mollusca > Gastropoda > Littorinimorpha > Pomatiopsidae > Oncomelania > Oncomelania hupensis. The sequence continues at coordinate 27,511,007 of CM072527.1, read as the reverse complement.
GAGCACCTTTCGATCTGGAAAAGCGTTGTACCAGTAAGCTTCTAATACAAATCAGCCATTCATTCTTACTCCTATCATCGCACTACGCCATACATGCCGATGAGAGTATAAACCGAGGTTTAGGCTGTTCTTTACGCTCATGCCCTAGACGTGTGCGTGCCGGCTACACAACAAGCGCTAGGGTCAAATATGCGCCCATAGGTTGCAAGTGCGCGACTCGGGTTGCTTGAGTTGGATCCTGTATCGGCTGGCTCCTTGAGCAGCTCTGAGCTGGTAAAACTCGTTAATGCAAGATTGGATTTGACAAAACTGAACATTTGACAAGCGGTCTGGTGCCAGTGGCACGAAGCCCAGGTTGATGGATCCCTGTCGTAGTGTGTGCTTTGCACTGATGACAAAGGACACAGATATGACAACAATGACCACACATACTCACACGCACACATGCACATACAATTCACACACAACAAACACACACACACACACACCACACATACATGCACATACAACACACACACACGAACCCACACGCTCACACATATGCGCCCCCCCTCTCCCCCCACCTCCACACACACATTTCGAGGTTTTATTCTCTGACCAACAGCATGAACATAATTCACGCAGAAAAGTTGATTTAATATTTTTAAAAAAACACAATAATATAAAATACCACCCCCCTCCCCCACCCCACCCCCGCTCCTCATAGGCAGGAAGGGCAGCTTATTCTCTCTCTCTCTTTCTCTCTCTCTCTCTCTCTCTCTCTCTCAGATTGTGCTTGTGTATTGTGCGACAGAGAGATCTGGTGTAATATAATAATAATAATAATAATAATAATAATAATAATAATAATAATAATAATAATAATAATAATAATAATAATAATAATAATAATAATAATAATAATGGATGCTATATATGCGCCTTTTCCCAAATCAATCAGGCTCAAAACGCGGCGATCTGTACCAACATACACGCTCACCTGTCTCATCTCACACACACACAACAAATACACATCCATCACTCAAACAGGTGGTGTAAAGGCAGGGAGATCGCTATTGGTAGACAGAAAGAAAATGGAATTTTTATTTGTGAAAGTTTTATATTGACTGCGTCCAGTACCATTATTGAAGGGAGGGAGGAAACCGGAGTGCCCGGAGAAAACCCTCGGTGACCTCAATAGTCTCGTACCTAAGTCACATACGTTCGCCCCTTGCGAGAATCGAACCCGCGACCTTCGGCATAGGAAACCGGCGACTTATCCACTGCGCCACGAGGACACCCAGGTGTCTATATCTATGTGGATGTATGCGCGTGTGTTTGTGTGTATCCTAAATGCATGTCTACCAACTGCTTTGAAATTGGCCATCCCACCAAGACTAGTCATCTCCAGCTATTGCTATGTGCACCAGGTATCGCAGCACCTAATCACTTCTTCACGATTCGCCGATAAACAGTTTCTCCGTGTTGGCAGTCTATCACTGATAGCGCGTTGTGACCGCTTCAACATTGACAGGCACAACAAAGAGAACAATTCTCAGCTGACAGTGGCGATACTGTAAGCGATACTAGCAACCTTCTCTTCTTTCACCTATTAATGCCATTTTCATGGGCCTGTTGGCGAGCAGGTTTCTATTTCTGTATGCAACGCAGAAACGTGAGTTTCGTTCTGTTCGACACAGATGCCATGATTCAAGACTCAAATTTTATATCGTTTCAGAATAAGAAAATCATTTTGACCAATGAAACATCAAAACGGTGTTTTGTACTTGGGGGGAGAAAGAAGAGGTGGACACTTTCCCATGCACACCAGCCATCAGTCAGCTCACCATACCCATGCACACCAGCCATTAGTCAGCTCACCATACCCATGCACACCAGCCATCAGTCAGCTCACCATATCCATACACACTAGCCATCAGTCAGCTCACCATATCCATACACACCAGCCATCAGTCAGCTCACCATACCCATGCACACCAGCCATCAGTCAGCTCACCATACCCATACACACCAGCCATCAGTCAGCTCACCATACCCATGCACACCAGCCATCAGTCAGCTCACCATATCCATACACACCAGCCATCAGTCAGCTCACCATATCCATACACACCAGCCATCAGTCAGCTCACCATATCCATACACACCAGCCATCAGTCAGCTCACCATACCCATGCACACCAGCCATCAGTCAGCTCACCATACCCATACACACCAGCCATCAGTAAGCTCACCATACCCATGCACACCAGTCATCAGTCAGCTCACCATACCCATGCACACCAGCCATCAGTAAGCTCACCATACCCATACACACCAGCCATTAGTCAGCTCACCATACCCATGCACACCAGCCATCAGTCAGCTCAACATACCCATGTACACCAGCCATCAAGTGCTGCTCAAGGCGATATCCAATACACTCATAATTAGTTAGTTATTCATTGCTTACAGGGTCCAGCGGACTGCATAGAGCCGAATCAGGGCCACAAAATCAAGACCACAACTACGCTGAAACAGAACTCACCCCTGATCCGCATTAAAAGATCTGCCGAAACAACCCCAGTGGTAACACTGAAGGCACTCCACCAGCCGGTCACTGCACAATAAAGGCATCCCACGCAGGGGACGCTGAGGCTTTATACTAATTTATCGAACCCCCGTTTACAAAAACCAAAATAGAATACAAACATCATTATAAAATATCAACAAAATACATACATATAAAATGCCTACATTGCCAAATAATAACATCATAGGAAGCCCAGGTGACCATTTGGCAGAAAGCGTCCAATATTCCCAAGCTGATCCAACAGACCTCACACACAAATAAGGAGTTTTGTACCGAAGAGTTTTCAAGAGAAAAGGTAGTTGATTTGTCTAGCGAAGAAGAAGATAGTATAGTAGATTGATAGAACAGAGTAGGAATGAGAAAGAACAAAGGAAAAAGACAGCGACAGTGGGAATTTAAAGCACTACATTTTCAGAAAGTGGGGATACTTTTATACTGAAACCCCCGGCAACCCCACAGTGGTGGGGGGAGGGGGGGATACGCTCATAAGAATATTATTTTATTAACCACATAAAAAAACAGTTACACGATCTTGGTGAGGCATGGCGGCAATACCACAACAATCGTTTTACATCCATTTCTTCCTCTGGAACTATTATTATGTACACAGGACAGTAAGGAACAAGGAACTATATTAAAACTCGTTAGTTAGTTGGTTATTCATTGCTTACAAAGTCCAGCGGATTGCAAAGAGCCGAATCAGGACCACAAAATCAAGACCACAACTTCGCTGAAAGAGAACTCACCCTTGATCCGCATAAAAGATGTGCTGAAACAACCCCAGTGGTAACACTGAAGGCACTACATCAGCCGGTCACTGTACAATAAAGGCATCCCACGCAGAGGACGCTGAGGCTGTACTGTAATTTATCGAACCCCCCGTTTACAAAAACAAAATAGAATACAAACATCATTATAAAATATCAACAAAACATACATATAAAATGCCTACATTGCTAAATAATAATATAATAGGAAGCCCTAGTGATCATTTGGCATCCCCACGTGAGGGTGCCGGAGGTTTCTATATAAATAGTATCCCCACTTTCTGGAAATTTAGTGCTTTAAATTCCCACTGTCGCTGTCTTTCTTGTTTGTTCTTTCTCATTCCTACTCTGTTCTACCAATCTACTCTACTATCTTCTTCTTCGCTAAGCCAGTCACCTACCCTTTTTCTTGAAAACTTTTCCGGGACAAAACTCCTCATTTGTGTGTGAGGTCTGTTTGATCAGCTTGGGAATATTGGACACTTTCTGCCAAATGGTCACTAGGGCTTCCTATGAAATTATTGTTTAGCAATGTGGGCATTTTATATGTACGTATTTTGTTGCTATTGTATAATGATGTTTGTATTATATTTTGTTTTTGTAAACGGGGGTTCGATAAATTAGAGTATAGCCTCAGCGTCCCCTGCGTGGGATGCCTTTATTGTGCAGTGATCAGCTGGTAGAGTGTCTTCAGTGTTACCACTGGGGTTGTTTCAGCAAATCTTGTATTCGGATCAGGGGTGAGTCCTCTTTCAGCGAAGTTGTGGTCTTGATTTTGTGGTCCTGATTCGGTTCTTTGTAGTCCGCTGGATCCTGTAAGCAACGAATAACTAACTAACCATTTAGCAGAAAACGTCCAATACAACAGACCTCAAACACAAATGAGGAGTTGTGTCCCGGAAGAGATTTTAAGAAAAAGGATAGGTGACTGGTCTAGCGAAGAAGAAGATAATATAGCAGATTGATAGAACAGAGTAGGTCTGAGAAAGAACAAATGAGAAAGACAGCGACAGTGAGAATATAAAGCATTAAATTTTCAGAAAGTGGGGATACTAATTATACTGAAACCCCCGGCACCCCCATGAGGGTAGAGGGGAGGGAGGATAACACTCATTAATTAATTTAGTACAGGACATCATAGTTACCACAATGACACAATATAGTAAACCCCGGTTTGCTTACAGTTCCCCCCCCCCCCCCCATTCATTTCCTCCCCGGTCATTACCTCCCGTCAATTTCCCTCCTGGTCAATTTCCCCCCAGGAAACTTACTCCCTGTTTATTTCCCCCCGTTCTCAACTTCATCCCCATAGTCACTTCCCCCCATTTTTTTTACTCCCCGGTTATTTCACACCCCCCCCCCCCCCCCCCCCGTTCTCAACTTCATCCCCATAGTCACTTCCCCCCATTTTTTTACTCCCCGGTTATTTCCCCCCGTTCTCAACTTCATCCCCATAGTCACTTCCCCCCATTTTTTTTACTCCCTGGTTATTTCCCCCCATTCTCAACTTCATCCCCATAGTCACTTCCCCCATTTTTTTTACTACCCGGTTATTTTCCCCTGTTATCAATTTCATCCTCAAAGTCACTGTCCCCCATTCTTTACTCCCCAGTTATTCCTCACTCTCATTCCCATCTCAATAAAAATATTGTTGTTTGTTGTGTTGACGATATTTTTGTGCTTCACCTCTACTGCAACGAATGACTTCAACAATAGCCCCATGGCAACGTCTAAAGAATTCTTATAAAAACTATGACATCAAATATCAAGTCTCCTACATGCATCTGTGTCCGGGGACGTTAAATTGAGCAAAAGTAAAGTAAAAGGGTAGTCAGTGGGGAGGGTGACGGTGAAAATAACGAAAATCTGCTGGTGAAAATAGGTCTAGTCTAGACATAAAGTTACAGTGAAACCTAATACTAGCCTTAACCCTAACTAACTGTAACCCTTACGCTAAATAGCAACATTTGCCGTTAAAATTTTATTCCGTATCTTTGCGTAATAATACGATTATGAATGAGCAAAACGATGCGTGAATCGGTGTACTTGCTCCTAATAATTATGACCGCCAGAATTAAATTCTGGGCTTTTTTCTGTTGGGGGATACGAACCTAAGCAATACTAAGCTAGGCCACCGACAATTTCTGCTTTAAGAATTATTTCCCCTCGCATGGCGCCGAGTTCAGCCAAGACATGGTATAATCATTTTTAATACAGTAATTTTTAGACTTGGTATAAGATGTTTGTGTTGGCTCTCATTTTACAGTGCACATAATCGTGTATCTGTGAGCAAAGGTGTGTGAGTCATGTTTTTATTTGATTCAGAATAAACATGAGATAAATATGTATGTCTTTTACTGTGTGTCTGTGTATCTGGGAAATTTCTCGTTGGTCCCTGGGGTAAATAATCTCGAGGATGAAATTACGACAGGGGGGAATTTTGTGGGGAGGAAAAGTCCTGGGGGCACATAATCCCGGGGATGAAATTGCGACAGGGGGGAATTTTTTCGGGAGGATAAGTCCTGGGGGGAAATAACCCTGGGGATGAAATTGCGACAGGGGGGAATTTTTTCGGGGGGATAAGTCCTGGGGGGAAATAACCCTGGGGATGAAATTGCGACAGGGGGGAATTTGCTCGGGAGGATCTATTCCAGGGAGGAAATGATCTGGGGGGAAATGACCGGGGGGAAATGACCGGGGAGGAAATCACTGGGGAGGAAATGACCGGATACCGTAAACCCCAGTATTGCAATAAAGGATGGGTTAAAACACATACGGACACACGTACACACACGTACACACACCTACACGCACCCACGCATAAATTTTATCTCTCACCCCCCTTCGTTTCCTCCTCCCTCATCCAACTCACCCCACCCCTTTTTTTTCTTCTTTTTTTTTTTTCGTTAGCCAACACTTATTATCTGCTGTTCTGTGTGTTTCATTGGAGCGTTATGACGCAGTCTGGTGGCGTGGCAGTTGAATGGAGTATGACGTACTAAGCTGACCCCCCCAAGCGGACTGTCCCTCGGAGGTGACAGTGAAGATCTTGACCCCTTCACTCTTCTCCTCCTTTATAAAGATTGAAATCCGTTCTCAGGGGTGGCTTGGTTGCACGGTGGGTGAGTCGGCATTGTCCTAGGCCGAAAGTCGCGGGGTCGATTTCCGGTAGGGAAGAACCTATATTCAGGTTGCCGAGGGCTTTCTCTGGATACTCCGGTTTTCCGCCTCCTTTCAATAATGGTATTGGGTGCCACTGTATGTTTCTAGCAGTTTAAATATCAAAATTCGAGCTCCTTTCTGTCTTTTACAAGCGACCTACCTTCTGTGCACTACATGTTTGTGCCACAGATGTGTGCGTTTTGTGTGTGTGTGCGTGTGTGTGTGTGTGTGTGGGTGTGTGTGTGTGTGTGTGTGTGTGTGTGTGTGTGTGTGTGAGAGAGCTCTCCATACCTACTATCCAAAGACTTTCTCGCAGCAGTGCGGTAGGTGTGGATTCTACATAGAGTCTGTCAGCCACTTGCTGAATGGCTGTAGGGAAAGCAAGAACTCTATTCAGAACCGCCACAACAGAGTGTTAGATATTGTGGCCAGGGCGTTGAAAGATGCCAACTCCAGAGCAGAAATCCTGGCAGATTCTATCTACCATTATTGAAATAGCTGTAGCTTTCGATGACTTTGTAAATGACTCTTACAGTAACAAATTTAACAGATACCTCTCGCTGTGACAGACGATTAGCGATCTTGGTTATAGCTGCAAAGTTGTGGTTCTGATAGTTGGCTCGCTAGGCCTAGTCCACTGACGGTTTTTTTAGCGGACTGAAGTTGGTGGGCCTGCCTGTTCGACGAGCCAAGGCCGTTGCCCGTTACTGTTCTGTTAGTGCTATGATAGGGTCGCTGATTATCTGGAAGCAGCGATGTGGAGACACTCTGCCCTAATGACTAAAAGGACTTTCAAAGATGGTGCTATGCTGTGTTGTTTGCACCTTTGAATGTAAACTGGATATCATTAAAATGAAATATAGTGTGCACGTTTTATAAGTAATCATGTTGAATATTGTTATCCATATTTTAGGTTCTATTATTATATTGGGCAGAAAGAGAGAGAGAGAGACAGACAGAGAGACAGACAGAGAAACAGACAGACAGACAGACAGACAGACAGAGACAGAAAGACAGAGAGAGAGAGAGAGAGAGAGAGAGAGAGAGAGAGAGAGAGAGAGATCATTTGCCATTGACGTTATTTCATGTGTGTGTGTGTGTGTGTGTGTATAATTTGCCTATGCCCAATCCCGATTGTGCTTGCTTCTTGTCATCCATATAATTCTCTAAGTGCATATGTTCATGCGACGTTATGGAGAATAAAATCTTGAAATGTGTGTGTGTGTGTATTTGCGGTGTAAAAACGTGTTAGTTCAGATCGAAGCGTTTTTAGCCTGATTTGTCAATTGTGGTAAAGCCAATTTATAGCATCATGTTGTTGTTGTTATTTTTGTTGTTGTTGTTGTTGTTGTTATTGTTATTATTTTTATTATTATTATTATTATTATTATTATTATTATTATTATTATTATTATTATTATTATTATTATTATTATTATTATTATTATAGGTAAGGCAGCTGCTCTCCCTTGTCATCTCCATCTTCCTATACGCTTGCGAAACATGGACCCTCACAGCAGATCTCCAACGAAGAATACAAAGCATGGAGATGAGGTGCTACAGAAGAATTCTGGGCATTTCCTATACCCAGCACATCACCAACGACGAAGTCCGACAGACCATCACACAAGCCATTGGACAACACGATGACCTGCTCACAGTGGTGAAAAAACGGAATGGCCACGTTACCAGATCATCAGGTCTTGCAAAGCCCATCCTGCAAGGCATAGTGCAAGGAGGTAGAAGAAGAAGGAGATCGAAAAAGAGGTGGGAGGACAACATTCGAGAATGGACTGGTTTGACACTGAGCGAAACAATCAGGGTTGCTGAGGACAGAGAAAGATGGAGTACGCTGGTTAAACGATCATCTGTGGTGCCCCTACGACCTCCGAGTTATGAAATAGGATAGGATAGGATTATTATTATTATTATTATTATTATTATTATTATTATTATTATTATTATTATTATTATTATTATTAATGCAAGAATTTATCGTGTCCCAAAAATCTCCCAAGCTCCACATCCATTGGTCATACCGCTAGTCATTTTTTTCAAGACGGAATGAGAACGATATTATTGAAATAATTGCTTTATATAACCTTCACTGGCCGAACGTGTTTGTCAAGACGATGGCCGAAAGTGTTTGTCTAGCCGATGGCCGAACGTGTTTGTCAAGACGATGGCCGAACATGTTTGTCAAGACGATGGCCAAAAGAAGTGTCTAACGCAAGCCGCCATGACGCTAACTTCCGGTTTGATGATCACCCATCCTTCCAGCACAGCGCCGAATAACCCCCGGGGGTGAAATCAGCACAGAGGTGTGAAAATAGTCCGTTAGGGCGCAGTAATTGACGGTTTGGAAGCCGCGGCTCTTTTCAACGCCGCCGTAATTGGACAGCGTGTATTACGGGAAAGCGATAGAGAAATATTGACACGTTGTCGCCTTGCACACCCAGCACAGCGCTGAACAGCCAAATGATGTCATAGATTGATCCCCTAGCCCCCTAACCCATATCTCATCATCATCACCAGCAGAAGCAAAGGTAGTAGTAGTAGTAGTAGTAGTAGTAGTAGTAGTAGTAGTAGTAGTAGTAGTAGTAGTAGTAGTAGTAGTAGTAGTAGTAGTAGTAGTAGCAACAACAACAGCAGCAGCAGAAGCGTTTAAGTCATCATCATCAGCAACAGCAGCAGCAGGAGCAGAGGCGTTTAAGTCATCAGCAGCAGCAGCAGCAGGAGCAGAGGCGTTTAAATCATCATCAGCAGCAGCAGCAACAGCAGCAGCAAAAGAGTAGAAGATTGGCAGATTGGAGAAGATTGGCAGAAAGTTCAATACTGCGATGGAAATCTCGTGTCGCCATTAGGAATCGAACCTGGGTCGTCCTCCACGCCAGGCCAGCACTAGCCCAGTGGTCTGAGCACAAGCAATACATATTCCCAACACAGTAGTGAACTATACCATGACTCTGTATACAGTGTATATACTTCAATGGGAAAGGCCCGTACGTGGATGTAGTCACTGAACGACAGCAATAAACTCGCCACACACACACACACACACACACACACACACACACACACACACACACACACATGCATACCCACATACTTGCAATACATCACAACTGGGTTTGTCACGTGGGGTTTATGGGCTCTGCACAATGGAATTATGGACCCTCACGTTTATTCGGTGGGAACTGCTAGTAAGTCACCCTATGAATTACTTTAATAAATTTATTTGTTTAGCTCGTTCTGTGTTAAGGTTGGGGTACAGAGATAGATAGATGAAATGGTAAAAGTTTACTGTCACACTAGCTTTCACACGGCTATGAATCATATGTAGTCCAGCCACTTGACAACAGTTAAAATCACACATTTATTTCTTCTACTCTATACAAGATTCTCTAAGTACTAATCTAACTTAAAAAGTCTCAGTTACTGCTAATAGTTCGATCGCTGATAGTCTAGGCAGCTGTTATATCTTCCTCGGGCACTTGCTATTATATTTCATGTAGATTTGGACTACTGTGGTCCGTTTTACAGTTTCTGAAGAGTTGGACTACTGTGGTCCTGGTTTGATCAGTTTAAGTGCACCTTCGGCGATTACACTTAACTTTCTGATGGTGCGGTCGAAGTCCTTCTGTGAGGTAGCTTCTGGTACACCTTTGTCGTTGTGTAGTTGGGTTCCCTTGCCACGCTGTGGGGTCTGACAGGGTGTTTTTCCGGGTAGCTCTTTCCGACTTGTGCGGTAGAGGTTACTCAGCCAACTCGTCGTTTCTGTGGAGTGGGACGCACAGGATAGCTCGCCTGCTCGTCTGTAATATAAGAGACGAAATTCTGCACAACCCTGAATAATCGGTTTGTGCAGAGCGTCTCACTGAAAGCCAAAGTAGCCCTCAGTGATAGCTCCACATCTCTATACATAAGCGACGAACATTCTGCCACTTCCGGGGTCCACTGGAATCTCACTCTAAATTCCTATACATACATAAATATCAATCGTGGCTAACTATACACATACAGAATTAATAATATTATAAACATTCAGTGGTACAGTCACTGGTCTGCAAACATACATATAAGTTAAACAACAGTGGTTCCGTATGGTATGCAACATGGCGGCGCAACCGGTCGTGTTTCGCCACGTGTTCGGCTTTTCCACATGGTCACGCAAATTCAGATTAACAATTCACATTTATGCATAGCAAATTCCACAAACATAATTTCAACAATAATATAAATATATCACGATGAAACAGAAGGGTGTTCATTTACCTGTTTGACAAGTTCAGGCCCGTGGTGACTTGAGAGAATTCTAAGATTCTAAAGTCCTGCTTCCTGGTCTATGAGTGAAGAGATTCTCTAGCTGTGGAGATGTTGACTCTACCTCGTCTCACACACGACTGATTCAAACTGCGCTAAGATCTGACACAGTCAGAACTGCTCTACCCGCTTAGCCTGCTTCTGATTGGTTAAAAACGGTCAGATTCAAAGCTCAAGTGCTGACTCACTACGCAGCGTGGGTCGGGCTCGCCGTGTGTGGCCTGCTGTGTAATTCCTTAACTCTCTAATGTTACAATTACTACACAAGGCGAAATAGTCATAGGCAGAGTTAAAACTAGCCAGTTCATGACAGGGTTTAAGAATGTAGGAATCGGAAAGTGATTTTTTGACGGAAAGAACGCAAACTTCTTCTAAAAATGTAAGAATCTAATGCGAAATTGGCTCTTTCCGTCTAAAAAGTTGACCTAGTTCGTCTCCTATAGGCGACGAAATAGGTCGAATTTTTTTCAAAATTTCTCCGAAAATTGACTGTATTTTCTCCGTTCCGGATAGAGCACTCCTGTGTACTTAAAACACTCTCATGCACTACAACTGCACTCCCATGCACTAAAAGCGCACTCCCGCGCACTTAGGAAAAAGTGGGGTCCTGGAAAAAAAAAAAGGGTTCCAAGCAAATGAACCCATTTGTTAATAAGAAAGACAAGGTCTGCTACACACATGCGCGCGCGCGCACACACACACACACACATGCGCGCACACACACCTCATTTTACTTTAGCTGTGAATTGGTACCTGGGTCTGTTTTAGCACCGGGGCAGGTAAGGCAACAAGGGAGAGAAGGAGAGAAGATGTACACCGCGTACCGCACTCATGAAGCTGACCCAGAGAAAAGAGAGGTCCTGAACGCCCCCCCCCCTCTCTCTCTCTCTCTCTCTCTCTCTCTCGCTCTCTCTCTCTCTCTCTCTCTCTCTCTCTCCCTCTCTCCAAAATAAAATTGTTCTCCAAAGAACGAAAGTTAACGAGAACGAACGTTCACCTGCTTACTGTTAGTTTTTACAGTAGTCCTGTTTCAAATGTCTCTTCTTGCTAATAATAGCTGCGGGAAAGAAACTGCAAAGGAATATGGGAAAGGTCACGAAGGGTCGTCATCAGCCAATGACAGGCCGTTGGTCGCGTAGAACGGCTTCTATAATGAGACACAGCCTTTCGCGATGCAGGGACGTAGGGCGACGCCACTGTGCATGGAACGCTAAACCATGGAAATACTGCTGGAATTTATCGCATCGCACCCGGTTTGTGGATTATTTATTTATTTATTTATTTATTTATTTAAAATAATTAACTTACTTATTTAGTTTTGGCGATGGGAAGAAGGGACGGGGAAGTAATTTTAAAATTTGAGAGAAATTGGCGGTCAGCAAGCGCGCAGCAGCCGCACAAGCCACGACACCAAGGACATGGGGGAAGAAGAGGGCCCATAGTGCATACTGGGTGCTTTCTTTGGTTTTTCTGGAACTCAACATTCTAGGACATGAGCATCAGGATCTTTCAAGTCCAGGCAGTGGAATGCATGCATACACAACCTAGACCTCAGTTTATGCTCTTATACGAACAATAAAACGGACTCTTTATGCATTTAGTGGATTTGAAAATAGGTGTTGTTTTGACGAAGTACTGGGCACGTGTTTTCCGGACATTTTTGTTGCTGTATGAATTTTTATTCATCAGATTAACATAAGTTGTACTGACAAACATTGTTTATTGCGGACATTGTCGCGCACACGTGCAATAGAGAGTCTCTCATTGGCTACCTCACGCGCACGCTTTTATGCATTAGCTGTTTCAGGTCACGTGAGTCTGAAGCAAGGTAAAAATAAATTTTAAAAAACCACGTGGAATCAGTTGATTGTTCGATCTTGACAGTGCAACCACATTCCTAGAATTTCACAGGAAATATTACAATTTGTTTTCTCTCAAACTATTTTATCAATATGATCCTCGATTAGTTTCATGGCGAGACGTTTCGGATTTAGCTTTCCGCACCCACTAGCTGCTCTGAAGACCCCGAGGACGCGTCTGACATTTTGTAACAACGTCATCATGCAATAACGACGTCATCATGCACTAACGAGTTCATCAGAAAGTAAAGACGTCATAACTTAGCAAGGACGCCATAACTACAGTAACGACGTCATTTCTCAGTAACGACGTCATCATAACTGATGAACAAGGTAAGCGTAAATCAGCCGCGTATATTTATTTATTTATTTATTTATTTATTTAGCGAGCGTTGCGGCCAAGTGGGCTAAGGCGGGACTAACTTGCCTTGTCCACAGGCCAGAAACCAATGGCGACTGGAAGAAGTGGGATCGATCCAACATCTGGGCGTTATGTTTCTCCGAATATTATTTACTTTCGACTCGGGCAACGTCTCGGGGGTTTTCTCCGAGTACTGCGGTTTGCTCCACCAGCAAAATTTCAAAAACACAACTAATATTAGGTAGGTTGGGTTTGGGCGCGCCACAGGCTGCGACTACGCCTTCCCCAAGGGAGGCGACCCAGAATTTCCTGATAAAAAGGGACAATAAAGCGTTACCCCACCAACCCAAAAAATCATCATCATCATCTTCTTCTTCTTCTTCTACTCCTTCTTCTTCTTCTTTTTCTTGTCTTCTCTTCTCTTCTCTCTCTCTCTCTCTCTCTCTCTCTCTCTCTCTCTCTCTCTCTCTCTCTCTCTCTCTCTCTCTCTCTCTCTCTGTCACTCTTGTTTTGAGGCCTCACAATGATGAAAGTGATATTTAAAGTTGTCTACTAACACAGTGGTCGACAGCTGGTGCAGACATAATTATACGATTGGATCTCCAATTTCAATAACACGACATTACTCTGACGTTGAACTGCTAATTAACAACTTGTCCTTGAATATTTTCCTTTCGTCATACACCATAATTCTGTTGCTGCTGCTGATGATATCACGTACTGAAAACCGGTAACCGCCACCACCACCCTTCACACTCCCCTCCCTCTGCCCCCGAAATACTCTCTCTGTCTCTCTCTGTCTGTCTGACTGTCTCTCTCTCTCTCTTTCTGTCTCTATCTGTATCTCTCTCTCTCTCTCTCTCTCTCTCTCTCTCTCTCTCTCTCTTTTGAAGTCTTCCCCCAACCCTCACCCCCGTGGGCGTGCCGGGGGTTTCTGTATAAATACTATCCCCACTTTCTGGAAATTTAGTGCTTTAAATTCCCACTGTCGCTGTCTTTCTCGTTTGTTCTTTCTCATTCCTACTCTGTTCTATCAATCTACTATACTATCTTCTTCGCTAGACCAGTCACCTACCCTTTCTCTTGAAAACTCTTCCGGGACAAGACTCCTCATTTGTGTGTGAAGTCTATTGTATAAGCTCGGAAATATTTGGACACCTTCTGCCAAATGGTCACTAGGGCTGCCTATGATATTATTATTTAGCAATATGTAGGCATTTTATATGTATAGGTTTTGTTGTTATTGTATAATGATGTTTGTATTCTATTTTGTTTTTTGTAAACGGAGGCTCGATAAATCAGAGTCTAGCCTCAGCGTCCCCTGCGTGGGATGCCTTAATTGTACAGTGTACAGTTTCGAGAAAGAACTGGCAATAGCTAAGTGATTCTCCTAACATAATGACGTAAGACAGTGCATAGTTCCGGTGACGAGTTTTATTTTTTTATTGGGTGCTATTGCGTCATGCTGGAATGTTCGAACTTTTTTCTCGATTGCAGAGACAAACTTTGTCAAGATGACGTCTGAAGATAATGAACGCGGCGACGAGGACAATACGACAGGTCACTCGATCACACACACACACACAAACACACACACAAACACACACACACACGCACAACCATGCACACGCACCCACACACACACACACGCACATTACATTACATTACATAATTGTTGCTTTAGGTCCAGCGGACTCTTCCGAGCCAAATCAGGACCGGACAACCCCCAATCCTCATAAAAGAACTGCTGAAACAACCCTAGTGGGAAAACTGAATGCCCTCCACCAGCCAGTCACTTTACAATAAAGACATCCCACGCAGGGGACGCTGAGGTTGCACTCTAATTTATCGAACCCCCGTTTATAAAAACAAAATAGAATACAAACATCATTATAAATTATCAACAAAACATATATAAAATGCCTACATTGCTAAATAATATCATAGGAAGCCCTAGTGACCACCTGGCAGAAAGCGTCCAATATTCCCAAGCTGATCCAACAGACCTCATACACAAACAAGGAGTCTTGTCCCGGAAGAGTTTTCAAGAAAAAAGGTAGGTGACTGGTCTAGCGAAGAAGAAGATAGTATAGCAGATTGATAGAACAGAGCAGGAATGAGAAAGAGCAAATGAGAAAGACAGCGAAAGTGGGAATTTAAAGCACTAAATTTCCAGAAAGTGGGGATACTATTTATACTGAAACCCCCGGCACCCCAACGGGGGGACACACACGTACCCACACCCACACATGCACTCACACAAACACACGCACACACACAAACACACGCACAAACACACACAAACACACGCACAAACACACATACACACACACACACATGTGCTCGCACGCGACAAAATGCCAGGGTTACTTTGTGTTGACCGTGGGGGAAGAGCGGTCGGGGTAAAGAGGTAAAAAGGAAAGGGAAGAACAGATAACTCTGTTAGCGCAGATAGCTTTGGGGCGTAGGCAGAGTAGTCCAAATAGTTCAGGCGATAACATTGCAGCCTGGTTCACAGCCCGTTGACGGCCTACAAAATAATAATAAATAAACAAATAAATAAAAATGGATTACCCTGAGGCACTGCGCCCCTACTCCTTCGGATGAGAGTATAAACCGAGGTCTAGTATGTGCGCGCACGCATTGCAGCGCATGGGTTAAAGATCCTGACGCTCATGTCCTAGACGGGTGAGTGCCGGCTACTCAAATACGCTCAGCACGCACTAGGTCCCTTCTCCCCATCTCCGGTTGTCCAGGATTGTGCTCAGTCGTATGGGTGTCAGACTATGCGCCCAGAGTTTTCAGGTGGGCGCCTCGGGCGACTTGAGGTGGATCTTGTGTCATCCAGCGCCTTGATCAGCTCTTGAGCAGGAATGCGCTATATTAGAACAATGAAATGCATAACTCTCAGAGACCACAGAAAGAAAAGTTCTCATTTGTATTATTTGTTTTGTTGTTGTTCTTGTTGTTGTTGCTGTTATTGTTGTTGTTGCTGTTATTGTTGTTGCTGTTGTTGTTGTTGCTGTTATTGTTGTTGTTGCTGTTATTGTTGTTGTTGCTGGTATTGTTGTTGTTGCTGTTACTGTTGTTGTTGCTGGTATTGTTGTTGTTGCTGTTACTGTTGTTGTTGCTGTTATTGTTGTTGTTGTTGCTGTTATTGTTGTTGTTGCTGTTATTGTTGTTGTTGTTGCTGTTATTGTTGTTGCTGCTGTTATTGTTGTTGTTGTTATTGTTGTTGTTGTTATTGTTGTTGCTGTTATTGTTGTTGTTGCTGTTATTGTTGTTGTTGTTATTGTTGTTGTTGCTGTTGTTGTTGTTGTTGTTATTGTTGCTGTTATTGTTGTTGTTGCTGTTATTGTTGTTGTTGTTGTTATTGTTGTTGTTGTTGTTATTGTTGTTGTTGCTGTTATTGTTGTTGTTGCTGTTATTGTTGTTGCTGTTGTTGTTGTTGTTGCTGTAAAGGAGAGAAGAAGAGGATGTATTTTATTTTAAAACACCTCCACCACCACCACCAACAACAACAACTACTACGACGACAACAACAACAACAAAATTTGTAAAATAAGCCAAGTAAGGAATGGTATTTTATTCAGTAAGCGGGAGAGGGGATGATGGATATGAAGAGAGAGATGGATTGACAACGAAATAAAGACACACCACTTGCAGAAGAGAAAGGGTACCAACGAACGAAGTCTAGTTTTGTAGCTCAAGTCAACAAACCATCGCGGGTTATTTATGGGAAAATACACAAAAACTCCATTTGCAGATTGTTGGTGTTGTGAGTGGGGGATGGGGGGGGGGGAGTTAGAGATAAAGACCACAGCGTGTGTGGGGTGGGGTGTGGAGGGACAGAGGCGGTGAGGGCTAAGTGGAGAGAGAGAGAGAGAGAGAGAGAGAGAGAGAGAGAGAGAGAGAGAGAGAGAGAGAGAGAGAGAGAGAGAGAATATGGGGCAGCGAAAGAGGAGAGCGAATGGTACTTTGAGACCGTTCCAACGCCGCAGGGCGCCACTTCTTGGGTCTAATGGGCTACCGGGCTGTAGCCAAATAGTTTTTCAGCCACCCTCACTCCCTCCACTGAGCGCTCCAACCCTCACAATCCACTCCCCACACCTTTCTATCATGCCCTGGCCTGTCCCTTATTTGTCCTCAGTTGTCCTGAGTTTGGCTGGTTTCTTTGTCTGGACACTGCGGGTTTGTTTAAATCTGAGATAAACCTCAATGTGTAACTAGACATTAAATTTTATTTATGTATGTATTTATTTATTTATTTTATTTATTCAATGTATTATTCGTGCATAGCGCTTTCCAGGTCGAGAGCTTCTCTAGGCGCTGGCCAACACAAGATCTAACTCAAACCGCCCCAGTCGCCCATTTGCAACTTTAGGGCGCATAGTCTGACGCCCAGACGACTGAGCACAACCCTGGGCGACCGGGGATGGGGAGAAGGAACTTGAGCGTCAGGATCTTTAAAGTCCATGCGACGAAATGCGTGCGTGCATAGACTAGACTTCGCTTGACACCCTCATCTGAAGGAGTATAACAAACCTTTGTCTGTCTGTCTGTCTGTCTGTGTCTCTGACTGTCTCTGTCTGTCTGTGTCTCTGACTGTCTCTGTCTGTCTGTGTCTCTAACTGTCTCTGTCTGTCTGTGTCTCTGACTGCCTCTGTCTGTGTCTCTGACTGTGTCTGCCTGTCTGTGTATCTGACTGCCTCTGTTTGTCTGTGTCTCTGACTGTCTCTGTTTGTCTGCGTCTCTGACTGTCTCTGTCTGTCTCTGTCTGTCTGTGTCTTTGACTGCCTCTATTTGTCTGTGTCTCTGTTTGTCTGTGTCTCCTAATCCCTGTCCCATCCCGTAACTCTCCTATTCCCTCTGTGTGTCTGTGTCCACCTCTGGGACCCTTTCTTTCCTTGTTTGTTTTCATTTCCTTGTCTTATTCTCTTTCTTTTTTCTTTTCGTCTCGTCTCGTCTCATCTCGTTTGGTCTTGTCTGTACGTTTTCATCTCGTCTTTTTTTGTCTGGTAATTCTCTCTCTGTCTCTGTCTGTCTCCCTGTCTATGTCTCCCTCTCTTTCTCTATCTGTCTCTGACTCTCTGACTCTCTGTCTTTCTCTCTGTTTCTCTCTCTTACACACAAACACACACACACACCTGCACACACACATGCACACCCACGCATGCACACTGCTACACTCGTAGTTGTTTTTTTGTTGTTTTTTTTATCAGTAGTTGATTCAGCCCCGATGCTTGAATCCTGATAAGTGTAACTCAGATTCGTTTATCCACGCCACCTCTTCACTCAGCAACAAGGCTGAAGTCGTATGAAGTTTTCCAACTTTATTCAGCGTACATCAACAACTGCATACAATCGCTCAATCGCTTTTTCCACTTTCACCTTTTCAACTATCGACTCTCAACTCTGAAACAGTGCGGCACTATATATAGTTTCTCTATACTCTAGAAAACGTTCGAACATTCTAGCATGGCGCAATTACACCCAATCAGGATGAAATTCGTCATCACTGTCTTACGCCATACAACTTTCTTTAGGGTCCAAGAATCTCTCAGCTACCAGTAGATCTATCTAGACGCTTCGATCGATAGTAAACAAGCAATCCTAGGAAGTTCTCCAATAATATCGACCAACGAAAATTATCAACATTATACCAAGCTTCTTCTAACAACAATGCAAAATCAAATCAAAGGTAAGTACACTCTGTTAAGTGTTATTGCATGCTTTGCAAAACAAAACGATCGGATCAGATTCTATCGTGCGCGTTTCATACGTACTGTCGTGCGCGTCTCAAACGTAACACACACATGCACACACACACATGCACACACCCACACCCACACCCATACACACACAATGACAATCTTAACTCCTTCCGCCCCTCTTCTTAGTTTTGGACCTGTTTCGTCATTGACTCAAACCTTCGATCTGCCCTTTATAACATTGCTAACTGTGTTAGCCAAACCCCTGAAGGCATAGAATCTCTCTCTCTCTCTCTCTCTCTCTCTCTCTGTCTGTCTCTCTCTCTCTCTCTCTCTCTCTCTCTCTCTCTCTCTCTCTCTCTCATCCTCTTGTTTCTCCTCTTCCCCCCCATGTCATCCCTCCTCATTATTTTTCCAGTCTTGGCTTTTTCGTCTTTCTCCGTTTCTGAGCTAAAACGTCGTCCTCCTCGCCCTTCCCCCTCTTTTCCCCTTTGGCCAAAGTTTGAATACAACCGTCTTAACAATGGTCCTCCCTATCATCTCTTGTATTCTTCATCCTCTTTTCTCTTCTTCTTCATCTTTATTTCTTTTTAAATGTAAATGTTCATTTTGTTTTTATTCATTCTTTTTCAATTTAGCTCCCCGATTAGAAAGGGCGAAATCTAGGGGTGTTAACACAATAAATATAGACAGATGAAGACTTAAAGAACTGTCACATTTCTTCTTCTTCTTCTTCTTCTTCTTCTTCTTCTTCTTCTTCTTCTCTTCCTCATCATCTTCCTCCTCTACTTTCTTTCTGTATTTCCTTTTTCATTTCGTCCTTCCTTACTTTTTTCCTTCCTTTCGTCCTCTTCTTCTTCCTCCTTTCTTCTTCTTTTTCCCAATTCTTCTTCATCGTTTCTTCTTCTTCATCATCATCTTCCTTTTCTTCTTCTTCGTCTTCTTCTTCCTTCCTTACTTCTTTCCTTCCTTTCGTCGTTTTCTTCTTCTTCTTCTTCTTCTTCTTCTTCTTCTTCTTCTTCTTCTTCTTCTTCTTCTTCTTCTCCACAGCCAACCCCACCCCTTGGATTCCTTGGAGTGTGAGTGGTTGCCCTGTTCCCTATCGTGTGCACGGTTATTGATTTTCTATAAAGAGGCGTCCGTTTACTTTC
Organism: Oncomelania hupensis; assembly: GCA_036898135.1. Classification (NCBI taxonomy): domain Eukaryota; kingdom Metazoa; phylum Mollusca; class Gastropoda; order Littorinimorpha; family Pomatiopsidae; genus Oncomelania; species Oncomelania hupensis. The sequence continues at coordinate 27,491,101 of CM072527.1, read as the reverse complement.
GCTGTCACCAAATTCCATCACCATAACACAATAACGTCACCACAATATCGTCACCAAATTTCATCACATGCCACAATGCCGTCACCAAATTCCATCACATACCACAGTGCCGTCATCAAATTCCGTCACCCCTTTCAATAGCGTCACCGAAATCTTAGTCAACACACAGGATCTGGTGTCACCAAAGTATATTGTCATACATAACTGACGTCACTCGAATGTATCATCGTGTTGATTGTAAGATCCCCAAAGTTATTGATCACACAACTGACGTCACCTTATTCTGACATCACAATACACATGTCACCATATGTAATCATCCATAGCGTCACTTAAATTTAACGACAACATGCAGCATACCATTAAATCAGCATACAATTTCCCCAAATTCAGTCAGCTGTCAACTGATGTCACCATATTCAAACATCACAAAAATATATCGCCGTACACTTTTGTCCAGACACTATCACCGCTTTACAGCCACAGAACTCTTCGCGTCGCTAAACCGCATCTGTTTCCGCGGTTCAAGAAAACATATCGTCATATACAGGGTTCACATAACACTAGCATCATAAACCGTCATATGACTGGGCAGTGTTCAGCAAAACTTAAGTCGAGCCAACTTCGTAAAGCGGCAAACAAAATCACTCACAATGAAACCGCCATTAAACACGACATACAATGTATCGTAAGACATTACATGTACACAAACGGATTTCATGTCACGAAGCGAGTGGGCAAATATTTACATTTGGAGGAACAACGAAGCTTAACGTCCTATTGCATCAGCGTTAAGGACGATCACCACGTCGCCACCCTGGCAATCATGATTATCATCATCATATCAAAGATTACATTTGTGTATACAGCACGTGTTTATAGAGTTGGGACACAAGCGACGGCTTTTGACATAGGCACGTGGCGTATGTATTTGCTAGGCGAGGGTACTATATTTCCTAATTTATTAATATTTTGGTGATGAGACTCGGATATATAAAGACTGTTTTGAAATAGGACTAGGATAGAGTATTAGTGGAATGAAAGATAGACTGTGAAAACAGAGTGAATATTTGTATTTTGTGACTCGGAAATATTGTGGTGTAGGCTACTTCTATTTTTCACTGTGGTGATTCTGGATTCTGTTCATGACAGACACTGTAATTTGAATATTTATATTTACAAAATTAGTTTCAATATTATATTTCCAACAAGTAAATCATAAAATATAAATATTCAAATTACCGTGTATGTCATGAACAGAATCCAGAATCACCACAGTGAAAAACAGAAGTAGCCTACACCACAATATTTTCGAAGCACAAAATAAAGATTCAATCTTTTTTCACAGTCTATCTTTCACTCCACTAATACTCTATCCTAGTCCTATTTCATCCAATCAATGACAGTCTCATATGCATACAAGAACAGTCTTCTGTTCTCCAAACAGTCTTTATATAGCTGAGTCTCATCGCCAAAATATTAATGAATTAGGAAATATAGTACCCACACAAAGCAAACTATCACCACATTGGTAGCGCCACCAGAAAACTGTCACCCATTTCTGTCATCAAAGCTCGTCAACAAACTACCACACAATGTAACCAATTCAAATAGTGTAATCCACATTTAGAGTGTCGCCAAATTATATAACCCAAAAGACGGCAGTTTAATTATATCCCCAAAATACGTCACCAAAATTATATAAGCAAACGACCTAACGTTTACCAAATGCAGACGTAGTACGGCGTCACCGAAATACATAATCATATCACCATAATTATATCACCATATATCGCCATATATCACCATATATTGCCTCCAATCTCTATCACCATACACATGTCACCCACTTTCACCACTGTACAACTGATGTCATCATCTCATTTCACCATACAAATGACATCTCTTTTTACCATGCAATGTTGTCACCAAATTAAATCACCATCACCACACTCATTCGCCAAATGCTATGATTATGGCGCAGTCACCAAAATACCATCGTCATCAAATTCTATAAATAAACAGCGACGTCGCTCAGCTGTTAGCAAACCTGCAACCTACTACACTACTAAAAACAAACTACCCAACAAACTGATCCACACAAGACAGGCAGCCAGACAGAATGACAGGCAGGCAGACAGAATGACAGACAGAATGACAGACAGGCAGACAGAATGACAGACAGGCAGGCAGAAAAACAAAAATGTAAGGCTTATACGCAATCCCCATCCTAAGCATCCCACAGACGGACACACAGTTAGACCGAAGAACAGACCAAAAGACAGACAGAAGGACAGACACACAGGGGGACAGACACACAGACAGACGGACAGGCAGAAGAAGAGATAAAGAGAAGAAGAGAAGAGCAAGATGGACGTACCGTCGTCGCTGCCTTGCCTGGAGAGGGCTGGCACAAGACTGTGAGCTCTCTTCCTCTCCAGCACGTTGGGCGGCACCCAGAACTTCTCGCTGGCGTCTCCCACGGGCGAGCTGGGACTGGAGCCCATCTTCCGCACGCTCTGCAGCCATTCCGCACCCCGCGTCCCTCCGGACGATGATGTACTTCCGGCGGCTGAAGTGGTGGTGGCTGAGCGGCCTAACAGGCCTCGTCCTGAAACTCCCGCCATGCAGCGGGCCGCAAACAGCTTCAGACGCTCCGAAAAATCCCCGCCCCCGTCTCCGCCCTCCCCTCCTCCTCCTCCGCCCCCCAAGCTGCCTCTCCTCCCGTCAGCCAGTGAGTCGGGCTTGGAGCTGGGGGTTGCGGGGGTTGCGAAGCCCTGGGGCTGGCCCGGCACTCTGAGAGAGGCGAAGGGTACGGAGAGAGAGGAGGCGCCCAGAGAGCTGTAACTGTGGTGAGCTGGCTGTCTCAAGGACGGCTCTGACTGGAGCAAGCTGGACGACGCGCTGTACACATTCTCCTTCCCACTGGGCGGCACGGGGTTAGACTTGCGCCGCAAAAAAGGATCGGAGTGCAGGAGATGGCGTGTTGTGTCGGGGCCAACGTACACAGTGTGAGGGCCGGGGCTGGACTTTCGCCTCAAACCAGGGTCTGACTTCAGCAGGTGCTGACGACTTTCGTACGGTGCCGACGACAATAACGACGATGACGATGACGTGACACTGATGCGATCCACGGAACGTTTGCGATACGCCTCCAGACACGGCGCCGATTTTTTTCGGGCTCTCTCCGCTCCTGAGGCGCCCGCGTCGATGAGCGCCGCAACGGACGGGGCGGACCGTTTTCTGCACACCTCCGTAGGGGGCGGGACGATGATGGTGTGAACGCAAGAGGCGGATTTCTTTCTGAAGGCGTCGACTGGCTGGGCAGCGTGGTGTTGGCCTGTGTCCACAGCAAGGGCAGATTTCTTCCTGTACAGGCCTAGCGAGGGCTGAGTCAACACGCCAAGGCTGCTCAAGTCCTTGTTCACCACCACGGGGTGGCACCACTGCTGCTGGGGTTGGGTAGGTGAGAGGGCGTAGGGCGGGGGACAATGGAAGGGGGCGCTGGCGGCGTTAGGCACGGGTACGGATCTGTATGTCTTTAGGTAGTCAGGCGTATCCGGCACTTCCTCGTGCTCGGTGATCACCACAGGGGGCGATATCGTTACAGACACGCCGCTATAACGCGGTGAAGTCACTGAGCGTGTACTGACGTCAGAAGTAAACAGGCTGCTGCGTTCCTCCGTCAGTGGGTCGTCTTCGCTCGAGTCCTCGCTGATGTCGCGTCTCCGACTGCTACAGCAGATCCTCACAACCTGTATCATCATCATCATCATCATCATCATCATCATCATCATCATCATCATCATCATCATCATCATCATCATCATCATCATCATTGTATCATAATATTCATCTTCATCATGTGTATGTTTCTATGACTGATACTGTTTTACGCTTGTAAACTTAGTCTCTCTCTCTCTCTCTCTCTCTCTCTCTCTCTCTCTCTCTCTCTCTCTCTCTCTCTCTCTCATATATATATATATATATATATATATATATATATATATATATATATATATATATATATATATATATATATATATATATATATATATATATATATATATATATATATATATATATATATATATATATACAAACACCAACATCCTATAACCATAGATGCTATTCACCACAATCAGACAATGTTACATAATTCAGTCACCATAAACTGTCATCACATTGGTAGCGCCACCAGAAAACTGTCACCCATTTCTGTCATCAAAGCTCGTCAACAAACTACCACACAATGTAACCAATTCAAATAGTGTAATCCACATACTTATATATATATGAGAGAGAGAGAGAGAGAGAGAGAGAGAGAGAGAGAGAGAGAGAGAGAGAGAGAGAGAGAGAGAGAGAGAGAGAGACTACATTTATAAGCGTAAAACAGTATCAGTTTAATAATGATGATGATGATGACGATGATGATGATGATGATGATGATGATGATGATGATGATGATGATGATGATGATGATAATGATGATGCTGATGATGATCATTATGATATATATTATACAAATATGTAAACGTTGACACTTTCAGAATGCTGGTTCCACGCAAGTATAGGTGTTGTGCAAGAGGTTAAAGGACTGAGTTCAATGTGCACTGTAGACTAAACATTTAACCAACGCAACGCAAATTCCTTCCTTAAACTGCTTAAACACAGTCATTGTTCAATATGAATGCATACAGTGCAAGCGGCGAGTAGTTAGCTATTCACTCGTGATGTGGGCTACACAGTAGGTCTATACTTTACATTGTTGTTCCTGCGCGTTTAGCCAGTGCAGAAAATAATGCTTATGACGCTAAGTAAATCACACTACGTAGCTGAGACTGGCCCCGGCTTATGTTCCCTTCTTCCCAATCACTGCAGCTGTTTACATTACATGATTATTGCTTTAGGTCCAGCGGACTCTTCCGAGCCAAATCAGGACCGGACAACCCCCGATCCGCATAAAAGATCTGCTGAAACAACCCTAGTAGTAAAACTGAAAGCTCTCCACCAGCCAGTCACTTACAATAAAGACATCCCACGCAGGGGACGCTGAGGCTGTACTCTAATTTATTGAACCCCCGTTTACAAAAGCAAAATAGAATACAAACATCATTATAAATTATCAACAAAACACATGCATAGAAAATGCCTACATTGCTAAATAATAACAACATAGGAAGCCCTAGTGACCACCTGGCAGAAAGCGTCCAATATTCCCAAGCTGATCCAACAGACCTCATACACAAATAAGGAGTCCTGTCCCGGAAGAGTTTTCAAGAAAAAAAGGTAGATGACTGGTCTAGTGAAGAAGAAGATAGTATAGCAGATTGATAGAACAGAGCAGGAATGAGAAAGAGCAAATGAGAAAGACAGTGACAGTGGGAATTTAAAGCACTAAATTTCCAGAAAGTGGGGATACTATTTATACTAAAACCCCCGCCACCCAACGGGGGTCTGCAGCTGTTTACAGATTGCTCGTTTAATTTCTTCTTGAAATATTATATAATTCCTCAGAACTGAAAAAAAGAAGGTTGGACTGTAGCACTCTGCATAGCAGAGCCGGCCGAGGCTTATATCCCCTTTCATTGTGGAGAGGAGACGTAAGCCTCGGTGGGCTCTGCTAAGCAGTGTAAGGCTGTAGAGCCAGCTACGTTATGTAAAAAGTAGGAGCGGCAAATAGAGGCGACGTAATCCTCGGCCAGTAAGCTAAGCAGTGGAACAAAAACAGCTAATTTCATGTATTACATTTATTAGAGGGTTGGTCCTGTCACAAAATAGCTGTGGTCTACGAAACCGATGAATCCAGCGATTTTGACGGTCCGCCATATTGAAACTTTCAGTACAATACGACTTTATTTACCTCAAGCGGAGCAATGGCTGCAGCACATTTCTCACATTTTCTCGCGCTCTCTGGAACATCGCGAGACCTCGTGTCCTAAATACTCCATAATTACTATTATACCTACCCCTGACTACGTATAACTTACATGTATATACAGTTTATACCGTACACTACTCTTAATACCGGTTCATTAAACGGTCAAAAAACGTCTTTAATTTATATAATCTATAAACTGCTTATGTACTCTTTGTTTACAGAAAATGAACTGGAACCAGTAGAATAAACTGTAAAACAATAATACAGCAAACAGGCAACTCAGGTATTTTAATTTTTTTTTTTAAAGCTACGCCTCTTTATTTCGGCTTCTTCAGGAATTGTATCTCCTGTTTGTTCTTATCCCAAAATGTGTGTGCGTGTGTGTGTGTGTTGGTGGGTGGGTGTGGGTGTGTGTATGTGTGTGTGTGTGTGTGTGTGTGTGTGTGTGTGTGTGTGTGTTTGTGACTTAGGTACGAGACTATTGAGGTCACCGAGGGTTTTCTCCGGGTACTCCGGTTTGCTCCCTCTCTTCAATAATGGTATTAGAGGCAGTCAATATAAAAATTTCAAAAATAAAATTCGACTTCCTTTACAGCGAAGTCATACAGATAATATCAACAGCTAATTCAAAAGATATATCTTCAGTAAAATCACAAATCTACAGCTAAGAGATAAAGATATTAATACCTACAGGGGTGCCTGCTAGCTAGTTCCCTTTGGTGAAGGTCCCGGGTTCGAGTCCCGCAAGGGGCGAACTTATGTGACTTAGGCACGAGACTATTCATGTCACCGAGGGTTTTCTCCGGGTACTCCGGTTTCTTCCCTTCCGTCAATAAAGGTGTTGGATGCTCTCAACGTAAAAAATGTCAAAAAACCCATAAACATTCGATTTCCTTTGCATTTTCTAATAGCGATCTCGCCCCCACGGGCTCGGCTCCGCGCGCCGGGGGTGGACCCCATGCCTCTCTCTGGCTGGGTGACCAAGTTGCCTACCCCTTTTTCTTCTCTTTTGTCTTGTTTCTGTCTTATTGGTCCTTTCACCTATATTCTCTTCACCCTTAAATTCTCCCAGTATCCTATGCAGTTTTGACTCCCTTTCTTCTGCCTTACCGGACTTTCCCTGTCTTCTTTTTCCCCATCATTCCTTCTTTTTCCACCCTTCTTTTTCTCTGTGGCCTTCTCTTGGCCCCCTGCGTTTGCCGTGCAGGGCAACCCGTGTCGGGGGAGAATGGGATCCTGGAGGTTGAGGTCACTGAGGGACTGCGGTCCCTCACACTAACACACCTCTTTGGCCCGGACTTCTCCTAGACGGGAGGCTGGCGTGGCCCGCGTCAGTCAAGCGGCTGGTCGTGTATTGCCCTAGCTCTGCTAGAAGGCTGCGGCTCATGGGTCAAACTTGAACAAAACCGTAGTGGCAGTGCGGGATTGTCTGGGTGTATATCCCCCCTGTAGCCCTGGTGCGCTCCCTTGCTGGATTTTCCGCTTGGACGCATCCCCTTGTTGGACTCCGTGGTGGGTGGGGAGCAGGGGGGATGAATTCATAAATTACTAACATGGCTTCCACAAATAAAAGACGACTGCGTGATGACGGACCGGACTCGGACACGGACAGTGACATGGACACGAGACAGAAAGCTTGTGCATCGGGGGTAGAAGGGGCCTGGCCTCGTTTTTTGGTTGTAGAGGGGGCGGATCCGGCTATGCCACTAGGCAAGCTGTCTCCGTTCGCAATACAGAAGGGTTTTCAATCCGTTTGCACAATCGGGTTCAAAGATGTGAAAAAACTGAGATCTGGGGCCTACCTGGTGGAGTGCTCAACCAAAAGGGCATCGGATAGTCTGCTGAAGAGGGATTCGACTGTCTTCGTTGATAGACAAATCAAAGTTTCTGTGCATGGACGGTTGAATTCCTCCAAGGGAGTCATCCGATGTCAGGATTTGATCGACATGTCAGAATTGGAAATCCGTGGTGAGCTCTCCAGCCAGGGGGTCACAGCAGTCCAGCGTGTCTTCGTCACCAAGGGATCCCAACGTATCCCCACCAACACACTTTTTGTGACCTTCGCTATGGCCAAATTGCCGGAGTCACTCAAGGTGGGGTACCTTAGGGTGAAGGTGACGCCGTTTGTACCATCACCGTTGCGATGCTACCGGTGCCAAAGATTTGGTCACGGTAGCAAGAACTGTAAAAGCAAGGAAATATGTCGTGATTGTGGTAAAGAGAAACACGAAAACGAATGCAAAAATCCGATTTGCTGTGTGAATTGCGCCGGGAATCATTCGTCCAGCTCCAAAGACTGTCCTCAGTGGCAGTTGGAGCTGGAAATCCAAAAGGTGCGGGCCACTGAGAGTTGCTCCTTTGGCGACGCAAGGAAAAAAGTTCTCCAAAGTAGGCCAGTTCTGAAAGAGAGGTCCTTTGCGTCTGTGGTGGGTTCCACATCTCATGTGGAAGCTAGCACACACCCGCAATTGGACACTGCCATGAGTAAAATAACACAGATCTTGGACACGTTGTGCAAACGGATGGATGCTTTAGAAAAGATGCTCGCGTTGTTTGCCCAGAAGGGGGTTTCTCCAGCCCCACCGATTCCACTGGAGAACGTGCCGACGGGCACGTCAAAAACCGTCACTCCAAGCGCGCAGACGGCCGCGCCAAAAGCCGTCACTCCTGCCACGAAGGAGGCTAGGCCTCATGCCACCGCACCAGCAACGACCGGTTTTAGCGACCGGGTAGTTGCTGGGGCGACTAAATTCCTAGTTACCCAGCAGAAGAGCGTCAGAGGAGGAGAGGGAAAGATTGGCAGGGGTGAAGGGGAGAGGGAAGATATAAAATCTGGAGCTGGGGAGAGGGGGAGGAAGTCCGCCGGCAGCTCGGGTTCCGGGTCTTTGACAAAGAATCAAAGGCCCGGACCCCTTTCTTCCAAGCCCCAGCAGCCTCTCGAAACGGAGAACCGTTTCGGGGGGTTGATGGAACATGAAGAGATGGACGAGGGTCCAAAAGATACAGAGACATAATTGTGCTCTCGGAGATGAAAATTTTAGCATTCTTTTACTTAATTTTTATGTCCATTTTACAATGGAACATCCGAGGGATAAGGGCAAATTATGAGGAGCTATGCTGTCTGCTGACAGAGCATCGACCTGAAGTATTGGCCCTTCAGGAAACTCTCCTGTCAGAAAAACATCCTATAGATATTACTGGTTATTCCTCTCTAGATTGTTTATCCTCTAGAGGTGTTTCACTCTTTATTCATAGAAATGTCCCATTTAATCCAATTTTACTTAATACAAGTTTACCAGCAGTTGCAGCTAGAGTATCTCTTTTTAAATCCCTCACAGTTTGTTCTCTATATTTGACACCATCAATAAATGTAACTAAAAGTGAACTTGAGAATTTGGTCCAACAGTTACCTCCCCCTTTTTTGTTGTTGGGAGATTTTAATGGACGCTCTCCCCTGTGGGGTAGTGATCGTACCGATTCTCAGGGTAAAATAATTGAAGACATTTTAGACTCGTTAAACCTAGTAACTTTGAACGAGGGTGCTCCAACTTTTTCCTGTTCTAGAACTGCTTCTTTGTCCCACATTGATATATCGATCTGTGATCCCTCGTTACTTTTGGATTTTAAATGGACAGTTTTAGAAGATCTCCATGGCAGCGACCATTTCCCGGTTTTATTAAAACATGATTCAGATAACCTTGAGCAAACTCATGGCAGGTGGAAACTGAAACAAGCTAACTGGAGTCTGTTTTCTAACCTGTCTGAGGCCCAGCTACGTGCTAAGAAACAGGAATTTTCAAATGCCTTAGATCCAATACAGCTTTATACTGACATAGTTATTAACAGTGCCAAGGAGTCCATTCCGCAAACTTCGTCAAACCCTCACACACTTAAAAAACCCTGGTTTGACGATGAATGTAGAAAACTTCAGCAAGCTCGTAAAAAAGCTTTAAGGACTATGTTTTTACATCCAAGCACTGAAAATAAACAAAACCACCAACGTTTGCGAGCGCAATGCCGACAGCTCTTCAAGCGAAAGAGAAGGGAATCGTGGAGAGGTTTCTGCTCCACGCTTAATTCGAAAGCGAAACTGTCGAAGGTGTGGAAAGTAGTCCGCAAACTTAAAAATAAAAGTAACAAACAGGTGAGCCCATGCCTTACTGTGCAGGGTGACATAATCGGAGATAAAAAATTAGTAGCTGATCTTTTGGCTTCTTCTTTTGCTGCAAATTCTTCCTCTGAAAATTATTCTGTCCCTTTTCAAACAGTTAAAACCCGTAAAGAAAAACAACAGTTAAATTTTACCTCCGATAACTCTGAAGATTACAACATTCCATTTTCATTAGTCGAGCTTGATGATGCAATTAACAAAAGTGCAGATTCAGCAGTTGGACCGGATGATGTACATTATCAATTTCTCAGACATTTAACAAGGTACTCACGGTCTCAACTGCTGGACATCTTCAATCAGCTCTGGATCACTGGCACCTTTCCTCCCTCCTGGAGAAAGGCCATTATTGTCCCCATCCCTAAACCTGGCAAAGACCATACTAACCCGACAAACTATAGACCAATAGCCTTAACGTCTTGCTTATGCAAGACGCTGGAAAGAATGGTTTATTCTCGTTTACTGTGGTATCTAGAAACCAATAATGTGTTATCCAACACTCAGTGTGGCTTTCGAAGTGGTCGAAGTACTGTTGACCACCTGGTGCGACTGGAAACTTTTATCCGTAATGCGTTCGTCCAGGGTGAACATGTCGTTGCCATCATGTTTGATTTGGAAAAAGCCTATGATACCACATGGAAATATGGCATTCTTTCAGATTTACAAGAAATGGGTTTGAAGGGACATTTACCTCTGTTTATATCCAATTTTCTAACAGACAGAATTTTTCAGGTTAAGGTTGGGGGATCCTTGTCAGATACGAGAGAACAGGAGATGGGAGTGCCTCAGGGTAGCATCTTGTCTCCCTTGCTGTTTAATATTAAAATAAATAACATTGTTCGTTCCGTTAAACGGGGAATTGACAATTCTTTATTTGTCGACGATTTTGCATTGGTAGCCAAAGGTAAAACTTTGGCATCTGCAGAACGTCAGCTACAGTTATGTGTCAAGGCCGTTGAAGACTGGGTTTTACAAAATGGTTTTAAATTTTCTGAAGCAAAAACTGAATGTATTCACTTTTCCCAGCACCGGGGAATTATTCAAGACCCTACTATTCTCCTCAATAAAATTCCAATAAAGGCGGTCAAACAAGTCAAATTTTTGGGTGTTATTTTTGATCAAAAGCTATCTTTCATTCCTCATCTGAAAATTTTGAAAACTAAATGTCAACAGGCCTGCAATTTGCTCAAGGTTATCAGTGGTACAGACTGGGGTGCTGACAAGAAAACTTTATTGCTGTTATATCGTTCTTTAATTAGATCCAAGTTAGACTATGGTTGCATTGTTTATGGTTCTGCTAGAAAATCTTATCTTAAGATGCTAGATCCAGTTGCCCATCAGGCACTACGCATTGCTTTGGGTGCGTTTCGCACTTCCCCTTGTGAAAGCCTTTACGTGGAAGCTAACGAACCCCCGCTGGAGCTGAGATGTACAAAGTTGTCAATGAATTACTATTTAAAATTAAAAACTGATCCTATGAACCCTGCTTATGACTGTGTTTTCAACCCAGACTTTGTTCAGAAATTTGAAGCCAAACCTAACACAATTCCTCCGTTTGGCATCAGAATGCAAGCTCATCTGGAAAAAGCAGGCATTGATGTTGCTTCCATCAACGACGATGAGCTTCGGACTGAAGCTCCCCCATGGAAATTATGTATCCCAAACATTAATTGGCAGTTGTCTGCTTTCCTTAAAAACAATACATCCGAAACCGTATATAACCAACTCTATTTAGAACAGTGTGCTTTATACCCAGGATATGAACAACTTTTTACAGACGGGTCAAAGAAAGGAGATTCAGTTGCTGCTGCGTCTGTCTCCGGGAGACACTTAGACCAGCCTCTGCAACAGCGTTTACCTGATTTTTGTTCTGTTTATACAGCTGAGCTCAAGGCAATTCATTTAGCTCTGAAACAAGTTTATCAATCCAAAAGAACCTCATTTTTAATCATGTCTGATTCCTTGTCAGCACTTCAGGCTCTTTCCACGAGAAAGATATCACACCCTTTTCTGGCAGAGATCCATGACCTCCATACACAACTTATTTCTGAGGGTAAAAAGATAGTTTTTATGTGGGTCCCTGGTCACATGGGCATCCGCGGCAATATTGCAGTAGACAGGGCGGCTAAAGATGCTCTGCATCTTGATTTCCCTCCAGAGATATTTCAGTTTGTGCCCTACTCTGACCTACGTTGTATGACTGGTTCTTATTGTAAACGACTGTGGCAGACTGACTGGTCTAACCATGTCAACAACAAATTATTTCAAATTCTTCCCGATTTGTCCACTTCTTTGCCTAACTTTGCATCCACTCGCAAAGAAGAAACAGTGTTATCTCGCCTTCATATTGGGCATACTTATGTCACCCACAGTTTCCTTTTAAAAGGAGAAGAACCACCATGGTGCTTTGCATGTGATCAATCCTTTTCCGTTCGACATTTCATGTCTGAGTGTGCTGATTTGATTGAGGAAAGGGAAACATATTTTGGTTCCATACCTTTCAAAGAGATTTTTAAAGTATGTAATGGTCAACATCTGTTTCAATTTTTACATGATGTTGGTTTGTTTTATCGCATATAAATCGTATCGACATGTTTTGTTTAGTTTGGATTTTATTAGGACTGAATTTAGTGATTTGATTGAAGAAAGAGAATATATTTTTAATACATCAGTTTTAAAGAAGTCTCTTAAAGAGGTGTCATGTGAAAGTTTGTTTGTGTATTTAAGAGTAACAGGCTCGTTTTTTAAGACTTGAATCATTTTATAATATTTTAAGATAACGTCTCTCTGGTCCTGATTTGGCTCGGAAGAGTCCGCTGGACCTAAAGCAATAACCTTGTATTGTATTGTATTGTAATAGCGATCTCCCTTCCTCTACACCATATGTTTGAGTGAAACATGGTTGTGTGGGAGTGAGTGAAACACTATGAGCGTGTATGTTGGTACAGATGCTTTGTGCCAAGTGATACACGGTGCACAAAGAATACATCTGGCCGTGAGTCACACACGCACACACCATTCCATTATGGCAGTGATGGTAATAAAACAGGCAACAGCAGGTTTGCAAAGCAAAATCACAAAAAGAGATAACGACAGCTTAAAAGGCCTCAATTCCAAATCTGTGTTTACTTTTGGCCCAATCGGGTTTACCCTAAAAATTCATTGACAAAGCGGGCTTTTGTTGCTCAAACCCACCGCTAAACTTTGAATTTTCCATTTCGGTTCTGACAGGGAGTGAATTCCCCTGTTTTAACGGTACAGCCGTGGGACCTTTGACTTTATTTCTGAGTGAAACACGCGGTTTAAAGTGTGCGTCTTTGGTGTCTGGGGTAGGGCAGGGTAAGGTAAGGTAGGGTAGAGTAGGGTAGGGCAGGGTAAGGTAAGGTAGGGTAGAGTAGGGTAGGGCAGGGTAAGGTAAGGTAGTGTAGAGTAGGGTCTATTTTATCAACCAAAAAACCAAAAACTTTACGACAAATTTTGTTTAAGGGTTCTGTCTCTGACATGCTTTGGTATATGCTATTTTTAGTTCCAGAATGTTGGGCTATTAATAGGCACAACAACTACTGAATGGATTCATATTTAAATAACTATACTTTCTGAAGAGATATTTTTGTTTGGTTTTGTTGTTGTAAGCTTCTTTTTTTTTTAAGTGGTGCAACAGTCACTGTGAATGTTAAAGACTCTTTCGAGGGGCCGGGGTTAAGGTGGTTCACTTCAAGTCAAAACGTTATTACAATAGATCTACACATTAGATCTACACATTAGATTTATACATTAGATCTACATATTAGATCTATACATTAAATCTACACATTAGAACTACATATTAGATCAACAGCTAAATCAGCCAGCTGACGTCGTCTGCCACTGAGGTATAGATGGCAATGTCTACACGAAACTGAGCCAAACATAACTACCTAAATGGATCTAATTCTGCGGCAGAAGATGAGATAGACCTTTCATTTCATTGTTTTAGTCCACGGAAGGTAGCATCCAATGAGGAGTAGTCTACATCCAATGAGGAGTAGTCTACATCCAATGAGGAGTATTCTACATCCAATGAGGATTAGTCTACATCCAATGAGGAGTAGTCTACATCCAATGAGGAGTAGTCTATATCCAAGATAGTGTTTCACTGACTTCCAATCCCATATTTGTTAGGCGATACACCCTGAGTTTCACACAAAACATTGTTTTTCCCTAAGAATCGAGCTTGTTTTGGATGTATACATGCGCGGTACAAGTGGACATCATCAATACCTTTTGGACCTTTTTTTTTTCTTCAAAAGCCTAGGTACGGGATCTGGGAACTTCGAAAACAGGTTCGTGAACCTCCACGAACGTTGTAATGAAGACAGGCCTTATTCCATTTAGACAACGGTAGCTACATGCAGTTAGGTCCAATATATCTATAACTACCTGACGATTACCTAATGTTTGTAGATAACCATAGCTTGACATAGGAATAAACACACACACACAAAGCGATAATTTGCTCATATCTAATCCAAAGAAGAGAAAATTGTACGAGTGTTGTTCCTCCTGTGAAAAAAAGAATGAACAATTAAGCGTAACGTCTACACCCACCATTGAAGTGTAACCTCTACACCCACCATTGAAGTGTAACGTCTACACCCACCACCATTGAAGTGTAAAGTCTACACCCACCATTGAAGTGTAACCTCTACACCCACCATTGAAGCGTAACGTCTACACCCACCATTGAAGTGTAACCTCTACACCCACCATTGAAGTGTAACGTCTACACCCCCCCACCATTGAAGTGTAACGTCTACACCCACCATTGAAGTATAACGTCTACACCCACCATTGAAGCGTAACGTCTACATCCACCATTGAAGTGTAACGTCTACACCCACCTTTGGCGATACGGCAGACGCTGATGACCATCCCAGGGAAGAAGGGGGTATGGACATAACTTAACACTGAACCGCCAGAGCAATCATACTGCTAAGATGGATAGTTAAAGCAATGGACGCTTTTTATCTTGCCCAACACGGGATTGGAACCTAGGAGATCGGTGTGCCAAGCAAACATTCCACCACTGAGCTGCGGCCACCAAGTCAATCTCTACAGCTAAGACAAAGTTCATCTCTACAGTTAAGACAAAGTTCATCTCTACAGCTAAGACAAAGTTCATCTCTACAGTTAAGACAAAGTTAATCTCTACAGTTAAGACAAAGTTCATATCTACAGCTAAGACAAAGTTCATATCTACAGCTAAGACAAAGTTAATCTCTACAGTTAAGACAAAGTTCATCTCTACAGTTAAGACAAAGTTAATCTCTACAGCTAAGACAAAGTTCATCTCTACAGTTAACACAAAGTTCATCTCTACAGTTAAGACAAAGTTAGTCTCTACAATTAAGACGAAGTTAATCTCTACAGCTAAGACAAAGTTTATCTTTGCAGTTAAGACAAAGTTCATCTCTACAGTTAAGACAAAGTTCATCTCTACAGTTAAGACGAAGTTCATCTCTACAGCTAAGAGAAAGTTCATCTCTACAATAAAGACAAAGTTTCATCTCTACAGTGAAGACAAAGTTCATCCCTACAGCTAAGACAAAGGTAATTTCTACAGTTAAGACAAAGTTAATCTCTACAGTTAAGACAAAGTTAGTCTCTACAGTTAAGACAAAGTTCATCTCTACAGTTAAGACAAAGTTCATCTCTACAATTAAGACAAAGTTAATCTCTACAGTTAAGACGAAGTTCATCTCTACAGCTAAGACAAAGTTCATCTCTACAGTTAAGACAAAGTTAATCTCTACAGCTAAGACAAAGTTTATCTTTACAGTTAAGACAAAGGAAATCTCTACAGTTAAGACAAAGGAAATCCCTACAGTTAAGACGAAAGTTCATCTCTACAGTGAAGACAAAGTTCATCCCTACAGCTAAGACAAAGGTAATTTCTACAGTTAAGACGAGTTAATCTCTACAGCTAAGACAAAGTTTATCTTTACAGTTAAGACAAAGGAAATCTCTACAGTTAAGACAAAGGAAATCTCTACAGTTAAGACAAAGTTCATCTCTACAGTGAAGACGAAGTTCATCTCTACAGCTAAGACAAAGTTCATGTCTACAGTTAAGACAAAGCCAAAACCTACGTGTAATAACTAGATCTACTTGTTAAGCACTGTAAATAAAACATGATACTTACACGTAGGTAACACAAACCATAAACGATAATTGTCTGACACAAGTACGTAAGAGTAAAAAAGCTTGACAAACATTTTATTTAAATTTTATTTCAGAGATAATTTAAGAGACTGCGATCGTTACACGTGTCTACTTCAGGTAAGTTCATCTCTACAGCTAAGAAAAAGTTCATGTCTACAGTTAAGACAAAGCCAAAACCTACGTGTAATAACTAGATCTACTTGTTAAGCACTGTAAATAAAACATGATACTTACACGTAGGTAACAAACCATAAACGATAATTGTCTGACACGAGTACGTAAGAGTAAAAAAGCTTGACAAACATTTTATTTAAATTTTATTTCAGGGATAATGTAAGAGACTGCGATCGTTACACGTGTCTACTTCAGGTATGACAATAGCTACAGGTACAAAGTGATACAAAAGGCGATCACACAAACCTAGTTAAAAGTGATGCACAAAGCGATAATCAATACACAGACCTAGGTATGATACACAAAGCGATAATCTACACACAGACCTAGGTATGCTACACAAGGCGATAATCTACACACAGAATTAGATAAACAGTGATACACAAGGCGATAATTTACACACAGAACTACGTATGATACACAAGGCGATAATCTACACACAGACCTAGGTAAACAGTGATACAAAAGGCGATAATCTACACACAGACCTAAGCATGATACACAAGGCGATAATCTACACACAGAACTAGGTAAACAGTGATACACAAGGCGATAATCTACACACAGGCCTAAGTAAACAGGTATGATACACAAGGTGATCATCTACACACAGACCTGTAGGTAAAGAGTGATACACAAAGAAATAATCTACACACAGACCTAGGTAAAGAGAGATACACAAGGCGATAATCTACACACAGAACTAGGTAAAGAGTAATTTAAAAAAAAGAAGGCGATAATCCACACACAGATACACAAGGCGATAATCTACACACAGACCTAGGTAAAGAGTGATACAAAACAGACCTTGGTATGATACACAAGGCGATAATCTACACACAAACCTAGGTAAAGAGCAGAGAAAAGATGCCACACACCTTGTTTGCAGAGAGAGCAGGCACACATAGCATGGGACTCTCTGTCCTCTCTCTCACTATCACTGTCTCCTCGCTGCTGGCACACGTCCGCTGCTGCGTGGTGGATGCGGACAGCAAGTGACGCGTCGTTCCGCTGTCGCGCCTCGTGTCCTGGGTGTGCGCCGAAGTAGCGCCAGCCTCCAGCAGCGAGCGGTGCCACCAGTTGAGGCGGTAGCGACGAGAACAGAGCACGTAGAGCAGGCCCAGCAACAGCAACAGCAGCGTCAGGCCTACGCCAGCGTAAACGGCGATAAGGGAGGGAGGGTTGGTGGGCAGCGGGAATACCATGGTGGTCACCTCATACCTGTAACGGACATTACAACACAGAAAAAGCTAGCTGCTGCACTGCAGTTCTACCAATAAATTACAAAGCTGTAAAATTGTACTCATTATCAATGATGTTGTTGTTGTAATCATCATTACCATCATCATCATCATCATCATCATCATCATCATCATCATCATCATCATCATCATCATCATCATCTTCTTCTTCTTCTTCTTCTTCTTCTTCTTCTTCTTCTTCTTGAAACTAATGATTTAGTTTTTGCTTTGAACTCATAAAACACTTTCAATGTGGGGTGTTTTTTTCTCTTCTGTCCACATTATTCAAGTTGTTCTCTCTAAATGGCAGGCGTGCCCGACAACCGTTATTTGTTCATCTCACACTCCTCCTCCTCCTCCTCCTCCTCCTCCTCCTCTTCATTACCACCCTCCTTTCCTCACCCTCACCTCTCTCTCCATCTCCCGCTCCTTTCTATTTTCTCTATTTCCCACGCAATCCTCCAACCCATTCCTTAGCACCCACGCGGCAAGAACACGTATCAGGAAATAGTTTGAAATAGTCGAGAATCAGAACGGAACAAAATTAATGTCGGTCGACGAAAAACTCCGCTGCTCGCCATACCTCAAGAAGTACTAAACGAATCTTTTTTCAAACGTCATAGTTAGTTATTCATTGCTTACAGGGTCCAGCGGATTGCAAAAAGACCAATCAGGACCACAAAATCAAGACCACTGTCACGTGGGGTTTATGGGCTCTGCACAATGGAATTATGGACCCTCACGTTTATTCGGTGGGAACTGCTAGTAAGTCACCCTATGAATTACTTTAATAAATTTATTTGTTCAGCTCGTTCTGTGTTAAGGTTGGGGTACAGAAATAGATAGAAAAAAGGTAAAAGAATACTGTCACACTAGCTTTCACACGGCTATGAATCATATGTAGTCCAGCCTTTTGATAACAGTTAAAATCACACATTTATTTCTTCTACTCTATACAAGGTTCTCTAAGTACTAATCTAACTTAAAAAGTCTCTTTCAATGCTAATAGTTCGATCGCTGATAGTCTATGCAGCTGTTCTATCTTCATCGGGCACTCGCTAGTATATCTCATGTAGATTTGGACTACTGTGGTCCGTTTTAGAGTTTCTGAATAGTTGGACTACTGTGGTCCTGTTCTGATCAGTTTAAGTGCACTTGGGATAACACACTTAACTGGCGGGTGGTGCGGTCGAAGTCCTTCTGTGAGGTAGCTTCTGGTCCACCTGTGTCGTTGTGTAGTTGGGTTCCCTGGCCACGCTGTGGGGTCTGACAGGGAGTTTTACCGGGTCGCTCGTTCCGACTTGTGCGGTAGAGGTTCCTCAACCAACTTGTTTCTGTGGAGTGGGGTTCACAGGATAGCTCGGGATAGCTCGGGATAGCTCGCCTGCCCGTCTGTAATATAAGAGACGAAATTCTGCACAACCCTGAATAATCGGTTTGTGCAGAGCGTCTCACTGAAAGCCAAGTAGCCCTCAGTGATAGCTCCACATCTCTATACATAAGCGACGAACATTCTGCTACTTCCGGGTTCCACTGGAATCTCACTCTAAATTCCTATACATACATAAATATCAAACGTGGCTAACTATACACATACAGAATTAATAATATTATAAACATTCAGTGGTACAGCCACTGGTCTGCAAACATACATATAAGTTAAACAACAGTGGTTCCGTATGGTATGCAACATGGCGGCGTAACCGGTCGTGTTTCGCCTCGTGGTAGGCTCTTCCACATGGTCACGCAAATTCGGATTAACAATTCACATTTATGCATAGCAAATTCTTCAAACATAATTTCAACAATACTACACATATATCACGATGAAACAGAAGGGTGTTCATTTACCTGTTTGACAAGTTCAGGCCCGTGTGACTTGATAGAATTCTACGATTCCTAAGTCCTGCTTCCTGGTCTAAGTGTAGAGAGATTTCTCTGCCAGCTTTCTAGCTGTTAACACTTCGGTGTATTACTCCCAACTGACCAAAAATGTGTTAGGCTCGGACCCAGTCAAACTGGCTCGAACCGCTTTGCGTAAGCTCTCATTGGGTAAAATGTTCATATTCAAAACTCAAGTGCTGACGTCACTGCGCTGTGTGTGTGGCTCAGGCTCGCAGTGTGCTGTAATTTAATTGCTACTGTGTACTGTACTAACTCTCTACTGTTACAAAGGCTACACAATGCTAAATAGTCGATAGGCAGAGTTTAAACTAGCCAATTCGTGACAGGCTCCCTCAACTGAAAAAAGGCGATGACTACTGGATTCGACCTTTTTCTACTACAGAGCCTAGTTTAACACTGCACTATCCTAGGGTCCTATTTACAAACTAAGTAAGTTGCTCTACCTGAGCTGCAATGCTGTGCCAGGTAGCTATGGACACTAGTGACAGGGTATTACTGGGCGGGGACGAATTCTGGTGCTGTGGCCCTTAGTTGTGTTGGGTGGGCGACAGCTGCTGTGTCCTCCACGAGATGGCGACTGAGGTAGTCGGCTCCGTGGTTTTCTTTGCCGGGGATGTACTCGATTTGGAATGAGTACGCCTGAAGGGTGAGTGCCCATCGCATCAGGCGAGAGTTCAAAGACTTGGAGGCTGCCAGGAACGATAGTGGTTGGTGGTCCACCTGAACTGTGAAATGGGTCCCATACAGGTAGAGTTGAAACTTCTGTATGGCCCAGACTAGTCCAAGGCATTCTTTCTCCGACGTGGCGTAGTGGGTCTCGGCGGGTCTCAATTTTCTGCTGGCGTAGGCGACAGGGAATAGCGTCTCTGCATTCTTGGGGTCGCGCTGTAGCAGTACTGCTCCGAGTCCTAAGTCGCTTGCGTCGGTGCGTAGAACGAATGGCTGAGTCAAATCGGGTAGGTGGAGTACTGGCGCCGAGGTCATTCTGTCCTTGAGTGTTTGGAATGCTGTCTCGCATTCGGCTGTCCATACGACTTTGTCCGGGGCGATTTTCCGGGTTCCATTTGTCAGAGGTACGGCGATGCTGTTGTAGTTGGGGATGAACTTCTGGTAGAAGCCGCAGAGTCCTAGAAATGACTGCACTTCCTTCTTTGTCTTGGGCCTAGGAGCGTCGAGTAGGCGTTTCACTGTCTTCTCTACCGGTCGCAGGCTTCCTTGACTGATGGTGTGTCCCAGAAATTCTAGTTCCGTGAATCCAATCTGACATTTGGTGGGTCTTGCCGTCAATCCCGTGTCTCTGAGGCGGGCGAGTAGTTGTTGTAGGAGCGTGACATGTTCCTCCCACGTGGGTGTTGCGATGAGGATGTCGTCCATAAACGAATGTAGGTGCTCGCTGCTCAGGGGTGCCAGGAGTTTTCGCATCATGGCGCTGAAGATGCTGGGTGCGTTGTGGAGTCCGAATGGAAGTACATTGAACTCGAAGTGTCCTTCCATAGTGCTAAACGCTAGGTACTTTCGGACTTGCGGTTGCACTGGTATCTGGTAGTATCCTTTGCTGAGGTCGATGCGTGAGAAGTACTTCGCTCGCTGTAGCTTGGCAAATAGGTCTGTCTGGTCCGGGAGTGGCTCTGGCTGGAACTGCGTTACCGCATTCAGGAGTCTGAAGTCGATGCACAGTCGATGCTCTCCGTTGGGTTTTCGCAACAATACCGTGCCTGCGCTGTAGGGTGAAGTAGACTCTGAGATGATTCCGGCTGCCAGTAAGGTGTCTATCTCTTCCTTGATGGCTCGCTGCTGCGACAGTGGCATCGGGTAGAGCTTCTGGCGGACGGGTGTTGGGTCGGTCACCGTTAGGGTTACTTCGACGAGGTCTGTCCTCCCTGGTCGGTCTGTGAGCACAGTCTGATGTTGTCGAATGACCTGTAGTACTTGCTGTCGCTGTTTAGCGGCTAGGTCTCCGTTGAGTATCACGTCTTTGTAGGTTTCTTTGGAGTGCAGGGGATACTCTACTGCATTGGTCTCCCTGCTTTCTCCTTCTTCCGCGATGGCGATGGCTAACAAGTTGTGAGTGCTGGGGGTCGCTGGTCGGTCCGTGTATTTCTTGAGGAGATTGATGTGGTGGTATCGGGCTCTCCCGTTCACCTCTACTTGGTAGACTGTCTTGGATTTCTTGGCAGTCACCCGGTACGGTCCTCTCCAAGCGATGTCCAGCTTGTTGGTTCCACTTGGAAGTAAGAGTAGCACTTGATCGCCGACTTGCAGTTCTCTGTCCTTCGCGTGGCGGTTGTAGTACTTCGCCTGACGGGCTCTTGCCTTCTTCAGTGCTTCACCAGCTTTCTTCCACGTTGCTTTGAGGGTTTCCTGCAGGTCTGCGACGTACTTGGTGGCACCTCTTGGTGTGTCGTCTATCTTGGCCTCCGTCCAACTTCTGCGTAGGGCTTCTAGCGGTCCGGCTAGAGGTCTGCCGAATAGCAATGTTGACGGGGTGTAGCCTGTGGCTGCATGGGGCGTTTCTCGGTATGCGAACAGTGCCGCATTCACGTAGGTGTCCCACGCTTCTGGATTGTCGTCGGCGACTTTCCTGAGTATGGTGAGAAGGGTTCCATTCAGTCTTTCTACTTGTCCGTTGCTGGCGGGGTGGTATGGTGGTGTGCGAATGTGATGGACTTGTATCAACTCGAACACGTCTTGCATCAGGCGGCCGGTGAACTGAGATCCGTTGTCCGTTCTAATGCTGTCCGGGAATCCGACTCTGGTAAAGATGGCGATGAGTGCATCTGCAATCTTCTTGGTGTCGATCGCTGGCAACGGGACTGCTTCGCACCACATCGTACATGCGTCGACGAGTGTGAGTAGAAATCTGTTCCGCTTCTTGGTCATGGGCAGTGGTCCTACTATGTCTACTGAGACTTGCTGGAATGGCACGCCGACTACTACCGATGGTCCTAAGGTAACTGGTACGGTGTGATGTCGCGGGGAATATCGTTGACATTGGTGGCAAGATTTCACGTAGCGCTTGACATCCTCCGTGATTCCTGGCCAATAGTAGTGTGCGCTGATTCTCTGCACTGTGGCTCCAATTCCCATGTGTCCGCTGAGTGGCATGCTGTGGCCTAATTCTAGTACTTGGGCTCGAAGGGTGGCTGGTAGTACTAGTTGGGTGTGATCTCCATCTCCTTGTCGATGTAGAACTCCCTGTTCCATGTAGAAGTCTCCCTTGTGCGGGGGTGTGTGCGCCTTGGGTAGCTTCTGGAAGCACTTCGCTATCGAGGTGTCTTCTTTCTGTGCTGTTTTGATCTCTTCGAGTCCTGGATTCGGAGCGAACTCGGGCTGGGGTGGTTGGGTTTTAGCTTGGGCCCTGGTTTGCACTGCAGCTATCTCTACAGTTTTTGGGGGCGTGCCTAAGAACACATACCTACAACCTAGCACTAGATCATACAGGGGTTTCTGTAAAACAGCTGCTTGGATTCGTCCTGTGACGTACCTACTCTCTACTTCGATCCAAGCTATTGGGCAAGTAGTCGTCGGTTTCGTCAAGTCTGCTCCTTGTAAGTCGACTGTCTTGTCTGTCAAGTCCGCGCGCGATACAAGAGACTCGCTGACTATCGCGTCGTATGATAGACCTGTGTCATACAGACAGTTCGCTTCTTTTCCGTTGACCTTGACCGTGTCTGTCACCGATGGGTGATCTCCGATCGTGTGTGGCTTATTACCGCTACTTTGAGTTAGAACTCTGTGCGCTGGCCGGCTTTCGCGCTCTTCCCTACGTTGTGCGGCCAACTTGAAACATTCTGCGGTGGAGTGATTGTTTCTGTTGCAGAACGAACAATACCGTCTCTGTTCTGCGGGACCTCTTTTCCCGAATTCCGTGTTGGGTCCTTTATTTTGCCCAGGTCTGGGGTTATTCGGCTTATTCGCGGTGCGCTCTTCTCGGTTAGGGCTTCGTTTCTGTGCCTCTTTCCCGTTAGGCTTTAGGTCTCGCCTGAAGCTCTTGGCTTCTCCGTGTGCGGCCACGTACCTATCTGCGACCTTGACCAGATCTTCTAGTCTTTCCGCGCCCTGCTCTACTGAGAAGGTTCTCAGCTCGGGGGTCATGGTTTCCCGTAGCTGTTCCCATACTAACAGTTCTGTCAGTCCATCATACGTCTTAGCCGTGGCTGACTGGCTAATCCACTTATCCAGCGTTGTGGACAACCGATCCGCGAACTGCGCATAGCTCTCTCCTTTCACTCTCCGATTGGTGCGGAACTTTTGCCGGTAGCATTCTCCTGTCAGTTCGAATCCCGTTAGGAGTGCCTCTTTTACTTTGTGATAGTCAGTCACTCTGTCAGTCGGTAGCTTACTGTAGATGTCATAAGCCTTTCCTCTAAGTCCTTGACTAAGCTTGAAAGACCAATGAGTGGGATCTAGTTTATACTCTGTTGCTAGGCGCTCAAACCTAGTCAGATAGAGATCTAGACCTTCTTCTCTCTCATTGAATGTTCCCAGTGGAAATGACATTCCTTGTACAGGGTTGGATGCTACCTCTAGCTGATCTGAGTGGGAAGGGGTTGAGGAAGAACTTGAAGCTCCTGATCCCAATCTTCTTAGCTCTAACTCATGCTGTCTTTCTTTTTCCTTTTCTTCCCTCTCTTTTTCTTTCTCTGCCCTCTCTTTTTCTTTTTCTGCCCTCTCTTTTTCTTTTTCTGCCCTCTCATACTCCCATCTCCTAACTTCTGCTTCTCTCTCTGCTGCTAATGCTGCCTTCTTCTGTTCTCCTTCTAATTCTAGTTTCTTCTGCTCTGCTTCTAATCTCTTTTGCTCTGCTTCTAATTCTGCTTTTCTCTGATCTGCTTCGAGTTTCTTCTGTTCTGCTTCTAATGCTAGTTTCTTCTGCTCTGCTTCTAAGGCTAGTTTCTTCGCCTCCCTTTCTGCTGCTCTCTCTGCCTTAGCCTCCTGTTTCTCTACCTCTGCATTTATATACGCAATTAGGTCCGCCCCTGCTAAGTGTAAAGCTTCTCCCAATTCCTTGAAACGCAATCTCAAGGCCACTGGGTCCGACATTGCCAAACGTGTCTATGAACACCCTCTGAATCACGTGGAATACCAAAACACTAGCAATATTGCAAGTCAATAAAAACAATGCAAAGACAATCAAATTCGTAATCAATAATAGAATAAAACAAGAGTCAAATGGCATACAACAGTTACTTAAGCAAAACCTGCAAAAGAACAATGCAACATACAGACACAAAAATAATTGAAGCAAAAAAGTTTTTAACTAAAGAATAGTGCACCCAAACTGAGTCAATGTTACCACTATTCTAAGTTATTCTACTACTCCTACTGTTATCTAATTTTATTGTACTTAGATCCGTTTATACCCAATTCCTATTATACACAGATCCTGGCTAGGCTCGCCAATTAAAGTGTCACGTGGGGTTTATGGGCTCTGCACAATGGAATTATGGACCCTCACGTTTATTCGGTGGGAACTGCTAGTAAGTCACCCTATGAATTACTTTAATAAATTTATTTGTTCAGCTCGTTCTGTGTTAAGGTTGGGGTACAGAAATAGATAGAAAAAAGGTAAAAGAATACTGTCACACTAGCTTTCACACGGCTATGAATCATATGTAGTCCAGCCTTTTGATAACAGTTAAAATCACACATTTATTTCTTCTACTCTATACAAGGTTCTCTAAGTACTAATCTAACTTAAAAAGTCTCTTTCAATGCTAATAGTTCGATCGCTGATAGTCTATGCAGCTGTTCTATCTTCATCGGGCACTCGCTAGTATATCTCATGTAGATTTGGACTACTGTGGTCCGTTTTAGAGTTTCTGAATAGTTGGACTACTGTGGTCCTGTTCTGATCAGTTTAAGTGCACTTGGGATAACACACTTAACTGGCGGGTGGTGCGGTCGAAGTCCTTCTGTGAGGTAGCTTCTGGTCCACCTGTGTCGTTGTGTAGTTGGGTTCCCTGGCCACGCTGTGGGGTCTGACAGGGAGTTTTACCGGGTCGCTCGTTCCGACTTGTGCGGTAGAGGTTCCTCAACCAACTTGTTTCTGTGGAGTGGGGTTCACAGGATAGCTCGGGATAGCTCGGGATAGCTCGCCTGCCCGTCTGTAATATAAGAGACGAAATTCTGCACAACCCTGAATAATCGGTTTGTGCAGAGCGTCTCACTGAAAGCCAAGTAGCCCTCAGTGATAGCTCCACATCTCTATACATAAGCGACGAACATTCTGCTACTTCCGGGTTCCACTGGAATCTCACTCTAAATTCCTATACATACATAAATATCAAACGTGGCTAACTATACACATACAGAATTAATAATATTATAAACATTCAGTGGTACAGCCACTGGTCTGCAAACATACATATAAGTTAAACAACAGTGGTTCCGTATGGTATGCAACATGGCGGCGTAACCGGTCGTGTTTCGCCTCGTGGTAGGCTCTTCCACATGGTCACGCAAATTCGGATTAACAATTCACATTTATGCATAGCAAATTCTTCAAACATAATTTCAACAATACTACACATATATCACGATGAAACAGAAGGGTGTTCATTTACCTGTTTGACAAGTTCAGGCCCGTGTGACTTGATAGAATTCTACGATTCCTAAGTCCAGCTCTGTGGGTTCGGGCAAATAGAATAGACCCAACGTTTCCCGGCGTGTCGTAAGAGGCGACTAACAGGGGTGATGTTAGCACGGCATCACTGGGCGAAAGTCTTCTACACAGAAGTCACCGGCCAGGGCGGAGGAACCTCACGTTACTACAGGTTCAACGACCACGTGCTCAGGGCCAAGGCGAGCCACACTGTATTCGTGGATTTCGGCTGTGGCCAACAGCCTGGAGAGGATTGGGCCCTGCCAGGTCTTTTTTGCCCAAGACACACTACATGATGACACAATCCACTAATTCCATACCGGATCGGTCGTCGCCCGGGCCGTCACCCGGCACAAGGACCGCGCCTTCCGTTGGCCACCAGGACGGAGGTGTTAAGTATGCTACTGATGGACAATATAGCAAGATCCGCACGAGAAACAACATCGTCATAGGAACCTGGAACGTCAGGACCCTAACTGCGGAAGGAAAATTAGAAGAACTGGCCCACGAGCTGGACCACTATCGATGGAACGTTCTAGGTATCAGCGAACTGCGCTGGAAAGGCCTAGGTGAAACAACGACTGACAAAGGCCACAAGCTCTATTTCAGCGGTAGAGATGACAGGCACGAACACGGCGTTGGACTCTTGGTCCACAAGAACATTCTAGCCACTGTCATGGGTTGCCGCCCAGTCTCCAGTAGACTCATTACCATCCGTCTGAGAGCAACCCCTTTCAACATTACCATCATCCAGGCCTATGCCCCAACATCAGACTATGAAGACAGCGAAGTGGAGGATTTTTATGAAAATATACAGGCGGTCCTTGACCAAGTGCCGAAGAAGGACATAGTCATAGTGCAAGGCGACTGGAATGCCAAGGTTGGCCAAGATGCGCACCGCAACTGGGGAGACACATGCGGACCCCACTGCAACAACGAGACAAATGACAGGGGTCTGAGGCTATTGGAGTTTGCGAGATACAACAATCTGGTACTGGCAAACACGCTTGGTCTCCACAAAAAATCCAGACGATGGACATGGCACAGTCCCGGCGGGGAACATCACAACCAGATCGACTACATCATGGTCAAGAAACGCTTCAGATCAAGCATCAACATTGGCAGGACACGCACTTTTCCAGGAGCAGACATTGGAAGTGACCACGATCTCGTGATGATGTCTTTCCGGCTCCATTTGAAGAGAGTAAATACAGCAAAGTGCACTAGGCTGAAGTTCGACCTGGACAAACTGCAAGACCCGGAGGTGGCAAAAATATTTCAGGCCACAATTGGAGGGAAATTTGCACCACTGCTTATTTTGGGGGCAGGCGAAGTAGATGTCAACACCATGACCAATACCTTCAACTCAGCTGTAACAGATGCCGCCACTGAGATCCTTGGCAAGCACCGACCAAAGAAGAAGCCGTGGATCACACCTGAACTTTTGGATCTGTGTGATAAACGAAGAGAGTTAAAAAAGAAAAAGAACACCTCACAGGGAGCTGATGTCTACCGAAAAATCAACAATGACATCCGAAAAGGCATGCGCACAGCAAAGGAGAACTGGATAGAAGATCAATGCCAGGAAATAGAGAACAATCTGAACAAGAACAACAGCAAGAAGGCCTACCAGACTGTGAAGCGGCTGACAAGTGTTAAACAGCCCAAAGTCTCCACTATCCAAAGCAAGTCTGGCATTTGCCTTACAGAAGAACAAGAAGTCTTGGACAGATGGACAGAGTACTGCTCTGACCTTTACAACCATACACCAAATGGAGACCCATCAGTTCTAGCATGTCCCGAGAGCAGAGAAGAAGAAGAAATCCTCCCAATTCTCCGGGAAGAAGTTGAGGCAGCAGTGCAATCGCTGAAGAAAGGGAAGTCAGCGGGAGTGGACAACATACCAGCGGAACTGCTACAAGCAGGAGGAGAAGCGATGACTGATGCTCTCACCACTATCTGTAACAAGATCTGGCAGAATGGGGAATGGCCTACACCATGGACCCAGTCGCTTGTCATCACTCTTCCTAAAAAAGGTAACCTTCAGGAGTGTGAAAATTACCGCACCATCAGCCTCATCAGCCATCCCAGCAAGGTCCTCCTGAAAATAATACTCAACAGGTTGAAACCACAAGCTGAACAAATCATAGCTGAAGAACAAGCAGGATTCATGGCAGGGCGAAGTACCACTGAACAGATTTTCAACCTCAGAATAATCTGTGAGAAATACCTACAGCACCAACAACATCTATATCATGTGTTCATAGACTTCAAGAAGGCATTTGACCGAGTCTGGCATGCAGCTCTATGGGCAACCATGAAAGTGTACAACATCAGCCCTAAAATCATAGAAGTCATCAAAAGCCTGTATGACAAGGCTACCAGTGCAGTCCTCCATAACAGCGTCATCGGGAACTGGTTCAGAACAACAATCGGTGTGCGTCAAGGATGCCTACTCTCTCCAACACTCTTCAACATCTTCCTAGAGCGCATCATGTCAGATGCTCTTGCAGATCACGAAGGCACAGTCAGCATAGGGGGCAGAGCAATCTCCAATCTTCGTTTTGCGGATGATATTGATGGATTGGCTGGAGAGGAACAAGAACTTGAACAGCTTGTACAGAGGCTTGACACCACCTCCAGAGCTTATGGAATGGAAATAAGTGCAGAGAAGACCAAAATGATGACCAACAACACCAATGGCATCAACACGGACATCAAAGTACAAGGCCAATCCCTCAACACAGTGCACAGCTTCAAATATTTAGGAGCCATTGTGTCAGACAATGGGTCTCGACAGGAAGTCCTCTCCAGGATCGCACAAACAACTGCTGCCCTGACAAGGTTGAAGCCCATTTGGAAAGACAGAACCATCAGTCTACATTCCAAAGTAAGACTGCTGCGATCTCTGGTCATCTCCATCTTCCTATATGCTTGCGAAGCATGGACCCTCACAGCAGATCTCCAACGAAGAATACAAAGCATGGAGATGAGGTGCTACAGAAGACTTCTGTGCATTTCCTATACCCAACACATCACCAACGTTGAAGTCCGACAGACCATCACACAAGCCATTGGACAACACGATGACCTGCTCACAGTGGTGAAGAAACGGAAACTCCGATGGTATGGCCACGTCACCAGATCATCAGGCCTTGCAAAGACCATTCTGCAAGGCACAGTGCAAGGAGGTAGAAGAAGGGGGAGACCGAAAAAGAGGTGGGAGGACAACATTCGAGAATGGACTGGTTTGACACTGAGCGAAGCCATGAGGGCTGCTGAGGACAGAGAAAGATGGAGTATGCTGGTTAAGCGATCATCTGTGGTGCCCCTACGACCTTCGGGTTATGGGACAGGATAGGATAGGATAAGTCCTGCTTCCTGGTCTAAGTGTAGAGAGATTTCTCTGCCAGCTTTCTAGCTGTTAACACTTCGGTGTATTACTCCCAACTGACCAAAAATGTGTTAGGCTCGGACCCAGTCAAACTGGCTCGAACCGCTTTGCGTAAGCTCTCATTGGGTAAAATGTTCATATTCAAAACTCAAGTGCTGACGTCACTGCGCTGTGTGTGTGGCTCAGGCTCGCAGTGTGCTGTAATTTAATTGCTACTGTGTACTGTACTAACTCTCTACTGTTACAAAGGCTACACAATGCTAAATAGTCGATAGGCAGAGTTTAAACTAGCCAATTCGTGACAACCACAACATGGCTGAAAGAGGACTCTGCCCTGATCTGCTGAAACAACCCCAGTGGTAACACTGAAGGCACTCCACCAGCCGGTCTCTGTACAATAAAGGCATCCCAAGCAGGGGGCGCTAAGGCTTATACACTAATTTATCGAACCCCCGTTTACAAAAACAAAATATAACACAAACATCATTATAAAATATCAACAAAACACATGCATATAAAATGCCTACATTGCTAACTAATAATATCATAGGAAGCCCTAGTGATCATTTGGAGGAAAGCGTCCAATATTCCTAAGCTGATACAACAAACCTCATAAATTATACAAAAATGAGGAGTTTTGTCCCGGAAGAGTTTTCAAGAAAAAAGGTAGGTGACTGGTCTAGGGAAGAAGAAGATAGTATAGTAGATTGATAGAACAAAGTAGGAATGAGAAAGAACAAATGAAAAAGAAAGCGACAGTGGGAATTTAAAGCACTAAATTTCCAGAAAGTGGGGATACTATAAAAACGGAAACCCCCGGCACTCCCGCGGGGGGATTCAAACTTCATAGAAACATTACGTCGGTTAATAGGCAGCCGCCCGAGCCATCGTTTTTTATCTACCTCAAAGGTCAAGGTCGATGAGGTAAATTCTTTACCACATACGTTTTCCTCTATATTAAAAAAAACAACAAAAACAACCCCGGCTGGATTGATTCTGATGGTTTTTAATATTCCGATATTTTGACTCGTGGCAAATCTTTCCTGGTCAAACTGTGTGCAGGTCAGTCCGTCAGCGTGTCGGTCCGTATCTTCCAATTTCACTATAATATACTATCCTATCCTATCCTGTCCTGTCCTATCCCGTAATTCAAAGGTCATTGGGGCACCACAGATGATCGTTTAACCAGAGTAAATCTTTCACTGTTCTCAGCAACCCTCATGGCTTCGTTCAGTGTCAAACCAGTCCATTGTCGAATGTTGTCCTCCCACCCCTTTATCTGTCTCCCTCTTCGTCTGCCTCTTTGTACCGTGCCTTGCAGGATGGTTTTAGCAAGGCATGATACTCCCTGACGTGGCCACACCATTGAAGTTTCAATTTCCTCACTACTGTGAGCATGTCATCATGTTGTCCAATGGCTTGTGTGATGGTCTGTCGGACTTCGTTGTTCGTGATGTGCATTATAGGAAATGCCCAGAAGTCTTCTGTAGCACCTCATCTCCAATTTAACTCTCTTGTTTAAAAACACATTCGTTGCCTTATCTAAAAAAAATGGCTTAACTGATTATGATGTTTTTGTGTGTGTGTGTTTTTTTTTTGCTTGCAGATGTTGAGATCAATAGTAGTGATGTAGCCCATCATTCTTTCTTTTCACTTTGCTTCTTTATGGTAAAGTCGAGTTAAAACATGGCCATCAAAATGAACATTTCTAAAAATGCTGATTTGGTGCTATGTATGTGTCTGAAGATACTTTGGAAGAGCTTGCCGTCTTGTTGTTTATTTAACCGCTAGACAATTTTAAACTAGCTTTGAAACTTTTGTCGTTGTTCTTGTCTGCATTCACTCGTAATACAAAGGGAAATGCGTTTTATAAAACTTTTTTATTAATGGGTTTTCAACTTTTTTTTTCTTCTAGATTGTCATCATAATTATAAGGTAACTAAACTAACAAAATACTACACGAAATACAATTTCAGTGAATTACTGAATT
>CM072527.1:27417043-27457043 GCA_036898135.1 Oncomelania hupensis | reverse complement strand
GATGATGATGATGATGATGATTATGATGATCATTCTGGTGCTGCTGCTGCTAATGATGATGATGATGATGATGATGATGATGATGATGATGATGATGAGTAGGAGGAGGAGGAGAAGAGTGATGAGAAGGAGGAGGACGAAGGCGAAAACATGTATGTTTTTTGAAGATAAAACAACATTTAATGGAATGAGGAACTGCAGGCTTGACAGGCGGGCTGGTCCAGATGGAGAAGAGATTATCAAAGAAAAACACAAAATACAAAGCATTGATGACAAATGGCAGAAGGGGTTGGGAGATCGGGGGGCGAGGGTATAAAAAAGAAAGTCTTAATTACATGTAGGATACGAAGTACTTGCAGTGTTCGTTACTTAACTGATGCTTTGCTTAACGTGACGTCCTGCACCGTCACATCGTGCTGTCTGTGTAACGTCGTGCCGTTCTTGCTGTAGGTTGGGTCCCCCTATGTCTGGGAGGTATTGTAGTGATGAAGCAGTTTACCCAGCGGATAAATCCTGGAAGCCGGATGTAAATCTCTATCCTACCGTATAGCATGGCGGACATATCCATTGGTTAAACTACTTCAACATACCGTATGCCATGGCGGACTTATCCACTGGGTAAGCTACTTCAACATACCGTATGGCATGGCGAACTTATCCACTGGTTAAGCTACTTCAACATACCGTATGGCATGGCGGACTTATCCACTGGTTAAGCTACTTCAACATACCGTATGGCATGGCGGACTTATCCACTGGTTAAACTACTTCAACATACCGTATAGCATGGCGGACTTATCCACTGGTTAAGCTACTTCAACATACCGCATAGCATGGCGGCCTTATCCACTGGTTAAGCTACTTCAACACACCGTATAGCATGGCGGACTTATCCACTGGTTAAGCTACTTCAACAAGCCGTATGGCATGGCGGACTTATCCACTGGTTAAGCTACTTCAACATACCCTATGGCATGGCGGACTTATCCACTGGTTAAGCTACTTCAACATACCGTTTGGCATGGCGGACTTATCCACTGGTTAAGCTACTTCAACATACCGTATGGCATGACGGACTTATGCACTGGTTAAACTACTTCAACATACCGTATGGCATGACGGACTTATCCACTGGTTAAACTACTTCAACATACCGTATGGCATGACGGACTTATCCACTGGTAAACTACTTCAACATACCGTATGGCATGGCGGAATTATACACTGGTTAAACTACTTCAACATACCGTATAGCATGGCGGACTTATCCACTGGTTAAGCTACTTCAACATACCGTATGGCATGGCGGACCTATCCACTGGTAAACTATTTCAACATACCGTATGGCATGGCGGACTTATCCACTAGTTAAACTACTTCAACATACCGTATAGCATGGCGGACTTATCCACTGGTTAAACTACTTCAACATACCGTATGGCATGACGGACGTATCCACTGGTAAACTACTTCAACATACCGTATGGCATGACGGACTTATCCACTGGTAAACTACTTCAACATACCGTATGGCATGGCGGACTTATCCACTGGTTAAAGTACTTCAACATACCGTATAGAAATGGCGGATTTATCCACTGGTTAAGCTACTTCAACATACCGTATGGCATGGCGGACTTATTCATTGGTTAAGCTACTTCAACATACCGTATGGCATGGCGGACTTATCCACTGGTTAAACTACTTCAACATACCGTATGGCATGACGGACTTATCCACTGGTAAACTACTTCAACATACCGTATGGCATGACGGACTTATCCACTGGTTAAACTACTTCAACATACCGTATGGCATGGCGGACTTATCCACTGGTTAAGCTACTTCAACATACCATATGGCATGGCGGACTTATCCACTGGTAAACTTCTTCAACAATACCAGTTTTCAAAGGCCCTAATTCCAAGGATGCGTACACTGTTGGCCAAAACGGGTTTACCATAAAATTGCTATTGTTAATACATTATACAATGATAAAGTAAGAGTTGTGAATACATTACTCAATGATAAAGTAAGAATTGTGAATACATTGATAACGTGAGATATGTTACTATATTACACAATAATAAAGTAAGAGTAATGTTGTGAATACATTAAACAATGATAACGTGGGATCTGTTACTACATTACACAATGATAAAGTAAGGGTTGTGAATACATTAAACAATGATAAAGTGGGATCTGTTACTACATTACACAATGATAAAGTAAGAGTTGTGAATACAATAAACAATGATAACGTGGGATCTGTTACTGCATTAAACAATGATAAAGTAAGAGTTGTGTATGCATTAAACAATGATAACATGGGATCTGTAATTGCATTAAACAATGATACAGTAAGATTTGTGAATACATTAAACAATGATAACGTGGGATCTGTTATTACATTAAACAATGATAAAGTAAGATTTGTGAATACATTAAACAATGATAACGTGGGATCTGTTATTACATTAAACAATGATAAAGTAAGATTTGTGAATACGTTAAACAATAATAACGTGGGATTTGTTATTACATTAAACAATGATACAGCGGGATCTGTTATTACATTAAACAGTACTAACGTGAGATTTGTTATTACATTAAACAATAATAAAGGGGTTTTGTTATTACATTAAACAATTTATTTAATCGTTCTTATATAGCGATTTTCCAGTTCAAGAGCTGCTCAAGGCGCTGGCCGATACAGGATCCAACTCAAGCCGCCCGAGGCGCCAACTTGCAGCGTTTGAGCGCCTCGTAATAACGCTCCAGACAACTGAGCACTATCCTGGGCAGCGAGGGATGGGGGGAAAAGAACCTAGGTGCATGTTGAGTGTGTTCTTGTCACCGGAACTCACCCGTCTAGAACATGAGCGTCAGGATCTTTAAAGTACGTTATGATGGAATGCATGCGACACAGACTAGACCTCGGTTAAAACTCTATATAAAGATACAGTTGGATTTGTTATGACATTAAACAATAATAAAGGGGGATCTGTTATTACATTAAACAACGATAAATGGGGATTTGTTATAACATTAAACAATAATAAAGGGGGATCTGTTATTACATTAAACAACGATAAAGGGGGATGTGTAATGACACTAAACAATAATAAAGGGGGATTTGTTATTACATTAAACAATAATAAAGGGGGATTTGTTATTACATTAAACAACGATAAAGGGGATTTGTTATGACATTAAACAATAATAAAGGGGGATTTGTTATGACATTAAACAATAATAAAGGGGGATTTGTTATTACATTAAACAACGATTAAGGGGAATTGTTATGACATTAAACAACGATAAAGGGGGATTTGTTATGACATTAAACAATAATAAAGGGGGATTTCGTTGCTCAAACAAATCACTAAAGTTTGAATTTTCAATTTCTGACGGGGAGTGATTTTCCATGTTTTAACGGTACTTCAGTACCATGACCCTGTGATCTTTGACTCTATTTCTGAGTGAACCAGGCGGCTTGAAGCTTGAAGAGTACCTCTTGGGTTTCTGGGGTAGGGTAAGGTCTATCTTATCAACGTAAAACCAAAAACCTTACCAGCAATTTTTGCGAACTTTCACCACAATTCCAATTAAGACAGGCCATTATCGTGTGTATGTGTGTGCTTTTTTTCTTCAAATTTATTGTCCAAGACCATGTTTAGGACTTGTCCATACATCACACCCTTGGTTTTGACACAAAAGGGAGGCAAAACAATATCTGACAGCAATAGGAAACGAAAGCAATGTGTCATGACACCATGGGGGAATGTAAGGGAAGTAATCACAACTGCCCTGTCAATTCTCTCCCCTGACGGTTGTGTGATGGCTGTGAGAGTTAGAGAGAGAGAGAGAGAGAGAGAGAGGGAGAGGGAGAGTGAGAGAGAGAGAGAGATACAGAGACAGAGGCAATGGGAGGAGCGGGATTTAAGGGGGAGGGATGGAGAAGGAGGAATTAATAAAGGAAGGAATAGAGGAATGGAATCATTACAGAAAGTAGCAACAAAGAAGAAGGGGAGAAGAAAAAAAGAACAATAGCATGAATAATAGACAAAATACTGGTTATTATACCAACAGTACAAAACAGAAACAAAACAAGACATGATGAAATTAGAGAGAGAGAGTGAGAGAGAGAGAAAGAAAGAGAGAGGGAGAAAGAGAGAGAGAGAGAGAGAGAGAGAGAAAGAGGGAGAGAGAGAGAGAGAGAGAGAGAGAGAGAGAGAGAGAGAGAGAGAGAGAAGAATGAAAGGTGGGAACATTGAAGAAATAAAGCTACGTATTAACATAGATATACAGACAATTTAACGGAAGTATAAAGGGAGATTACGGACAGAGAGTAAGGCAAATACAACATTCACAAAACAGCACGCACAAAGAAACAAAGACAGTAATAAAGAGGGAAAAGAATGAAAATAAGTGAACGAATAGCATTAATTAATAAATGAATTAAAAAAAACAGTTTGGCACACAAGAAGGTAAGATAAACACATTTAAAATACAATAAACAGAAACCTAGGAATGAATGGACGAAAGAATGAATATAAAGAGAAAACAATTATTTGAAACAATAATTTGTTATAACAGGCAAAGTACACATAGTAGAGTATGGGGGACTACTCGTACTTGGCCTTCTGTTCTGACGCGCACGCGCGTTTGCCTCCCTTATCTTGCCGTTCCCGTGAGTGATTTGGTCTCTCTCGCTAAACGTTCCGCACATTAACTTTCGTAGTAAACTGGGTCACTCACGCACAGAGAGAGGGGGTGGGGGAGAGAGAGAGAGTGAAAAGAGAGAGAGAGAGTGAAAAGAGAGAGAGAGAGAGACAGAGAGAGAGAGAGAGAGAGAGAGAGAGAGAGAGAAGAGAGAAGAGAGAGAATTTATCCACAACAATCGGAAGCCTGATCGTGTTTGTCTTCAATCACACTGACCTTCTCCGGTATGCAGTCATGTAGCCTACGTCCTTCACTATTCACACTTTTATGCTATCCCATGCACCAACGGGAATCTCCTCAATGAAACATTCTTCCGGTTTCTTTCTCCGCGTGTTTTAGTGAGTTATTTCCAAATATTCAAGAATAATAACATGTGTCACTGGCCACCAGTATCGTACCCTCACATATTTTTTTGGGGGGGCTGCAGTTTATTATCCCTTTCTATCGCCAGTGGCGCGCCTAAACCCTACCTACCTAACATTATTTGTGATTTTTTGAAAAATATTCGGAAAAACATAACACCCAGATGCTGGCTCGAACCCACACCTGTCAGGCGCCATTGGTTTCTGGCTTGTGGACAAGGCAAGTTAGTCCCGCCTTAGCCCACTTGGCCACAACGCTCGCCTAACATAGTCAACTACTTCGTGTTTTGTTAAAGTTGCGACGGCGAAGCTATGGAAAACTACAAGTCTTCAGGTCCTGTTTCACTTTTTGTCGATGATCGACGCACCTCCGAAGTCGCCACAAATACAGGCCTCTACGATTGTTTTTTGCATCCTTTCACTGAGCATGTACTTCCTCCACCGTTTTTATACTTATCCCACTCGTTTTCTGGCTCTAACATTTGTCGTTTTCGGCAATTTGCCATATTTAAAAGTCACGCATCAAGCTTTGATAAAAGCAAAACAAGCCAGACCGGAACTTGGTTTCATTCTAACCTCGTTTTAATTTATAATGGCGATACCCACGAGTTTTTATGAGAGGTGCCGGAAAGTTGTGAATACACTGTGCAGTATTTCAATGTTGTGTTTGTACACAGGGGAAAAAGGCCGTTCACTGTCTGATCGAGTTGACGAACATTTGTCAGCCGTCCAACATAACATAGGCAACCAGCCCGGCCACAGTGGCAAGCATTTAGTAGTCAGGGGTCTTTGGCGCATGAACACCAATGATAAGAATGCCAGGAAGGACACGGAGTCCTACTTCATCGATAGACTGGGTACCAAAAAACCAGCTGGTCCTAATGAGAAAGCTTGAGTTTGTGCACTTCTGCAACCACTCTATCCCTGTCAAAGGCTTGTGGTGCAGTGCACTGATCTCTCATCACATATACCTAACTGATGCCGGTGTAACATTACAGTCCGTCCTACCATTAGGTTGCCACCGACGCCAAAGTCGCCGCGGTAACCAAGCAGCGTCCCGGAAGTGTGTGGAGCTTGGCGGTAGAAACGTAATGTAATTAGGCATTATACTTTGACCAGCCATTATACTTTGACCGGATATTTTATATATATATAATATGATTACGATTCATAGTTAGCGCAAATTGCATGTCGCATATAACCCCAACGTATTCATTTTTGTAAACAAGATGAAGAAGGGACGCTGGAAAGTCTTAACGGCCTAATATATTAAATATAGTCCCTATACCTATAGACAACCTAACAAACAAACAAGCAAACATTTTATTACACTCCCAAATTTTGACCAGCATTTATACTTTGACCGCATACTCTATAGATATATACCCAATAGTGCAAACACTATTTCTATATAGATATGATATTCTCAGTGGGAAGAAAAATAAATAGTGTAATATATTTATAAAACAAAAACTCGGTTATATTACACTAACAAATTAATTTCCCACTTGAGAATAATATCATTGTAGAAATAACGTTTGCTTTCAAACACTTATTTTATTATCAAGTGGTCAAAGTATAATGGCCGGTCAAACCGTAATATTATAGGCATTATACTTTGACCAACCATTATACTTTGACCGCATAATTTTTTCTATTTAATACTTGATTGAAAGCATACCCTCTTTCTGTATGATATTATGCAAGTGAAAAACCAAAAAAAAGAGTGGAATAATTATATTTATTTAAAAAAAAACTTTTTATTACACTCCCAATGTGATTTCCTAATTGAGAATATCATTTTGAAATAGCTTTTTGCTGTTAATCACTTATTTATTATCAAGTGGTCAAAGTATAATGGCCGGTCAAACCGTAATATTATAGGCATTATACTTTGACCAGCCATTATACTTTGACCGCATAATTTTTTTTCTATTTAATACTTGATTGAAAGCATACCCTTTTTCTGTATATTATGCAAGTGAGAAGCAAAAAGGAGAGTGTAATATATTTATTTAACAAAAACAAACTTTTTATTACACTCCCAATGTGATCTCCTAATTGAGAATATCATTTTGAAATAGCTTTTTGCTGTTAATCGCTTATTTATTATCCAGTGGTCAAAGTATAATGGCCGGTCAAACTGTAATATTATAGGCATTATACTTTGACCAACCATTTGATTATACTTTGACCACATACTTTTTTTTCTATGTAATACTTGATTGAATGCATACCCTTTTTCTGTATGATATTATGCAAGTGAGAAACAAAAAGGAGAGTGTAATATATTTATTTTTAAAAAACAAACTTTTTATTACACTCCAAATGTGATTTCCTAATTGAGAATATCATTTTGAAATAGCTTTTTGCTGTTAATCACTTATTTATTATCAAGTGGTCAAAGTATAATGGCCGGTCAAACCGTAATAGTATAGGCATTATACTTTGACCAACCATTATACTTTGACCGCATAATTTTTTTTATTTAATACTTGATTGAATGCATACCCTTTTTCTGTATGATATTATGCAAGTGAGAAACAAAAAAGAGAGTGTAATATATTTATTTAAAAAAAAACTTTTTATTACACTCCCAATGTGATCTCCTAATTGAGAATATCATTTTGAAATAGATTTTTGCTGTTAATCACTTATTTATTATCCAGTGGTCAAAGTATAATGGCCGGTCAAACCGTAATATTATAGGCATTATACTTTGACCAACCATTATACTTTAACCACATAATTTTTTTTCTATTTAATACTTGATTGAAAGCATACCCTTTTTCTGTATGATATTATGCAAGTGAGAAACAAAAAGGAGAGTGTAATATATTTATTTTAAAAAAAACCTTTTTATTACACTCCCAATGTTATTTCCTAATTGAGAATATCATTTTGAAATAGCTTTTTGCTGTTAATCACTTATTTATTATCAAGTGGTCAAAGTATAATGGCCGGTCAAACCGTAATATTATAGGCATTATGCTTTGACCAGCCATTATACTTTGACCGCATAATTTGTTTTTCTATGTAATAAATGATTGAAAGCAAACGCAAAGTGAAGATTGTAATATATTTATAAAACAAACAAACAAACAAGGTTATATATGACACGTACAAATTGTTTTTCCACTGAGAATATCATTTTAGAAATATCGTTTGCTTTTATTCACTTATTTATTATGAAGCAGTCAAAGTATTCTGGCCGGTCAAACAATAATATTATAGGCATTCTACTTTGACCAGCCATTATACATCGCAGGGAACACCGGTTGTTTTTTTTAATGATGTCCTCCCCTCTGAGCGTTATCTCGGAGCTGTCCAATGTGTAACACTTTTCTATCGGTTCTCATGCTTTTCCATCTTATCTTATGCTTACCTTTTCTATTCTTTCTTTATTTTTTTGCCTTCCAGCCCAATCACCTGTATTTTTTCCAAACCCCTATTCCTACATTGGCTTCATGGCCGGCTCCCACTTACGGGTCATGTATTTTGGAGTTGGGAGGTGTATACTTAGTTGGTGGTGCTGTGGCTTTGTTCTGCCATATGGCACTAGTATTTGGCTTTTTCTGCCTGTTAATTATTTATGTTTAGTATTTAAGATATTTATATTTCCTTTTAGACTGGTTTTTTTCTTAACTTGTTGTTTGAAAAATTGAGGTCTCCAGCGCCCCGTAACTTCATGACCTTGTGAACATGATCCTTGTGAGGTGCCATGAAGCTGATGTCATGTGTGTTGTATTATCCTGTCCTGTCCAACGGTTCTGATACGACTCTAACGAGTTAACTGGACCTTAAGCAATGTATTTTTAAAAAAAAAAGCCATTATACTTTGATCTAAAATATTTATATCAAAAAAGTTAAAATATATTTTAATAAGGATAAATATTACAAGCTAATCCTATATCCTATCCTGTCCCGTAACCCGGAGGTCGTAGGGGCACCACAGATGATCGTTTTACCAGCATACTCCATCTTTCTCTGTCCTCAGCAGCCCTGATGGCTTCGCTCAGTGTCAAACCAGTCCATTCTCGAATGTTGTCCTCCCACCTCTTTTTCGGTCTCCCTCTTCTTCTACCTCCTTGCACTGTGCCTTGCAGAATAGTCTTTGCAAGGCCTGATGATCTGGTGACATGGCCATACCATCGGAGTTTCCGTTTCTTCACCACTGTAAGCAGGTCATCGTG
This sequence comes from Oncomelania hupensis, assembly GCA_036898135.1. Lineage (NCBI taxonomy): Eukaryota > Metazoa > Mollusca > Gastropoda > Littorinimorpha > Pomatiopsidae > Oncomelania > Oncomelania hupensis. The sequence goes on along the minus strand of CM072527.1, from coordinate 27,447,763 downwards.
TTGTCCAATGGCTTGTGTGATGGTCTGTCGGACTTCGTCGTTGGTGATGTGTTGTGTATAGGAAATGCCCAGAAGTCTTCTATAGCACCTCATCTCCATGCTTTGTATTCTTCGTTGGAGATCTGCTGCTTCGCAAGCATAAAGGAAGATGGAGATGACAAGGGAGCGCAGCAGTCTTACATTGGAATGTAGACTGATGGTCCTGTCTTTCCAAATGGGCTTCAACCTTGTCAGGGCAGCAGTTGTTTGTGCGATCCTGGAGAGGGCTTCCTGTCGGGACCCATTGTCTGATACAATGGCTCCTAAATATTTGAAGCTATGCACTGTGTTGAGGGATTGGCCTTGCACCACCTGGCAGAAAGCGTCCAATATTCCCAAGCTGATCCAACAGACCTCATACACAAATAAGGAGTCTTGTCCCAGAAGTTTTCAAGAAAAAAGGTAGGAGACTGGTCTAGCGAAGAAGACGATAGTATAGCAGATTGATAGAACAGAGCAGGAATGATAAAGAGCAAATGAGAAAGACAGCGACAGTGGGAATTTAAAGCATTAAATTTCCAGAAAGTGGGGATACTATTTATACTGAAACCCCCGGCACCCCAACGGGGGAGACTGCTACGTATCTTGAAGCTTGAAGCTAAAATCACAAACGCAACAAAGAAATATCGAAGATACTTTTAATTATGCAACAATACAAGACAAATGAATTTTCGAGCTATGCTTTTCTTCAGATTACAAACTAACAGAAAAAAGCAAAAATGCACTTTACATTACATTATTGTTGCTTTAGGTCCAGCGGACTCTTCCGAGCCAAATCAGGACCGGACAACCCCCAATACGCATAAAAGATCTGCCGAAACAACCCTAGTGGTAAAACCGAAAGCTCTCCACCAGCCAGTCACTTTACAATAAAGACATACCACGCAGGGGACGGCTGAGGCTTCACCCCAACATATCGAACCCAAAAATGCACAAGAATGTACAAAACTTTGTTTTTATTGTATTCATGGAAGAAGCATTTTTGTGAATTCTCGAGCATTTTTGTTTTTTGGTTTGTAATCTGAAGAAGAGCATAGCTCGAAAATTCATTTGTCTTATATTGTTACATAAATAAAAGTATCTTTAATATTTCTTTGTGTTTATGATATAAGTCAAAACTAAAACAACCAAACAAGAAAACAGAAAAAGGAAATAACATATTTGTTTATTTTAAATCAATTAACAAGACACAAAAATGTTTTTGAGCTGTGAAAAAGATAAAATGAGAAGTGCAAGTGGTACAGACTGCAGCAGATGACACTATCTCAGAAGGGTGATACCAATAAGAAAAATAATCTTTCTTACCCCCTACCCCCCCCCCTTTTGCAGTCTGCCCTCCCCTCTCTCCCACTGATCAATAACTCCACATTAGCCATGTTGTATGTACATGTATTTCTTTCTTGCATTAAAATTTTTCTATGTGAGAACCCCCCCTCCCCCCTCCAAACACACACACTCCCTTCTCACTGACCACAGTAATGAAATAATCGAACACACCCTATATTACAAAATGTACAGATGACATAATCAAAAACACCCAATATATGTGTCTGTATACATATTTACAAATATACATATAAACACACACTTAGTAGGAAAGCCTTAATTGTATTAATATAATATATGTGCACATCAGATGTCCCCATTTTATGATGAACAACACATTATACATGTAGCAACAATCATCATCCCTAAATAAAGTTTGAAATGTACTAAAATAATTTATTTGCAGTTATAAAAAAAAGTATTAAAAAACGCCACCCCCCCCCCCCCCCCACCTGAAATAAAAAAATAAAAAATAAAAATAAAAAAATAAATAAAAACAAACTGTAATTTATGACAAAGTATTTAATAAGTAAAACAAAACAGATAAACAAATTAAAAAATGAAAACTAAGACAGTGTGTACAGCTGCACTGCAATACAACAGTCATAATATTTACAGCACCACTCAAGCAGCAAATACCATATGTACAGTATTATATTTGTATCTACAAATGTACCATTGACATATTTTGAGTCATTACAAATTCTTGAACTAGTACATTACACTTTCCTGAACTAGTACAACAGTAACAGTTTTCTGAGTATCTGAATATGTGCTAATGCTGCAACACTACTATCAATTACGCATGTTATTTAAAATTTTACAAGTAGCAAGACACTAAATCATCAAGACCCTAGGGCCTAAGAAATGAAATAAAATGGTGACAACAAAAAGGAAAACACAATGATTAGTCAATCAGCTTCACTTTCATTTTCCTACCACCTATTACAAGCTACATCTATTGCAGTGATAGATAGTAGACTGGTCCACACGACGTGGCACAGGCTGACGACATTTACGGTGGAACCACCCTTGACAGACCATGCATTCTACCATGAAGCGTTTGCGCAGGTCTGGCTGCCTGCACACACAGTAGATGTGTTCCTGTTTCTGGTGCACACTTTCTCCATCAGAAACCTTCTCTCTCTTTCTTCCAGTCTGCCCTCAAGACCTACCTCTATCATCACTTCTAACACTCTCTATTCAAATTTTTAGCAGTGTCTGGTCTCCCAACATTCCTATGCATTAGTATGTCTGTCTGCACCCGAGTTTGTCATACTCCTGCAGGTATAAGATGTACATGTAATCCCTCTAAAATGCATGCGTGAGTGAGTGCTGAGTAAATGCTTAGAGTTATTAAATATTTATAAAATATGTGCATTATAAATGTTGTAATTATTATTATTATCAATTGGAAAAAAAAAACTTCTCTCAAATTGCATACTGTCAATATAAATAAAATGTTTATAAATATGAAACATTGAGCACCAATTGCATACACAATAGCAAAAATGTAAATAAACATAATACAAATGTGTGAACTTTGATTTCAAACATAACTACTAGCAATTTTGTCATGTTGCTGTTGTGTTATGCATAACTGTTACACTCTGTTTGATGTTGGTGTTTTCTATCAGTATCTGATTCAGCCCCGATGCTTGAATTCCTGATAGTTGTGTAACTCAGATTCGTTTATTCACACAGCCCGTCCAAACAGCATACAAGTCACAAAGTCGGCGTATGAAGTTTTCCACTTTTATTCAGCACACATCAACAACTGCATACAATTCTCAATTCAACTCAACAACTTTCACAGCAACTTTCCAAATCACTATCAACAACTTTACTATCTCAACAGCGACTCGGCTCACGATTAAATAACCTCTCTCTTTTCTGGAACGATTTGGTACGTGGTAGAAATGACGCACTGCCACCAATCGAACTAAAGATCGTCATCACTGACTTACGTCACTCACATTTTCTCTACTTCCGGGAACATTCACGACCTTCGATATCCATCCGGAAATTTCTATCAAGAGTAAACACGCATATCCAGAAGATTCTCAAATAATATCGACTAACGCAAATTATCAACGTTATACAAAGCCTCTCCTAACAACAGTGCAAACTCAAATCAAAGGTAAATAAACTCCATTATTGAATACTTTGCAAATCGAAACGATTAGATCTATAGTACACGCTTCCGACATACTTTCGTTCACGTTTCAACGTAACATAACCCCCCACTCAAGAAGAAATTTACCCAATTTCTTTCAACAACGTTGAAACGTAATGCACAAACAATGTACAGAATTAAAACTTATTTCAGTCTGTCTGAACACTATCAACGTTCTCAGTTCATTCACACAGAGTCAATGGTTCTCATCTGCAAGTCTTTCTGGATACTGTCAATGTTCACAGATCATTTACACAGAGTCAATGTTTCTCATCTGCAAATCTGTCTGAATATTGTCAATGTTCACAGTTCATTTACCCCATCAACGTTTTTCATTTTCAAGTCTGTCATTACCAATATTCTTAGTTCGTCCACACAGTCAATGTTCTTTCGCTCGCAAGGAATCGACGCCCTCGTCAGTTGCGGCTGTCATCGGCCCAGGGTCAAAGACGACGATCACGTGGGCTTTCCTGGAGTCAGTGCATCCTCCGTTGTCTTTTTCTTCCGTCGGATGTCCGACGCAGTCGACGTTGTCAGCTCCCAGAATGCATTCGCTGGGTCTCACGGTCAGGTTGGCTTCTGCGGGACGGTGGGACAGCTCCCTCAAGGTCTGCAGATGCTCCTTCCAGGTCTGGGTGTGGACTTCATGTTCGACCAAAGTCGTAGAGCCTGGGACATCACTGAAGCTATGGGGAAATTCGCCCATAAGGTCCTTGAGCTCCATCTTTTGACCTTCCGTCAAGCCTGGTCCTAGCTTAACGTCATTGATGCCTTCTTTGCTGTGGAAGTCTCCCAGTTCCAACAGTTCTTCGCTGTCAAAGCTGTTGTCGGTCACAGCTGCTGTGGCTGCGTGCACAGTCTCTGTTGGCCTTTCCACGTACAGCTTAAGGAGGTTGGCGTGGTATATCTTGGAATGCTGGCCGACCTTCACCTTGTAGTCGTTGATCCCCACCACGGTCTCCACTTCGTACGGGCCTTTCCACTGCATCAGCAACTTATTGTGGTCGTTAGGTAGCAGCACCAGCACTTTGTTGCCAGGTTTGAACTTCCTGTTCACAGCCCTACGGTCATAGTAGTGCTTTCCACAGTCCTGGGACTTCTTCAGGTTTTCTCTGGCTATCTCGAGAGTCTGCTCCAGCTTCTCCCGTAGCTCAAACACGTACTGGTAGCTGTTCTTCACCTCTGGGGTGTCTACTTCTTTCGTCCACAGTTCTTTTAGGATGTGCATCGGCCCTCGGATGGTTCTTCCGTACAGCAGCTCGAACGGAGAAAAGCCGGTGGACTCCTGCGGTACTTCTCTGTAGGCGAACAGTAAGGCGTTGATGTAGCGATGCCATTGTCTGGGCTGCTCGCTGCACAGTTTCTTCAGGGTGGACTTCAGCGTAGCATTGAACTTTTCGACAAGCCCGTTGCACATTGGATGGTAGGGTGTCGTAGTTAAATGCCGGATGCTCAGCAGTCTGTTGACCTCCTTCATGCAGTCAGAGACGAACTGCGTCCCGAGGTCTGTCAGAATTTCTTCAGGCACTCCAAGTCTACTGAACATGTCCACTAGTGCCTCTGCTACAGTTTCAGTGTCAATCTTCTTCAGTGGCACTGCTTCTGGGTACCGAGTCGCATAGTCTACTAAAGTCAGTACCCATCGATGACCTTCTTCACTCGGAGGTCTTATTTCGCCGATTAAGTCTAAGGCCACCCTCTTAAAAGGTCGGTCGATCAAAGGCATTCTCTGCATTGGCACTTTAGGGACCCTTCCTCGAGGTATGGTCTTCTGGCAAATGTCACATGATCGACAGAAACGGCTGACGTCCGCATGAAGTCCTGGCCAGTAGAACACCGCCTGGATTCTGTCTGACGTCTTCTTGATGCCTAGGTGACCTCCCATGATAGAGTCATGAGCTACTTCCATCACTTGGCGCCTTAGAGGTAACGGTACCAATACTTGACGTAGTGGTTTCCCTCCGTTGACCCTCGGGTGCTGGAAGATTCGATACAGGATCTTGGCCTTCACCTCAAAATAGACCGTACCACTGCCTTTGGTCACGTGGTCTTGGCGGTTCCTGTACTTGTTTAAAGTACTATCAGCTTCCTGGAGCTGGATCAGCTTATCTCTGTCCACGATGGCAGCTTTAGAGTTGTCGGCGACCTTCAGTGGCGTAGACGTCTTGTCTCTCTTGGCCTGGGCCCTGGTAGTAACAGCACCGACGATCTCTGGTCGGCAGGGCTGAGCCGGAGTAACCACATTGTCCCGTAGCAGCTCTGTAAGGTCTCCATCGGGAAACGGCAATGGATCCTCCTCCACAACTTCGACGTGTTGAGTTGAGGCAGGATTCCACTCTGGATCGGGGTCGTCGGGTCGTCTCGCGCCGTCGATATTCCCGATCATCAAATCATACAGCGGCTTCTTCAGGCAAACCGCTTGGACTTCGCCTATGTAGAAAGGGGTGTTGACATGAATCTTCGCAACTGGCGCTCTCACACATTTGCTGTCGGCCATAAGTGTCCATTTTGAATCGCCAGTGAACTGTTCTTTAGCGATTAGGTCTTCTCTGACGATGACCCCACTGCAGCCAGAGTCTCTTAAAACAGTCACTTCATGATTTCCAACGCGTCCCTTGGAAACAGGCATGTTCTGGACGGTCACAGCTGCGCTGGCGACGACGGGGATGGATTTTCCGTTGGCAAGGAGAAGTTGGCCATCGGTCATGCACTCTTGCACGTCCGCAGGGGTAGCTGTGCGCTCGGTCTCACTCGGAAGAATGACGCTCCCGCCGCACACTTGATGGTCAGATCTACTGGTTTGCCGTTGATTGGAGAACCGCCTCTGCCGGTTGCCCGCCGCTGAATTGTCCGTACTGCTCCGCTGTCCGCTACTTTTGTTTTGAGGACAGTTAGCCGCTCTGTGGTCTGTAGCGTTGCAGGTGAAACAGCCCCTTGAATGCCCTTCCCTGGGAGGAGGCGTGGAGTCTGTCTGTCTCTGGCTCGTCTGGCTTCCCTGGATCTGGTTCACATGGTTTCCAGTCTTCTGAAAATGTTTCGTCGCGCTGGGTGGCCCCAGGGTTTTCCCATGAGCGATGAGATATCTTTCAGCAGCCTCAGTCACATCTTTAAGCGTCTGCAGCTTTTGTTCTTCTAAGTGGGTCGCTAGGTCCTTGTGACAGGCATTGAGAAATTGTTCCTTCACGATCAGGTCATGGAGACTGTCGTAAGACTTCGTTTCGCCTGATAACTCCACCCACTTGTGTAGATATGACGACAGGCGCTCCACAAACTGCTTTGGCGTCTCGTCTGACTTAGGCCGGCATTCACGGAAGCGTTTACGGTAGCCCTTCTCTGTAAAGTTGTAGCACTGCAATAGGGCCTCTTTCAAGACGTCGTAGTCTTTAGCGTCATCGTCCGACAATCTGGTGTAGACGTCGAGTGCTTGCCCCGTCAGAAGTGCATTTAGTCGAACCGCCCAGTCTTGAGGTTGCCAGTTAGAGCTTTTGGCAAACCTTTCAAATCTCGCCAAATAACTGTCGATCTGGTCCTTCCCGTCGACGAAAGCTGGCAATTTTGGAGCCATGTGGTCGCTGACGACTTGTGGCGCATGCTGATTGTTTTGGATACGCGCCAACTCTAGCTGGTACTGACGCTCAGCCTCTAATTGTCTCTCGTCCATCTCTCTTTCTTCTCGGCGACGCTGCGCTTCGAACTCTCTTTCTTCTCGACGTCGTTGCTCTTCTTTTTCTTGACGCCGCTCTTCTAGTTCTCTTTCTTCACGGCGACGCTGCTCTTCTAGTTCTCGTTCTTGTATTCTCTCCTGGGACTTGACGTACTCCGTCAACTGTTTCCCTTTTAGATTCAGTTGAATCCCTTTCTGCCAGAAGTCAGCCATCTTGATGCTTCTGGAAAGTTCTGGAAAGTTCTTTTCTGGAAAGTTCTTTTTCTAGAAAGTTCTTGACTGTGCTGCACCCTTCTAGACTGTTCTAGAACAGCACGCTTTCTGCAGTAGCGCTGATGCTTGTCACTAGTCGCCTTCGCTGACGCAGGCCCCGCTGTCCTCGTCGTATGCGACGCTGCACCACGCTGGTGTTGATGTATACGCTCCTGTGCTGAAGTAGACTCGACGTCCGCTCGACACTCGCTGTAGCACTGGCGATGTAGCTCCGAGACTGTCCCTCGACGTAGTCCTGCGGCAGCTACGTAGTCCCGCTCTGTTGTTCGCTCACGAAGCAACTCTTCGGCGACTACACGCCCTTGCAGTCAACCCGAACCTATCGGTGATGTAGTCCCAGTGTGTTGGCCCCTCTCGACGCAACTCGTTGGCGGCTACCCTCGATGACTGCTTCTCGTAACGTTGACTCGCTTGTTGTAGCAGTTGAACCCTTGGCTATGGCGTGAATCGCGGCTTGACCCCCAAAATGTTACACTCTGTTTGATGTTGGTGTTTTCTATCAGTATCTGATTCAGCCCCGATGCTTGAATTCCTGATAGTTGTGTAACTCAGATTCGTTTATTCACACAGCCCGTCCAAACAGCATACAAGTCACAAAGTCGGCGTATGAAGTTTTCCACTTTTATTCAGCACACATCAACAACTGCATACAATTCTCAATTCAACTCAACAACTTTCACAGCAACTTTCCAAATCACTATCAACAACTTTACTATCTCAACAGCGACTCGGCTCACGATTAAATAACCTCTCTCTTTTCTGGAACGATTTGGTACGTGGTAGAAATGACGCACTGCCACCAATCGAACTAAAGATCGTCATCACTGACTTACGTCACTCACATTTTCTCTACTTCCGGGAACATTCACGACCTTCGATATCCATCCGGAAATTTCTATCAAGAGTAAACACGCATATCCAGAAGATTCTCAAATAATATCGACTAACGCAAATTATCAACGTTATACAAAGCCTCTCCTAACAACAGTGCAAACTCAAATCAAAGGTAAATAAACTCCATTATTGAATACTTTGCAAATCGAAACGATTAGATCTATAGTACACGCTTCCGACATACTTTCGTTCACGTTTCAACGTAACAATAACGCAAGTTATTTCAAACCAGTTCACCATTTATATATTGTTTATAGTGTCAACTGCAGTCGGTCATTTTGCTTGTTGCTTATGTATTCTTACTAATCTTAGTATTAAACCCTTATTTGTAACTATTAGTATTATTTAGTTACCAAATGTTTTTACTTTCTGAGTTTGGAAATTATGCACAGTTAGAATCTAAAACTTCTCTCCTTGAACCCCTCCTTGAAGGGTTGAAGAAATAGAGGGTGAAACCTTTAATATTTTGCCTAAACCCAAGATGCTTTTCATTAACAATACAACAATTAAAAAAAATATATCAGGATTTAAAATCAGGTTTAGCATACCTTACACATGATCCTTACACACAGTTACAAAACTTATTGGAATACATGTACCTTACCCCTTAAGATAAAAAAGCAACAACAAGTAGCCTAAATATAATAACATTGTTTCAAGAACCAATTACAGAGTAAAAGATACTATAGGCATATATTGGACTTACACTAACACTCCATACATCAGTAATGATAAACTAGATCAACAAACGTGATATTCATTCACAAAAATTTGTGGAGTTCCTCTCCATAACCGCATGTGCTACATTTTACTTTAATATAAAATGTTTTGGTGTTGCTAAATGACCTATCGATTATGATTATGTTAAAGCTACACAGTGTTTCAACACTCAAAACATATCGTACGCTAGCTATGGTAACTATTTAGGTGGGCCTGTGTAATAGGCAGCCTTGCACCATTTTACAGTTTTAGTTTTATGTATCGGAAAATTATGAAAATAAAAGTTAAGTTTAACAAGTAGCCTATACGCTAATTAAAAGTATATTTCTTTTTACGTTAAGACAGCAGTTTTGTTTAACTTGCGTTGTATGCAATGCATGATTAAATCACAAACCAAAAATCATACATAATACGAAATGAATATTTTGAATTGTTGACTTTGCTTACGCAGAATACGGATCTCATCTTTGATATGCTGATGATAATCATTGTTGTCAGGGTGGCGACGTGGTGATCGTCCTTAACGTTAAGCTTCGTTGTTCCTCCTACCTTTGAGCATCATCTCAGCATGTACATCTCTTTCATCTTTCGAAGATCTCTCTTCTCAGTCGATCTTAAACCTTCACCATAGTTTCCCGACTCCAGATAACCTTTTAGCTTCATCATTTTCTTGTGAAAAACTGACATCCTTTTACTAAGATCCATTGTGGAAGTAAAGGCATTAGCTGTTGTTCTAGCAAAGCACAAACGAAAAGTGACAGTTTACAGTTCAGTAAGTAGATTACCGTCCCCGGACACGGAAGCGTATAGGGGACTTTACAGTTTACCGTGCGGACAGAGTGTTATAAACAAAGGCAGACATGAACGATAACTCTTAAGGTAGTACTTTTATTACTTCCCTTGCGCGCGCGGACGGAGTATAATGCGATCCAATCCGTAATGCTACACCGGCTCCGCGGTTGGCGATGCATGTGGAAGCTGCTGAACCCTGTGGGCTCATTAGTTTGTCGCCGGTGGTGGTGTTGGGCCTGATGGGGTTGACTTGGTCATTGGTGGTGATTGCCAGACAGGCTAGCTCGTCGTTGGGGTCGGCTTCACAGCTGCCACTTTCTCTGTCTCTGTCTGTCTGTCTCTGTCTGTCTGTCTGTCTGTCTGTCTGTCTGTCTCTCTCTCTCTCTCTCTCTCTCTCTCTCTCTCTCTCTCTCTCTCTCTCTCTCTCTGTGTTTAGGTGTGTAAGTTTTATGTACATGTGCGTGTAAGTGAGTTTGTCCTGTTTCAATCCCTCCCCTTTCCCACCCCGTCTTGATGTACCCCTGTCTACACTGTAGGCATCCTCCCCTTTCCCACCCCGTCTTGATGTACCCCTGTCTACACTGTAGGCATCCTCCCCTTTCCCACCCCGTCTTGATGTACCCCTTTCTTCACTGTCTACACTGTAGGCATCCTCCCCTTTCCCACCCCGTCTTGATGTACCCCTTTCTTCACTATAGGCGTCCTCCCCTTCCCTATGCATGTCTCCCTTCTTCCTTTCCTCTCCTCGTATCTCTGTTATCTCCCCTTAAACTTGCTATTTTAATTTGAATTGAAAGGTTTATATATATATATATATATATATATATATATATATATATATATATATATATATATATATATATATATATATATATATATATATATATATATATATATATATATATATACACATAACATAAAACACTTTTAAAACGACAACATGTTATCCACTCAATTTGAATTGCCAAATTTTCGGTTTTAATAACCTTCTTCAGGGCATTACAATGTCAGTGACTGACATGTCAGAGACTGACATTGTAATGCCCTGAAGAAGGTTATTAAAACCGAAAATTTGGCAATTCAAATTGAGTGGATAACATGTTGTCGTTTTAAAAGTGTTTTATGTTATGTGCTATTCTTCTTTTATTAGAAGACAAACATACGACTTTGTGGTGGTGTGGTGCAAGCAGCTGGGTTGATTATATACTAATTTTAATTTTATATATATATATATATATATATATATATATATATATATATATATATATATATATATATATATATATATATATATATATAAATTTTTGTTTAAATATTACTAATTAATTGTATTGTTTAAGGCTACTCAGGGTATTTGTCACACTTCCAATGTTGAATAGTGTGACCTTTACTAACCTATTATTGCTTCTTTCTAAATTTCGTTTCATTCTTTCTCGGACTTCTGTTAGAAAGTATTGTTTTATTGTTGTGTCCGCCTGACAAAGAGCTTAGTTGTAAAATTTATATCGTGTGGTTTTGCCTTCTTTTTTTCTGTCACAATGAGCATTCCTTTGGCTTATGTAAATATTTGTTCCTCATTATTGTACGCGTTGAATGTTAGCAGTACCTGTTCATTGTTTCATTCCATTTTCGTATAAAATCATGTATACCAATGACAAAACAAATAACTAGAGGATAACTAAGAGAGAGAGAGAGAGAGAGAGAGAGAGAGAGAGAGAGAGAGAGAGAGAGAGAGAGAGAGAGTTTAGACTTTCGACATTTGACACTGTTTTTATTAGGCCTCCGGCCCATACAATTTGGGGAGGGGGTTTACAATGGGAAGAAATCTATATATTAATCGACAAGCCGTTTTAGATCACGAGGGGCCGTTTTAGCCAACCAGCGGCTTTGTTGTGAAGCTCAATTTGAGCTTCACTTTGCTCGAATTTGTGCATATTACAGCTGAACTGTCCGTATAATTGCTTCCACGCGAGTTTTGCCATTCGCCGCTCGATCACGCGCTGCCGATACAACGAAACTTAACATTATTTTCGATCGCAAAACGGCTTTATTTTGCATTTTACTGCCTTGAAAATGTAATGCAAACACGTGGGTAACATGTGCGAGTCCAACCAATCACTCTTGACGTTGCCTACGGCAGGCCCCGCCTTCATTTCCGGTTTGTGTTTAGTGATTTCTCTCCGTAGCCTTCATGTCATAAGTTTGGTTTGATCTCGCTTTTAAATCGGCGTTATATTGTTGTTTAATGCAGTTTAAAGTTTATAACACTAATAAAATCGAGGGTTCACCATGTTTTATGATATAGGACCTAAAATAAGGCTGGAGAATTATAGCAGCCCGTGGATCAATGGATAAGGCGTTTAACTTTTATAAAGGCGACCCGGGTTCGTATCTCGCCGTTTTTTTTTTTTTTTTTTTTTTTTTTTTTTTTAAGATTTAATAATACAGAGGGAGAGAGATAAAAGAGAGAGGGAGGTATAGATAATAAAGAAAAAGAGAGGAGAGGCAAAAGAAAAAAAAAGTGCAAGTAAAATGCAAAAAAAAAATATATATATACATAAATAAAAATAAAATCATAGCACGGGTATTAATAACTGCTTCATATTAAATTTTTTTTCATTTATCCATGACGCATGTACTTCTTAGAACACTTAACATCTTATGCTTTTTTTAAAATTAGGTATAGGTAGGTCTGTGAAGAAAAAAAAAGCCTTTAGAAAATAACGTTATAGTTTTATTGTAAATTTCATAGCATAATTAATTGTCATTCGATTCATCAGAAAAAAAAATAAAAGCAAACTTTACATTAAAAGTAAATATTTAGAATGTAAATTAAAACTGAATTGTTCCAAAATAAATATCTGTAGGGACTATAGGTCCATATTTACATGGCTTGGTGCTTTTTTTTAAAATGATTGCCTCAATTTGGTATTTCATTGGTATGTATTATAATTTTAAAAAATTCTGTGCATGCAGTGATAGCATTGCCTTATTGTTTTAATCACATGCATGTCCAATAAATCAGTAATGCTGTTCTCCTCAAATAAATGGTTATTGTGTTTAATTGCAATTATAAGTTTATCTTTAATCTATGTCTCTTTTTAGTGATTCACCACTGACAATGCACTTCAGCCTTCCACTTCCAGAATCATAAACACAACAAAGATTATTATATCAAAGATACTTTTATACAATGTGAATTAATTTTCGAGCTAATGTTAATTAAAAGTATCTTTGATATATATCTTAGTTGTATTCATGAATTTACTTTGAAAATACTTAGCAGTTCCTGTTGTGTTTACAATTTCTTCCACTTTCAGGCAATTGATATATTTCCTAAAGGTAGTTATTGTACCAACACCACAACGATAAACTATACACTATGTAGGCTACAATGGAACATTATAGTCTCAAATAAATTTGACTTCACTCAGTGGCTGACAGCTTGGACACCCAAAGATAACCTATAACGGGCATAAAATCAGAAACACAACAAAGAAATATAATAGATACTTTTAATTATACAACAATACAAGACAAATGAATTTTCGTGCTTTGCTCTTCTTCAGATTAAAAACAAACATAAAATGACTAAATGCTGCAGAATGCACAAAAAATGTCACTTCCAGGAAAATGTTTGAAACGGGCATATAACATCAGGCCCAGCAATTGGGTCATCAAAAATTTATTTGCACGGGTAATAACTGCTAGTACACATAAATCAACACACAACACACACACACACACACACACTCACACACGCACGCATACACATTTGATATCAATTCAATTGCAGAATAAGTAAAATTCAAGAACTTTCTCAATTTACGTTTACTTAATTTCCATCTAGAGGCATATTTAGCAATCATAAAACGTCATATCCTTTTGGTAGCACTCAGAAATAGCGCAAACACACCAAAGTTTTTAAAAAAAAATGCCGTTCACGTCAGTGAAGATTCTCTATGTTTTAAGCTGTAGAAAGTATACATGGTAAATTTCCTTTGAAATTCAGCAGAAGGATTTTGAAGAACAAAAACAGTTTTAACATCAATAGCAGTGATGTATTTCTGCCTAATAGAATCGTACTTTGGACAGTCGAACAGAAAATGAACTTCGTCTTCAATGCAGCCTGGACAAAAGGGACAATTACGGTTGACTACATTCCCAGTCTGATACCTTTTGTTTATTCCCAATTCATTTATGCCTAGACGTGATCTGATCAAAGAATCACGAAAGCGTTTAATTGTGATGTCGCTTAGGTACAATTCGAATCTGTGTTCTGTTTTAAATATTCTGTAGATAAAGTACCTATCACTTGAGTTCAGTTTCATCTTCCAATCTTCATTAAAATTCTCGATCATTCTATTTTTTAGAGAACCCAAGAATGTATGTTCATTTCGTGTCCCACCTTCTATCCAGACGTCAAGGAAGCCATGTTGTACTAGACATGTCTTAATTTTACAAAGCCAATTTCTAGCCGAGTTATCTCTGTTCAAAGAATTTCTTAGCATTGTTTCCACTTGTCTGGGGATTCTGGCCGGTGACATTTTAGACAATTTTAACCAGTAGCGTACACATGAAATAGCGGATTCTATATAAAGAGGGTACCGACCCGTTTCCCCGTATACCATGTGGTTCGGAGTTTTACTAGACACACTAAGAAGTCTCTTGCAAGCAAATAAATGCGCTGACTCAATTACATCTAATTTAGATAAGCCCCATACTTCAGAAGCATACAATAACATCGGTTTTACCTGCGCATCAAAAACCTGAAAAAACACTTTTGTATTGAGGTTACCGAGTGCCCACATAGTTTTCAAAATGTCTAGAATCTTGCCTTTTGCTTTACTGGCAAATTCGTCACAGGCTGTCGATTCTGACAACTTTGTAGTAAGAGTGAAACCTAAATATTTATACTTATTAACAATATCAATAACTTTACCATCGTATGTCCAGCGTTCTCTAGCGGAGACATAACCACCCTTACGGAATATCATAATTTTTGTTTTAATAATAATAATAATAATAATAATAATAATAATAATACCGGATGCTAATACGCGCTTTACTTCGAATGATTTCGAACTCAAAGCGCGGTTATCAAGGTTTACGGTGATACCTAACTCTTTTGATGCTTTTTCTAAATTATTTATTTGGTTTTGGAGGCCACCTGGCGTGGATGCGATTAAGACGATATCATCCGCAAAAAGCAAAGAATATATTTAATCAAAACCAGGCAAAATGTGTATACCGTCTGCCATACTTTCTGACAAAATCTGCAACTTCTGAGATCAAAAGAGAAAAAAGCACCGGACTAAGTAAGCAACCTTGCTTGACTCCTTGTGAACAATCAAAGAAATCCGTTAATTTGCCACTCCATCGAACACAAGCGGTTACAGAGTTGTACATAGATTTGAGGATTGTCATTAGTTTTGTTGATGGTTTTGCTTTTTCCAGAGTTTGCCACAATTTGTCTCTTTCAACTGTGTCAAAGGCTTTCCGGTAATCGACAAAAGCAGCATACACTTTACCTCCCCTTCTGCTATCAAGCTTATTTCGAATTATTGAAGTCAAAGTGAAAATATGATCTACTGTAGAATAATTTCTACGGAAACCTGCTTGCTCAAAGCTAATCTTACTCTCTTTCTCTGCCCAATTTATAATCTCTTATTTAATATTGCAGTAAACAGCTTTCCTACAACACTCAACAATGAAATACCTCTGTAATTATCCGGGCTATCTTGATCACCTTTCTTGAATAATGGTACTATGATGGATTTACACCAACTTAAAGGGAAGTAGCCTGTATCGTATAATTTATTAAACAAGTTTGTCAAAAACGGCGTCACCTGATCTTCAGCATACTTTAGAAACTCACCACATACGTTGTCTAGGCCAGCAGCCTTTCCATGTTTTATTTTATTAATAGCATCGCGTACCTCCTTATCAGTAATAGGATTATCAAGCTCAGGACTAATAACTTTTTCTTCTACAAACGTGGATGAAGGTGCTGCACAGGACTGCCTAACTGCGACTCCCTCCCCAAGCACAGTTTCAAAGTGATTTTTCCATGTATTCAAGTCGATATCTGGTTGAACTCGTTTAGTAAATCTTGCTTTCCTTATTTGGTCCCAAAAACTGCTACTGTTTTTCTTGTTATTTATTCTCTTGGACTGACTTGCGATATGCTTGTTTCTTCTCTCTAATTATGTTTTTGTAATGTGACCTGGCCGACTAATATGCAACTTTATCTGTTACCAACCCAGATTTACGAAAGGCTTCTAGTGACTCCTTTGCCTCCTGTTTTTTCTGTATACACTCTTTATCGTACCATCTGTTCGTGACTCGAACAGTAGAACCGTGCCAGACCCTTCGCCTCATACACTCGCCCGCCCTTAAAATATTTTCTGTAAAAGTTAGAAGAGCAGTCTCAATACAAGTGTTCAACTGCTCAATTGCTTGTTGAATTAGGTTTCGTGAAAACTCGCTGTTAACTTCCTGTACGTATTCTTCTTTTTTGTCGTTGTTCCATTTTAAGTCTGTTGTAATGATTTCTGTTTGTTTAAGATTTTTCCTACCACCACCACCAGACTTTTTGCAAGGCAATGAGAGGCAAATAAGCGAATGGACTCGATTCTACCCGATTGTCAACTTTAAAATGTGGTTTACACAGATCAAAGAGATCCACAGACATCAGCACACAATCTACTACACTGTTTCCCTGATCAGCAATAAAAGTAAATCTCTATCCCCTGTTGCTAACCCGTTCAGTGGGGGGGGGGGGGGGGGGGGAGAGAGAGAGAGAGAGAGAGAGAGAGACAGACAGACAGACAGACAGATAGACAGACAGACAGACAGATAAATAGAAGTAGACAGCCAGTAAACTATGGAGAGACACCCAGATATTACGATTTGGTTATGACAATTAATTACGATCAACATGATGTCAAGGATTGTGATGATGATGATGATGATTATAATGATGATGATGATGATGATGATGATGATGATGATGATGATGATGAAATACAATAATAACCTTGCCTAGTCTACTAAGGGAGACGACTCCATCAAATCAGAACTACTGTACGTTTTAAGATCAATTATTTGTATTACTTCCCTTGAAAGACGTAATGGTTCTGAACATTGTTCGTTTTCATCCCATCACTACACACACATCGCCATAATTGTAAAATTACAACAACAACAACAACAACAACAACAACAACAACAACAACAATAACAAAAAAATCAAACTGAATTTATTTTCCTTATAGTATTTATATTTATAAACTATATAATTAAAAAAAGAAAGTAAACTAATGTATAAATAAATAAATAAATAAATAAATAATAATGTAAAAGATAACGAAGGCACAGTCAGCATAGGGGGTAGAGCAATCTCCAACCTTCGTTTTGCGGATGACATTGATGGATTCGCTGGAGAGGAACAAGAACTTGAACAGCTGGTACAGAGGTTTGACATCACCTCCAGAGCCTATGGAATGGAAATAAGTGCAGAGAAGACCAAAATGATGAAAACAACACCAATGGCATCAACACGGACATCAAAGTCCAAGGCCAATCCCTCAAAACAGTGCATAGCTAAGCTTCAAATATTTAGAAGCAATTGTATCAGACAATGGGTCCCGGCGAGGTTGAAGAAAATTTGGAAAGACAACACCATCAGTCTACATTCCAAGGTAAGGCTGCTGCGCTCCCTTGTCATCTCCATCTTCCTATATGCTTCCGAAACATGGACCCTCACAGCAGATCTACAACGAAGAATACAAAGCATGGAGATGAGGTGCTACAGAAGACTTCTGGGCATTTCCTATATCCAGCACATCACCAACGACGAAGTCCGACAGACCATCACACAAGCCATTGGACAACACGATGACCTGCTCACAGTGGTGAACAAACGGAAACTCCGATGGTATGGTCACGTCACCAGATCATCAGGTCTTGCAAAGACCATCCTGCAATGCACAGTGCAAGGAGGTAGAAGAAGAAGGAGACCGAAAAAGAGGTGGGAGGACAACATTAGAGAATGGACTGGTTTGACACTGAGCGAAACAATCAGGGTTGCTGAGGTCAGGGAAAGATGGTGTATGCTGGTTAAACGATCATCTGTGGTGCCCCTACGACCTCCGAGTTACGGGATAGTCCTTGAGACATTTAATTCTAAAAAATTATACGGAAAATTTGTAAGATATATATAAAATGAAAGATAAAAATAATATAAAAGGACTTTTGCAATGTGGACGATCAGTCAAGAAAGTATTGCCTTAACAGATGAGTTTTAAAAGTAGATTTGAAGGCGGGCAACGTTGGTAGATCACACATGGACTTTGGAAGGAAATTCCAAAGAGCAGGACCGTCAAAAGAGAAGGAACGTTCCCGAACGTTTCAAGGGGACACAGCAAGGTGACCGGCTTCGGAAGAGTGAAGAGTTCTGGCAGGCTGGTACACTGACACCAAATCCAATAGGTACGATGGAGGCTGCGGTAGCACAGCACCGCAATCTTGTACTTAATTCTTGCGCGAAGCGGAAGCCAGTGAAGATCTCTCAAGAGAGGCTGCGAATGATCAAATTTACGCTTGGGAGGAAAACGCGTGCCGAGTTCTTTTGTGTCCTTTGAAGCCTGTCAAGTAGTGTGCCCGGGATACCGACAAAAAGCGAGTAGCAAGATAAATAAATAAATAAATAAATAAATAAAACAAGTGAATAGTGAATAAACGTATCACAAAATAAATACATATATACATATAAATGTTAGGCAAAAAAATAAATAAATAAATAAATAAATAAAATAGAACGGACTTAAAATAAATAATGATTATTACCCTGATTGATTTTTCCTAGCACTTTAAAAAATCTGAATCCATCATTTTAAAAAAAATGTATTTCTTCAATTTCAACCACTTACATGTATTTTGTTGCGAAGTCTATACAATCCTCTCTATTGCACATCAGTGTGTAAACAAAACAGCTCCTGAATATCTTCAAGAATTGATTAACATTTATGCTCCTTCTCGCACTGTACACTCATCGTCAACATCACGTCTTGTAGTGCCTGGTAACAGAGAGAGCATTGAAAAGAAGCAACGTGGGGGCCAGATCATTCAGAAATGCTGCAACTATCGTCTGGAATACGATACCAAAGGATATGAAATGGGCAACAGATGTCCACTCTTTTCACCCGAAGCTCAAGACCTACCTCTTTTCGTGACAGTAACAGACGTACATTTTCCCTTGCGCCCTGAGTTGTGCATCATACAAGTGGTTATTGGATTGGATTGGATTGGATTGGATTGTCACCAATCTTAAGGCCCCGCCACACATACCGGTTTGAAGGCCGATTCTAGATCGAGTTTCGGATCCGTTTGCGATCGGGCCGGACTCCAAAACCGATAGCACTGCAACACGTTTCCGATCAGGTCGACCCGAAACTTCCACACAATGTGCATTGTTTATATTCACTTTCACTAGTGTCAGTGTACACGATCCCCAACCCCATCCAACAGTTCACCATCCCCATACAACAGCTCACCATGTAGTCTGAAACCACAGCAGAAATAATGTCTCTACATCAGTACATGCTACAAAAACTATTTAAAAATTAAAACGTAATGGAAAACCAAAACACAGGCTCTGAAGTCTTTTATTTCGTCTTTGTAAACTCGTGGGCCTCCTACATAGGTACGTAGTATAGTATATATAGTATGTAATTGAGGCCTACGAAAGACGAGACTTCCCAGCCTGAGTGTCACCTGTCATCAGCTTCGTTTGTGCCGCCAAGTTGATAATGAACACGGGACGCATTCTGATTGGTTGGAAGTTTACAATCGGGGCCGATTTTGCACAGCAGAATAGAACAGGCTCTAATCGCACGATACCGAGCAGATTGCAAATCGGACCGCAGGCAAGCAGTAGTTCTGACGTCATCACGTAGCAATCGGGATCGGATCGCAAACAAAATCGTTGCACAATCGGCATGTGTGGCGGGGCCTTTACCCACTCCACGCCCCATCGCCCACAAAACTCTTCACCGCACGTAAGTGACAAGTCGATACTTCTAATTGATTGCTCTACATTAAGGAATTTTCGGCTATCACAATGTCTGTCTGTCTGTCTTTGTCTCTCTTTGTGTCTCTCTCAGTCTCTGTCTCTTATCTCTGTCTCTATCTGTCTCTCTGTCTCTGTCTCTCGCTCTTTTTCTTTGTGTGTATGTCTGTCTCCATCTCTATGTCTTTCTCTGTCTCTATTTTCTTTCTCTGTCTCTCTGTCTTTCTCTCTGCGTGTCTCTTCCATTAATCCCCTCCCTCCCCCCCTCTTATCTTCCTTTGAAAAGAAATCAATGTCGGTCGAAGGAAGGCTTTCACAGCGGAGCGAGCGCAGCAAAGGGAGGCAAACGCTGCATGAGTGTTCACGCGCAGTTTCTCGCTATGATTATCCCCCTTTCTATATGCAGAATCTCTACAATCGATGTCGGCGAGTTTGATGCCAGGCCTGATGCTTGCGGTAAAACTCTGCCCCGAGTTCCATATCCAGAGCGTTACGTAACGCTACGTCACTATTTGGGCGTAAAGTCTGCGCAGCCCTATGTTCGCGGAGAGTGCTAGGGAACGCTCTACATGTATAGCGGTCTCCAAAAGTTGTTTGCGAAGATAAAAAGATGGCGGCCAGAATGTTGGGCTTTCCATTTGTGAATGGCGATGTGTTCAACGGTGAAATAGCAAGGGGGGACTTTTATCATTTACAGTCTGGCAAGATTTGTGTACTTGTTATTTGACGGAATAATTATGTTTATGTGCAATCGGTATGAAATAGTATTTATATTTGATAGTATTTTTGTGTCGTCAGTGCTATTGACAGTAACTTTCACTTTCAGCTGACTTCACTTTGATTGGCTGTTGTGCAGTCAACATGTGCGGCACCATTTTAAAAGCGTTCACTTATGGCTAAAAGTTCCCCAGAAGCAAAAATAGTTCGCGTTGAGCGATCGCAAACGTTTTGTGGCGCTTTTTTCTAGGCAACTTAACTCGGGGCTGATCGCTGTTAATAAGGAAGATGGGCGAGAAGGGAGAGAGAGAGAGAGAGAGAGAGAGAGAGAGAGAGAGAGAGAGAGAGAGAGAGAGAGAGAGACTTCCAGGCGGGTTTCGAGAAAAAACTAAGTCAAGAAATGAAACGAAAGGAAAGGAAGAATTTAAAAAAAAAAAAAAACACTAAGAATGTCCAGATGGTTTTAAAAAAGAAAGAAGATGAAAGTTAGATAGAAAGAAAACAAAGATGAAAACATGAGAAAAATATTAGAAGGAAAGAAAGAAAGAAAGAAAGAAAGAAAGAAAGAAAGAAAGAAGAACAAGAAGAACAAGAAGAACAAGAACAACAAGAACAAGAAGAACAAGAACAAGAACAAGAAGAAAGAAATTTTAAAAAGAACAAAAGAAAGAAAAAAGAAAAAGAAAGAAAAAAATAAATAAAGAAGGAAAGAAGAAAGAAGGAAAGAACTGTGCTGCTAGGCTAGTCTTCAGGGCAGAAAAAGCGCGATCACATCACTGCACCACTACGTAAGCTTCATTGGCCGCCCTCATTCTCAAATACAGTATATTTTCACTAATTACTCATTCCTCTCACTCACAATCTCTCCTTAAATAAAAACATTTCAATACTTAAGTGTTCTATTATCGCTTATGTAAGCACAGATACGCTTTTAAACATAGCTTGGCAGTCCTACATATTCCTCTATTAGTTTCCCGTTTATTTTGTCTTTCATCAAGCCTACTTTCTTTTGGTTTGTTTTGCTGTACAAAGGGTGAGTATATGGATAGTCTTCAGTTTCATAATGTTCTAGTTCTGTCTCTAGTTCTGTATAAATGTCTTCAGTAGGAATGTCTAATATTAAAGAATCTGTCTGTGTAACAACAGCGCCATCGGGAACTCATTCAGAACAACAATCGGTGTGCGTCAAGGATGGCTACTTTCTCCAACACTCTTTAACATCTTCCTAGAGATGTCTTCACGTCAGATGCCCTTGCAGATCACGAAGGCACAGCCAGCTTAGGGGGTAGAGCAATCTTTAACATTCGTTCTGCGGATGACTTTGATGGATTGGCTAGAGAGGAACAAGAACTTGAACATCTTGTAGAGGCTTGACACCAGAGCCTATGAAATGAAAATAAGTCCAGAGAAGACCAAAATGATGACCAACAACACCAAAGGTATCAAGATGGACATCGAAGTCCAAGGCCGATTCATCAACACAGTGCATAGCTTCAAATATTTAGGAGCCATTGTATCAGACAATGGATCCCGACAGGAAATTCTCTCTAGGATCGCACAAACCACTGCTGCCTTGACAAGGTTGAAACCTATTTGGAAAGACATGACCATCAGTCTACATTCCAAGGTAAGGCTGCTGCGCTCCCTTGTCATCTACATCTTCCTATACGCTTGCGAAACATGGACCCTTACAGCAGATTTACAACGGGAGATGAAACTTATGAAACATTTGAAGCTTTAAATTTGACCTTAACTTGTGGCAAAGTTACTTTACGGGTGTTGTGTGTGTACTATTCGCCATACTCCAAAAACTTCAGAGTCACTAATGCTATGTTTCTCGAGGAGATTATACCAGTTCTTACTTCTCTTGCAACTTCAGCCAAATACTTGCTTATTCTGGGTGACTTTAACATTCACATTGACAATCCTTCTGAGTTCAGATCCAGACACAAAGAAAATATCTCAGCTGCTACAATCGCTGGACCTCGTACAACATGTGAAGGTGCCCATTCAGAAGAGAGGTCACACATTCGACTGGGTGATCTCTCGTCCTGGCCTTGTCAAGTCTGTGGAAGTGGAGGACTTGCAAGTGTCAGACCACTACCTGGTGACTGTTGCCACTGTCTTGCAGCAACCTGCTCGCCCCGTCAAGGTGGTCACCACCCGCAACATCAAGGGTATGGGTGTTGAGGCATTTAGGCAGGACCTTCAGACCTCACAGTGGTTTACGTCACCCCCTAATGATATCGAGTTGCTGGCGTCCTTGTACAACTCGACGCTACTGACTCTGCTGGACAAGTACGCCCCTCAAACCAAAAAGCGTATTGTGGAGCGGCCAGACACCACCTGGTACACCAGCAGGGTGCGGAGAGCTAAGAAAGCCAGACGCCTTACTGAGAGGAAATGGCGAGCATCACGCCTGGAAGTAGATCGTCAACTGTACTGCCAGGCACGAGTCCGATGTAGACGGGAGATGGAGAAGGCCAAAGCTCAACACATCATAGAGCGGCTCAACTCTGCCACTTCATATACCAGGAAGATGTTCAACATTGTCATCGGTCTTCTCGGTAGGGACTTTTCACCGCCCGTCCTGCCATCATTGGACAATCAGTCTGCTGCCGATGCCCTCCTTGACTACTTTGAGAACAAGATCAAATTGATACACATCAGTTTTGGACCTGCCATGGAGATACCGCCATCTTCTAATCCCTTCGCCGGATCCCAGCTGAATGAGTTTCAGGCAGTTACCCCAGACAATCTGGATAAAATCATCAAAAAGTGTTTCCCCACCACTTCATTGGTAGACCCCATTCCCACACAAATTATCTTGGACAATCTAGACCTCCTTCTCCCTGTTCTTGTGAACATCATAAACTGCAGCCTGTTTTCATCCACTGTTCCCAAAGCCTTTAAAAGTGCTGTCCTGAAGCCTCTTCTAAAAAAAACACAACCTGGACCCTAATGTTCACAAAAACTACAGGTGAGTATCAAACTTGCCATATGTCTCCAAGCTTTTGGAACGTGTATTTGCTTCACAGCTCTCTGCACACTTGGAAAGCAACTATCTGCTGGACACATTTCAGTCTGCCTACAGAGCCAAGCACAGCTGTGAAACTGCTCTCCTGCGTCTGCTCAACGACCTTCTCTGCAACGCTGACGCAGGAAATTTGACGCTCCTGGTCCAGCTGTACTTGAGCGCTGCGTTTGACGTTTATTGATAACGACAGACTGCTGCGTCGCCTTCAGTTTGAAGTAGGAATCGCAGGACTATGCTGAAGTGGTTTAATAAGCATCTGAGTACAGGAGGTCTAATGGGGTCTACCAATACATTTCTGTTGGCCAGGCTTCTTCTAGAAAAATTCCTCTACAGTGTGAGGTACCTCAAGGATCTGTTCTGGGGTCAATTTTGTTCTCCCTGTACACAACCCAGCTTGGCCGCATCACTGAAAAGCATGGTTTCCTTCGCAAAATGTTTGCTGATGATACAGAGATGTATCGCTCGTTCCAACCAAACCTACAATCCACACAAGAAGTACTGTTAGACATTGAGAACTGCTGTTTGGAAGTGAAGGCATGGATGTTAGAAAACAGGCTCAAGCTGAGTGCTGACAAGACTGAAGTGCTCATGAGTGGCTCGAAGTCCGCCCTTGAAAAAGTGTCTGTGAAGGCAGTGCAGGTTGGTGAGGCAAGCATCCTAGTGTCAGCCTCAGTGCGAAGTCTCGGCCTACACTTAGACTCCAATCTATGTCTGAGCACGCCAGTTCCGTCATTCGATCGTGTTATTTTAGTCTGCGTACAATTGGCAGATTACGCCCTCTCATTAACAAGAAAACTGCAAACTCTGTGGCTGTGTCAATGGTTTTGTCAAGACAAGACTATGCCAATAGCTGCCTTTGAAGCATCTCAAAGAGTGATCTAAGTAGGCTACAGCGTGTACAAAACACTGCTGCCAGAGTTGCGACTCGGAACCGAAAGTCCGACCACATTACACCATTACTAAAAGATCTTCACTGGCTCCCTGTCAAGAAAAGAATTGAACACAAACTCCTCACCATTGTGTACAATTGTACGAACAACTCCGCTCCCCAATATCTCAAAGAACTCGTCTCCCCTCACGAACCCCAACGTTGTCTTCGTTCTTCCTCACAACAGCGGTTAAGACTTCCAAGTGTGAAGGCTGCCAACACCATTAAGAAAACATTTGGCTATCGGGCCTTCTCCAACACAGCTCCAATGCTATGGAATGATCTTCCCATGACCTTGAAACAATTTAAGTCTGTGGGGGATTTTAAGAGAGCCTTGAAAACGCTCTTTTTCACATCTACCAGATAGACGTTTTAAGAAATCAGCTGTACATAGTTTTTGTCTGATGGCCACATCTTTATCTCTTGTTTCCTCTCCACAAGCGCAATGAGCATGAATCTTGTTATTGTGGATACCTGCGCTATACATGACAAGTCTACATCATCATCATCATCATCATCATCATCATCATCATCAACGATCGGAGAATACAAAGCATGGAGATGAGGTGCTACAGAAGACTTCAGTGCATTTCCTATACTCAGCACATCACCAACAACGAAATCCGACAGACCGTCACACAAGCCATTGGACAACATCATGATATGCTCATAGTGGTAACGAAACGGAAACCATCCTGCAAGGCACAGTACAAGGAGGCAGAAGAAGAGGGAGAGAGAAAAAGAGGTAGGAGGATAACATTCGAGAATGGACTGGTTTAACACTGAACGAAGCCATGAGGGATGCTGAGAACAGAGAAAGATGGAGTACGCAGGTTAAAAGATCATCTTTTGTGTCCCATCAACCTTTGAGTTACGGGATATGATAGGATAGGATAGTCTGTGTATAAAACTCTAGCTTATGGATACTTTGGTTTAAAGTAATCGTAATAAAATTCAAACATTAGCAACTTAGAAAGGTCTAAGATGGCCATCCCCATAAATGCTAGTTTGTCTAGATTAACTTTGGTGGTTTTTCTGGTAACAGCATAGTGAGTCATGAAGCTCTTTGTAACCGAAGTACTGAGGCTCAGATGTTAACCTAATTGCCTGATTAGGTGTTGTAATTAGCCTGACGTCTTTTCGCTTGTAAGGGTTCCCTATAGTTTTACCAAAACAGCTGTTATTCAGCAACTTAAAGAAATCTTTCTCAAACGTAGACTGTGCTTGGTTTCAAAGCTCTGTAATTTTATTGATGTACCCTCCAAGACCTTCGTATGTTTGAAATGTAAATGTTTATGAATCTCAGTTACCTATAACATGTGTCTGACTTAAAACCATAGACCACAGAGATTCCAATAAACCCAGTACACAGAACAAAGAGTGACTAAAGAAAAAAGTCCCAAAGGAATCACGACTGGAAAAATGTTAGCTGAATAAAATAAATTACACTGATGGAATAAGCAAACAAAAGCAAATCTATTAAACAAAGAACAGTCTAAAGAAGAACTAATAACGCAACAACAATCATTAACAAGAAAACCTAAAGAATATGTAGAGCTAAAAGTCTTCATGCAAACAAGTTTGTTTTTTTTTGCTGCAGCTGGTCTGAGGGCTTCTGGTTATTTGATGTATAAATATTAAAATGGTAACAAGCAAAAACACATATAGAAAAGTAAACTGTTAAATCGTCTCCATTAGCAAAAACAAAGCCTTCATTAGATGTATTTTCAATACAGTAATAGTTTTTAAATGAAGTTTTAATATATAAAAATGTGCGTGCCATAATTATGAACAGACTATTGTGAATCTCACCTATGACAATGGTATTCTTGTTGTAATGAATACATCATACTCAAATGCTTGCAAAATCTCTGTTTAAAATGAAGCCTGCTGAATTAGGGAAAATGGATTTCGAAGACATTGGTAAGCTTGTTGGTATTTCAACATTATCAATGGCAACAAAAGACTACCTCATTAAGCAAAAAATACTTTTACCAAACCTCCACATCTAATCTTTGATCGAATATTCAGTAAAAGCCTGGTTAGTTGGTTCACTGTTAAAGCAAGTAATATTATCAGTAAGTAATATTTTTAATGTTTTAAATAATACTACACACAAAATTCTATTATAAATGCTCTCTCTCTCTCTCTCTCCTCCCCACACTAACCTCACCCTTCCTTTCCTGTAAGTTTAGTATCAAAGTATCGATACATTTTCACATTCCGTTTCTCAGAAACTAAGTAAGGCTACAATGTTTTGTTTGCACTGCACTGAGAGAGAGAGAGAGAGAAAGAGAGAGTGTGTATGGAGTGGCAGCTCAGCCAACACATTAGAAATGACAAGACGAGGTCACAAAGAGGTTTGGCTTTGTATGCTTAGACTTCATTGAGTGTAGTCTATAAGTGGACATTAATAAACAGGATGGGCCAAAAGTAGGGTTACAGTTACTTCATAATCTGTTTCACTTTCATAATAGTGTTTTAGATATAAATTATTAAAGAATAATACTGAACCCTCATTTTATGTTAATTACTCACATCTTAAAAATGTTAAAATGTCTAATATATAAATATAATGTATTTATGTGTCCCATTTTTGCCAGTATGTCCCGTTTTTTTCAGTGTGCCTCATTCTTGGGAACTTGGCATAATAACCTAATTCCTGGGAGGGGGGAGGGCAGTGAAGGGGAAGTGGGAGGTAAGGTTGCGTGGTGAGGGGGGTGGACTTGGTGGGGTGAATGATTGATTTATTGTTGCTTTAGGTCCAGCGGACTCTTCCGAGCCAAATCAGGACCGGACAACCCCCGATCCGCATAAAAGATCTGCCGAAACAACCCTAGTGGGAAAATTGAATGCCCTCCACCGGCCAGTCACTTTACAATAAAGACATCCCACGCGGGGGACGGCTGAGGGTTGACCTCAACTACGCGAACACCCCGGTTACAAAAACAAAATAGAATACAACCATCATTATAAATCATCAACAAAACACATACATATAAAATGCCTATAGTGCACAGCAGATCTCCAACGAAGAATACAAAGCATGGAGATGAGGTGCTTCAGAAGACTTCTGTGCATTTCCTATACCCAACACATCACCAACGTTGAAGTCCGACAGACCATCACACAAGCCATTGGACAACACGATGACCTGCTCACAGTGGTGAAGAAACGGAAACTCCGATGGTATGGCCACGTCACCAGATCATCAGGCCTTGCAAAGACCATTCTGCAAGGCACAGTGCAAGGAGGTAGAAGAAGGGGGAGACCGAAAAAGAGGTGGGAGGACAACATTCGAGAATGGACTGGTTTGACACTGAGCGAAGCCATGAGGGCTGCTGAGGACAGAGAAAGATGGAGTATGCTGGTTAAGCGATCATCTGTGGTGCCCCTACGACCTTCGGGTTATGGGACAGGATAGGATAGGATAGTGCGAAATAATACAATCATAGGAAGCCCTAGTGACCACCCGGCAGAGAGCGTCCAACACTCCCAAGCTGATCCAACAGACCTCATACACAAACAAGGAGTCTTGTCCAGGAAGAGTTTTCAAGAAAAAAGGTAGGTCATTGATCTAGCGAAGAAGAAGAAAGTATAGCAGAGTGATAGGACAGATCAGGAATGGGAAAGAGCAAATGATGAAGACAGCGACAGTGGGAATTTAAAGCACTAAATTTCCAGAAAGTGGGGATACTATTTATACTGAAACCCCCGGCACTCCAACGGGGGGAACTGTTGCCGCAGTGAATTAGTCATGCCTACAAAGGCAAGACAGGTTTTCAACTGGGGCTTTCGCTGTTCCCTTTATAGGTTTGAACAATCTACAGTGGCAAGATTGCTCATGACCCCAAGGGGTGGTGGGGTGAATGGGGTAAGGAGGTTGGTGGTGGGGAATGGGGTGGGGACAGCTTAATAATTGTAGATTATAGTCCACCCCACAAGTTCTGGTCACATTATTCTGACACCAGAGAACCAGTTGTTGACAAGGGGAAAAATTTTGTTAATCCGGGATTGAAACCAGGGTACCATTATTAGTAAGCCGCTCTACCAACTATGTTACCAGTACCCAGTAGCTTGAGGTGCCTGTTACAACTTAATAAATACGCAGGCTAAGTTGGTGAGACAATACGAATGACTAGACTGCCAAGCTATGTTTAAAAGCTTCTCTATGTTCACATACTCGATAATAGAACACTTAAGTATTGAAATGCTTTTATTTAAGGAAAAATTGCGAGTAAGGAAAATGAGTAATTGGTGAAAATATACTGTATGTGAGAATTAGGGCTTATTTCAAAACAGGATTTAAGACACTTTAAAATAGCATATATTTTAAAAGAAATTGGGTAAGGATGGAGAGATAGGGGAGTGGGAATGGGGTAATCAAAAAGGGCATATTTTAAGAGAAAAGTAGGTAAGTAACGATGTGGGGGAGGGGGGAGGGCTGAAGTCCACCTTCCTCTATTTCGGAGTACACCTCACCACCAGAAAAATAGGAAAAAAGTTATGTGAAATTAGAAAAGAAATTAGAACATACACATGTACACAAAGTAACACACAGGTACACACAAGATTTTTAATGTAAAAGCTAGCACTCCGACATGCATGATTCTGGGCGAAGTAGGGAGTTTTCCGGTTTCCCTGGATGCGAAATGCAGGTTGTTGTGCTTTTGGAACAAATTATGTATTGATTGTGCAAAGAATCCCTCCAAAATATCAGTACTTATGTTTCGCTTGTGTTCTCATCTATTTTTTAGCACAGACTATAAGCTTTCTTGGCTGATTTCTGTTCGCACACTTTTAAATGATCTTGGTCTTTCTTTTGTATAAACACATGTAATTTGTCTTTGAATTGTTTTAAGAACTTAGTTAAGCAGCGCTCAATGGATCAGCTCTTGCAAAACTGGCATCAACAAATTCATTATCATAACACTTGCATCACGTACAGAATTTTTAAATATTTTTTTTTTTAATTATCTTGTTCTCTCGTCACCTTTCCTAATTCCTTTCCTAAAGAGAAATTTATTGAAATTTAGACTAAGTTGTCACAAGTTACCTATTCAGTCTCAAAGATATCTGAACATTGCTAGAGAAGAGATATTGTGCACTTTGTGTGATCTAGGTGATAAAGGTGATGAATTGCATTTATGTTTGTATGTACTAATCATTTACTAATTGACAGCAGATCATCTCTTATACCTCAATATTATAGAAATTATCCAAATGTCTCTAAAATGAATCAACTGGTGAATTAAAAATCTAAAACTATGTTATTAAAACTGAGTCGTCTTATTGGAATCATCTTTTTTCTATTTAAATAAAACTAGTATCTCATCATTATCATTACACTGAAATAGATTAGAATTTGCCTCAAGATTGCTTTCTTCTTGGTTATAACATTTCTATAACCATTTCATCTTGGTAATAACAAGAGTTTTTTTCTTGAATTAAAATGTGCAATATCCTGACTCTTTACTTTAAATTTTGGTTGATTTTGGTGTTATTTGTCTTATTGTCTTGTAATGGTATGATGTTGAATTGATATTGTTATGTGTCTTTATTTTGTTGCCGCATTTATTTTTATGTTGTAAATTCCTTAGTGTTTGTCAGTTCAGTTGCTGAATATATTGTAAATGTAGCTGTAGTGTTATACTATGCCGTTCGTGGTACGAATGCTATGTGTATACCCCCTCAAATCCCCCTTTTTAGCTATACAGCCCCCAGGGCTATGAATCTCTTGTCATTTTGTATATTTAAATCATGTTATGTGAAATAAAAGGACAAAGTTCCAAAGTTCCAAGTACATATACACAAACGGAGGAGGGGAGGAAAGGGGGAAAAGGTAGTGAGGGAGAGGGAAAATTGGGGTGGAAAGGGGAGAGGACAACCTTATAGGCGTATGTCCATGCCTGAGGGTTGAAAGGTCCCATGGGTAGCTATGAGGCGGGTTTCCATAATCTTTCGGAACAGCCAGAAGATGCGATTCTGCCACACACCGGAGACTCCAAGATGGAAAAGTGATAGGCCATGAATATTGAAGTGGTCCCCAACCGGGGATGGATTGCCAGTAGTGTGGCGGGCT
>CM072527.1:27382043-27412043 GCA_036898135.1 Oncomelania hupensis | reverse complement strand
TCTTTGCCACGCAAAACAACAATTACAACAACAACAACATCAACAACAACAGCGGCAGCAACACACATACAAATTGTTGGACTTGGGGCATTGGAATTGACTGGAACTAGCGTGAATGGCTTACAATATTCCACTTTGGCAAAATTGCCAGCTTTTGCCAGATGAGCTGTGATGAGCCAAGTGATTGGTTAACGCTAAGCAAGTCACACATGCCAACACTCTACCTTATGTATAATTTCAACTCTTTTTATAGACCCACCAAAGTACTAAATGAGTAAAATAAATCAGCAGTAGTGTAAGGTACCAGTAGTGTAAGGTACCAGTAGTGTAAGGTACCAGTAGTGTAAGGTACCAAGTCGCATTTTCGGAGTGAGATTGATACAAAGAAAACCAGCATCGTCAACAACAAGACTAGTAAAAAACATCAACTCTCCCATTATTATCATCCTCGCCACCACCACCATCAACAACAGCAACAATAATAAAACATCTACACTTCCAATACCATCACAACCACTACCACCACCCACAACAACAACAACAACAACAACAACAACAACACCTTCTCAGCATTATCACCATCACCATCGCTATCGGCAGCAACCACAAACAGCAGTGGAAGTAAATAAATACTTATGGCATTTTACAGCACAACTGTGACGGGATCAATAAGGAAAGAGATAATAAATAGCACAATTTTACAGCACAACTGTGACGGGATCAATAAGGAAAGAGATAATAAATAGCACAATTTTACAGCACAACTGTGACGGGATCAATAAGGAAAGAGATAATAAATAGCACAATTTTACAGCACAACTGTGACGGGATCAATAAGGAAAGAGATAATAAATAGCACAATTTTACAGCACAACTGTGACGGGATCAATAAGGAAAGAGATAATAAATAGCACAATTTTACAGCACAACTGTGACGGGATCAATAAGGAAAGAGATAATAAATAGCACAATTTTACAGCACAACTGTGACGGGGTCAATAAGGAAAGAGATAATAAATAGCACAATTTTACAGCACAACTGTGACGGGATCAATAAGGAAAGAGATAATAAATAGCACAATTTTACAGCACAACTGTGACGGGATCAATAAGGAAAGAGATAATAAATAGCACAGTCATCGCACACAAGCCTGTCAACGCTCAAATCATACAGCATAGTTGACACTATCGAGGCCTTCTGACCCTAGCTTCATCTCTCAAGTCTCAGCTGTTCAGCAGGCCTACCTGCCAAGCAGGGTGACGTAACGAGCTATTTCAAGGCAGGTAAGGAATGCGGTGTCGACGGGACTTCAAGAAAACCTGCAATTGGCAGGCCTGTCCAACAGCTGTTGAGACTTGAGAGAGGGAGCAAGACTTGTCTAGTGTCAACCACGCTGTATGCATTCAAAAAGGTAAAACAGCGCAGGAGTGATCAAATAGCTAACGCAGCTCCACGACATACAAATGGTTCAGTGTCTATGTTACCACAGCTTTATGTTCATGTTCCCATCGCTCTATGTTTCCACAACTCTGTGTTCATGTTACTACAGCTCTATTTTACCACAGCTCTTTGTTTCTACAGATCCATGTTTATATTTTCCAATAGGTTTATGTTCCCACAGTTCTATGTTCAAGTTCCCACAAACTCTGTTACCACATATCTATGTTCATGTTCCTACAGCCCTATGTTTCCACATATCTATGTTCTCACAGCTCTATGTTCATGTTTCTACAGCCCTATGTTTCCACATATCTATGTTCCCCAAGCTCTATGTTCGTGTTCCTACAGCCCTATGTTTTCACATATCTATGTTCTAACAGCTCTATGTTCCCGCAGTTCAAAGCTCAAAAACATGTATGTTGCCACAGAGCTTTTACCATAAACATATGTTCCGCAGCTACAAGCCCCAATGCATCCACGTTCATACATTTATTGGTTCCATAACTCTATGTCCAGCCATGAGGGACTACAGGGTCGAGAGAAAATAACCTTATAGAAAATTATTATAGGGTCATTGGAAGGCAACAACTGGTGCAACATAGAGCTGTAGCTATGGAGCTATGGAGAGGTGTGGTAACTAGAGTTGTGGTAAACTAGAGTTGTGGAAACATAGTGCTATAAGAACATAGCGATGTGGGAACATACAACTGTGGTAACATAGAGCTGTGGGAACACATTACTGTGGGAACATATAGCTGTAAAAATATAGAGATGTGAGAACATAAGCATGACCCTTAAACAAAAAGGCGATGTTTTGGGGTGGGTTTTTTTGCTGGTGTGAATGCAGTCCGCTACAAGACGGGGGGTGGGGGGGGATATAAATGGAGAGACTGTTAGGTGGCGACGTGGTGATCGTCCTTAACGCTCATGCAATAGGACGTTAAGCATCGTTTTCCTCCTCCTGCACGCCAGTCGATGTAGAGACGTCAAACACTGTACACACATTTCAAACAAAATTGGTATTGTTGTGGCCTACGTCACCTTGTACAGGCACAACAGTCTGACGGAGGGACGGAAGGACCTTGGCGTGGCAGGCTCATACTAGTAAAGCTAAAGGTCAAGGTGCACCCCTAACCTTTCGGCCGTAGGGAAGGGAAGCGCTTGAGAACTCTCTTTTCTCTGGGCCAGCTTTATGAGGGCGGTGCCCGTCTCCTCTCCCTCGCTGCTTTACCTTCCTCGGTTTTAAAGAGAGCCAAGTACCCATTCACAGCTGGGTGGACTGAGGTGCGTCGTGCGCTTGATACATTCTTTTTGTGTTGTTTGGTGGTAGACTTTCAAGCATGATCACCCATCCAAGTATTAATGCTGCCTGACGTTCCTATCCTATCTTATTCTATCCTATCCTATCCTATCCTATCCTAACCTATCCTATCTTATCCCGTAACTGAAAGGTCGTAGTGGCACCACAGATGATCGTTTAACCAGCGTACTCCATCTTTCTCTGTCCTCAGCAACCCTCATGGCTTCGTTGACTGTCAAATCAGTCCATTCTCGAATGTTGTCCTCCTTTTTCAGCACATCACCAACAACGAAATCCGACAGACCATCACACGAGCCATTGGACAACACTGTGACCTGATCACAGTGGTGAAGAAACGGAAACTCTGATGGTATGGCCACGTCACCAGAGCATCAGGCCTTGCAAAGACCACCCTGCAAGGCACGGTGCAAGGAGGTAGAAGATGAGGGAGACAGGTAAACAGGTGGGAGCACAACATTCGAGAATGGACTGGTATGACACTGAGCGAAGCCATCAGGGTTGCTGAGGACAGGGAAAGATGGAGTACGCTAATTAAACGACCATCTGTGGTGCCCCTACGACCTCCGAGTTACGGAATAGGATAGGATAGGATAGGATACATGAGGTTGTTATTTTCTTTTTAAACAAACTAAAACCGTTAAAATATTACGTTATTATTCCTTTATTCGTTTAGTAGCAATTGAATTTCGTATAACATTTTTGTTTAAACTTGTCATTTTCCCCGAATACAAATGTTTGTGTCGTTGTTTTCCAAACGTCTTTTCGTTGTTCTGGGCAAACAAACACACACGTTAAACACACGTAACTGTAGAAGGTTATTAGAAGAATGAAAAAAGTCGCCAACAATTATTATAAATGCGACAAATAACGACTTGCGACAGCTGCTATGGTGACACCAGAACGGCTGACGGCAGCAAACAACAAGGCATTGATGGAATTAGGTGTGCTGCATCAGACATAACCACATATGTCAGACTGTATCTGACACATAACGACATCGGTCAGGCTGTACCTTACCTCACGACATCTGTCAGAATTACCCGATTAAAGATTCCTGCAATATCATTCTTTTTATTTATTTAAATTGTTTTACTAAACGCCATCATTCGTTTCTTTCTCTTGCTCTTTTAGTCCTTCTCCTCTCTCTCTCTCTCTCTCTCTCTCTCTCTCTCTCTCTCTCTCTCTCTCTCTCTCTCTCGCTCTCTTTCTCTCTCTCTCTCCCTCCCTCTCTCTCTCTCTCTCTCTCTCTCTTTCTCTCTCTCTCTCTCTCTCTCTCTCTCTCTCTCTCTCGCTCTCTCTCTCTTTCTCTCTCTCTCTCTCTCTCTCTCTCTCTCTCTCTCTCTCTCTCTCTCTCTCTCGCTGTCTTATTTTTCTCTCTCTCGCTATCTCTCTCTTTTTCTCTCTCTGCCTCTTTCTTCTTCTCCACATCTTTCCCTTCTTGTTCCAGCAGCTGTGTCTAATGAATCTCCATAAATGTGTAAGGTCCCATAGATTCAAGGCTTGGAGTGCGGAGAAGTCTAACAAGGGCTTTAGGGCAGGAACCCACAGGAATGTGTCAGCAGGAGATGGAGAATTGTCAGTCCTCTGCCGCCACGCCTTACAAGTATGGACTACAGTCTTGACGCAACGCCACGTAACAGTACCTAATTATGACGTCAAAATAATCAACTACTCCTCACGAATTAAGGCCAAAGAGAATATAAACTTCGGAGCAACAGCACACAAACTGTAGCCCCAACCTGTTGAACTCCATTCCTCTTCAGCCACTTTCCACTAAACCTACGACCTTGACGCTAGCTGAGTGTCAGAGATTTATCAACCATAGGCTGCGTGAAGGCTCATGCCCTCAACATCATCTCACACATTGGGGCCAGCTTCGCTTTGGGGCCGACTGCCTGTAAAACCTTTTTGAGAGCCCGCTAGCGTCAATATGCCTCAAGCAGAGTGACAGCTTGTTCTCATTGAAGGAGTCACTAAACACTCAGCTCTTCTAAGCATACTTTGTCATCAACCTCTGGGGTAGTATTCAGTTAGCATTTATCCAGGGGATAAATCCGCCAAGTGGTACGGTAGGATACGGAATTATTCACTGGTTGGCGGATTTATCCACTGGGTAGCTACTTCCTGAATACCACCCCAGATCTGTATATAGACTATGTACATCATTACGTAGTTACATCTGATGGCTGCTTTGTACTTTAAGAACTCCGCTCCCCTCTCTCCCATCTCTCCCCTTTTCCCCTTCCTGCACGCGCCATGAGCATGCCTACCGACCTGGAGGGTCGCTCTATAGTAAAAGACATCATCATGATCATGATCACGATTATTATTATTATCATCATCACTATAATCATCACCATCAT
This sequence comes from Oncomelania hupensis, assembly GCA_036898135.1. Classification (NCBI taxonomy): domain Eukaryota; kingdom Metazoa; phylum Mollusca; class Gastropoda; order Littorinimorpha; family Pomatiopsidae; genus Oncomelania; species Oncomelania hupensis. Next base: position 27,406,918 of record CM072527.1, on the reverse strand, counting down.
CATCATTATCATCATCACTATCATCATTGAGGTAATACACATTGCTGCGATCGGTGGAAAGTATCGCCAAAACTCCCGCTAGCGGCAGGTGAAAGTATTCCATCCATTCCTTCAAAGTATAGTACTACTTTGGGCTCGCTGCTAGCCGCGGATGCGAAACCGCAGTACTGATTAAAACTGACGGAAAGAGCGGAATATTGCTACAAGGGTTCGGGTAAGGGTTAGTTGTAGATCTATCCCTAGCCCTTGCCCTAACCCTTTTCTCTACAAAAATGCTCTTTTTCCGTCCCAAAACCCCATTTGCCTTCTCGGATTCATAAATTGTATGAAACCAAGTGAGGACACTATCCGGCGTCAATAAACGGTTCGAAAAGATTCTGAAACGGTTCGTAAAAGACAGTTGACCTACAAACAAATACAGCGTGACCTACTTCGTCGTCTAGAGGAGACGAAACTTACTTTTTCGTTTATAGTCTTTCACCGACACTGTAACTGAGCACGCTGCCAACCTCTATCGCTTCAAAGTATACTTTGGGCTCGCTGTTTAAAAGTGACGGAAAGAGCGGAATATTGCTACTAGGGTTCGGGTAAGGGTTAGTTATAGATCTATCCCTAGCCCTTGCCCTAACCCTTTTCTGTACAAAAATGTAACTGAGCGGACTGCTAACCTCGCCAAAGTATCCCTTCAAGGGACAAGGGACATACTTTGGTCTGCTGCGCAGCGTGTGCCTGGAGTATACTTTCTTTCGATCGTAGCTATGTGCAATGGGTGCATCATCACCATCATCATCATTATCATCATCACTATCATCGTCATCATCATCCTCATCAGCATCGTTGTCATTGCCAATGTTACTATTATTATTATTATTATTGTCATTGGTTATTATAAAATTGCCATGAAATTGGAAGAAAACCAACCTCCAAAGTCCGTCCCGTACTCCTTGCCGGGAAAACAGTATCTGCACTGTAGCCGTCTTGCTTTCCTGAAAGCGACCTCAAATTAACTCTTTAGGGAGATTAGTTCGTTCAAAAATAAATGTAAATGCCTTACACTCCTCTTTCCTATACCCCTAAACCCCCGACCGAGGGTAAACCCGTGTCTGGAGCGGAAAGCTGCTTTGTCTATAGCACATGGCGTCGCCGTTCAGGATTAGTCAGCCATCAGACTAGGAGGTTTCTCTTTGCTATTTACGTAAAGAATTTTTTTACAAGAATACCTTCTGTTTCAAGGATTATTTAGCTTACTTGCCATCTTTATTGAGAAGAAACTTATTGAAATTTAGGCTCAGCTCTTATAAACTACCTATTCAATCGCAAAGATATTTGAATATCCAGAGAGAAGTTTGACTGTATACCCTGTGTCATTTGGACAAACATTTACTAGGTCATGAATTTCATTATCTGTATAGATGTATAAGTCTTGTACTGATTGTCAACAGTCCTTCTTTAGTATCTCAGTACTTCAGGAGTCACTGGAATGCCTGTAAGTTAACTTGTTGTTATGTGTGACGTATTACTGTCACAATAGGCTAGTTTTAGACACTGCAGTAAGGCTCCTCGCCTTAAAAAGTTCATCCTGCTTTGGTCTTTGTATCTTAAAGTCGATGCCTAGCAGACGACACAAGTCAGGACTGTTCTAAGCATAGGTAAGCAAACTCTCGCTAGGGTAGGCAGTGACATAATCCAGCTGACCTATACCCAGAACCCCCGCACGAGGGCGCTATGGCTAACGAGATTTTGCGGGCTTTAGCTGACCACAGGGTTAAGGTAGTCAGTCTTTGTCTAACTCTCACACGAGAAGGAAGCCCACGCTGAAACCTCTCTCATAAGACTACGCAGGTGACGGGTGAAATTCATTCATCGCAGTATAGCCATACCCTGACATTGTCGGAAGGGTAAATGATCAATCTTTTGTCTCATCGCGATTATTAATAAGATTATATGTTTGTGAAGTCTTGCCATGTTTTGTACGTGTGAATGTTTGTGAAACTTCTCTTGACCTCGTGGCTAACACACGCGACCTGTTTCGACACCATGAGGTAGCCCCTACAGACCCAATGTTGTTTCTCCCATTCGTATTATTGCAGACCAGTGGCTGTACCGGAGAAAGTGTACATTATTAATTATTTCTCCATGTGTTTATGTTAGCCATGATGTATATATGTATAGGAATTATGTTGGAGGTTCCAGTGGACCACGGAAATAGAAGATTGTTCGTCGCTTATCTATATAAGTGGAGCGATCACTGAGAGCTGTTTCTGCCAACAGTGAGACGCTCTGCACACTCTTTGTAAAAGCGTTGCAGAAACTCGTCTTATGTTTTGCAGACTAGCAGGCTTGGTCCGATGCAGGAGATAGACCACTGAGAGTCAACCCTGACATTCGGCCTGCAATTGAGCAGAGAGCACTGCGCTCCAATAGCTCAGTAGTCAACAAACGAGACCAGGCGACAACAGCAACTTACCTCATCGACCAAGTTAAGTGCTCAAGAAAACGTGCACACACACGGGTCTATAAGGACTGTGCGATAGTCCACTCTCCTGAAAACGAACATTAGGCAAAACCAGAACAAAGCCCAGTGATGAGACAGTAGCAAGTATCGAGAACAGTTGGAGAATAGACCCATCAAAGAGCGAACTACTCGAAGTGAAATCTTGGACTGTTAAGATAATCATAGCTGTAGTACGTTTTGAACCTTTAAGTTAATATAGTGTTTAGAATTAGATATAGAGTAGAGGAAATAAATGTGTGATATTTACTGTTAACAAGTGCCTGGACTACCTATGTTTCATAGCCGTGCGAGAGCTAGTGTGTCAGTGAATCTTTACATGTTTCTCCTTGTCTCTGTAACCATATCCTCACACAGACTGGACCAAATAAATAAATGTATTGAGATTAGTCATAGGGCTACCTAACTAGCCGGTCTCCGCAGACGAAAGACGAGTGGGTAATAGCACTCCATTGTGCAGAGCCAAGCAACAATAAACCCACCGTCACAATTACTGTGTACTATTATGCCGTTGTTCTTGATTACTGTATGGTTTTTGTTTCCCCATCACCCTCACTGCTCTCCGTGAGGCTGCCGGGGTTTTCTGTATAAATAGTATCCCCACTTTCTGGAAATGTAGTGCTTTAAATTCCCACTGTCGCTGTCTTTTTCATTTGATCTTTCTCATTCCTACTCTGTTTTATCAATCCACTATACTATCTTTTTCTTCGCTAGACCAGTCACCTACCTTTTTTCTTGAAAACTCTTCCGAGACAAAACTCCTCATTTGTGTGTGAGATCTGTTGTATCAGCTTGAGAATACTGGACGCTTTCTGCCAAATGGTCACTAGGGCTTCCTATTATATCATTTCTTTTATCAATGTAGGCATTTTATGTGTATGTGTTTTGTTGATATTTTTTTAATGTTTATATTCTATTTTGTTTTGGTAAACGGGGGTTCGATAAATTAGAGTATAGCCTTAGTGTCCCCTGCGTGGGATGCCTTTATTGTACATTGACCGGCTGGTGGAGTGCCTTCAGTGTTACCGCTGGGGTTTGTTTCAGGAGATCTTTAATGCGAATCAGGGGTGAGTCCTCTTTCAGCCAAGTTGTGGTCTTGATTTTGTGGTTCTAATTCGGCTCTTTGCAGTCCGCTGAACCTTGTCAGCAATGAATAACTATCACCCTCACTCCACATTGTGTGGCCATACGGTCCTCCTTCCCCCTCCCTTGGGCTAGGAGCCTTGTTTAATACTGTTGGACAATGGTGTATCAAATAAAATGGCAAAGATCCAAAGCATGTATAGTATTATAGTATTTTATCTTATTTTTCTTGACAACTGCTTCTACCACTTAAGCGTGGCTTAAGGTGCTGGCTGTACAGGATCTCCATCAAGCGTGGCTCAAGACGCTGGCAGTACAGGATCTCCATCAAGCGTGGCTCAAGACGCTGGCAGTACAGGATCTCCATCAAGCGTGGCTCAAGACGCTGGCAGTACAGGATCTCCACCAAGCGTGGCTCAAGACGCTGGCAATACAGGATCTCCATCAAGCGTGGCTCAAGACGCTGGCAATACAGGATCTCCATCAAGCATGGCTTAAGACGCTGGCAATACAGGATCTCCATCAAGCTTGGCTCAAGACGCTGGCAATACAGGATCTCCCTCAAGCGTGGCTCAAGACGCTGGCAGTACAGGATCTCCATCAAGCGTGGCTCAAGACGCTGGCAGTACAGGATCTCCATCAAGCGTGGCTCAAGACGCTGGCAATACAGGATCTCCCTCAAGCGTGGCTCAAGACGCTGGCAATACAGGATCTCCCTCAGGCGCCCACTCGCTGCCCTAGGCCCATCGTTTGACGTTTAGACAACTGAGCACAATCCTGGCTGACCGGGAACGGGGAAGAAGAGACCTAGTGGTTGCTGGGTGTATTTGTGTAGCCGGCACTCGCCCGTCTGGAACATGAGCGTCAGGATCTTTTACAGTCCATGCGATGGAATGCGTGCGTGCACTGTCAGACTAGACCTTGGTTTGTACTCTCATCCCAAGGAGTACGTTACGTGAATGTCGGTCTCATTTGTTCTGTGACCAGTCTCACGGAGAACGAAATCTCCTGTGACTGTTATTACTGGTACTGATGTGGGAGGGCATATGATGGTAAGCCATTATTAGCTTTACACCATCACAGGCCCTAATAATGCCCTGTGAGGACAAAACGAAACTAGTCCATCAAAGCGATTTTGGACACAACATTCTCTATTGTTGTGTTTTGAAGACTGCCGTATCATGGTAAAACGGAATTAGACCGTCATTAAAGTTATAACCACGATGGCTGACTTGTTTGTTTGATGTCTTGACTGCTGTGGTTTTATTTTGTTCATAAATAATTAAGATATGTTGAAAAGACAAATTCATCCATGCGAGATGGAGAGAGACAGAGGTGGGAAGACAGGGAGAGTGTGAGACGATTCAAATAGAGTACTGAAGAAGAAGAAGAAGAAGAAGAAGAAGAAGAAGAAGAAGAAGAAGAAGAAGAAGAAGAAGAAGAAGAAGAAGAAGAAGAAGAAGAAGAAGAAGAAGAACAACAACAACAACAACAACAACAACAACAACAACAACAACAACAACAACAACATTAACAACATCAACAACAAGTAACGTTACAAAGAATTACAGCCAGACTTAATATCAGAGCTTAGCATTATTTACCTAATTTCACTGCGCACTCACTCACACACACACGCATACACTGCGCATACACACACACACACCCACACACACACCTACACACACCCACACACACTACCCTCTCTGCCTTCCCTGCAAATGGCGGTGGGAGCTATGATGTTGTTCTGTTGTAAAGATGGCCTGACTACGTGGTAATTGATTATCGTTATCATCGGGCTACACGGTTTAAGGAGAGTGAGAAAGGGGGTGGTATTGGATGGAGAGAAGGAAGGAAATAAACAAGTATCGCAGAGTCCCACGCAAAATCTGTTCTTCTTCCCCCGGAGAGCCATTAGTTTTTGACGAAGCGCCTCCCTTGGCGCAGTCCCTAAATTTAGTCACGTCATGTTGACCTCGCTCAAGGGAGGTAATAACTTGGCGATAATGAACAAGGATTGTCGTCCTTGGTGTCGCAGCGACGGGCGATCACTAACACCGTACATAAGCCTACGTGACACGCTGCACCGCTAGATCCTCACTTAAGCCATAAACTATAACGTAACTAGCACACGCGTATAATAAACCGGTGTATACAGACTGGAATGGAAATAAGTGCAGAGAAGACCAAAATGATGACCACCAACACCAAGGGCATCAACACGGACATCAAAGTCCAAGGCCAATCCCTCTACACAGTGCATAGCTTCAAATATTTAGGAGCCGTTGTATCAGACAATGGATCATAATAGGAAGTCTTCTCTAGGATCGCACAAACAACTGCTGCCCTGACAAGGTTGAAGCGACTTTTGGAAAGACAGCACCATCAGTCTAATCTCCAAGCTAAGGCTACTGCGCTCCCTTGTCATCTCCATCTTCCTATACGCTTGCAAAACATGGATCCTCACAGCAGACCTACAACGAAGAATACAAAGCATGGAGATGAGATGCTACAGAAGACTTCTGGGTATTTCCTATACCCAGCACATCACCAACCACGAAGTCCGACAGACCATCACACAAGCCATTGGACAACACGATGACATGGTCACAGTGGTGAAGAAACCTCCTTAGGTATGGCCACGTCACCAGAGTATCAGGCCATGCAAAGACCATCCTGAAAGGCACGGTGCAAGAAGGCAGAAGAAGAGGGAGACCGATAAAGAGGTTGGAGGACAACATTCGAGAATGGACTGGTTTGACACTGAGCGAAGCCATGAGGATTGCTGAGGACAGAGAAAGATGGAGTACGCTGGTTAAACGATCATCTGTGGTGCTTCAACGACTTTCGAGTTACGGAATAGGATAGGATAGGATAGGATAGGATAGGTAAGGATACAGACTAGAACTCTGGAGGAAAGGCCACGGGCAGCTTCTCACATTTTGTTCTATTTCATTAACAAGTTAGGGACTTGGCCGTAGCCTGTGGGATTCCATCTAAGTGTTGGATGACAACTTCAGTCACATGATATCTTATGTGTTATAATGCGCCATCCTTTCTTCATTTTAATTATATCTCACCGACTTATTATCCTGCTTCTGATTAAAGTTGCTGGGGAGAGGGGAGAGTTGCAAGAGGGTCAGAAAGGAGCAGGGGTATGGGAATAATAGTCGATAGGGTGAGGAGGGGGTGTTGGTGGTGGTGGTGGGGACAAACGTCATCCATGTCGTCATTGTAAACATGACTCTCTATCTGTCGGTGTATGTCTATCTGTCTCCCTTGCATACACTTGTTCTATTTTTATTACGGTAGAGTCTCAGAGAAGAGCTGCTTATTAAAAGTTTTGAAACTTATTTCATGGTACACATCATCATCCTCATCATCATCATCCTCATCCTCATCCTCATCATCATCATCACCATCTCATCATTAATAATAATATAATAATAACGGGTTTTTATATAGCGGGTAACCCCCGTTGGGGTGCCGGGGGTTTCAGTATAAATAGTATCCCCACTTTCTGGAAATTTTGTGCTTTAAATTCCCACTGTCGCTGTCTTTATCATTTGCTCTTTCTCAGTCCTGCTCTGTCCTATCACTCTGTTATACTATCTTCTTCTTCGCTAGACCAGTCACCTACCTTTTTTCTTGAAAACTCTTCCGGGACAAGACTCCTTGTTTGTGTATGAGGTCTGTTGGATCAGCTTGGGAATATTGGAAGCTTTCTGCCAGGTGGTCACTAGGGCTTCTATGATGTTATTATTTAGCAATGTAGGCATTTTATATGTATATGTTTTGTTGATAATTTATAATGTTTGTATTCTATTTTGTTTTTGCAAACGAGGGTTCGATAAATTAGAGTGCAGCCTCAGCGTCCCCTGCGTGGGATCTCTTTATTGTAAAGTGACTGGCTGGTGGAGGGCATTCAGTTTTCCCACTAGGGTTGTTTCAGCAGATCTTTTATGCGGATTGGGGGTTGTCCTGTCCTGATTTGTCTCGGAAGAGTCCGCTGGACCTAAAGCAACAATTATGTAATGTAATGTAATATAGCGGGTACTCCAGCCTACGACCAGACACACCGCGCTTTACAAAGTCAATACATAAAAATACATGCACTCGATCAAACATCGCTTTTGTTACGATACACCAAAAGACGGAACAGTAAAAGTAAGAACTATTTACAACTATGACAAAAAAGACAAAAATATGAATATATACATTACAGTCATCATCAAAAAAAGACAAAAAATGAATATATACATTACAGTCATCATCATTAGAGGCAAAAAGTCTCATGCAGAGAGTGACTGCTTGGCCTCATTCAAAGAGTCACTAAACATTCAGCTTTTCTAAACACACTTTGTCGTCAAACTCAGATATATGTACATGTACTTAATTACTTGTTTACATCCGATTTATCCGTTGTATTTTAATCACTCCGTTCCCCTCTCATCCCCCCCCCCCCCACCTCCCTTCTCTCCTGCATGCGCCACGAGCATGCCTACCGACCTGGAGAATCGCGCTACTGTACAAGACATCATCATCATCATCCTTTTCATCCCGTATCGCAATGTCTCTACCAATCCACATCTGCCAGCGGGTAAATATGTAATGTGTGTGTGTGTGGGTGTGTGTGTGTGTGTGTGTGTGTGGGTGGGTGTGTGGGTGCGTGTGTGTGTGTGTGCGGTTTTTCTTTGTTTTTTTTTATAATCTTTTTCTATTTGATGTATCTCTTTAAAAAAAAAATTTTTTTCATCATAACGATTTCCTTTTTGGGTGTGTGAATGCGTGAGAATTGCGCTTTGAACCGAGTTTTAATAGGGAAAAGCGCTCTATAAATATCCTTATTATTATTATTTATTATTCCTGCCCTCTTTCTTTCCACAGGTCTCTGTTGTGCGTGTGTATAGCGCAGTTTGTGTTGGTTCATTGTGCATGTGTGTAGACAACTGACTGCTGCCAGCAAAATAGCTCTAATTGACAATTAAACCTCTCCACTGATACAGCCTGCAGTCACGATGTAGAGAAAGGGGAGGGGAGGGAGAGAGAGAGAGAGAGAGAGAGAGAGAGAGAGAGAGAGAGAGAGTGAGAGAGAGAGAGAGAGAGAGGTTGTGCGTATCCTATCCTATCCTATGCTATCCTATCCCGTAACTCGGAGGTCGTATTGTTTATATATTTAATTTATTTATTTATTTGCCTTTGAAATGGAAAAAATTACTACATTCATTATGCCAACAGTGTTGGCAGAGTGGAACTCTCCCTATTATCTGGAAGAAGTCAGTAGTTGTTCCAGTACATAAGCAAGGTAAATCTCGTTCCTCAATTCTTAATTATAGACCAATTGCATTGAACTCACATGTAGGAAAAGTATTTGAAAAAATAATTCAGAAAAGAGTCACATATTTTTGTGAAAAGAACAACATAATTCCTAAAAATCAGGCAGGATTTCGAAAAGGTCGATGCACAACTGACCACTTGGTAAAATTAACTAGTCATATTAAAAAAACAGTTTGCTCATAGAAAAAGTACTCTTGCTGCATTTTTCGATGTCAAAAAAGCATATGACAGTGTGTGGCATGCAAGATTGTTATATAAATTAAAAAATATTGGAATAAGTGGTCATATGTATAATTATATAAAAAATTATTTAAATGGTAGATCTATATGTACACGAGTAGGAAACACTTATTCATCTTATCATAACATTGACATGGGAATTCCTCAGGGCTCTATCATTGCTCCAATTTTGTTTTCAATACTTATTCATGATCTTCCCACGGTTATTTCTAATCCAATAAATGTTGTTCAGTACGCTGATGATATTGCCATGTGGATTAATACATCTCTTCGAAAACATACTAAACAGAGAGTAATAACACATGTACAAAAACTGTTTCAAGAAGAACTGAAAAACCTTAATTTATTTATGATAAAAAATGGTCTGGAATTGTCATCTGAAAAAACGTTTTAATGCTTTTTAATAATGGTATTAATCCTAAATGTTTACCTGTTTTGAAATTAAATGATGAGATTCTTATATATAAGAAACAGGTTAAATTTCTTGGTGTTCAGCTAACTTCTAAATTAAACTGGAAATTACATATTGAACATTTAATAACAAAGGCAAGAAAATCCCTAAATTTATTACAAATTATTAGTGTACAAAATTGGGGTCAGGATACCAAATCCCTCTTACATTTAGCAATATCACTAGTCCGTTCAAAGCTTGTTTATGGTCAGGAGGTGTACTTTTCATCAAACAATACATTATTAAATAAATTACAAAGCATCGACAGTAGAGCTATTAAAGTTGCATTAGGTGTTCCAGTTCATGCTAATACAATTAAAACATACCAAGAAGCTGGAATATTACCGTTAAACCAACAACGTCACTTAGCTACTTCAAAATATGTACTAAGATGTTTATCTGTCCCTAATTCAGTACAAGAAGAAATTTTCATAGATGCAGAAGACTATCCCAAAAGAACTAAACATATTAATTATTTGCAGCAAATTAAGAACTATACAAAAGATCTTTTTCAAAAGTGTAACATTGATATCACAGCAATTCCTGTTATGCCACTAATATCACCTATTCCACCATGGGAGCACAGAAATGCAAATTTTAACATTGATTATAGTGTAACTAAAAATGATGATAACACTAATCTCTTAGTTACTGAGGTAAAAGAGCATATTAAAAATAATTATTTAAACCATTTGAAGATTTTTACAGATGGTTCGGTATTAGATTCTTTAGATAGTGGATCGGCCTTTATCATTCCTGCATTAAATGTAAGGCGCTCATATTATTTAGGAAAGGGGTTTTCCATATTTACGAGTGAGCTTTTTGCTATTATAATGGCTCTCAACTACATTATGACTTTACCGTTAGAGCTCTTTGGTTTACTGATTTGTGTCGATTCAAAAGCGGTTTTGTATGCTTTAAAACAGGGTAATTCCAAAGTAAGAAATGAATTCATATATGAAATTAAACATATGATCCATTGTATATTCTCTAGAGGCATAGTTGTTGATTTCTGTTGGGTTCCAGCACATTGTGGAATTCATTGGAACGAAGTGTGTGACAAGTTAGCCAAAGAGGGAGCACTAAGATCATTAGATTCTATTTCTGTCAACAATTTGAGTTTGTGTTGTTCTGAAATGTATTCCTTATTAGAAAAAGTAGTATGTCAAGACACTAGCATTAAAAAGGTTACTATACCAAACTGTTCACGACAGTTGTCAAAATTAATATACAAGTTAAGAATGAACTCATGGAATACTAAATATTCAGCAGATATTCAGTGTATGTGTGGCAAAAATATATCAGTGTACCACATTTTATTAGAATGTCCAGTTTTAAATGCATTGTATGAAAACCAAGGACATCATTTGACTGAATATGGACATTCTTTAGATGATGTATTACATCATTCACAGATAACAGCAGTTGTGAAAATTATTGCAATGACTCCTATTGGTAGACTTTTATAGTTTGGTGTTAAATCCCTCTTCCCCTTTCATTCCATTTTGTTATAAGGTTCTTAATTGTGATTTGATTATATTGTTGTTGTTATTAATTAATGTCTAATATCACCTAAATGTGTGAATAGACAATAAATGAAATATTGATTTATATATATATATATATATATATATATATATATATATATATATATATATATATATATATATATATATATATATATATATATATATATATATATAGATAGATAGATAGATATAGATAGATAGATATAGATATAGATATAATTTCTATTAGACTTGTATTCACTACTTGGCAGCAAGCTGAAACATCAGCAGGGAAAACATAATTAAATACAGTGAACCTCGGATATAGTAAAGTGCCCTGGACCAAATAAATCTTTAGTATAACCGAATATTTATTATAACCGAAAATCCGTTTACAGTAAAGTTTTTAAAGTTTACTTTACTATAACCGAAACTCCGTTTATAATACAGTTTTAGAGGTTTACTTGACTATAACCGACTTCGTTTATAATAACGATTTTAGAGGGTTAATTTAGCATAACCGAAACTTTGTTTTTGTTTTAATTTAACATTTACTAATCCGACACTCTCATTATAAAGAGATAGAAAACGCTGGTCTAAAGTGTATGTGGGTGCACAGGGCCAGATCAATCCATTTTCGAGGGAGGGGGTGGGGTGGGGTGCTAGTCTAGTTCTTTTTAAAATGTATGGTACAGAGTGGTGAAACACCACAAGTAAAACTCGTGGCGCAGTGGATAAGTCGCCGGTTTCCTATGCCGAAGGTCGCGGGTTCGATTGCCGCAAGGGGCGAACGTATGTGACTTAGGTACGAGACTATTGAGGTCACCGAGGGTTTTCTCCGAGCACTCCGGTTTCCTCCCTCCCTTCAATAATGGTACAGGATGCAGTCAATATAAAAATTTCAAAAATAAAAATTAGATTTTCTTCCGTCTTCTAATAGCGATCTCCCTGCCTGTACGCCACCTGTTTGAGTGATGTATGTGTATTTGGTGTGTGTGAGGGTAAAATGAGACAGGTGAGCGTGTATGTTGGTATAGATCGCCGCGCTTTGAGCCTTGGGGAAAGGCGCGTACATAGCATAGCATCCTGTCCTGTCCTGTAACTAACTGCCTTACATAACGTATTTCCAGTTGAACAAAAACTTCCATCTTCTACTTTCTTTATTTTATTTATTTTATTTATTTATTTATTTTTTTGTTGTTGCCAAGGGGTGGGGGTGGGGGATGCTGCAGCACTCCTAGCACCCCCCCCCTACCCCATGGATCCGGCCCTGGTGCAAGTAAAGAAGAAGAAAAGCAAAACAAATCAGTGAACAAAATAATGACTTCTCGAATTTTCATCTTTTACCAGGATTTCTGCAGACTGTAATCGTCTGTGTGTCTATTTGTCTGTGTGTTCACGTAACTCAACATCGTTCTAAATTGAGCTGACATTTGGCACGTTATATACATGTACATTGGAATTGGATCCCATTAATTGATTAGATTCACATAGTTGAACAGTTAAAATAAGACAGTGCAAATCGAACGAATCGCTTTCGTTATTACATATTTTAATTTAGATTAATATTTCTGTGTTGGTTTGTTGTCCCTTGCTGAATTCCACACGAAAACTATGTTTTCCCATTTTAAAAAACACCCCCACCCTCCCCAGCTCCAGCCCCACACCCCCGGACAGCCGTCTATAAGTCGTCGTGGAGACGTTTGTCTTACCAGAGTTGCCAAGAACAAAATTCAAAGTATTTATTTGAGTGGTTGGACAAGCAAGCAAGCTCTCTCTCTGTCTCTCTCTCTGTCTCTCTCTCTGTCTCTCTCTCTCTCTCTCTCTCTCTCTCTCTCTGTCGAACGTGGCCTTTTAAAAATTTAGATTTTCTTTTTCTTTGTGTTTCCCTTCCCCCCCACCCCCCCAATGGGTATTGCCTATTGCTATTGTAATTACAGGTAAATAGCAATTACGTTACTTGAGTGAACATTATGAATATGCACTCATCGTCAAGATCTATTGTTTCTGGACACAGCCACATGATAACAAGTGATATTTCACGAAAGTGAAAAGGTCCTTTTAGCCTTTCGTATGAAGCCACCAGAAATCCACGGGAAATAGCTGAAAAAGATACTTTTTTTAATGAACACTTGCAGTAGGTCCATTGTCCCTTATTGGATTCTATTACGCTCACATATGTTGATTGATTATTTTTGTTTATTAACTCGGGTATTATAAACTCTTCAAGAATACCTCTCTTATAACCCAGTTTGTGTATATTGATTGAAATGTTACAGTATTATTTGTTTATGTCCGTGTGTGTAAGTTCACGTGTGTGTGAGTGTGTGTGTGTGAGAGAGAGATAGAGAGAGAGGGTAAGAGAAAGAGAGAGAGAGAGAGAGAGAGAGAGAGTTCATTACCGATAAGAGATAACATGTGAGCCTTCGTGTCCTAATTATTTCAAACCAACCCTTTAATCCGAAGGATAAATCATAAAAGTAGATCATGAGTTGTACATGTTGTACTATTGTCATTGTGGAAAAACAAAAAGCTCACAAAATTAAAGCAAACAAAGACCTGGACGAAACCTAAACAATATGGTGGATTTTAAAAAAAAGATGGTTTGTCTTGCAAAGCCATGCAACAGCTTAGGAATAAATCTCTTCTTTACTTCTCATTTGAAAGTGCAGTCCAGTCAAAACGTTGGTTTCCCAGTTCTCCATTGATTCGGATTCATCTCAGTACAAAAGGTATAATTATAATGTGTTCAACTTATAACACCCTTATTTAGTCATAAACGCATTTCATCATGTATAGCGAAAGTGAAGTCTAATTTGCTTTGTAAGTTTCTAAGCTAGGTACTCTTTTTCTGCCAAACAGTTAAATCTCTCCTTCAGTTTTTCACTCTCCTTCATAATCACTGTTACTGTTGATGCGGAAATTCCAAATTGTTCAGCAATTTCTTTCTTCTTTTTTTTTCATCTTTTTATCTTCAAGTGCGTGAATTAGATCTATTTTAGGCTTCAGGGTAAGCGTGACGATGTTGCGTCATTATGAACGTCAGTAACTCTCATGAAACTTTAATACAGTAATCTCCCTTGAAACTTTATTATAAGCAGCAGCAAAACTCGCCAGGGGCCTTAGAAAACACTTTATTATAAGCGGACTTTACTATATTTTTTTTATTATATCCGATTTTTAAAAACAGAGACAAAGAAGAGTTTTGGTCGGGACCAAGACTGGACTTTACTAAAACCGAATATTTACTTTATCCGGCCTTTATTATATCCGGAGTTCACTGTATACGGTCAATAGATCCAACAGTTCGATAGTACAAAATGGGGCAACATGTAGAAGGCAATAAAAAGAGAGGCAATGGACATAGGCGGCGGCAAAAACATTACCTTGCAAAATAAAAGAATCAAATTGAAGTACAAACGGGCCAAAGTAAACACACATGGATCACACAACAATGTAAATATCCACAGGCAATAATTTTGTTTTGACGCCAAACAGTTCAAGGGACACAACCCTCCAACACCGAGAACAATCAATATATTATTTGATCTAAACCTTGCAAAACTGCTTTAAAACACAAGCCCAAATAAGAGGGAATGATAACCACAACACTTCACTAATAATAACCCTATAACTATCTATCCTATCCCGTAACTCGAAGGTCGATGGGGCATAACCACAGATGATCGCTTAACCAGCGTACTCCATCTTTCTCTGTCATCAGCAACCCTCATGGCTTCGCTCAGTGTCAAGCCTGTCTATTCTCGAATGTTGTCCTCCCACCTCTTTTTCTGTCTCCCTCTTCTTCTGCCTCCTTGCACTGTGCCTTGCAGGATGGTCTTTGCAAGGTCTGAGGCTATGGTGACGTGGCCCTACCATGACTGATAATTAAGATAACCATAGTACGCACAACTTTAGCCAAGTAGATTATTTAAGAGCAGAATAACTGGTACGAGACTAAAACAATTTGAAATGGACTAAAGCATCATAAAGCTATACATGACAACCAACCAAAAATAATAACAAAGAGCGGAACGAAATAATCATAATAATACCAATAACAATTCATCAGTGTGATATAGCGCAAATGACCCAATGCGCATACTCACATAGAGTATAGGCCTAATCAGACCGACAAAAGCAATGTCATGTCAACTAATTCTAAACATATAAATAATAATACATCCAGCTATATAACAGATAATGCCACCAAGTCATCAGATCATCAGGTCTTGCGAAGACCATCCTGCAAGGCACAGTGCAAGGAGGTAGAAGAAGAGGGAGACCGAAAAAGAGGTGGGAGGACAACATTCGAGAATGGACTGGTTTGACACTGAGCGAAACAATCAGGGCTGCTGAGGACAGGGAAAGATGGAGTACGCTGGTTAAACGATCACCTGTGGTGCCCCTACGACCTCCGAGTTACGGGATAGGATAGGATAGGATAGGATAGGATAGGATAGGATAGGATAGGATAGGCCACCAAGCCAAGACCGCTAAACACAATATAATATATATTTTATATGGGATCAGTTGTAGCACACAGCCCATGTGTCATAGAAAGAAAGGTGGGATCAGTAGTAGTGGACAGCCCATCTGCCGTGATTTGACAAAACCGAGTAAGTCCACCTAGGGTCGAAAATGAGTTTTTTGCGCCATCAAACTTGCAAGAGAATGACGCATCTTACCTGTAAAAATCAAATCCGAACTATGTTTAGATTTGGAGATATCATAGAGTAAGTCCTTGTTAAAAAAAATTTAAGTGGGGGAATAAACTGATAAAACCAAGCAAGTCCCCTGCGATTTTGTTTCGGCGATCCTCTGGCTGATGCTCGAGTTGGCATGATGACGTCATCTTCTACAATAACCTGACAAATAAAAGTAAGTCCTCCCGACCAATGAGAAAGCGCCTTATGATGAAGTGGACCAGTGAGAATCCATGTTATTACTGCTGTGCAATATTATTTTCCTGTGAAAAAGATGACGAAATTTTAGTCAGCAAATGACGTGTTCGGCTTTTTGAAAAAGAGTTTTCTTCATGTACTTTCCTGCCCACCATGAAGGATCCTGTAGATCTTCCGCCTACGCGGCAACTTCAACAAGTTGTGGAAACAAACAAACAAACTATCCTTTCCTATCCTATCCTATCCTTCCCGTAACCCTGAGGTCGTAGGGGCACCACAGATGATCGTTTAACCAGCATACTCCATCTCTCTCTGTCCTCAGCAGCCCTGATGGCTTCGCTCAGTGTCAAACCAGTCCATTCCCGGATGCTGTCCTCCCACCTCTTTTTCGGCCTCCCTCTTCTTCTACCTCCTTGCACTGTGCCTTGCAGAATAGTCTTTGCAAGGCCTGATGATCTGGTGACGTGGCCATACCATCGGAGTTTCCGTTTCTTCACCACTGTGAGCAGGACATCGTGTTGTCCAATGGCTTGTGTGATGGTCTGTCGGACTTCGTCGTTGGTAATGTGTTGGGTATAGGAAATGCCCAGAGCTCTTCTGTAGCACCTCATCTCCATGCTTTGTATTCTTCGTTGTAGATCTGCTGTGAAGGCCCATGCTTCGCAAGCATATAGGAAGATGGAGATGACAAGGGAGCGCAGCAGTGTTACTTTGGAATGTAGAATGGTGGTCCTGTCTTTCCAAATGGCTTCAACCTTGTCAGGGCAGCAGTTGTTTGTGCGATCCTGTAGAGGACTTCCTGTCGGTACCCATTGTCTGATACAATGGCTCCTAAATATTTGAAGCTATGCACTGTGTTGAGGGATTGGCCTTTGACATTGATGTCCGTGTTGATGCCATTGGTGTTGTTGGTCATCATTTGGTCTTCTCTGCACTTATTTCCATTCCATAAGCTTTGGAGGTGGTGTCAAGCCTCTGCACCAGCTGTTCAAGTTCTTGTTCCTCTCCAGCCAATCCATCAATGTCATCCGCAAAACGAAGATTGGAGATTGCTCTACCCCCTATGTTGACTGTGCATTCGTGATCTGCAAGAGCATCTGACATGATGCGCTCTAGGAAGATGTTGAAGGGTGTTGGAGAGAGTAGGCATCCTTGACGCACACCGATTGTTGTTCTGAACCAGTTCCCGATGGCGCTGTTGTGGAGGACTGCACTGCACTGGTAGCCTTGTCATACAGGTTTTTGATGACTTCAATAATTTTAGGTCTGATGTACGCTTTCATTGTTGCCCATAGAGCTGCATGCCAGACTCGGTCAAACGTTTTCTTGAAGTCTATGAACACATGATATAGATGTTGTTGGTGCTGTAGGTATTTCTCACAGATTATTCTGAGGTTGAAAATCTGTTCAGTGGTACTTCGCCCTGCCCGGAATCCTGCTTGTTCTTCAGCTATGATTTGTTCAGCTTGGGGTTTCAACCTGTTGAGTATTATTTTCAGGAGGACCTTGCTGGGATGGCTGATGAGGCTGATGGTGCGGTAATTTTCACACTCCTGAAGGTTACCTTTTTTGGGAAGAGTGATGACAAGCGACTGGGCCCATGGTATAGGCCACTCTCCACTCTGCCAGATCTTGTTACAGATAATGGTGAGGGCATCAAT
Organism: Oncomelania hupensis; assembly: GCA_036898135.1. Taxonomy (NCBI): domain Eukaryota; kingdom Metazoa; phylum Mollusca; class Gastropoda; order Littorinimorpha; family Pomatiopsidae; genus Oncomelania; species Oncomelania hupensis. Next base: position 27,389,222 of record CM072527.1, on the reverse strand, counting down.
CATCGCTTCTCCTCCTGCTTGTAGCAGTTCCGCGGGTATGTTGTCCACTCCCGTTGACTTCCCTTTCTTTAGCGATTGCACTGCTGCCTCAACTTCTCCCCGGAGAATTGGGAGGAATTCTTCTTCTCTGTTCTCGGGACATGCTAGAACTGATGGGTCTCCATTTGGTGTATGGTTGTAAAGGTCAGAGCAGTACTCTGTCCATCTGTCCAAGACTTCTTGTTCTTCTGTAAGGCATATGCCAGACTTGCTTTGGATCGTGGAGACTTTGGGCTGTTTGACACTTGTCATCCGCTTTACAGTCTGGTAGGCCTTCTTGCTGTTGTTCTTTTTCAGACTGTTCTCTATTTCCTGGCATTGATCTTCTAATCAGTTCTCCTTTGCTGTGCGCATGCCTTTTCGGATGTCATTGTTGATTTTTCGGTAGACATCAGCTCCCTGTGAGGTGTTCTTTTTCTTTTTCTTTTTTAATCTCTCTTCGTTTATCACACAGATCCAAAAGTTCAGGTGTGATCCACGTCTTTTTCTTTGGTCGGTGCTTGCCAAGGATCTCAGTGGCGGCATCTACCTCAGCTGAGTTGAAGGTGGTGGTCAAGGTGTTGACATCTACTTCACCAGCCCCCAAAATGAGCAGTGGTGCAAATTTCCCTTCAATTGTGACCTGAAATAGTTCTGCCACCTCCGGGTCTTGCAGTTTGTCCAGGTCGAACTTCAGTCTAGTGCAGTATTTACTCTCTTCAAGTGGAGCCGGAAAGACATCATCAAGAGATCGTGGTCACTCCCGATGTCTGACCTGGAAAAGTGCGTGTCCTGCCAATGTTGATGCTTGATCTGAAGCGTTTCGTGACCATGATGTAGTCTATTTGGTTGTGATGCTCCCCCCCCCCTCCCGGGACTGTGCCATGTCCATCGTCTGGAGTTTTTGTGGAGATCAAGCGTGTTTGCCAGTACCAGATTGTTGTATCTGGCAAACTCCAAGAATCTCAGACCCCTGTCATTTGTCTCGTTGTTGCAGTGGGGTCCACATGTGTCTCCCCAGTTGTGGTGCGCATCTTGGCCAACCTTGGCATTCCAGTCGCCTTGCACTATGACTATGTCCTTCTTCGGCACTTGGTCAAGGACCGCCTGTAGATTTTCATAAAAATCCTCCACTTCGCTGTCGTCATAGTCTGATGTTGGGGCATAGGTCTGGATGATGGTGATGTTGAAAGGGGCTGCTCTCAGGCGGATGGTAATGAGTCTACTGGAGACTGGGCGGCAACCCATGACAGTGGCTAGAATGTTCTTGTGGACCAAGAATCCAACGCCGTGTTCGTGCCTGTCATCTCCACCGCTGAAATAGAGCTTGTGGCCTTTGTCGGTCGTTGTTTCACCTAGGTCTTTCCAGCGCAGTTCGCTAATGCCTAGAACGTTCCATCGATAGTGGTCCAACTCGTGGGCCAGTTCTTCTAATTTTCCTTCCGCAGTTAGGGTCCTGACATTCCAGGTTCCTATGACGATGTTGTTTCTCGTGCGGATCTTGCTAAATTGTCCATCGGTAGCATACTTAACACCTCCGTCCTGGTGGCCAACGGAAGGCGCGGTCCTTGAGCCGGGCGACGACCGATCCGATATGGAATTAGTGGATAGTGTCATCATGCATGTAGTGTGTCTTGGGCAAAAAAGGACCTGGCGGTGCCCAATCCTCTCCAGGCTGTTGGCCAAAGCCGAAATCCACGAATACAGTGTGGCTCGCCTTGGCCCCGAGCACGTGGTCGTTGAACCTGTATCAACGTGAGGTTTATCGCCCTGGCCGGTGACTTCTGTGTAGAAGACTTTCGCCCAGGGATGCCGTGCTAACATTACCCCTGTTAGTCACCTCTTACGACACGCCGGGAAACGTTTGGGCCTATTCTTCAATAATGGTACAGGACGCAGTCAATATAAAAATTTCAAAAATAAAAATTAGATTTTCTTTCCGTCTTCTAATAGCGATCTCCCTGCCTTTACACCACCTGTTTGAGTGAAGGATGTGTATTTGGTGTGTGTGAGGGTGCATGAGACAGGTGAGCGTGTATGTTGGTATAGATCGCCGCGCTTTGAGCCTGAATGATGATTTGGGGAAAGGCGCGTATAGCATCCTGTATTATTATTCAGTGCCCGAACCCACAAACAAACAGCAACAAATATATCACAGACACACAACAAGGGCAACAAAATACAAGACATACACGTGGTGTAAAGGCAGGAAGATCGCTACAATAGGAAACTGAAAGGAAAATAGTTTTGTATTTTTAAAATTACATTGGCTGCATCTAATATTATTTTGAAGGGAGAGCAAAACAAACCATGACTCCTGCATACCAACCCAGGAATATTAAGTGAAGAATGGCTAAAAACCATAAACAGGCACACATATACACCCACTGTAACTGCCGCACCCATATCTTACAAAACCCAACTTATGTGACTCATCTCGTCAGACTTTTTAACAAAGAAACGAAACGGCCTATGGGACTTACTTGGTTTGGCGAATTTTGAAAACAAGGATTTACTTAATAATAAACTGACAAAACCAAGCGGATTTGACTTACTTGGTTTTGTGAATTTTTTTAACAAGGATTTAATTCAATAATAAACTGACAAAACCAAGCGGGTGACTTGCTTGGTTTTGTCATGTTCTCAACAAAGACCTATCTCAAGAATAATCTGACAAAACAAAGCAAGTCCACAAATAGTCTTAAAACATCAAATCTATCAAACATTTCTTTAACATTCAAGGTATGCACTCTTAAATCGAGGAATTGCATTATAATATGCCCTTAAACTTCCAGAAACGATCGCGTAATATAGCGCAACACAAAACGTCGATTTTCTCGAAAGTAGGTTTTGTGGACTTGCTCGGTTTTGTCAGTTCACGGCAGCCATGTATCATAGAAAGGTGAGATCAGTAGTAGCGTACAGCCCATGTAACATAGAAAGGTGGGATCAGTAGTAGCACACAGCCCATGTATCATAAAAAGGTGGGATCAGTAGTAGCACACAGCCCATGTATCATACAAAGGTGGGATCAGTAGTAGTGGACAGCCCATGTATCATAGAAAGGTGGGATCAGTAGTAGTGGATAGCCCATGTATCATAGAAAGGTAAGATCAGTAGTAGTGGATAGCCCATGTATCATAGAAAGGTGGGATCAGTAGTAGTGGACAGCCCATGTATCATAGAAAGGTGGGATCAGTAGTAGTGGATAGCCCATGTATCAAAGAAAGGTGGGATCAGTAGTAGCGTACAGCCCATGTATCATAGAGAGAGAGGTGGGATCAGTAGTAGCACACAGCCCATGTATCATAGAGAGAAAGGTGGGATCAGTAGTAGCACACAGCCCATGTATCATAGAAAGGTGGGATCAGTAGTAGCACACAGCCCATGTATCATAGAGAGAAAGGTGGGATCAGTAGTAGCACACAGCCCATGTATCATAGAAAGGTGGGATCAGTAGTAGCACACAGCCCATGTATCATAGAGAGAAAGGTGGGATCAGTAGTAGCACACAGCCCATGTATCATAAAGAGAAAGGTGGGATCAGTAGTAGCACACAGCCCATGTATCACAGAGAGAAAGGTGGGATCAGTAGTAGCGCACAGCCCATGTATCATAGAGAGAAAGGTGGGATCAGTAGTAGCGCACAGCCCATGTATCATAGAGAGAAATGTGGGATCAGTAGTAGCGCACAGCCCATGTATCATAGAGAGAAATGTGGGATCAGTAGTAGCGCACAGCCCATGTATCATAGAGAGAAAGGTGGGATCAGTAGTAGCACACAGCCCATGTATCACAGAGAGAAAGGTGGGATCAGTAGTAGCACACAGCCCATGTATCATAGAGAGAAAGGTGGGATCAGTAGTAGCACACAGCCCATGTATCACAGAGAGAAAGGTGGGATCAGTAGTAGCACACAGCCCATGTATCATAAAGAGAAAGGTGGGATCAGTAGTATCGCACAGCCCATGTATCATAGAGAGAAAGGTGGGATCAGTAGTAGCGCACAGCCCATATATCATAGAAAGGTGGGATCAGTAGTAGTGCACAGCCCATGTATCATAGAAAGGTGGGATCAGTAGTAGCGCACAGCCCATGTATCATAGAAAGGTGGGATCAGTAGTAGCACACAGCCCATGTATCATAGAGAGAAAGGTGGGATCATTAGTAGCACACAGCCCATGTATCATAGAGAGGGGGGATCAGTAGTAGCGCACAGCCCATGTATCATAGAAAGGTGGGATCAGCAGTAGCACACAGCCCATGTATCATAGAGAGAAAGGTGGGATCAGTAGTAGCACACAGCCCATGTATCATAGAGAGAAAGGTGGGATCAGTAGTAGCGCACAGCCCATGTATCATAGAGAGAAATGTGGGATCAGTAGTAGCGCACAGCCCATGTATCATAGAGAGAAAGGTGGGATCAGTAGTATCGCACAGCCCATGTATCATAGAGAGAAAGGTGGGATCAGTAGTAGCACACAGCCCATGTATCATAGAGAGAAAGGTGGGATCAGTAGTAGCGCACAGCCCATGTATCATAGAGAGAAATGTGGGATCAGTAGTAGCGCACAGCCCATGTATCACAGAGAGAAAGGTGGGATCAGTAGTAGCACACAGCCCATGTATCATAGAGAGAAAGGTGGGATCAGTAGTAGCACACAGCCCATGTATCACAGAGAGAAAGGTGGGATCAGTAGTAGCACACAGCCCATGTATCATAAAGAGAAAGGTGGGATCAGTAGTAGCACACAGCCCATGTATGGAGAGAAAGGTGGGATCAGTAGTCGCACACAGCCCATGTATCATAGAAAGGTGGGATCAGTAGTAGCACACAGCCCATGTATCATAGAGAGAAAGGTAAGATCAGTAGTATCGCACAGCCCATGTATCATAGAAAGGTGGGATCAGTAGTAGCACACAGCCCATGTATCATAGGAAGAAATGTGGGATCAGTAGTAGCACACAGCCCATGTATCATAGAGAGAAAGGTGGGATCAGTAGTAGCACACAGCCCATGTATCATAGAGAGGGAGGTGGGACCAAAGAGCTTAATGATAGAATAAACTCTTTGGTGGGACTAGACTGCGTCTCTGGCGAAACGAATCGGCCGCTCAAACCGCGCACCAACGACCTTATAATATCTTCATTTACGTCAAAAAATACATTTGTTCTTTTGATAGAGTTAACGTTCCTGAACACGTTTGCGTCTAAGGGAAAAATACAAGCGTGCCACTGGAAAGACATTTATATAGGCCTAAATGTATTTTATTATAGGCGGAACGTTGACCTATCATAGTCCTAAATCGTTTCGATTTCAGGGTAGAGTAGGCCTAGGTGTGCGTTGTTAGGCGGTTTGGGAATAAACCAAAGAAACCAAAGTCACAGTCTGTTGTAACTCTCATACCTGTCAAGTGCTACGGATTTTTGCGTAGCGCTACGCATTTTAAACATTTTCCCATTGCTACGGCGTATCACAAAGCTGCTACGCAATTTTTCAAAAGTGACGATAATATTTTTTAACCAAGGGGGTTTTCGCGCGAAAGTAGTCTGTTCCGGTCGAGTACGGTTTAAAGACACTTAGTAAAAGCACCGCACTTCCGCAACACGTGTTCGTTCAGAACTTCAGTCTACGATCAGTCTTTGTGAGGGAGAGACAGACGGAGTTGAACAAAGAAAATGGCAAAACCTCCACCTAAAAAACTCAAACGACCAGGAAGGCACCTGCCTGAATGGGAAACTGATAAGGATTTTGAAGGCCTAGTGGAGAAGTCCAAAGAAAGTAGACTTAATAAAGTTTAGTAATAGCATATGAGTAACTCATCATTTACATGCATCAGTAGATTCAATAAAGTTTAGTAATAGCATATGAGTTACTCACTCATATGCTATTACTAAACTTTATTGAGTCTACTGATGCATTAAAAAAATTGTTTTCCTTACCAGTGCTAGGAAAGTTTAGATCTACATGGAAGCCATGTAAATGATGTGATGCTGAACCTGGTCTTGAGACAAAATAGGAGATTTTCCTACCGATTTCTTTTCTCTTTATTTTTTATTTTATTTTTTTGCATTTTTACTTTTATTTTGAAAAACGTACATGAAATTTGAAAATGTTTATAATGATAATGATAATGGTAATAGCTAAAGTGTTGTGCATTAACAAGATTTTACAATAAATTTGTAAACACATTGGATGTGTGCGTTTATATTGGATGCAGAAGTTTCCAGTTTTGTTGCGAATCGCGTGATTCACATTAGTGCTACACCAAACCTCCATTTGCTATGGTTTTTCTGATAAATTGCTACACCACAACCCCAAAAACCCTTGACAGGTATGAACTCTTCCTATTTATATATTACAATATAATGGCTGTGTGTTATTACCGCCACACGATCCACTGTCATGTTGCTATTGCGGATCCAATTTACTTGATTAAAGCCACCACCCCCTCCCTCCCACTTTTTTTTCTTTAAATAGATGTGTGTCTCTGCTGCTGCTGCTTTATGCCTTCGCAATGGCGAGTTTGTTGTTATGTGTCAATGACAGTGTCAATGACGGTGTGAATGAGAGTGTGAATGACAGTGTGAACGACAGTGTGAACGTGTGTGCGCGTGATAAAGCTGTACACGCACGTGAAGAGAGTGTGAACGGGGAGGATGGGGGAGGGGGTACAATGGGGTTGCGTGAAAGGGTGAGTGAAGGAGAAGGCAGGGTGTGGGTGGAGGGGTGAGAAGGTTGAGGAGGTGGGGGTGCGTATAAGGGTGAAGGTGAACAGGGCAGAACAGCTGGAACTAAGCGTGGTGTAGGAACGCTACAATGGATGTCATGTTGCCTGGTCATTGGGATCGATACTTAAAGTTGAACAACTCCTTTTTCACTGTTTACATTTTCATCACACCGTCAAGTTTTTCAATTATTTTGTTAAAATTCATTTAGTTCTATCTGTCTAGCTGCTCTAGTCTAAACTAGTCTAGTCATGTCTTCTCTCTCTCTCTACCCCTCCCTCAATTTATGTTTCTAAGAGGTCTGCATGAAATCGCATCAATAAATATCATTCCCCTTAAATATTTCAGTGGACGCTTCCGAGAAACGTTTATTGTTATTTTTAAGACTTTCCTTCTCTCTCTCTCTCTCTCTCTCTCTCTCTCTCTCTCTCT